>CM074948.1:22739545-22752715 GCA_037577455.1 Pangasius macronema | reverse complement strand
ATATCCCAGGAGTTTAACTGACTTGATGCTATACTCTGATTAAAAAGTGTTCCTTTAATTTTTTTGAGCAGTGTACTAGCTCTTTTTTTGTTGCTTTTTACTATACAAACTTAAGCCTTACTAGCATAATCTTTTTGCTCTATTAGCCAACAGTCTTTATTTCGTGACATACAGCATACAGACTTTAACTGTACTAGTAGCGTTACATTAGCTTACCTAGCATACAAACTTTCGCTTCATTACCATATGGTGTTTTGTTTTACTAGCACAGTTTTTTGCTTTATTAGCATACTGACTGCACTAGCATGCAGTGTTTTACATTAACTTTACTAGTACAAATACCATTTTTCCTTTATAAGCAGCTCATCTTACACGTTTGGCTGCTTTGAAAAGAAAGTTGCACCAGCCGAAATGCCTTCTGGGTAAATTGGAAGGAAAGGCATTTTGGAAAGCAGCTTTACCCGGTTGTTGATGTGGGAGTGAATCACTCGTTTGGAAGGCGTGTAATTATTATTATTTTTTTTTATATTTACCATATAAGGACACACCTACACGGACACAAACGCAAATCGGCACATTGGGTATGAATTTCTCATTTTCCTGGCAAACAGCAGGAGCAGAATGGTGAACATCATGTATTATGTTTGTCATTTTTTCCCCTTAGGTGATGATACTTTACTTTCAACCGAATGTACTGCACTGCATTCTCCTGAGATGGGTTCGCCTTCTGGGCTTCGCTACGGTATATGGAACGGTGATCCTCAAGCTCTTCCGGTACGTAATGTTCAAAGTTCTCCCAATATTTATAGTTTCACAATAACTCTTCATTTTTGGAGCATGGTCTGCACTCCTGGTGGCAAGGTGTGCTTCACTGCTGTGATACTTGAGAGGCGAAATACGAGGTTGAGAGGTTCACGAGGCCAAAAAATCGGGTAAACAATGGGCATTTATGGTAATCACAGGATGTAGAATATGCTTCTTCTATCTTTAGCTGTTCTCAACTTTGTTTTTATGGATATTTCCCCATCCACCCCCTCCCCCCAAGTTTTGTTCACTTGTCAATTTGCACCACACTATTTACTAGAATAACACGTTTTCCTAGTTTCACTAGCATATCATTACACAATGATCCTTTCACTTTAATATTAGCTAACAATCTTAATTTGTTAGCATACAAAATACACATTTTACTAGCAGTGCTTTACTTTAGTGTACAATCTTTTGCTTTACTACAACATGGCGTTTTGTTTTCCTAGCGCAGTTTTTTCTTAATTAGCATATAGATAAAAAACTAGCATGATCCTTTTGCTTAACTCACGCACTCACAAGCTCTGATTTTCTGTTGCACCACTTGAGAGTGTCAGCTGTTCTTTTAATTGTGACTTTTAACTGGAAACTCCAAGTTGTCCCAAGTCAGGAAACCATTTGGTCAGCATAGCGCACCATTTTCCTCCTGTCCAGGGTGTTGAAGGTGTTCCTGTCACGTACGGCCCAGCGGATCCCTTACATGACCAGCTGCCGTGTTCTGCGTTTGCTTGGTGCCATATTGCTTGTAGTGCTCTGGTTCCTGGTGGCCTGGACCTCAGCTGTGTGCCAGAGTAGTGATACTCATCATGGCCTCATTGAGGAGGGCGTGACGCTAGAGGGTCTGCAGTTCAGCATGTGTAAGCTCGACCGCTGGGACTACATGATGGCTGTTGGTAGGTTCTTCTCAATACTCTTTATTTAAACTTAAATATGCTTCTTTGAAATTATTGATCATGTTTTCTAGGCTAGAACTAGGAGTTCTGGACTCACTGATTGGTTGTACAAGACATTTTTATTTAGCACCCCTACTGGTGTGATCTCATTTAGCATTTGTCCTATTAGTGTTGCTGTAATTCAGCGCTGCATTGCTTCAGTTACAACTTTAGTTTGTACCTGCAGTTAGTTCCCATTTACTCTTTAATGCACAAATATGGGGAAAATACTTGTAAGATTTCATCTTATCCTTTCAAAAAGATCTCTCATTAAGTGTGTATAGAGACATCAGGAAGAAAAATAAAACTTGGAAGGTAGTAGCAGAGATCAGTGGTGCTTCTGGTGAGTCTGCGCAGCTAATACATTTAGCACGCTTGTCTAATCTGCTAACAAAGCTAATACAAAGCATGGAAATCAAACAACCAGCATTGTGCAATGATTAGTGTGTTATTTAATTTTTGTTTTATAATACATTTGAAATACATTTTAATCAAAAGTAAATTGTGGGCTGTAGGTTATTAACATTAAAAAAAAAAAAAAAACTCAACAGGCCACGCCCACAAGTGACAACAGTAGTACTCACTATAACTACAAGTGACACAAACGACTTGTCACTGCTACTGTAAATAGAGGTTAAGGGACAGGTACAAAAGGCTGTAAAACACCAGATTTTGATTTCAGGTGCACTTAAAATGCTGTTCAGTTCAATTCAGGCCAGCAAACTGTGTTCTCTCTCTGTGAAAGAGAAAAGAGAAAACACCAAAAGAAAACTCCAAACTCTAAGGGCTTATGGAGTCAGTGCTGACAGCAAATGCGTGGGATTTATAATCTAATCCTTCTGGGGAAGGAAGAGAGTCGGCGAGGCGTGTAAGATGTAGAATGTCAGGAGATAAAGTGGTGTATCTCCTGATGGAAGCACAGCTGCAAATCAATGAAAAGAACTGGCAAATTGAACATGCGGTTCTCTCAGATAGGTCCAGTGCTAGGGCTGGGAGAGGAAAAAGGACAGAGAATTTAACTGATATGGGAGCCTTATGGTCATGGTATAAAAAAAAGCCTCCTGCCTTTTCATTTCCACTAGCTATAGACTTTAAAGGTGCAATAGTTTATTTATTTCACATTTTTCTTCATGAGTTCATAATGCATATGAAAAAACACATTCCTTTAGGCCCCGTTTTCAGAGCGGTGTCAATAGGCAAGAATTCAAGTCCCTCATGTAGTGAATGATATGTGATGGTGTCCTGTATTGTGTTTCTCCTCTGCCTCTCTATAGCCGAGCTTCTCTTCCTGCTGTGGGGGGTCTACCTGTGCTATGCTGTTCGCACCGTACCCTCCGCCTTTCACGAGCCACGCTACATGGCAGTAGCCATCTATAATGAACTCCTTATCTCGGCCATATTTCACATCATTAGGTGGGTTTCTGTGACCAGCATGTTAGCAGTTCACGCAGTGAAATGATCCTTAACACAATTGTGAAAGCAAACCATCAGAACATCTTACAGTAAGCTTGGGATATGTTTGGGATAAATACAGAAAATTTTAATAATATTTTTGCTCATCACTAGGCTATAACAATGGTCTAACTATGTACATAAGAAATGAGAAATCAGCTAACAAAAATTCTACAAAGTTAACCAGCAGGTCATTTGTTAAAAATTAACTTTTATATTCCAAATTAAGCCTTGGTGGCCCACCTCGAATGGATTTTCAAAGAACATTAGCTAACTATATAACTAGCTTAGCACTGTCACTAAACTTGCTTAATGTTTCCTAGTTAAACCTAGCAAGTTCCACACCAATGCTTAGCTAGTTCAAATGGTTCCTGGCCACAGTTAGAGACTAGAAGTACCACAATCAAGGAGCTTCAACTGAAATGCTCCATCCTGCAATAACCGCATGGTTTGGATGTTGGTAACAGGTGGAATTGTTTCTGCATACACAAGGTTATTAATAGCCTCTTCAGTAACTCCCAATGGAAATGAGTAACGACAGCAACAAGGGCCTTAATATCCAAAATCAAATGAGAACGGTGTGTTCGTAGGCGACTGCTCGTGAAGTGCCACATTTAGTCCTACATCAGCAGAAGTTTGCCACAACTTGATCTGCAGAAGATGAAGGGAGCTTCCATCAGCTAAATCACAAGTGCTAGCACAGATGAACGAGTTGAAATATGCCTCCTCCAGACAGTTTGTGCATCAATCTGCCAAGTCTTAAAATAAACCTGTGGTATCACTGTAAATCTGAATCTTCCAGTTTTGATAGAAAATAGTGTCTGTTCTGCTTGGGCTGTCAAGAGACAAGCTTTCAAACCAATCTCAAAGGACACACACTTCTCCATCTACGGCCTCTCTGGTGTAATGTGATTGGAAATAAGCAGCCTTCCCTTACTAGAGGCAGACAAATAAGTTCCCAGACATGTTCTTCAAAGACACGTGGACCAAGAACAATTGTTTTTTGTGGTGTGAATTGTTTCTTGGCAGCCTTTGCAGCATGACTGCAGGCCCTGCTGGTGCTCACTGATAAGCTTTGTCTGCTTTCATCTCAAAAACAGCCTCTGAATGACTAATGCACTAATAAGGCAGAATCACATTATTCAGGGCCAAAGCAGACAAGCAGCCTCCTCCATGGCACCTTGGCCAGCATTTCAATCCCTGCTGAGTGAAGAGCCGTCATTTACTGGTACTTATTGTCTTTCTTTGTGGTCTTCTTTAATTAATTGTTCATAAGCACCATATTATATTAGTGGCTTCAGATTAGGGAATGACTTAATGGTAGGCAGTTTAAGCTCCATGGACAGAAATATTAGCATCATCCATATCCAAGTAGAATCCAACATTGATACTCCCCTCGTCCAGAATTGGAGGAAGATGGCACTGAAGAGTGGTGTGTGTTGCTCCTTGCAAACTTTGTGAATATCAGTGCAATAAGGACTCTTTGGATTTTCTCCCTAATTTAGACTCGACCAATTCCATCCATAAGCCTAGCAAACGACAACTACCAAATGGGGAGAGTGAAGGCTATCACATGCTTTCTCTGAGACTCACAAAACCAGCCAGGGCAGAGAGAGGGAGAGGGATAGAGAAAGAATGCCATCCCTCTCTGAGAGATCTTGACCAGTTTTCTGTCTCCACACCACGGAATACTGTGGCATAGTCAGGATTTGACATGTGCAACTAACTTCTCTAATCAACTGATCTTCTCTACAGGTTCACCCTGGCTTCTGGACTCCACCCAGATTGGATGCTGATGTTATGTTTTGTTCATACACATTTGACGGTGACAGTGACTCTGGGATTGCTGCTTATCCCAAAGGTGTTTCCTTTGTACATGTTACACTTTTTTCCACCACTAATATCTGTTTCTATGTTGAAATGTTTAAACTAAACCTTGCTTCTTTTGCTGTAGTTTGTGTTCACTGGTACTCACAGGCAGGACGACATCGCCACTGAGGCCTATGAGGACGAGCTGTACATGGGCCGATCTGGCTCCTACTTGAACAGTAGCATAACTTCTGCCTGGAGTGAGCACAGTTTGGACCCTGAAGACATAAGAGTGAGCTTCCTTTGATCTTTATCATTCATTTAATATATTACAGTTGTATTTAAAGGAAACCATATCATCATTATGCTTGTTTGGTCCTTAGATAGTTCCAGCTAATGGTTTAATCAGAATAGGAAAACGTTAGAGTAAATTGGAATAAAATTGGAGCAAGAGGATTGGGGCCAATTAAATTATAATCGAACAAGGAGGATAATACATTTAAAAGTACATTGAACAGAACAATAATTGACATCTAAATGTTTAAACTTCATTAATTTAACAATTAGAGTCTTTTCATGCATCTTGAATGTGCATTTGCCTTCTCTGTGCAACCTGATCAACAATCAGACAGTGTATTTCTTATTAAACAAAGTGAATGTTTCAGATTATTAAAGGATTGTGCATTATGGTGGTTTGAGTGGGGTGCACCTAACATTTTAAAGCATGTGCTGGATCTGAATTCTTCTTCTACCTGAGGCACTTACCTGCTTTAAACAAGGCATTTGGAAACTCAGCCAACTGACACAACTCCATACTAGGCTTGTGAAAAATTGTGTACTGTGACATGGTCTTATCATGCTCCCTAAATCTTTTGGTCTACCTCAAAGCTGCAGACACCAACAGATATTTAAATTGTCCAATTTGATAACTGTTATGATAGTTGGAATCTATTAGTGATTGACAATCGTCCTAAGTCTACTCAACGAATGTGCATGAATTTGGTTTGGATTAACTTGGTGCTGTGTTTAGGGTACAACTAAACAGTTTTTTCAGAATTGGAATGAGTATTCAGTTTGATGCAGCACATAACCAGTGTTGAACCAGGGCTAAAGCCGGATATGCTATTAATTTGTATTGGGTTATTAACTGCCTGGGTTTTTTCTGCCTAGGAGGAGCTAAAGAAGCTCTATGGCCAACTAGAGATCTATAAGCGAAAGAAGATGATGGCGAATAACCCTCATCTCCAGAAAAAACGCAACTCCAAAAAAGGCATTGGACGTTCACTTATGCGGCGCATCACAGAAATACCTGAGACAGTGAGCCGTCAGTACAGTCGAGAAGACAGGGATGGAAGTGAACATGGCAGCAATCGCAGTACCCTACGTAGAAATCCATTTGAATCTTCTCATGGTGGAAAATCCAGAGAGGACTCTCTAAAGAGTAAGGTATTCTCCTTGAAAAGGTCCCATAGCTATGACCATACACACGACCAGGTGGGGAACACAAATGGTGTTCCTGCTGATAAATTGGACAACTCTACAACTGAATTGTCTCTGCTGGAAAGCTTAATGGGGAGAAGATCTGCAAAGAAAAATCCAGAGGCACCAAAGGTTGAACCTGCAGAATCTGCAGAGTCGGTGCCACTTGTGTGCAAGTCCATCAGCGCACACAATCTTGCAGCAGACAAGAAGCCTATGCATCTTCGGTCCTCAATGATACAGAAGTCTCTGAGTGTCATAGCCAGTGCCAGAGAGAGAACCCTGGGGCTTGCAGGGAAGACCCATAGTGTTGAGGATGCAAGTAAGAAAGGCCTCAAGGCCAGAGACACCAGGATGCTTTCAGAAGTTGACGAATCTCCTGAATGCTTCCCAAAGATGATCATCAGCCAATCTGTCGAGTACACCAAGACCCCAAGCAAAATGGGCATCATGAAGCAACAAGTGAGCGGAAGTCAACCTTCAATTTGCTCTGAACCAGGGAGAAGCAAGGACCTTTATGACCTTTCAGAGGTTTGCCCCTGGGAAATGGAAGATTTGCCCACTCTATCAGAGGGGAAAGCTCAAAAGCATGTTTCCATTGCCCCAAGTGAGACTACCATGATTCATGAAAGCAGCTCTAAAAGTGGAAAGTCTCAACACAAACAAAGGATGATGGTTCCATCTCCATCAATCCGCCACCGTTCCAAAGATAAGGGTGGTAACAGAGAGGAAGGGAGTGACAAGAATGATGGGAGGAAACCCAAAACACCACTTAACCTGACTGCCTACAAAGCAGAGGTCTGCCCTTGGGAATTTGAGGATACATCTTACAAAGGAGCTGAGACCCTTGACAGGACTAGCCGCAAGAAAAGTGTTACTCCGACAGATGGAAAGCCCAAGATCATCCTCTCAGACATCTCCAAATCCACTGGAAGCCTTCCGCAGCCTCCAGCCCTTATGGTGGACATTTGTCCATGGGACTATGACCAACCATCATCCCCTAACCAGGACAAGACCTCAAGCCCCACACATCATTCAAAGAGAAGGGACTCTAACTCAAAAAGAAAAGGTTCTTGTTCATCCAAAGGGAAGGGGAAGGATAAAGAGGACAATACCCAAAGATCCAAAAGCAGGGAGAGGCGAAGCTCTTCCAGTAAACCTTCTGAGAAACGCCGTGTCAGTCAGACATCAGAAAGCGGCCAGGTTACCATGACAGCTTCTGGTAGAAGGAGAAGCTCAACAAAAGAGGTTGGAATCACAGATTATAAACATGCTGAAGTATGCCCTTGGGAAACAGAGTCTATGCCAAGTGCCACCACAAAAGATGGGGACCTCCACAAAAAAACTCAAACAACTGCACCAGCTGCTAGTAAATTCAACATGGCTGAGGTTTGCCCATGGGATTTCGATGACAAGACATTAGGGAAAAATGCATGAGACATTTATACACTTATCAGTGAATATTACGCTCTCTAGATTCCTGAGATGACGGAAGGTGACGTGAGAACTGCCTTATGTTCACTTGTCTCATTATAGTTTTCAAAAGCCCATCTCACACTAACAATTTGCTTCAATCCTGAAGATTAACTCTTTAAGATTAATTCCCACTAATCTACTGCCATTTTGTTTACATGAACCAGCTTGACCAGTATAAATGACCTGAGAAAGTGTTGGAAGATCCTTCTACCCCGTTGCAATATAATGGCTTTGAACCCCCTTTAAAAAAGTGCTTTCACATAAGTAGTGTTTCGTTGGTTTGAATGGAACCCTGGTGTGTTCTCATCTTCGGTGAGAACACAGTCGGGCGATCACACTCGGGTCTGAGAGTGTCACAGCAAAGTGGTCTCAGTATTTCTTCCAAGTGTATTCTAGTAAAAAAGCGATTAGTCTCTGAATCCACCAAAATAAACAAAAAGAGAAAATAAACACTGGACGTGATACACAAAATCTTTTTTAAACTAATTCCTTGTTCTTCACGCTTGGGTAATTTTTGTGATTTCTAAAGGTTTGTTTACATTCTTCCCTAGCCATATTTATGGGCAATGAATGAAAGAGTTTTATGAAGATTTTTTTAGCGCTACATGCATCTCAGCCAACATTTGTTGGATGTGAAACAAAATAGCAAGCAAAACAAAAGTATCAAAATTTCGCTTTTGACAAGCAGTCTAGATGTGAAAGCATCTAGAGAACTGCTCAAAATTTCAAATGCAAGTGAAACGAGTACACGTCAAGCTGAAGTATCACACAGTGTCGTTTAAACAACCATAACTGTGACATTAGGATGGTTTTAAGAGCTGTTTTTGGATAATAAATCCGGCTTGATTTAAAATGAAATTGCATAACAAGGAAAAGGAATGACGAAATGCAAATATTTTACCAATTCAGTGCACAATGTTTTGATCTAGTTAATCTAGTAAATATATAGCCATTTTTAACCAAAGACAATTTAACATATTTAGCATCTGCTAAACATGCATCTTCCCACAATTCATTATAAATTACTAGCACACTCAGAACACAGGAAAGTCATATATTTCTTCAACAGGAGAGCGCAACATGTTTTTTTTGGGGGGGGATTGCATGGATGAGTGGCTTGGTTGCGTTATTGTTGATATCGTTTTCCCTTTACTCCCACTTGAATACTGTAGTGTTGTGATTTTGCATCAGTATTCTCTGCTGTAATAACACATCGTCACTCAAGTGGATATTTATCTCTGTATCCTATAAAAAACAGTGTTCCAGTGGTTTCTGCATGACCGTGAATAAACAGAGTCCCTGATTTCTCGCTGGGTTCTTATGAAACACCATCGATGAAAAGACGCTTCCCTGAGCAAGCTGGTACACCCGGCCTGCAACGTTTCTATTGTACGTTTATATCGTGCTTGTCTGTGATGGCATGTACAGAAAATACCTCCAGCCTGCAATAAACATTTCATGTCTGGATTTTAATCATGTGCCTCGTGAGTCTGTTACCTTCATTTCAATTTCAATTTTATTTGTATAGCACTTTTAACAATGAACATTGTCTCAAAGCAGCTTTACAGTACATAAGAAACAAAAAACATGCAAACAGTCCTAGATGTTAGAGAAAATTATCCCTAGTGAGCAAGTCTGAGGCGACTGTGGGAAGGAAAAACTCCCTTAGATGATATGAGGAAGAAACCTTGAGAGGAACCAGACTCAAGGGAACCCGTCCTCATCTGGGTGATGCTGGAGAGTGTGATATGAACAATGTCCACTGATTACATTTCAACATCAGCAGCTGCTTCCAGGCAGTTTATAATTAAATTTATAAAATAATCAATGGAAAAATAGTAAATGTACTACAATATCTACACTTCAAAAAAAGTTAATTGTAACATAACTTATCAAGATATCGAAATTATATCGTCATATCGCCCATCTCTATGTCCAGTTGATGTTCACGATCGATGAGTTTAATAGAATTGTACAACACCGCGCCCTTGTGGCCACCCAGAAGATGTACATGGTGGAAGCGCAGAGAGAAAACCATAGTAAAAATGTTTCAGTTAGTAACTTATTGGCAAGCAGATTTGTGGAAATAGGATTAATAAACTAATATATATTTTATTATAATGTCATAGTGAGAAATATTACATAAATTTGGCTACATTTTACTTGCTAAAAGTGAATATATTAGTGATCTACAGAAATATGTGTGTGTGTGTGTGTGTGTGTATATATATATATATATATATATATATATATGAGAACAAATATAATTCTATTTTGTATTTTATTTTATTATTATTTTTTTTTATTTAATATTTTTAATACTAATTATACATTTCATAGTGTTTTTAGACATTTTTACATTTATTCCAAAATAATAACTAAAGTACCACTTATTGCTAACAATGAACAACTGTATTTTTATTAACTAACGTTAACAAAGATGAATAAATACTGTACTAAATGTTCATTGTTTGTTCATGTTAGTTAACACATTAACTAATGTTAATAAATGACACCTTATTGTAAAGTGTTACTAATATTTTTTTTAATTTGTGAACTGATGTTCAGTTGTTCTCTTTAACAGTCAGCTTATTTTCAGCTCATCGTCATGAAAGCTCTGTAAACACAAACACAGACACGAAGATATATCTTTCATTTCATTAAGCTGAATGCTCACTAAAAACTAAGTCATCATGTTTTCAGGTCATTTCAAGTTTTAATTTTTGACCTGACTCAAAGCAGTGATATCTAACCGCGTGAGTTGTTTACTTTCTTTATCAGTAACGGCGTCAGTAACGCCATCATTTTGTCCATCAGCCCGAGAGCTCGCGCGAAAACAACCGATCACATCCAAACATAACCGATCACATCCAAACATAACCGATCACATCCAATCATAACTGATCATAACCAATCATAACCGATCACATCCAAACATAACCGATCACATCCAATCATAACTGATCATAACCAATCATAACTGATCATATCAAATCATAACCGATCACGTCCAATCATAGCCGATCACATACAATCATAACCGATCACATCCAATCATAGCGCGATGGAGGCGTTGCCTCCGCTCACGTGACCCCCCACTAAATCCACGGCACGTGATGGGGTCTCTGTTATAAGTCAGTGTGCTGAGGGGAGGAAGCCTCCGCTGTAATTTTACCTGCAGGTGTCGCTGCTGGACAGTGTTACTTTATAAAAAACGAGTGACTTTTATACTTTTAATGTCATTTTTAGTAATATTTGCGTCATTTTATTTTTGCATTATTCAATTTTTTTGAGGAGACACTGTCTCCCTTGCCTAAATATATATTTACCCACACACACACACACACACACACACACACACACACACACACACACACACTTATCAGCCATAGCATTAAAACTACCTGCCTAATACTGTGTAGGTCCTTGGGCAAAAGAGAGGCATGGACTCCACAAGACCTCTGAAGGTGTGCTGTGGTATCTGGCACCAAAACGTTAGCAGCAGATCTTTTAAGTCCTGTAAGTTGCGAGGTGGGTCCTCCATGGATCAGACATGTTTGTCCAACACAAAATCTACAACACTCAGATGCTCGATCGGATTGAGATCTGGGGAATTTGGAGGCCAAGTCAACACCTTGAACTGTTTGTCATGTTCCTCAAACCATTCCTGAACAATTTTTGCAGTGTGGCAGGGCGCATTATCTTGCTGAAAGAGGCCACTGCCATTAGGGAATACCGTTGCCATGGAGGGGTGTACTTGGTCTGCAACAATGTTTAGGTAGGTGGTACGTGTCAAAGTAACATTCACATTCATACCAGAGCCCAAAGATTCCCAGCAGCAGCACACTGCCTCCGCCAGCTTGCCTTCATCTCATAGTGCATCCTGGTGCCATCTTTTTCCTCAGGTAAGCAACGCACAGGCACCTGGCCTTCTACATGATATATAAGAGCAGGCCACTTTCTTCCATCGAGCCATGGTCCAGTTCTGATGCTCGCATGCCCATCGTGGCCTTTTTTGGCAGTGGACAGGGGGCTACACAGCCCGGTATGCAGCAAACCGTGATGCACTGTGTGTTCTGACACCTTTCGATCAGAGAGAGCATTAACTTTTTCAGCAGTTTGTGCTACAGTGGCTCTTCTGTGGGATCGGACCTGACATGCTAGCCTTCACTCCCATGCACATCAGTGAGCCTTGGGCACCAATGACCCTGTCGCTGGTTCGCTGGCTGTCTGTCCTTGGATCACTTTTGGTAGGTACTAACAACTGCATACCCAGAACACCCCACAAGACCTGCCATTTTGGAGATGCTCTGACCCAGTCTTCTAGCATCTGTATATATATATCTGTATATATCTGAGCCGTTCGTTTGCATGAACACTGAAAACTGTGTTTCAGCCACAGTTATGGCAAAGAACAACAAAAGAAAAAATTAAAAATAAAATGGGGAAAATAAAGAGCCGTTTGGGAGGCGAATCGACTCATTGGTGAGCCGAGTCAAATAATTTGACTCACAGAGAAGAGGTGGAATTTGCATCACTACCCGGTATCCATCTAGAGCTGGAAAAGGAATGTGGCAACCCTGATATTGGCAACATGGATCCAACCAAGAGCATTTTTTCAAATAGTATTCAGAAAAAGCAGATCATTTAGAAGCAAAGCAAAGGCACACACGTTTTTGTTAAAACAAATTTATTAGTTCTTGACAAATTTTTTCACCCATGCTAGTTGTAGTAGCTAATTCCCAAGAATTCGCTGTCATAATGACATGGCTCCTTATTCATACAGCATCCCCCAAACATCTCGACACACTCCAAGAACATTTCCACTGAGTGAAGAAAAGAACTTTTCCTACCAGGCAATGAACACAGCCGAGACACTCGTACACCCTCAGTAGGGCATAACAAAAGCTTGCTATCATTCTACGGACCTTTAGAAATTCCTCAATTGCTGGATCTCTCTTGAATGCACACACAGACACACCGGTGTAATAAAACTATATTTATAAATAAAAGCAACAACTCTGCTCTGAATTCACCCCCACAACCCCCCCCCTCCTCATCCCAAAAAAAAAATCTCCCGACACATGAAAGCTGACAAACCGTGAAAAATATATTCCTGGCTTTGCAAGTGAAATATCTCGAGGAGAAACTCTACTGTCATAGGTATTAAAAAAAGAAGCTAAAAAAACTTCCAAAACATACTACAAACAGGTCA
>CM074948.1:22720349-22731753 GCA_037577455.1 Pangasius macronema | reverse complement strand
TTGTTTTATTTCAAATCCATTGTGGTGGTGTATAAAGGCAAAATCACAAAAACTCTGTCATTGTCCAAATACTTCTGTAACTGTACTTAACAGACTTAACTGTATTTTATATTTACATATGTATATATATATTATATTTTATTTTATTTTTTTTTTCAGGTCTTTCTCCATTATGCAGCTGTCTATTTGCTCTATATGATGAAATAAACAGGACATGGTTTCCTCCAAATCATGTGTTCGTCGTAGACAAGACTACGAGACTCAGGCTGCATTATCGCATGAGGTGTGTGTGTATGTGTGTGTGTAATGTGGACACGTTAACATTGGCTGTAAGTGTGAGTGTGTTTACGTAATCCAATAATAATCAGATTTCAGTACTGAATGAAAACTTGATGTTATATAAATATGTCTCTGTTGTTGTAGGTTTTATTTTACTAACTGGCACGGGATCAGTAAAGAAACTCCAGTTGTCGTGCGACACAGTCTCAAACGGACAGGAAACCAGGGGACGGCTCTTCTGGACTCGCAGTCATTGACCTACCTATACGCACAGGTACAGCTGAAAACATGGCACGGTGTATTATTGTTATTATTGTGTTACTAAACATAGAAAACAAGAAACATTTGGAGTAGGCTGTGTTTGTGTTTTACTCCATATGGGATTTAATTAAAAGCTAATTGAAGTTTGTGTTTTTCAGAGTCAGTATGATTTCCAGAGCGGCTCAGCAGCACTTCGCAGCTTTCAGAGCGAGGAAGATGCCCAGCATGTGGAGAATGAGTGTTTGGGAATGGCGGTGATGGCTATTTCCCATGAGGCCATGGGCAAAAACCTGCCTGCACGGGAACTGGCTAAGAAATTCAAGTAAGATCTTTATTAAGTTTGTGTTTTGTTTGTAATGTCAGATCTTTTAATATATTAAAATAAATTAAAATAGGACATTAGTCGACAAATCTGCTTTACAAGAAATAAAATAAAATATAAAAAATTAAAACTATCTCAAATTGAATATTGAATATAGACCAGGAAAAGCCAGTCACATGACCCCATCTTATCCTGTCCTGTCCTCTAGGTACAAGAACTACATCCCGGTCAGTCTGATCCAGTCCATCTCTCAGAGGAACTTGCTGACACGCCTGCGCATCTCCAACGTCTTCAAGGCGTTTCTCGAGGAGTTCAACGACAAGACAGTGCTGAACAGCAGTATCAGCAAGCATGACTTGAAGGTCAAGTACATTTCCACTCTCGAGACTCTGACGAGACACTTTGGCTGCGAGGTGTACGAACCCTTGTCCGTCAGTATCCACGAGAACGACGAGGTTCCCTCCAGTTCTGCGAGCATGGACGGAGCTCAGCGCCGTGTGCTCATTTCTGGAACCTGTGGCATTAAGTGGCAGAGCGTGTCTCCTGAGGTAAGACTTTTGTTTCCTCTTATAAAACATACCATATTATCTTATATTTTCAAATGTACAGCTTCCTAAAATAGCAGCAAAAGAAGCGAAACCATATTTACATGTTTATTTAAAGTAGACATTTATCATCATAGGACTCAGTCATTGGGAGGCGGAGACTAGATACCAAATTGTGCTGGTTTTGTCTTAACCTGGTAATCTGTCATCACTAAATGGCCACCTACTTTAACAGCCACCCAAGAGCCACCTACATTAACAGCGTGAGGCACACCTGTATATCACGCATCACGTTTGCTAGTTAGCTACTAACTGCCAATAAACATTCAGAGACGTGATGAACTAGTTTTCCACTGACAATATCTTGCTCAGGAAACCTTGGGGAGTCACACTGTTTAAAAGTTTGTTGTGTGTGTGTGTGTGCGTGCACAAAGAAGTGCAGACAGCCAATCAAATTGCAAGCTTAAAGATTCTGAAGCTTGTGGCCAGAAAAGTGTTCACTAGTCCAGCGTTCGACTTAACTCGGGATGTTGGAACTTTTCTTGGAACATACCTCTGTATGGAAATCTCCATGAAAGCTTGTCATGGAAAAACACTTTATTTTCATAAAATCTGTCTTTAATAGGACGTTATTCCACGTACATGACAACGATGTTACACACATACATTGCAGCAAGTGTAGAAGCGTAAATCATTACAATGTAACACACGTAAATGGCAACAGCGTAACAAGTAAATTTCAACAATGTAATTCACGTAAATGCTAACAATGTAACACGCGTGAGTAACGTAAATCATTACAATGTAACACACGTAAATGGCAACAGCGTAACAAGTAAATTTCAACAATGTAATTCACGTAAATGCTAACAATGTAACACGCATAAGTCGTTACAGTGTAAATGGCAACGATGTACGATGTAAATGGTAACTGACGCACATGGCATCGATGTAACACGTAAGTCATCACAATGTAACGTATACATGGCAACAGTGTAACGTGTAAAAAACAACAATGTAACAGGCGTTTAATTAGGTGTTTAATTTCTTAAAACAGTGAACGATGTGGTCAGTGTTACAGGTTTAACCAGCGAATGTGTCTGCATGTTCAGTGTTTTATTTACGCTTAGCGGTGTGGCCGGCTACGGATATGTGTGGACCGAGTTGCATGTGTAGCAGACGCTCTGTTGTCCATGGGTGGCTCGTTTGAATATAATCATGGAACATGTGCTCATGTTTCTGTTGGTTTTTCTTGCTCTGTAAAACTACAGACGATTTACCCGGAAAATGATGATTTGTAGGATCAGTTCCTGGCAGCGAGGACCAGGAGTCATGTTTGAGTGACGTTTGTTTCATGATGACATTTGTTATGACTAGTTTGTGTAGTTCTTGTTCATGCTTTGTCTATCTTAACTGTTCGTTGTGTTGCTTCTGTGTTGTCTTGTAAAGTTTTGTTTTCATCCGCATGTTTGTAGAAGACAAACTGTAGTTACTTGTCTGGTTCCTATTAAATGTGGTCTCTTTATCTTGTCTTTATGTTCTCTACTTCCTACAGTTTGTTTACTTGCTCTTTTTCATTTTTTTTTTTTTTTTTTAGTTTTGTTTTGTATTTCCTTGACTTAGCACATGCCGTGGTTTTGGATGTAGAAAAACAGCATTGGTTTACAAAGTTGTGTATCTGTTTCTGGAAGGTTATGAGATCAAAGCCTGTGATTTCCATAAAGCCACTGCAGGGCCCTCAGACGAGATCCCTAACGTCTCTGTGCTCTGGGACTCACACGGAGGCCTGTTTGTATCAAATGACAGCCGAATGAATGTAGTGTATAAACTTAAATGAGAGACATGACCGGACTGGTTAGTTCTGCTGGATTCCATGCGACTCCATTTCCTCTATGATCAGACGTCATGAAATGTAATCTTGACTGCTGGGTGAAGGGGAATTTGAATATTTCCATATTTGTCTGTTGTACGAGAAACCACAACTCTTTATTTCCTCGTAGGGAAATCTGCCATCATTCACACACACCCTGTGCTACCTCTCCTTCTGTAATAATAATAATAATAATAATAATAATAATAATAATAATAATAATAAAAACCAGGTACTGATTAAATACGATAGAATTTGAAGGTGCTTTTTGAGTAGCATTACAAAACTACTGAACTCTTTTCCATCCAGTCGAAGGATTTTAGATTCTGCTGTATTCCGTAGCCGCATGTTTGTTTTTATTAAAATTTTGAAGGGCTAAAACTAAATTCAGATTAGCTGCTAAAATTTCAAAACACTCTCACTGCTACCTTTCGCTGCAAATCCCTTTTTTTTTTTTTTTTAAGCATGACACTTTACACTTTTTATTCGTTTATAGTTACATTTACTGTTGTGTGTATTAGATGTCTGGTTCCAGTTCTCACGTTATAGCAGCTATAAACAGTCTCTCTTTATTCTCGTCACGTCACAGAGAAACCGCAAAGTGCAAACTCCTCTGTCCTCTGATGGTTCCAAAGCGCTGACCCTGAAGACTCTTTCCGTAAACGTCGAATCGATTACCGAAAACTTCGCCACGCCAACGATGACGCACAAGTCCCTTTGAACGGGCTGTTACTATAGAAACGATAATGTATTAGAACTGTTGTTGTGGAAAAATTCATGGACTCCTTCTGACCAATCAGAATCCAGAATTCATCTCTACATGCCTTCTGCAGAGAAATGCACAGTAACATTGATGATGCAATGATGTTTTTAAATAATAGTACACTAGTAATAAGAAGTGCAGTGTGTGTGTGTGTGTGTGTGTCAGATTTTATTGTTACAGATGCACTCCCAAGTCTGAATGTTTCCATGACTCTTAGACTGGAGCTCCTTGCCAATGCCCTCTGTTCACTGTTACACTTCACACTGTATTGTGTGTATAGGTTTTGGTCGAAGTCCATAAGCATTGGTGTTGTTCCCGTAATGTTCATTGCTTGTTTTTTTTTTTTTTTTTTTTTTAAAAGCCCTTCCCAAATATACAGAGGAAGAAATCAAAGAGGAACAAAAGACAACAGGTTCAGTTCAGCGACGTCAGAAAAGATGATGGCTGGACGACGTTCTCGGATTTCCACGAGATCACGCACATCGTCATCAAGGAGGCGCTGGTCACAGTTTACAGACAAGACGACAGGAGGATGGTACGTGTGTTTCAGTTTCATGGTCCTCCTAAAGTTACATTTTAAACATTTAAAAACATTCACACATTTAAAAAAAAATGCTATAATTTGACTAATGATATCATTTTTGGTATTTTTAGCATATCATTTTTATCTTAGGTTAAACACCACGACCCAAATGGGGTTGGGGTTTGAACCCCAGAGCTGGACCTTTCCTTCTGATGTTTTCTGAGATTGTTATTTGTCCCAGAACTTTTGGACCTATATGTTCATGGACAAGAAAAAAAGATTTAATACAAAATTCACATCTTTTTTTTTTTTGGAGCTTCAAGACCTGCATATAAAGAGTTCATATTTAAAAAAAACAAAAACAAACGGGAAACCAGGAAGTTGAGTTCTTGGTCATAATTAGGTATTGGGTATCACTCCTACTTGTGAAAAATGGCAGATGACGTAAGCTTGGTGTACATAGTCGCACACTACTGCCTGATATGAGAAAGAGAGAGAGTGAGCAGTTCAGTTCAGCGAGCACTGAGACCTCTACGCTTTGTTCATGAGATCCAGGTGCAATTTATGGCAGCTTTCTCATTTTTAATGACCACGCTAGCTGATTACCTGTAGTATCATGACCGTTTAAACAGAAAACTGCGGAATTTCAGCTGGATCTTGCTCATTATCATTGCATTATGTGTTCAGTAATCTCATGTACTTTGCAGACCAGCCAGCCTGTATGCATTTTGTGTAGACGCTCTACAATTTTAACATTGGAGTACAGTCACTCAAAAATATACCAAAAAAAAGTGCAAAAACCACAGATGAGCCAATCAGCATATGAATCTGGAATGACTGACAGCTGTGCAGATGTTTTGAACTCCCCCAATATATACTGACACCCAGGAAGCCCCGCCTCCTCCATCTTTGTCGATATCTTGTCTTGTCTTGATTATCTCGCTTGAAAGATACTGTGCATCCTTGCTTTCTGACGGGGATTTCGAGTTCATTAACGTGAAATAATCCTAGCCGTGCTTGTTTGACTTGGATCATATTATGACAAGACAAGTACGTAGTTCACTGTATTTATTTATTAGGGATGGCGGCAAAATATTTCAGCTGGGAAAAAAACAACCTTTTTGACCATGTTTTTTCTGACAGTTTTTGGTTAATTTTTTTGGATAGAAGGAATAAAAAGCAGGGAAAAAAACCCTGATTACATGGACATACATTGAAGCGTCTAAGTGCACCATGCTAGAATCTGGCAGGGGTGTATATAAAGGGTTTTATGGTAATTGTAACTACCAGGGACTTGAGATGCCGCTCATCTGTTGTAGTTAAGATGTAGATGACTAGAACCATTTACTTGCACGCTTTCTTATTAATTCCTGTACGCAACATGTTTTTCCTAAAATACGAAGAATGAAAGTGTGCATGTAAACTTTTCTAGTGTCTACGTCAAGGATGGTACCCAAAATGTGCTGTGCATTCTCACATAACAGGAAGTGCGCTTCGCTGGCCGTGAGGAGGCCCTGGCCTTCGCCAGCCTGATAGACGGCTACTTCAGGCTCACTGTAGACGCACATCACTTCCTGTGCACTGAGGTCGCTCCCGTCTCCGTAGAAACCAATCTACGTGAGGGATGTCACGGACCAATCAGGTAAAAAAGCCACAATGTTTTTTATTTTTAATGAAAATTTCGCAAAGCACACATGACGACGTGACTGAACTTGACGTGTTGTGTGTCTCCTGCAGCACCGAGTACGCTGTTCATAAGCTCAAACAGGAAGGTTACGAGGAGGGCATGTACATCCTGCGCTGGAGCTGTGCTCATTACGACCACGTCCTGCTCACCGTCATCTGCAATGAGGTTAAACCTGGTTTCAGATTTAAGCGACGAGATGATTAGTGATTTTGTTAGCCCTAAAGAATTGGTTACTTTAAGCTTAACAAATCAACTAAAACCGTACTCCAGTATTAAAACCTTCATCTATTTTATATTTAACTAGATTTATTTAGATTTATTTATTTAGATTTTGCAGCATTTAACTATAAAAAATATGAATAATAATGTATTATGTAATAACAGGTTTATTGATTATAACGCTGGGTGAAGGTGAAAGTATTTATATGTAAATAAGTTTATTGTTCAGTATAAAATATTTATTGTTCAGTATAAAATATTTACAGTCAGATGACTATAGTGCATAAAAATCTCCATTTGGGCTCTATCTATCACAGATTTTTAAAAAATGCTAAAATATATCTCACTTTAGCAATTATTTCCATTATTAGGTAAAATAAAAAGCAATACAAAACAACTTTGTACTTTCCACGATATATTGATTTTTTTTTCAATTAATATTTAATAATATAGTCAGGTCCATAAGTATTTGGACAGTGACACAATGTTCATAATTTTGCCTCTGTAAACCACCACAATGGATTTGAAATGAAGCAATCAAGACTTTCAGCTTTAATTCAAGAGATTTAACAAAAAAAATTGCATTAACCATTTAGGAATTACAGCAGTGGAGTCCCTCCATTTTCACAGACTCAAAAGTAATTGGACAATTGACTGAAAAGCAGTTTCATGGCCAGGTGTGACCTGTTTCCTCATTATTTCCTGACAAATTAAGGAGATAAAAGGCCTATTCTAAGCGTTGAATTTAATTTTGTTAGCTGTTCATGAGAACTCTCAGTATGCCATCCAAAGAGGTGTCGATGCAAGTGAAGGATGTCATCATTAGGCTTAAAAACAAAACAGATATATCAGAGAAACTTTAGCAGAAACTTTAGGAGTGGTCAAATCAATAATTTGGTACATTCATAAAAAGAAAGAAAGCACCGGTGAGCTCAGCAACACCAAAAGGCCTGGAAGGCCACGGAAGACAACTAAAGTAGATGATTGCAGAATTCTTTCCTTGATGCAGAAAAACCCCTTCACAACATCTAGCCAAATCAAGACCAGTCTGGAGGAGGTAGACATACCATTGTCAAAGTCTAAAGGCCAAACAGAAAGGCCAAAATAGGCTGCTAGAAAACATCTAAAAAAGCCTGCCCAGTTCTGGAACAAGAGCTGGGACAGATGAAACCAGGATTAACTTGTACTAGAACTATAGGAAGAGAAGACTATGGAGAAGGAAAGCATACCACATCATCTGTCCAACATGTGGAGACAGTGTTATGGCATGGGCATGTATGGCTGCCAGTGGAACGGGCTCACTGGTGTTTATTGATGATGTGACTGTTGATAGAACAAGCAGGATGAATTTTGAAGTGTATAGAGCTCTACTTTCTGCTCAGATTCACTCAAAACTGACAGCACTTCACAGTGCAGGTGGATAATGACCCAAAACATAGCATGAAAGCAACATAAGTGCTTCTTAAGGCAAAGAAATGGAAAGTTCTTGAATGGCCGAGTCAGTCACCTGACCTTAGCCCAACTGAGCTTGCTTTTCACTTACTGAAGACAAGACTGAAGGCAACTCCAGGAAAGGCCTGGCAAAGCATCTCAAGGGAGGAAGCTTTGGTGATTTGGTGATGTCCATGGGTTCCAGACTTCAGACAGTCATTGAGCGCAAAGTATTGGCATCCAAGTATTAAAGTAATCCTAATATTTATTATTGTTTGTTTGCCCAATTATTTTTGAGCCTGTGGAAATGGAGGGAGTATATAAAAAATGACTGTAATTACTAAACGGTTAATAGAATATTTTTGTTAAACCCCTTGAATTAAAGCTGAAAGTCTACATTTCACATCTTGATTGCTTCAGTAGTTCAGTTCCATTGTGGTGATGTACATATTATTTAGAAATGGATATCCCATTGATCCTAACAGATCAAAACAGATAACTGTTAAATAAGAGTAACTATGTATTTAAAAACCATCTGATCTTATTTTGTCTTCATGGGCTTCTCTTTCCAGAGAGACATCTCAGGTGAGATCATCAAGACCTTCAAGAACTTTCAGATCGAGAGGACCGAGGGTGGATTTCGTCTCTGTGGGACGGACGTGGAGAAACCCACACTGAGGGAGCTGACTGACCGCCTGTGTGGTAACTGTCTGAGTACGGACAATACCACTCTGAAGCTGGCACGAGGTTGTCCTCCTCAGCCTCGAGGTAGAACACTTGCCTTATTACTAACCTCATAACACCTTATATGTGAAAATGTGTGTGTCTCGTTGAGGGAAGTGTGACCTGTGTGTGTCTCACTATAGGAGGTGTGGCCTGTGTGTGTCTCACTGAAGGAGGTGTGGCCTGTGTGTGTCTCAGTGAATGAGGAATGGCCTAGAGAAGGAGGTGTGGCCTGTGTGTGCTTTAGTGAAGGAGGTGTGGCCTGTGTGTGTCTCAGTGAAAGAGAAATGGCCTAGTCAAGGAGGTGTGGCCAGTGTGTGTATCAGTGAAACAGGAGTGGCCTAGTGAAGGAGGGGTGGCCATTGTGTGCTTTAGTGAAGGAGGTTTGCCCTGTGTGTGTGTTATAGTGAAGGAGGTGTGGCCTGTGTGTGTGTCTTAGTGAAGGAGGTGTGACTCAGTGAAAGAGGAGTGGCCTAGAGAAGGAGGTGTGGCCTGTGTGTGTTTTAGTGAAGAAGGTGTGGCCTGTGTGTCTCAGTGAAAGAGGAGTGGCCTAGAGAAGGAGATGTGGCCTGTGTGTGTGTTTTAGTCAAGGAGGTGTGGCCTGTGTGTGTCTCAGTGAAAGAGGAGTGGCCTAGAGAAGGAGATGTGGCCTGTGTGTGTGTTTTAGTCAAGGAGGTGTGGCCTGTATGTTTTAATGAAAGAGGTGTGGCCTGTATGTTTTAATGAAAGAGGTGTGGCCTATGAGTGTCTATTAAATTAACACTAAGAAAAAATATATTTTATAACTTCTTATAACTCCTTTTCATCTGTTTTGCTAATTTATTTTGTTGTTGGTTTTGATCTCACGTTTCTCTGCGCTGTTTTGCTTTGCAGAGCTGTCTAATCTCCTGATGGTGACGAGGCCGGACTCCATCACTCCGCCCTCCCTTTGCCAGTTTGTCTTGGACCCCATCAGCAAAGAGGACTTCGTTCAGGTTAGAATCTGCCCACTTTTTCTTTATTAACCCTGACACTGATCCTGAGCTCTGTCTCAGGCATCTGATCTGTAATTAGATTTCATAATGTTCGTCTGAGTCACTGTGAGCTGAAACACTGGGCTTTCCACTGCAGTGGCGCTGGTCAGATTTAACGGTTTAGCCACAGCGCTGCCCTTTTCAGTCACCTGTATATCAGTGAATCACTGAGTCACTGAATTACTGGATCATCGAATATTAAGGCTCTGAGTCAGCTTCTGGAGTCAACTGGGGAAATCAGCTAAATTTGGATCAAAGAATTTCACAACTGACTTTTGTTTCTAGAAATTTATGAAAGTAAATCAACATTAACCATTAACCACAAAACTACGGCTACACAATCAACATCACAGAGACAGGTTGGGTCTTGTTACAGTTCAGTGTGAATAAAGAACAAACAGGATGTCTCTCTCTCTTGCTCTGCTCCACAGGACAGCCACTTGGGGAAAGGAACTCGTACAAACATATACTCAGGCACGCTGAGGCTGAAGAGCAATGAGGACAGTCTGATCAGCTTCAGCAATGAGGATGTCCCACACCAGGACTTCCACTAGCCTTGTCCTGAATTCCTGTAACGTCATTCACACACACACACACACACACACACACACAGTGCTATCACACAGAGTAAAACACACCACACTGTGGACCTGTACTCATAATCATTTATACACTAAATGGAGAAATTCAACCCACCTGTGTACAACCTCGAAAAATAACAGACAGAAAAGACGTTACACTGAGAGATTGTTATTGCACTAGTTAAACTTCACCTGTGTAATTTTGCTAGCTAACTAGCGTAATGCTGTGACTCGGTTTCTGTCCTCAGGCCTTTCTGGAAACTGTGAGTCAGATGCGTCAGATCTCACACAAACACATGACACATCTGTACGGAATATGTTTGCACAGCATGGACAGTAAGTGTCTCTGCACGTCGCAGGCTAACATAAGTCTTGTGGATTTGAGAAATCGTACATTAATGAATTAACGCTGTTTGTCTTTGTCAGTCATCGTGGTGGAGGAGTTTGTGCAACACGGACCTCTGGATCTGTTCATGCGTGCTCATCATGCTGAGCTCACGCCGTCCTGGAAGTTTCAGGTTGCTGAGCAGCTCGCTAGCGTCCTCAGCTACCTGGTGAGTCAGAACACATGGTGTTATACATTTATCATACTACAGCATGATAATATTCGAGTTAGCATCATGCATTAATGTGCAAAGGATATTAACGATTGAGGCTGCTCACATTGTAAATTTATTGGAGTGGTCGATTCTTTTGCGTATTTTTAATATCGTGTATGAATGTTTCTGTGATCTCTTTCAGGAGGATAAGAAGCTCGTCCATGGCTACGTGTGCACAAAGAACATCCTGTTAGTGAAAGATGGTCTGGATGGACAAGCAGCTCCGTTCATAAAGCTCAGCAAGCCGGGAGTCCCGATCACTACACTCAACCGAGAAGGTGACGAAGAACCGACCTCTTAAACTACACAAACATCACCCTCTGGAAGGAACACATTACATACAGTGCAGAAAAAATAATGAGTAGCATGCATAGATTGGGACACGCCCACAGTGGACTGATGATGGTAGTGAATACAGTGTGTGGATTGGGACACGCCCACAGTGGGCTGATGATGGTAGTGAATACTGTGTGTGGATTGGGACACGCCCACAGTGGGCTGATGATGGTAGTGAATACTGTGTGTGGACTGGGACACGCCCACAGTGGACTGATGATGGTAGTGAATACTGTGTGTGGATTGGGACAC
>CM074948.1:22693958-22720256 GCA_037577455.1 Pangasius macronema | reverse complement strand
GCCCACAGTGGACTGATGATGGTAGTGAATACTGTGTGTGGACTGGGACACGCCCACAGTGGTCTGATTATGGTAGTGAATACTGTGTGTGGATTGGGACATGCCCACAGTGGACTGATTATGGTAGTGAATACTGTGTGTGGACTGATTATGGTAGTGAATACTGTGTGTGGATTGGGACATGCCCACAGTGGACTGATGATGGTAGTGAATATTGTGTGTGGACTGGGACACGCCCACAGTGGACTGATTATGGTAGTGAATACTGTGTGTGGACTGGGACACGCCCACAGTGGACTTATGATGGTAGTAAATACTGTGTGTGGATTGGGACACGCCCACAATGGACTGCTGGTGTGATGTATGTAGTGAATAAGGCTTCTACGGGACTGTTTATATCTTTTATGAATAAGCAATGTAATAATTGCTGTTTGTTGCGACAGAATGTATCGACAGGATCCCATGGATCGCTCCGGAGTGTGTGAAGAATCCTAAAGCGCAGACCGTGGCTGCGGATAAGTGGGGCTTCGGGACGACGCTGTGGGAGATCTGCTACAACGGAGAAGTGCCGCTCAGGGACAAGAAACGTGCCGAGGTGCTTCCGTCTCACTGCTAACAACAGTTCTGAGCTTATTTCCTTTTTATTAACAGGTATTTAAACGTATTTAAATCCTCATCTGTATGTGTGTGTGTGTGTCTCTGTGAGCAGAAGGAGTGGTTTTATGAAGCCAAGGGCGCACTGGTGATTCCCAACTGCAGTGAACTGGCCGAGCTCATCACCCAGTGCATGAACTATGACCCCAAGAAGAGACCGTTCTTCAGAGCCATAGTGCGAGAACTGGACCGTATCAAGGAGCAGAGTGAGCGAAGATTATTTCACAACTCCTTTAAACTGGCAGCTGCATTGTGTCATAGACACCAACTCATTACGCCTTTTTTGTTGTTTCTCTTTAGACCCGGCGATGGTGTCAGGTGGTGTTCCTGTGCAGGAGATCGACCCGACGCTGTTTGAGAGCAGATTCCTCAAGACAATACGGGACCTGGGAGAGGTACAGCTGCTGAACTTTACACACACATTCACTCATTAAGGGTTCTAAGCCTCCTAAAAGAACTTTAGGCCCGTTCTTTTCACTGAGCAACACTTTGCAGTGTGTATGTGTGTAAGAGACGGGTAAGAGGTGTGTAAGAGTGCTGCTGTGCTGCTGCAGGGTCACTTTGGGAAGGTGGAGCTGTGTATGTACGACCCACACGGAGACCACATCGGTCAGATGGTGGCTGTCAAGTCGCTGAAGTCTGAGAGTGATGGACCTGAGAGCAGCAACCTGAGGAGAGAAATCAACACCATGAGAGAGCTTTACCACACCAACATCGTCAAGTACAAAGGCATCTGTACTGAGGAAGGTGAGACAACACACACACACACACACACACACTCCCCCAAACTCAAGGTATATATCTACAGAAATACATACACCACACGCCAGCACACTCTACTGATTTATGGAATGAATGAAAAAAAGATAATAAATAAATAATATGAAAATTTAATGGTTTAAAATAATATAACTTCATTTCATTTCTTATCCATTAATAACATTATTTATTATGATTTGGTGTCATTGTATTGTGTGTGTGTGTGTGTGTGTGTGTGTCAGGTGGGAGAACGATTAAACTGATCATGGAGTATCTGCCGGCTGGGAGCCTGAAGGACTACCTGCCCCGACACAAAGCTCAGACAAGCCAACAGCGCCTGCTGCTCTACGCCATCCAGATCTGTCAGGTACTGGAATCTTCGTCATCATCATCATCATCATCATCAACATCATCAACATCAGAGGATCAGTATAGTACACTATCAGCTTACCACTTTGTGTGTGTGTTGTATAGGGAATGGACTACCTGGGCTCTCAGAACTACATCCATAGAGACCTGGCGGCTCGTAACGTGCTGGTGGAGAGCGAGACACTGGTCAAGATCGGAGACTTCGGTCTGACCAAGAGCATCAAAGACAACGAGGAGTACTACACGGTCAGGGAGGAGCAGGACAGTCCGGTGTACTGGTGAGCACTCAAAATTCTCCCACAACTCTTTTAAAATCCCTGTGAAATGTCTTGAGAGCTATGATTCGATTCCATATGTTGATGTGTTTCCTTCTGAAACAGGAAGTCAGAATAAAGTCGTGCTGAAGTGCTCGACTGACTCACACGACAGCTAACAGCGTTCGAGATACACGACACCCAAATCTAAACAAACCTAGTAGTTGGCGAGCTAGTAGATACAATGAGTAGAGTTTTTAACGAGAGCATTGTACTGAGTCGTACTGACCGAGAGGCGTGAAGAACAGTGTATAAAGATGGAAGTGCGTTCTCACTCTCGCACTGAACAGCCCCAAGTTGACTGAAGAGAAGTGAACTGACTTGTGGCCAAGTATAGTGACCATACTTGGAATTTGTGCTCTGCATTTAACCCATCCAAGTGCGCACACACACACACACACACACACACACACACACNNTTCGGTGCAACACGTCCAACTGCCCCCCCATTAGGCCACAACTGCCTCCAAAATGCTAAAATGCTCCTTAGAGATGTTCCTGTCACACAACTGTCACCCTGAGGAAACCTTTTTCAAAACAAATAAACTACAACCAAAAAGGGAACAGTGTGCGGGAAGACACGCAGCCAGTAACGAGAAACTATGTTTACTGCTAACGAGGTTCTGCTGTAGAGCAAGACACGCCCCCTGGGTGGGGCATATATGGTTCTAAAGAGCATTTCTTTCATTTTTTTCTATTTTTGTCTGTGTTTAGAGATAATTCAGTTCATTCAGTTTTTCATTTAATAGATTTTCTCTGCCATGGTGTTCTTCTAAATATTAAATATAATGTACATCTATTCTTCTTTTGGTCTTTTATCACTGTTTTATTATGTTCTATGTTATATTATTTTCCTTATATTTCTATATTTGCTCTATTTCTTTACGTGTGTTGGTGTATGCAAATGGTCTGTGTTTCTGATTTAACAATTATAAAGCCAAAGAAAATTCCAAAACTGGTTATCTGTCTGTTTATCTAGGTACGCACCTGAGTGTCTGATCCACCGAAAGTTTTACAAAGCCTCGGACGTCTGGTCTTTCGGAGTCACACTGTACGAACTCATGACCTACTGTGACCGCAAGATGAGTCCTCCCGAGGTAAAATATCACGAAGCTATGATATTCATGTCGTTTCAGCATTCTTACTAGAACATTCTCAGGTTAGTTCCTGTTCTACCTTACATTATAGCATATTTTCTTTCTCTGTCTTTAAGTTAATAAGACAAAAATAATGCAGCTTGTTATTATTACTGAGAAACTGCAAAGCATGAACTACTCTGTCCAGAAGATGGCGAGAAACCTAAAGTTCCAGCTTCATCTCTGACCGTTACAAAGCGCTGACACTGGAGACTCTATAGATTCCTTTGATAAATGTTGGCACCTAAAAGTCTTAGTTTCCTTATTCTGCAATGGCACCAAACTGCCTTTGTGGAAATTTTGGTCTCACATTTTGTTTCTTCTCACTAAGATGTTCCTGAACACGATTGGCCGATCGCATGGTCAGATGACAATGGCGAGACTGGTGAAGGCTCTGGAAAGTGGCTGGAGGCTGTCCTGTCCTCCATCTTGCCCAGATGTGGTAAGACACATTCTCCTTCTTAACATTCTCCTCTTCTATGTTCTCCACATTCGTATGTTCTCCTTCTCCACATTCTCCACATTCTCCTTCTCCACATTCTCATGTTCTCCTTCTACACGTTCCCCCCTATGTTCTCCACATTCATATGTTCTCCTTCTCCACCTTCTCCTTCTCCACATTCTCATGTTTTCCTTCTCCATATTATCGTGTTGTCCTTCTCATTCTCATGTTCTCCTGCTCCACCTTCTCCTTCTCCACATTCTCATGTTTTTCTTCTCCATATTATCGTGTTCTCCTTCTCCACATTCTCATGTTTTCCTTCTCTATATTATCGTGTTCTCCTTCTCCACGTTCCCCCCTACGTTCTCCACATTCATATGTTCTCCTTCTCCACCTTCTCCACATTCTCATGTTCTCCTGCTCCACGTTCTCAATCTCTAGATTCTCATGTTCTTCTCCTTCACATTCTCCTTCCCTACGTTCCCCTTCTCCACATTCTCACACTCCTTCTCCATGTATTTCCTCTCCATGTTCTCACATTCTCCTTGTCCACGTTCTGCAGGTGTACACACAGATGCGGAGGTGCTGGGTTCACGCTCCAGAGGACCGAGTGGACTTCAAAGGCCTGATCGAGGTGTTCGAGCGTCTCTTGTCGAGCGAAGAGCTCAGTTTAGTGCGCAGCTCTTAAATTGCTCACTTCTTAATACTTTTACTGTCATGCATATCGTGTCTTGTCTTTTTTTAAGGCCTGAACTCATCCAAAATTATTCATTGGCAATAGAGCAGGTTGTATTATTATATCTGAAGACCTCTGAGCACTTAATTAGAAGAATAATTATCCTTGTGCTGATGTACTTTTATACTAGATGTTACATGTTAATATATCCATATAAAATTCCACAGTAATACCCTAAAAGTCTTAGTTTTCTTATTCTGCAGGATTTTAAGCCAACCCACTCATTAGGGATGTCTTTTCAGACATTACAGTTGGAATCAGTGATGTTTGAGTTAGGACATCTCCTCAGAGGAGAAACTTTGACCTCCATAGCGCTCCAGAATATAAACAAAAGAAACAACACAAGATGTGGACCACCGACAATTAACCAGTCAGGACAGAGAAAGCCCCGCCTCTTGCACTAGCATGTGGACAGTACAGTTAAGGGGCGTGGCTTTGGAGAGAACACTGAAATGATTTTGATTTATGAAACAGCCAGGGTAAAATCGCTGATTGTGCCTTTTAAGGCAGTTTATCTACAGTATATCATGACAGAATCAGACTGAGGCACTAAGATTTAATTGATTTACTTTAAACAATAAAATGCTCTGATGTGTAAATCATTATTCTGTACAAAGACAGTGGAGGAAAACTGTTCTGTGTAGGAAATAATGAATGTATGTTGTAGTGTGGTCATCGATTTAAAGTCGATTTAGCCCACTGTCACCAGTTTTACGAGAACCAGACTACATTCTATACAGCTACATTCTTACCTTTAAACAACAAACAAATAAACAAAAAAGTAAGTTTTTCTAAATACAGCATGGTCTGCAATTTGCCCGTTTATTGGTTATGAAATACATCTCTGATTTATATCTAAAAAGATTACTTGCGTGTTTATTTAGCATATAGTGGTTGCGTGTGCATATGGGACGTGTCACAGGTGATTTTATGAAATATTGTTTGCATTAATGACATCATGTGCTCAGTCAGGGAAGCAAGCAGTATTTAAATGGGATTTTTGTGTGCGCTAATTGTTCTCGGTAGCTGTGAGTTCAGGTCTCAAAGTGACTTCTGGAAGAGTGAAACTAAACGTACATTGAAATTACACGTCACGCATAATGCTGGTTTAAGGCTGTGAATCAGAAAGCTGTTCAAAATTAAACATGAATGTAAAATAAGAGTGCCGATATTAGCATGTGTTTATAAGGTAAACGTTCGAAGTTAAGTTTGAAAAATCACAATTGTGAGATAAAAAGTTGCAGATGTGAGAGATTAACCTTCAGTTGCAGGATAAAAAGTCACAATTGTGAGATAATCTGTGTAATATTTTCCCGTGTGTGGCAGAATCAGGCTTCCATTGCCACCCTACCATTGCCATTTTGCCTTTAAGTATATTTTTTTTATGTTTTACATAGATCTATTAAATTATGCGTCATATTATCTTCTGCAGTTTGCACAGAATCTTCACATAGCAGGTAAAGGGATCTGGACATGATCAATAATCAAACGTGATGTTCCAAATTTGCTGCTTTGTTATTGACGTCTTTGTCAAATTCATTAAAACATTATTAAAATTCTCTTTATTTTCTTGGTGAAAGCCTCCTGTTTTTTTCTTATGCAGCACACTCCTAGAAGTAAATAAGCATGTACGTTAGTCATGTATAAGAATGCCTCTTATAATTACTGTATTCTCCATACTATAAGACCCACTGTAATTCTCAGGCTATAAGCGCACAAAGGAAATCTGTCTGCTCCTGCCGAGCCAACATTACTGCAGTTGTTATTTTGCTCTGTGATAATTAGAGACCTCATTTCAAACATTTCAGACCGGTTCAAGACCGTAAACCTCGCTGAGCAAGATGGTCCATGTTGTGACAGGATGACTGAAACAGGAAACATCCAGTGGCATGACATGAAGAGATGTGTTTGAAAAGCAGACTAAAGAACAACGTTGATTTCCAAATCCAATTTAGCATACTTTTAAAATGACTTTTTTGAATTCTATAAACTACAGATGTTTTCTGATTTGTACTGGAATAAAATCCTGTAGGTGATGACTAAATACAGAATCCTGAAAATATTCTGTATTACATATAAAAAAAAAAAAAAAAAAAAAAAAAAAGCTGGTCACTGAAGATTTTTTGAGTTTTTTACTTTAATCATTTTTAAGATTTTTTTTATTTCATTGGTACTGCTTTTGTTTCTAAATTCCTTATGATTCCATGGAAATTAAAAGTGCGACACAAATAAAGATGAATAATTTAAAGAACGTTTTTATTCCTGTTACTATGAAATCAGTACAGAACTGTAGACTGTTCTGAATCTTCCCTTTTGCTTCCTTCTGAATCTTTCTTTTGCTTAGAGTCTGAGTTATGGTCTGTCCAATTCCTCAACTGACAGTGAATATGTCCATGCTACCAGCTTGTCCACTTCACTTTCCCAGAATTCCCGTCTCTCTGCATCATGGACAGATTCTCTCAGTGCCGGAGCCTGGGGAGCTGCTGTGTCTAAACATAAAACAAAACGTTGTTCTGTAACATCACATGGATACTTTTAACAGGGGGGTGTCTCTCGATATCCCGGCATCTCCTTATGATCAATAAAAGATACAACGATACAACAGATAGGAGGCTGTTTTGATTAGATACAATGCAATGTAATAAAATTTTAAAATATTAGCGTTAATTAATAAAATAAGTATAAATGTAATACCTTCATCAGTCAGTTCAGTGGTGTGGCCTCTGTACCTGTCCTGCATGGTGAAGGAGGCATGGCCTCTGTCTAACTGTAGGAGGTGATGCCTCTGTACCTGTCTTGGTGAAGGATGTGTGTCCTGTGAGTGTTAGTTATTGGGGTGTGGCCTATATATCAGTCACTCCTAGTAAAAGGAGGTGTGGCCTATATGCCTGTGAGTTACAGTGAACGAGTGTAACTGTCAGGCGTGGCTTATTTAACTGTTAGCTCCAGTAAAGGAGGCATGGCCTATGTGTCAGTCAATCCTAGTAAAAGAGGTGTGGCTAATGTACCTGTTACCTCCAGTAATGGAGGCGTGGCCTATTTAACTGTTACCTCCAGTAAAGGAGGCATGGCCTTATGGGTTCATCACAGTGAATGAGGCGTGGCTTGGTATAATGATGAGCATCAGCTACACACATCTAAACACAACGTATCTGCATGTGATATTTTTAGCATTAGTTTATTTCCCGCATTAGTGAATCACCTGGAGTTTTACAGAGCAGGTAGATGCGTCTCATTTGTTCGACTCGATTCTGTCTGCTCTTGCATTTCTTCGAATGCCTCAGCCCTGGGCCGTTCACGACGTTGTTAAATCTGTGACCACAGGTGAAGATAAATCAAACCCTGCTGCACTAGATGCTGTATGAGACACATAAGTTAAACTACACACAAAAAAATTAAATATTTAATTCTCCTTACAGATGTGGGGGTGACAGTCTTTCCTCTCTGTGAATTCAAATACTAACTAATTTTCTCTGTCTGTAAATGTTACTCCTTCATGCACATCCTTGGAGTGTATTAATAGTCTTAATTAGCTAACATGGGACTCAGCAGTACATCGGCACTTTTATTTCCCTGTTGCGTTCACCAGTGAATTTATGATTTCTCCACCCATGCGAGATGTCTCTAGGTTTAATTATAGAGTCTGGTACTTTTCATTACTAAAGAAGACACTGTTTGACTGATTTTACAAATGGCCAACCACAAGACGTGATGCTGTGAACCAGCTTTAGTTTTTTGTGAAAGTCACTATCACTGGATCTAGGAGCTCATGTTTTACACAGTTCTTCAACAAGCTCATTGGTTTCACTGCCTGAGAAGCCATAACGGGCTGCAAACCTCTGTGGATGCTTGAGCAGCTCGTCCAGCACTGGAAAAATCAATGACAGAAAGAAAAGTGCATATGTAATTAAAGGTGTATTGGTGTTAATATATATATCTCAATATCCAAAATGGCATGCATCAGGGAAAATTAGGACAGAAATAGAAATATCAACAGTAAAGGAGGTACAGTCTCTGTGCCTGTAAGTCTTCCATGAGCACGGTAGCATTTCTCAATAATGCACTGGGAAGTGTTCTGTTAACATTCTAGCTATGTATTGTACTTACATTCTTTCCCCATCAAGTGTCCAGCTCTTGTGGTGGCGATTTTAACCCACTCACAGAGATACTCCTCAAAGGCAATTCTGTACACAACCCTGGAATAAGTAGATCAGTGGGAGGTTCAAGGCTCGGCTCAATTGTGAACTGCACTCACAGGAAGGTATTCACAAGCATGGAGCTGTGAAGTGAAAGGGCAAAGGAACTGTTGTGCATGAGAGTACTTCAGTGAGCACTGAGACACAAACGTTTATGTCTACACTTTGCTCAGGTCAGCCATCTTTGCACTCTCTGCTAAAGATACTGTTTAAACACCATGACATCTTAAATATAAAACTCAGTATCATATTGCCACTTGTTGTGAGCCTAAAGATCAATGACATTATTGAGGGTGGTACCACTTAAAAACCATGAAGATGGCTCTGGACTGCAATTGGTAAGAACAGTTGTGCACTCGAGTCTCCATCAGTGAACAGTTGATAACTTCAACAAAATAGACTTCATGTGAAAAGTATCAGGAATTTCCAGTTTACATAGTTGCAATTTTCAACCATGTAGTGCCAGTTATAGAAGGGAATTATTCATCCCGATGAGGATGGGTTCCCTTTTGAGTCTCAAGGTTTCTTCTTCATGTTGTCTCAGGGAGTTTTTCCTTGCCACCGTCGCCTCTGGCTTGCTCATTAGGGACACATTTATAAATGTATAAGTTTAAAACTTATATCCTGAGTTTATATATTTCTGTAAAGCTATTATATGACAATGGCCATTGTGAAAAGTGCTATACAAATAAAAAAAATGAATTGAACTGAATATTGGTATTGACTTTAAGCACTTAAAAAAATACTTTTTTCTGTACAAACTGCAATGACGCATTCCTATTCAGTATTACAGTTTAGATGTTGCGAATGTTGTGAGTATGTTCTTACTTTCTGTCTCTGTTTTTTTCATCCCCCCTGGTCCTGAGGACTTGGCCTGAGGGAGTCTCAGCAGCCTCCATATTGGAACTCTGAAGATTAAGGTTATGAAGTGCTGGACAAATTTAAAGCCTAAAGCACACGGACAGGTATAAACTGAAGTCAACCCTAAAAGTACAGGTGAGGTTTTCTCAGGAGGAAGTTGACTAGTCAACAAATAAAGCTAACCTTTCATTGTTTCATGTTTCATGGAAATTTAAAACAAAAAGTCAGTTATCACAGACAAGGGCTTGCTGGAATTGGGTCAAATTAGTAGTAGTAGCTAGTTAGAAGTTAAGTTTCTTCTAGTTAGAAGAAAGCTATCACAATCCAAATGTTATGTGCCTGCCAACGTTATATTTGTTTTACATTTGTGTTAGAGTAATTTTGTGAGTAAAACACTAAGAAGCTTCACTTACATTTGGATGCTAACGTTTGACAAGGCGCGTGTCGACGTTCTGTTGCCGTTGCTTAGCAACAGTGGACAGAAACTGGCGCGCGAACATACAGACGCGCGCTCGAGGAGGTGAGTACACGTGACAAAACGCCATGACAACTTTTTTTTTTTTTTTTTTTTTTCCAAAAGCGAATTTTATTACAAAAAACGTAGACAAAAAACACAAATATATATCATGTAATGACAGTAGGACCGGTTCTCCTCGTCCTCTCAGGCAGCTGCGACAACTTCAGCGCGATATTCAGCAGGTCGGCCAACTTCACCTGAGGTAAATGAAAAACAGAATAAAAATAAAAATAAACCGTCCTTTAAATCAAAATGGCGGTCTTAGGCTGCGTTCCAAAATACTGCCTACAGGATACACAGTGCACTATGTAGGGTGTAGAACGTCATTATGTCATATTTAATGTAGTGCACTTGCGTAGATAGAAGTGAGTCATTTGGGATTCATTTACCCGACAAGTCGTTACTTGTGTGCGCTGCCTCGAATTATTCAATCCTTTATTTTGTACAAGATAATTTAAATTAAATTGTAATAAACACTAAGATTTATAGTCAGTGTCAGACGTATTGGCATCCAGAATTACTGTGTATTGTTTGTATATATCAAATAATCCTCTCAAACCAAAAACTTACATTTCCTTTAATAAGAGATAGATAGATAGATAGATAGATACACCCCCCCCCCCCCCCACTGAATTACTGAAGAAAACTTTTTGTGTTTGAAAAATACACAAATAGTGTAGCTTAAAATGTCACTCATTATAAGTGTTATCCATTTTATATACTAATGTTTGCTCATTTTCATGAACCAATAATTCTGGAGTTATTCATAAGTCATATTCATAAGTTATTCTGAAGTCATTTGTAAAGTTAAAAATCTAATGTGAGGCTGAAATCAAGTAACATCTAATTAGCCTACAAAATATTTAATGCAGTTAAAATGAAATGCAGCTCAAGCTACCTGTGGATCCTGTAAAATCTCATTTTCATCTTTCTCATAGCGGTCGATGTAGAGGTGTATTGTGGCACCCAGTGTGGTTCCACTTAGACGAAAAACAATGCGAGAGCCACCTTTAAATATAATTCGCAGGCCCTGTTGAAAAGGAAGATTTTTTTTTAAATCTTAGTTTAGGAAAGATGTTTATTAGTAGATCAGCAGGATTTTAAATTACCTGGTTCCTTGTGACGCTTCCATCTACAGGGTCGTTGTACTCAAAGTTGTCTGCTTTCTCCACTTCGTAGGTTTTCTCTCCTACTGTGAATATCTGTCCAATGAATGCCTTGTCCGAAATGACCACCTCGAGATCCAGCATCAGGTCCACTGCTATGTCTATCTCCACGTCTTCGTAGTCGTACCTGCCAGGTACAGAAGAGAATACCACATTGAGAACTGAGACAAGAAGATAAAAACTAATACAATTTTGTCATTACATTTCTCAATTATGGTGATGTTACTGATATTTACAGGTTATTGTTATTTACAAATTTACTAATTTTGTGTGCGATTTGGTCTGAAAAAATGGGCTAGGACATACAAAATAATCTGAAATTGTAGTTCAGAGTCTGCACAGATATATAAAATATTTGCATTCTTTATTTAAAAAATGGATTGCTCTTTAATCCAGAACACTCTGCATTTCTTAGAGGCCTTAACATCCTGTAAGGACGTGGTATTTGATTTAGTAGATTTTAGAGTAATGAACCTGACATGAACCAAATTCATACTCCATTACAAATTTAAAGTTACATTACATTTATGGCATTTGGCTGACGCCCTTATCCAGAGCGACTTACATTTATCTTATTTATACAACTGAGCAGCTGAGGGTTAAGGGCCTTGCTCGAGTGCACACACGAGCACCCTTTAAAAGAGACTTTCACTCATCCACAGTTTGCAAAGTATACGCTCAGTTTGTCCTGTACTACTGATCTTACCAACCTGCTAGCTTGTATTTGCTGATCTGGTTTGACCTGTTGCTAGTTTCTCAAGTCTCAAATTTGCCTTAGCCCAGTTTGTCCTGTTTGTTGATCGCCTGACCTTAGCCTGTTTCTTGACTTTGAACTTGCTTGCAGTTTTGGATTTGTTTGCCTTTCTCCTATTAAAAAGAAATTCAACTGCACTTGCATCCATCTCAGCACCTCTCTCATGACACCCACAATTGGTTTCGGTATCTTTCTCAGGGCACCTTTTTGTTTTTGGTATTTCTCACTTCTTTCTTTTAAGTCAAGTGTTTAATTAAAATCCTCATCACCCCAGACCTGGTATAGTAGTTCCTGCCATAGGTTTTCCAGTGATCGATCATGACTTCCTCAACACTCTGTTTTCTAAAAGCAAGAATGGAGAGCCAGGCGAGCACAGCCCAAAGCCCATCCTTCTCACGGATATGATCTGCACCTGAAAAGAGGAAAACAAGCTTGATGTGATCTGTGATTGTGTACCAGTTCATATCAGCATATTAACAGTCTTAAAATTTACAACTGCACCATTTAAAAAAAAAAATTGTTGTCAGTGATATTATCGAACATTATCAAAACTTCTCATGCTAACTTATTAGCATTAAATTCTAGATTAAAATCAATGATTTAAGAGCCTAAAAAACTTAAATGGAGAACCCATCCTCCACTATTTGTAGCTGGGAACCCCATTTAACTGTATAAACTCCACAGACACCCTCCAGTAGATTCATTTCCTTAGTTCGTAATTTAAACATGTATAATTTGTCTGTTTATTAGTGCTATAGAGCTTTCTATTCCTGAAGTTTCCACTGACAGTATACATTAAGTCCAGGCTGACAATATTTATAGGCCTAATTGTATTTGAGTTTGAATTAAACTCATTTAATTCAAGTAACCAATCAAACAGAATAGATATAATAAGTTTTAAAATGGTGTGTTGTGATGTCCACCACTGTAAAAAATCACGGGCCCTCTGGCTAAGCTTCATGGAACCCAATTGAGAGCCTTTATAATTGTATAAAGGATGAATAAATAAACCATTCACAGCGTTCATTACGTTAGCTACCTGTGCCAAAGCTCTCCTCTCCACACAGTGAAAGGCGACCAGCATCCATCAGCTTTCCAAAGAACTTCCAACCAGGTGGAGTTTCATACAGTTGAATCTTGGTTGCTTTGGCCACACTGCAATGAACGAGTGCTATGTCATATTTCTGACCTCAGTGTTCCATCAAAACTACATCCGGGATTAAAGACAAAGTCACATTAGCCTTTTGTAACATTCAGGGAATTTATATCATTGATCAGTAGCACAACTACTGTGCCCATGTTAAGCTGTGACTAGATGGTCCTTTGTTAGTACAGTGCATTAGATCTGAAATGAAAAAAGCGCTAATTTTTCGCAGTGTGCAGGCAACCCAACTATAACTTGAGCCATAAAAAAGTCTGGCCTGCAGTTGGTTGGGAAGATGAATTAGATGCTATAACTGTCTTGTTACATTTGTGTGTGTGTGTGTGTGTGTGTGTGTGTTTTGCTAGCAATGACCTAGAACTTAAATCCTTGAATTTGTAACCAGAATGTAAAGTCACTGATAAATTGCAATGTGTACCTAATGTTTTTTATTATTATTTTTTTAATCATTGCCCATCTTGTTTTTTACAAGGTGATACAAACTGCAAGCTTCTAGTGTGACTGTGGCTAAAATCAATACACTATCTTCACTCTGTGGTCTTTTTAAAGTTACTTATACTGTGATTAAAAGCCATCATAGTGCTAGAATAAATGAGAAGTTGCACATTAATCTATGAAAGTTATATTTACTTGTCGAGCGCTCCACTGCTGGGCATTGTCCTGGCAAAGCCTCTCACTCCCATATGCTGAAAGTAGGGGATGCAGAAAATGTTTGCTGCAATTACAGCAACAGAATCTGAGGGGTTAACGAAAAAGCCGTTTTTCCCTAAGATCATGTTACGGTCCTGGAGAGAAAGAGACACAGGGTAAGCTGGGTTGGAGATTAACTAGGTAACCGACACCCTTGATATTTTGGTGGTCACATGACTTCTATGACGTTTTGCAGTGAAAATGATTAGTTACTAAACTAATCTTGACTGACAGATTTTCCTATGAACATATTTAAAGGCATTGGAGAATGAATTGTTAATCTATAATGGTGTAGCTCTTTAAAAACACCCACACCATCACCATCGAAGGCAGCTCCAAAGTCAAACTGGCCACTCTTCATGGTCTCGAGCAGATCTGCAGCGTAAGTTAGGTTCGGATCTGGCAGCTGGCCACCGAAGTCTTCCTGAGGGATGCAGTTAATGGCCGAGTTGGCAGGAGAACCCAGTTCCTCACACACGATCTTTTTCACATATGGGCCAACCACTTCAGGATGGACATGAAGACAAAGTCCAAAAGGTGATTGGTACAATATTACATAAATGGAGATTTAAAGGAGAATGAAAGTTAGTTTACAAAAATTACTTTTGTGCACTTTAACATTAGCTATAGTGAAGTTATTGTGGCAGTGTCCTAGATAAGGCAGTGTCCTAGTTTACTTTCTCGAGCTAAACTATCAGTAGTGATTTATGATAGTTGCTATTTTATTAGTTGTAATTATTTTCAATTACAAAAATGTACAAGAAATTCCTTGATAATGAGACTTTCTCAATCCAGAGGTCACATTTTTAAAATTATTATTAGTTGATGACCCAGAGTAAACTGCTGTTTTCCTAACATTACATAGCTAGATAGTAGGTAGAGATGTTTGGTTATTACAGTTTCTAGCATGATTATTAATGCTAAACAAGCAAAGAATTAAACTGTCAAACATGCACTATGGTTACTTATGTGTCTGGACATATTTTCCAAAGGTCAGGGTAAGATTATGGTGGAAGAGTCGGTCTCGAAATCCTGCCCAGGAACCCCAGACTCAGGAATGTGGGGATAATTGATACACTGCGATATTGAAATGCCTGATATCATTATTGTGAACACTTCTACATATAGACATCCAGGTTTGAGGCATTTTTGTTCAATGTTTATGCCCCTGTAATAAAAAACTGTTCTTAAGGCAAGATCTTTATCTTGATCTTTTTTTTTTTTTTTTTTTTTTTTTAAACTAGAAATCATGTAATTCTGTTCAGTTTCATGTAATTGAAAAAATATATGAGAAAGACCCGAGAAAAGACATTATTCCAAACAATAACATATGTTTATCTTTAATTTATGTACTGGTGAGGTCAGGCAGTGCTAATATTGCCAAACAAAACAAAATAAAACAAAAAAGACCATTGTATTTTGTGCCAGGTCTGCATACAATATGCCTGACTCCAGCTAAATGCTTGAAATGCTGGTTGTTGCAAGTGATTAGATCTAAACTGACTCAGTTACAGAAATGTTCCTTTATTTAACATCCTGCATCAGAAATGGAGTGATAACATCTTGTTTAGCCTTTTTCATCAGTGAAATGAATGACCAGATGAACCCCCACATCCCAGACACCCCCCCGGTCACACGCTATGCTATTTGAATTTTTCACTTTGGATTGGCTGCCTTAGATTTTTAAAATGTCATTTCAAGAGTGCAGTAAATGCTACAGGCTTCCTATGTGAAAGGGGAAATCCTGCTTTGGTTTTAGTGTTATGTCAGACATCTCCTCTTAATCATTTAACAGCTGGCTGGAAACTCTATCAAGATGAACCAGCCCTCGACAATGATTAGTATATAGTATATATTCACAAAGATGAAATGGATTTGAAGGAATAGTAAATACAAAAAAAAATATGTTCCTAATGTTCATCTTGTGAAGAAAGCCAAGATGTTGACCTCACGGCATTGTGGAGTCCTTCACAGTCTCATAGCCGCATACTCGTAGCTCTGATTTGTACACAAAACATGCTTTTGTTGATCTATATAATGGTTAAAAGAAGAGAACTTTCACTACAGTAGAGTTCCTACCTCCGTGCATGGCATCTAACCGGATGCGTATGTGGTTCTGCCCTGATAGAAGCTCCTTCAGTGCCGCAAAGTCAAAGATGTTCCTCAGCATGTTGGCATAGGATTCCACCGGGTCCACAATCTCAACTTGAGAGGAGGCAGATAACAGAAAAAACATTATTTATAAACCGTCTAGTACTAAACGGTATTAGGTAGTATTAGTTTATTACACTGTTGAGTTAATGTGCTCGTCCTAATACGTTATCGTTTCTATAGTAGCAGATAAAATGTATGATGTGCTGTTCATTAATAAGTAAAACATTGTAATCACTGGCAAACCACTGCTGTGGTATAAGAAGAATAAAACAATTGGGGTACCTGCTGTTACGGGAAAATCCAGGGTACTAACAGTAGCATTATCACTTGGTATTTTACTATAACAGCACATCCTGTTATTATTATTATTATTATAACTATTATTATTACTGTTATAGTAATCTGAGGCAAGTTGACTTGTGCTATGATCTTTATGATGTTGATCCACTCATCAGTAGTGAAGGAGTTGAGCTTTGTGTAAATATCTCATATATATAATACACTATATGGCCAAAAGTATGTGCACACACCTGACCATCATTCCCATATGTGCTTGTTGAACATCCCATTCTAGATTTATGCCCCCTTTGCTGTTTTAATAAGCTCCACTCCACTGGCTTTCTCCTAGATTTTGGGGATTTGTGTTCATTCAGCCACAAGCGCATTAGTGAGGTCAGGCACTGATGTTGGTGAGGAGGTCTGGGGTGCAGTCGGCATGCCAGTTCATCCCAAAGGTGTTCAGTGGTGTTGAGGTCAGGGCTCTGTGCAGAACACTCGAGTTCTTCCACTCCAAACTTAACACACCATGTCTTCATGGAGCTCACTTTGTGCACAGGGACATGGTCATGCTGGAACATGTTTGGGCCTCTTAGTTCCAGTGAAGGGAAATTGTAATGCTACAGTATACAAAGACATTCTATACAATCGTGTGCTTCCAACTTTGTGGCAACCGTTTGGGGAAGAACCACATATGGGTTTGATGGCCAGACCTCCAAATACTTTTGGCCATATAGTGTATCCAGGACACCAGAAATGCCTTCACCTACCCGTAAAGGGTTTGAATTTGTTCTCCAGGTCGAAACTCTGTTTGCCGAGTGTTGTCAGATCCACCGTGAGTTCAGGGCAGATGGCATACTCTTCTATACTTCTGCTTATCTGGAAGATTTTATCTGTCACAGCGTTGGGTGCAGGCCCTTTGAACCAGATTAAAATAAAACAAAAATATTTATTTTTATGTAATTAGATATAAAACTTGTTTTATATTTGATACTCAGGTGTTTACCTCCATTAGCAACATTGAACTTGATGCCAAAATCTCCGTCTGGTCCTCCAGGGTTGTGACTGGCAGTGAGCAAAAATCCACCATTCGCTTTGAACTTCCTGATTACGCACGACACAGCCGGTGTGGACATGATGCCATTTTGACCAATCACCAGACGGCTTATCTGAGACAGGTAATTAATAGAGGACAGGTGAGCTGCAGAGGATTTCAATCGCCTTAAATATACTATCACTTCACATAAACTAACATAATCATTTGCATCCATTTTCCTGCTCAAAAATGGTTAACATTCAAGTCTATAATATTTTAATACTGATGAACAAAATAATAGAGAATATTATTTTTGAACAAAATATAGCAATATTGACATGTAAAAAACACATTCGTTACACTTTGAAAGACTTTTATTTACAGAAATAATTGGTTGACCTTCCTTTAATTAAGCACTCATCCAATTAGGATCTGAAAAAAATAATTACTTAAAATACATATGTTTAGGTCTTTGGTGAAAAAAATGTTTTTTTAAAAGTTTTAAACTTTGTTCCTTCTGTAATTCTGTAAATCTTTTGTGCACTAATAGTGATAAAATGTAAAAGAAAATACAGAACCTTCTGAAAGTCATCACTTTTTTTTTATCTCTTGTTACTTTGTGCTTGCATTAATTTAGCAGATGAAAATAATATTTAAAACCATGACCTTTGAATTGAATTAAAAAAAAAGGCATCGTTTTATTGATACACCACTGGGGGATATTTAACACTACAGCAGTTACGCTCATGTTTCTCCACCTGTGCTGGAATCTGACCGGCTAAATTAGAAAAACATTTATAGTTGGCGTATAATTTATTTACAATCTCCCCTATCTATAAATATCACTACCCCAGCTGAGGTGTGGAGAACAAATATCCGTGTTGGACAGGAGACAACAACAAAAGCAGATCTGCATAATTAGCTCTGTTTAAGAGGATCATTTTGCAGTTTGCTTGCACCTGACTCTTGCTAATCATTTGAAATTACATGCTGCATTGTTGTCAGCGTAACTGTTTATAAAATAAAATTATTAAATTTTGCAAATTTGGCATATATTACAGGACTTTAAAAAGGCAAGTAGCAGGATGCATGTGTGAGACAGATAAGAAATGAAAACAAACAGTGCTGAAGTGTAGAAAAACAAATATGCTGATTACAATCATGAGAAGGTTATAAAATGTAGCGACTGACCCCATTGGCCGCAGCCATCTGTACTATGACCTGGATTGCGCTGGTGTTGAAGTAACGTCCGTCTCCTCCCACAACCATGGTGGACCCTTGGCGGTCTCGCAGGTCGATGGAGGAGAAGATACTCTGGATGAAGTTTTGAAGATAGTTCCTTTGGGACTGGAAAACACGGACATTCTTCTTGAGGCCGCTGGTGCCGGGTCTCTGGTCAGGATACGGAACGGTGTCGAGATGCAGCACCTGTAGAGGACTGTTCTCCATCGCACAGAGAGACGGAGAGAACAACAACGACAGCTCAGTGGAAGTGGGGTCAGTGTTACTGCACTGGAATAGGAAGCAAGAGCAGAGTGGAGGGAAGAGCCTTAAAGCAGGCCAGAGCATTCCAGAAGCTGGCAGTGCAGGACATTATGGATCCAAAAATAAATTGGCAGTGGAAGAGAGTAACAGAAGACGAGTTCCTCCTCGCACATGTGCAGGGGCATCACTGTCACTCTTAACACTGACTACACAAAGAAGATGCCTCATCAGGGCTGCATTAGTCAACTAATCACAGACTAATCCCCCTGATATGCAGTGAATCAGCTAATGAAATTCAATAATTTTGGCACCTTTCACCAACATGCCTGGTGAAAAAAGATCTAGAACCCTACAGATTCCTTAAAGGTTCTACGTGTGGGCAGGGGTGGCTAAGTAGTTAAGGCTTTGGGTTACTGATCAGAAGCAGCACCAAGCTGCCACTAATGGGCCCTTTAGGCCTTAACCTTCTCTGCTCAAGGAGAGAGCCGTATCATTGTCTTTGACCCATTCCTGGGTAATGTGAAGAAAAGAATTTCGCTGTACTGTAAAGTATATGTGATAAATAAACCCATTCTGGGGAACAGATTGTTTCTCTATCAGAAAAGATTCCTAGAACCATAAGATGAAGCCAAGAAATCCAATTTTATTTGTATAGTGCTTTTAACAATGGACATTATAAAGCAGCTTTACAGAAATATATAAGTTCAGGATATAAATTTAAAATTTATGAATTTATCCCTAATGAGCAAGCCAGAGGTGATGGTGGCAAGGAAAAACTTCCTGAGGCGATATGAAGATGAAACCATGAGAGGAACCAGACTCAAAGGGGAAACCATCCACATCTGGGTGATAACGGATAGTGTGATTATAAATAATTCCTTTCTATGACAGTATAGTATATGGTCAAAAAAAGTGCAATTGTATAACCATGCAAGTTCATTATAGTTTACACATGAAGTCTGTTTTGTTGAAGTTATCAACTGTTCACTGAGACTTGAGTGCAAAACTGGGAATTGCACGTTATGCACATGCTATCATACCAATTGAAGTCCAAAGCCATCTTCGTGGTTTCTAAGTGGTACCATCCAAAGTAATCTCATGTAATTTAGGGTGTCTGTGTGGGGCCATCCTCAGCAGCATGTGTAGCTCAACAGAGAGAGAGAGAGAGAGAGAGAGAGAGAGAGAGAGACAGAGAGAGAGAGGAAGGGACGGAGAGAGAGAGATTGTTAGGTATGCTAATTGTCACGTAATGGTTAAAGAATATGTACATTGTGTGTGGAGTGGAAGCCTGTTCCATAACTGTGGGGCTTTATAAGAGAAGACTCTGCCCCCTGCTATAGCCTTCACTATTCAAGGTACCAACAAATAGCCTGTACCTTTTGATGGAAGTAGGCGGATCATAAAAGACCAAAAGTTCGCACAGGTACTGTGGCACGAGACAATTCAGTGCTTTATAGGTCAATAGTAGTATTTTATAAACAATGCAATATTTGATTGGGAGCCAATGCAGAGTGGATAAGATAGGGGTGATGTGGTCATATCTTCTGGTTCTAGTAAGAACTGCTGCATTATGTACTAACTGGAGCTTGTTTATGCATCTCCTGGAACATCCAGACAGTAAGGCTCCAACCTAGAGGCTGTAACATACAACTGTGTGTCATCAGGGTAAAAGTGGAAGCTAATACTATGTTTACAAATAATTTTACCCAGAAGTAGCATATATGGCCTAAAACAGAATCTTGCAGAACACCAAACCTTACCTTAGTATGCATAGAGAAGTCATCATTTACATTTAGAAATTGATCACAAACAGTAAAATAAGACCTGAGCCAGGAGAGAACTGTTCCCCTAACACCAACAACATTTACTGGTCTATCAAGGAAAATAGTATCAATGGTATCAAAAGCTGCACTAAGGTATTGTAAAACTATACAAAGAACTTATTGAATAACTTTGTTTTTAGGAGCTAACTGAACCAGTTATCACTTATGTTTCAGATTGCTGAAATTTATTGTCCTATAATGCCATTTTAACTGCACTAACAATAACAACAACCCCCTGTGACATCAGCATGGGACACAACTGCAAACTTCTCAAAGGCATAATGAAAATACAGCACCAACCAACAAATTAGCACCAGAATCTCTAAATGCATCACAAATAAACATATTTAATGTGGTTCAGGGCAGAGTTTTCCTTTAAGGGCACTCACTCTTTGGCACTCACTCTAGGGAAGCCCTTAAGGGTTCAGCAGCAGTTTCCTTATCAGAAAGATCTCCAGACTAGAACCTTTAACCATACAAAGACCTCCTTCCAGAATCTTTTTTCTAAGAGTCTACCTCACAGGGATGAAATAAGTTCATGTATCAAACTGACTCTCAGGATTTTCAGGACTATCATTAACATTAATCAAGGCAATCGTGGAGGAAAAGTCACAAAAGCTTTGTCCTAGTGCACAAATTCACAACCCTGGCCTTGGCGACCCTTTTTGCATTTTAATGTTTCCTCTGCTCTAATGCTGCAATCCGATCCATGTACTGACACAAAAAGTGCAATGGAAAATTAATTCAACTCTGACATCACAACAACATGGTGGTGCACACAGATTTTCCTTAGCACCATTTCCTCGTTGATTAAACATGATTTTACGTGATATGTCGCTTTTGTATTGTGAAAAGATGTTTTCTGAAATTTGTATGTTTTACCGATTTGTAACTTAATTCTGTTTCAGCCCAATTTTACTAACGCGATAAGACCAAAGTCGACCTACATTGTACGTCATTTCTCTTCGTCACCTGCGCTGAAATAATTCATGTAGATCTTATTTATACTGTATGTTTATCAAATCCAGAGACTAGACATACAAATATGACTTTGCTCGGGGCATCCATGTTTGTCTGAGCAGAAGCAACGTTAATATCAGACCTTATTACTTGTTGTATTGCGGTATAACACACCCTCTCAGGACGGGCAGTTAATTAGCTGATTAGTTGAATCAGGTGTGTTAGAGCGGGGTTTTCTGTTTACAAACCTGGCCTTATATCACTCCTATAACACTAGGTGGTAGCAGAAGGATTATATTCCAAAACAAAGCACAGGAAACAGATTTAAATAACACCAGCATGACTTTTCTTTCTTGGGTCTTCCTGATAAATTGGAGTATTGAGTACTTTTTTGGCTGCAGTTAACGCAAACACAAAACTACACAAAAACCTCTTCAAGAACATTATCGCAAGTCAAATTCTGTAAAAACAATATATTTAAGAACTATTTGTGATACTGATATGAGTGGAATCCTGAGGATTTGTAAGTAACTGCCAAAATTCTGTGGTTTCTCAGTGAAATTTAGGATCCAGGTGACATACAGAGGCAGATGAAAGCAGATTCTTCAACATGTGGTTAACTAAACACTTAATGTACCATCCTGCTGAGTGTCACGTCCCACGTTAAAGGATTGTTATTCTCATGAGTTCTGTCTGTTTTACATCAACATCGTCTTCTATACATGTGGAAATATTGTGAGTCATGAAATGTAAAGCATGCAACGCAAACCACATGAGCAACAGAAGAAAGTAAACAAAATGCCAAAAGTGCTGGATCTTCGTAACAACAAAATAAAATTCACCTTAAGCAGCAAAACCTTTGTTTAATCATTAGAGAAATGTCAGAGCCATGATTTTTTTCCCCTCTGGAAAAAGCTAATGAAAATCACAAAACCATACTGGAGATAATCCAACAGGGCAGGCATGACCAATCAAGTGTGCATGTCTGTGTGTGTGTGGTTGGTATGTCAAAGTAAATGCAGGGCTGTTAAGAATAAAAAGAATGCAAGACCTGTGTTGTGTCCCATCAGAAATAAATTGGACATTGGACTTTTTGTTTAATGGACAACATGTTGCTCAATTTTACTGCACTGTGGAATTACAGAGTCAGGTTTCATGTGGTTTAAAAATCTGAACACATATTCACACATTTCCACATCACTTCTTTTGGTTTACGGGTGACTATGCTTCCTGATGGTGATGAATGGAAATCTGTGTGGATTTTAAGTGGGACTGTCCTTTATTGTGCTTCCCTTGGATTCCTTTTCTGCGAGGTTGGCTCTGGACACATTTTCCATTCAGGTTGATATCTTCACAAGCGCTGAACCACCAGCCTCCTTAAACAGAACCACACATAAAATTTAAGTATCTTATGCTTCTAAAAGATTCTATTTATTTGCAATGTTATGTTCGATGAAGAACATTGTTGAAGGATTGTACATACAGTTTGTACCATGCATCTCACTAAATGAGCCTTATTTATTAAAGTTGTGCATAGATGTCATGGCCAAACTGAACTAATAGTTCCTGGCAGATTTATAAAATTTTTACTCACATGAGTATGTTGATAAACATGAACACATTCATAGCACAGCTGATTTACATCTAGCCCTGCCCACAAAATTCCATAAAAAGAAAAAGCACAAAAGAGGCCTGACAATGGCAAAATGACAAATAAACGGTGAAAGAGCATGCCATGTGCTAAATCTTCCAGTAATCCAGCCTAGCTATTGCATGGTGCGACAGCTACCATAGACACACGCTATCTCTTCCTCTTTTTACAGGTCTTTTATCCTGATTTGATTAATTATTCTCATTCGTCTTAATTTATGTGTTTAATTTATTCGTCTTAATCTATGTGTTTTAGAATCACTGTTTTTCCCCAAGTCTTTAATATGAAGCAACTGAGTTAATGAATAAAATGTTCATTAAATTGGTGTGTAACTAAAATAAATGAGATTTAAACGTGACAGTATAATCCATATATAAAATCACAGTAACTCATTGACAATAATACGATTTAAAGCCGATCTGTCGTGGTTCACATTATATGTAAAGTTACACAAACTCAGAAGCGAAACGAAGGATTCAAACGTTTTTCACAGCGAACTGGATTTTCTTGAACATCACATCTCCTTTGTAAATGCTCCTGTGAAATATTTTGGAATAAATTAAGTCGCATCTAGCTCTATAAATGGGGCTCAGTGTCTGTTTATTAGTACACATAATGTATAAAGTTCTGTACCTGTATAATCATGAGCACAGTTTGGGTCTTTGGGGCTATTTCCTTCGTTGTGGTCTTTAGTGGAGAACCTCAGGCTTGTCGGGACGTCCATATCCGAGGTCAGATCTCCTGACTTGAGATGGATAGTGTAGTTGGAGTCAGGGCCCTCCAGCATGTACTGGAACTCCATTGAATGTTTTTCCTGTTTCCAGTCCTCCATCTGAATGTGCAGGAGAGATCTGCCCTGCTGGGTGATGGAGAAGATCTTCCTCAGACCAAGCCAGAACTCACCTACAGAGCACAATTAACAAGTTTTAATCACCAAATGCAGTGATTCTGCACTGACGCTGCAATTCTTAAACAAAACTTCTTTCATTGGCAAGTTAGTCAATTTTCACTCTGGGTAACGGTTTCCTACAATACCCACAATGCCATTCAACTACTTGCTGATAGTGGTGCAGTGCGATTTTTCCCTTTGCCTAAAGAGAACATTGCAGCGTCACTTTAGTCCTTTAGTCTGTCTAGCTGTCTCCCTTCCTCATCTGTACACTCTGCTCAAACAGATAAGCTTCCAAAGCTTCATCTTTCATGTTAATTCTGTCGTCAACACCATCACACTCATCATCTTGTACATCTCTAACCAGCCGAGCTGAGTCTCTGCTGTAACTCAGTGTCATATAGCTTTGTTGCATTCTGGGACCTTGCACAACATCTCTGCTGCTTCTACACTGGATTTCTCATTCATATGATGTTGAACATGAAACTGGTGAATGTGGAAAATGGTGAGCATGAAAACAAAGTTTTCAAAGCGAAACCTGAATCTCTTGTTGAACTATAGCAATAACAAAGTTCCCTGTGACATCAGAATAATGACAATACAGCACCAACCAACAAATTACCACCGGAATTGCTAAACACATTGCAAATTTTTCAATATGGAAATATTCAAAGTGGAGTTTTCCTTTACAGGTGCAGGTTCCTATCATCCAATTAAGTTTTAAAGGTACACTTCCATCACCTTAAAGGAGGCTGGAAAAAGAAGAGTTATACCCTAGTTATACCTGACAGTGTAGTGCCTTTTTCTAGGAACACTGAATATTACAAACAGTTGTTGTTGGTGAGTATTTTGGTATGAACTCATTATTGACGGCGAGCTGTCAGAAATGAGCTTCTTTGTGCTTCATCTTGTCTCTGTCATTGCGTTGAATTAAACTCTCATTGGTGTATTTTTAGTTTCAAGGAGCACCAAGATTCCAAGTACATAACTCACTCTTGAAGTCTCCGAATCCATCCTCATAACTTTGCCAGGACTGGTTAAAATCAACAGAGCCACCTTGTCTGCGCTGAATAACCGTAAACGCTCCCTCTGTGGGGAGCAGAGCTCATGTTATCAGGACATCAGCCTACACCTATTCAATTTGAGAATATTTCAGAATTTTATCCAGAGTTACAGTAGCAGTAGAAAATGCTGCATGTATCTTGTGTGTATTCTTACCGTCTGTGAATTCACAGTACACAAGGAAAGGTTCGGATCCATTTGGCTTAATGGGATACAGGCCACTGGTTTTCTCTCCCCTGCTGAAGACCTCACCACAGTCTCTCGGGAAATCTACAGAATAATCATTCACACATTCAGTACAAAGAATTGCTAAAACATTTGAAAGTTCACGTCACTGGAATTCTCACCACTTGAAAAGCTTCCATCATTGGAATAGTTGGACAGATAATCTGACATGCTGTAGATTTCAGCCTCCCAACTAAACTTAGACAAAGTTTCCTGAAGGCTGGCAGAGTTAAACTAGAAGTGAAGTGACAAGAGTGTTGCATCAGATGTTTTGGGTTGTGTTTATTTAAAAGATTTAAACATATAAGTGGCCTAGTTGGACAAAAAACACTACCTTATTCTCCAGATATTTGATCTTTTTTCTCTGGTCATGCAAGTGCTCACTTTGCTCCTTCACCGCCTTCAGCAGGTCTGAGATACTCCTTTCTTGGGTTTGGATCACCTCCTGGATTAATATCATTCCATATAACTGATCACCATATCAGTTCTGCATTTTGCTCCCCAAAAAGTTTTATAAACATCTAAAATAATGATATCAGTTCATTTATAACTGATTGTCCCTGAGTGAGCCTCTGCACCCTACAGCTGGTGTCAAGTCTTTTTTTAACCCATGTTCTCCCAATTTTGGTCATTTGCCAATTATCTCCCATTTGACACACAACAGCTACCAAACCGGGGAGGATGAAGACTAGCATGTGCTTCCTCTGAGACACATGAAGCCACCACATTTTTTCGAACTGCTGCTCATGCTGTGTCACAGAGCAGCGTAACACACTCGGTGGGAAGTGCTATCTACCCTCTTCCACATACCTGAGCTCACAGACAGGCATGTTTGGCTAGTGTCACTCTGATTGACAAGGGACAGAGTAATCCTCTTCCCACCCAGAGAGCACAGCCAGTTACACTCTCTTGGACACAGTGCTTAGTGTTAGCTTATTGTTGTGCTTGTAAATGCATAGGAGGTGTACAGTCGTGGCCAAA
>CM074948.1:22661506-22687777 GCA_037577455.1 Pangasius macronema | reverse complement strand
TAAAAACTTAAGCAGCAACTTTTCCAATTTCCAATATTTGTGTCATTCTCAAAACTTTTGGCCACGACTGTACATTCTGACTGGTGGCACTATTGGTAAATACAGGATGCTTATTTTACCCGGACATAACTAAATGAGGAGAAATAATAACTTTGAAATAAGCCCAAATTAGCTTACTTTGAGTGCTGAAATTTCTGCAACCTGATCTGCTGAGAGAAGACCTTGAGAAAGTCCACTCAGTTTCTGCTCAAGCACTCCAACCTGATTCCACAGCTGGATTCTCTCCCTCATGATGTCCTCTACTTTGGAGTTTATCTCCAAAGACAGGCTCTTGATCTCCTCATTATTGGCTTTGAGCACCACAGTGGACCTCTTCAGTTCCTCTTCTTCCTCTTTGATCTCACTGGCCAACACAGAGAGCTGGTTGAAGGACTTATCAAAAATGTTGAGCTTTTGCAAGATGTCACTGATTTGGCCCTTTGTCTTTTGCACTATGTCCCTCAGGTTTTTACCTAGCTGCAGGAGGCCGTTAGCGATAAGCCGGACTTCATCCAGGGCTGCGAAAGCTGACCGAGTCTCTGATGAAGCCAGGTTTGGCTCCTCAGGGTCATCTGCTGTTGGGAAAGCGTTGGTTAATAACATAAATGACAATAGCAAGGCCAGCTTCATGGTCGCATGGTTCGCCACACTTGGATGAGCAAGCTTCATAGTTGTTGGAGATCTTTCAGCCCTCTGTGTCCAAAGAAGCCCAAAGTCCCTTTATATTTGCCCTGTTGTAGTTGGGTTGATCATTAAACAGAATAAACCTATGTGCCTTTGGTTTAAATTGGACAGGAATGCAAAAATAATCAGAAAATATTTAATATTTTCCACAAAAACATGTCACTTCACTTTTTTTTGTTAAATTAACCTTTCAGCAATTAACAACTGTAGCTTATTTCTGGTTAACACAAGTTAACATGAGTTACTTGTGTTAGTGCAATGGTTTACCTCAATTCATTATTTTATTTTCAAAAGTCCTAGTGTGTTTGTTGATTTTTATTGTATATACAGTACTGTGCAAGAGTTAGACACTGTACATTTTATATAAAATTTGTTTTCCATGCCTGTTTTACGTCTACTGTATTTATACAGTATGTCAGAAAAAAAACAGATTTCCAAACATTAATTAAAAAACCTGTTACAGAGAAATCTTAGGTAAGTAGTAATGTGTGTTAGTAATTAAAAATGAAGTGATGAAATGTTGAGAACTCTAAATAATAGCACACACTGAACTTTATTGTTCTTAGTAAAAAGATGCAGTGCTCCTCGACCTCTTACTGTATATCTCAATTTAAACCCTGGTGGTTTGCCTGAATGTGTATGTTTGTGTTTTGCCTTGCTGTAGGACAATAAGTTCCCTGAACATGTTGGATGTTGGACAGTATACTAAGGTGTAAGGAACTGTTACTGTAATTAAACTTTTTAAAGCATGCGTTAAAGCTAGCAAAGATTTTATGTGCAGAGAAATATTTAGTGTGCTCTAGAGATCATACCACGCACTAAAAGCCTTTTAGACCCAAAGTCATAAGCAAACACTTCAGAAACTACTCCATGGACTTTTCCATGATATTTTTCCATGCAAGATGCAACATGTCATTTGACTTTCTTCCTGCCACGGTTTCAGTGGCAGTGTGCCTTCTGAAAATTGAGGGTTAGCGTGTTCTCTAATGTACTGTGGTCACTCTGACAGCACAAACCTCTGTTAGCCAGTGACGACTGCTTTGACTTCTCGACAAAAACAGAACCAGAACATTTCTCCATTTTGTGTTTAAAAATGACTGGATATAAATCTGTAACTAATCCTTCTTATGCATTCAGTTTTCAAATAACCTCTGTTTAATTTTAATGATAAAACCATTGTTGTAATATGATTTAGCATTTTTTTTAATCAGTAAACCCACATAAATTAAAGGGGAGCATTAGGCCTGGGCTTAGTCTAAGGTTCAGTTTCATGACTACAGACTTCACAGACAGTCACAGAAATGTTAAATGTTAAATGTTAACCCATATCAGAGGGAATATCTGCAAACATAACCTTATACCTCATTTGGTAATCAAAGAGCATGTCTTTATTTACACTAGGCCATGAGTAGACACTTTCTGCTCTGTGGATTGACTGGAGAACTTTATAATAAGAGATTATAATGGTTTTGTTATTGGCTGCAGATTATATGTGAGGCAGCCTATAAAAAAACTTAAATAACTATGGCTGAATTGGCTGAAGCCAAAAATGACAAAATCTGAAAGAATTTTTCTGGCAGTAATATACTTTGACATCTCTACTATAAGAAAACATAAATAGATCACCAGAAAGACATGGAAATGATTTATTTAGGCTACTTTCTATCTTTGCCTTAGTGTTGACCTGCAAAGATTGTGTTGTGTAAGGAGGACGAGGCTTGNGACAGAGACTGACGTTTATAATGCTGATAATCAAAGTCAGAACTCATTTCTCATTATAAAATTATAATTCTTTACAATTTGTCAGTATTGTTATATTTCCCTCAGTTAATTAGGTTATAAATGAAGAAGTAGGCGTGGTGACTTTCAGTGGAACTGGAATGAAATGTTCAAATGTGATTTTTTAAACTTTTCAACTCAGACTTTAAGATGCTAAAATACATTTTCAAGCATTCCCAAACAGCAAAAATAAACATTGCCTGAACATGAGCCTCAGGTTTCAGCTGGTTAAAACATTCAGTGTAATAAATGCGCAACACCTGAAATTTAATAATGACACAGAGTTTGTGTGATCCAGACAGAATGGGACAAAATGAAACATGGCTCATTAAACATTAACTCTTTGGCCAAGCATTCACCAGAACTCAGCAAAATGTCCACCCGAACTACATGTCACAAAAAGCCCTAAAACTAGCCCAAAAGGTTTGTGCACTGGGCTTTTCTCTCTGTTACAGGGTGACTTCTGTGATATCTGAGTCGTTTACACATAAACTTAATGCCACTCAGCATCAGAGAATTTTTTTTTTGTAATGGTAAATCACGAGCAGGGGAAAATTCAGTATCGCACAAGCTAGTGAGATACAGCTGATAGAAGATATTGTTGAGTGAGTTTAATGGCAATTAGCTGAAAAATAAAAAGCCCTGATGGAAGTGGTATGTAGTCGGCATCACTGCAATGTCCTGAGAGGGTTTTACAGGCTCGTGGGTCCCCCTCTAAAGCCCTGTGGTATTTTTTGATTAAAGTGGATGTTGAGGCCATCTGTGGTGTATTAAGTTACACTCCGACTATGTGTATGTTTGTGTTTGTGCACCATAGAAGTAATTCTGGGTTCCTAGTGTCAGAAGTCCTCTCAAAACTTCTGACACATGGCTCTTGTTTTTATAAATGTCTCTTTAGCACTACAACACACTAAGCCCCACCCACACACTACTACTGGCCGACTGGTTATGTTTTCACCACTCCCTCCTCCTCTCATTGGACAGGCCCTACAGAGGGAGGCATGAACACCCACGTCCATCCCCCCTGTTCTCAGTTCTCAACACAATAATACTGCTTTATGTTTTCAAAGAATTTCACATTGAGGAGCTTTTACATCCCACCGACTCAGATTGTTCTCTGTCTGAAGGTGCGGGGGAAAGAACATGACAAACTGGAGCTAGACTGGAACATACCATCAGGGGAGGAGGGGAAGCTCATTCCAAACCTGTAGGAAGACAGGTAATGATTTTCAAAGTCTTTTCAAAGTTTTATGTTTAGTGCAAAGTTTTTGTTTTTGCACGCCTCATTTTTGTGAAATGACTAAAGTCTGTACGGTTTCTGGTACACCCAAAAAAAACCCATGGATATGGCAAATGAGAACAAGTGGTCGTTCTCATTGTGACGACAATGGGAAGATCCGTTCCAGTGCTGCACAGGATATAGACAGCCTTTAATGTCATTTCAGTGTGTAGGTCGTGAAGTTGTGTGTTTGGTGCAGTTTTCACCACACAAGGTCTCACGCAACTGCTGTGCATGGGCCCTTATTGTGTTTGGCAGCGAGCCAAGATCTGCATGGTCCAAATTCTGTCAATAGAGTATAAAAAAAGGAAGAAAAAAATGGAGCTAGACAGAAAAAATAAAAAGTGGTAAAAGAGAAGAAAGTACTGAAACAGAGCTGAAAAACAGATGTGTGTGTGTGTGTGTGTGTGTGTGTGTGAGAGAGAGAGAGAGAGAGAGAGAGAGAGGGAGAGAATAAAAAAGAAAACACAGTTCTTTATGACACAGTTCTCATTGTAAAAGAGAGACACTAGGACCTTCCACACCCTCACCACAAAAAAGTGGAGGGTCAGAGAGGGACACACACACACAGGCTTTGGCCTCCGTCCTCAACCCCAAACTCCAAATAGACGAGAAGGAATGAGGTTCTGTGCCGAGGAAACCACACCGCTGAGGGGGCCCTAACAGGAAGAATGGAATGGCTGTTACTGTCGCACTCCATTGTGTTAGAATAAACAAAACCAAGTTTTTAATATATGATGTGGAAAAAAAGAAACATTTTTTGACTCTAAAAGCTAATCCACAGGCAGAAGTTCAGCACCATAAACATATGCGGTTAGACGTCTCTGAATCACGGTCAAATCAAACTAAATGCTATATTCCCGGTTTGGCACCTACAGCAGAACCGAGCTCAAGCTCTGTTCAGTTCTCTTAAGTTTCTATACTGTGCCCCATCCATTAGAAAAACCACCCCCAATCTCACAACCTGCATACTGAAACGCTGAAAATGGCCATTTCCTCACACACTGCGCTGTTTGTGCTTTTATTTCTGAAGTGTTTAAGAGATTTTGAATTGTCACTCGTTCAAAGTCAATTTGTGGTCTGAGAAGGAATGAAGGAACACCATGGAAAGAAATGAATTTATATGAGAGCAGGGGAGAACGGTTCCGGGGGCGGGGGGGATTTGGGGGGGTTGCAAAAGTATGTGCTTATAGGGAGCAATAATTTCAAATGAGAGAAGGAAGAAAATAGGTAAAAAAAAAACTTAAAACTAAAAAAGTTTACAAGGAACCACAAGGATATTAAAGAAGAGTTGGCACAGAAAATTATTATTTATATAAATTATATACAAAAATCATAAATATTTCAATAATAATAATAATAATAATAATAATAATAATAATAATAATAATAATAATTTCCTTTAAATAAACAGTAATAAGAAGTTAATTACACCCTTTTTATATATTTATATTTTTCAGTTTAACCACAGATAAATCTTCAGAGTTTGCGCTCTCTGAGACTAACATTCTGTAAGGGTTGTATGTATGAGTGTCGGTGAAGATGCTATAAAAATGCAAGTGTGCCATAAACAGCTCTGTGAAGGAAACTCTGAAATTCAGGATGCAGGAGACATTTTGTTTTGAGTTACACTTCCTGATAAAATTAAGATCACAGAGTCTTTTTTTTTTGTCCTTTTTTTTAAACGCAGATTAGTATTAAATTGAGGCAAGAAGGACCATGAACTGATCAGCTCTTGTTCTCCTGCCTGTGTCTGACCTTCTCCCTGATTATATCTGTAGAGCTCATGTTATGAGGAGGAGGTTTTTGATAAGATGGGTTCTGTTCGGGATAGAGTGAGCATTGTAGAAGCACTGCAGTTTGATTTGAGTTGGTTTGATTTCAGCTGTTTGTGTGTTTATGGCATAGCTGACATTGTTTGGGCTGTGGCTGCATTTGTGGTGCTGTGTGGTCAGGAACAGAAAAAGAAATGGAGAGAGAGCGATTTGAGGTGGGGCTGCAGGCTTGAGGACAAAGTCTTCTACAAAATTTTCTCAACAGCGTTCGACATTGGGCCCATTTGTGATTGTGGCACACATACACAAGTTAAGGTGTAAGATCGTGGCATTTTATACTTGCTCTATTTTTTCTCAGATATACACAAGACAGTATCTGCAGGAAAATTAAAGCCCCCATGCCGGAGAGTTTTGCCTGCATTAACATTGAAAAAGAGAAAACTTCAAGACTTTAATCAAAGCCTCCAAGGCAAGTATTATTTTTGTGGTATTTATTTCAGAAATGGGAACAAACTTTTACGCTGACTTCTGGAAGACAGTTTGGCGTTGCATTTGCACACATTCGCAAAGAGGTCTCAGAATGCACAATTTAAGACCAGCATGAGATCGAAAATATGACTGCACTGACAGATTTTGAATTACATCAGTGACATCAGTGACACATCAGTGCAAGTACATTCTTTTATGACCATGAAAATAGCAAAGTGTGCAGAAAATTGGCTTGGATTACACTGGCGTTAACCAACAAATTAGAGCCTTCTGTCTTCTGTATTTACAATTTCTATTATCCACTTTTCTCATTTTGAAATCAGTTTATCATCATTACTCTTCTACTCTCAGGTTAAACAAGGTATGAAAATTCCACCAAGCTGAAAAACAAACAGTTGAGGCCCACAAACAATGGATACACAGAAAGGTAACAACCCTAAAGCCTCCAGTTTATCTGTCTAGACTAAACTCTTTGGCTGTCAAGAAGCCAACACTTAATAATTGCTTTTCGCCTGTTTCCTCAGTGAATGGCGTTGCCCCAAAAGAAAACGGAAGTCATAGAAAACTGCCCTCCTATTCTGTCGAAACCCCCTATGGATTTCATTTGGACCTGGATTTTGTTAAATATGTCGAGGACATTGAAAAGGGCAACACAATCAGAAGGGTGCAACTTCAGCGTAGACCGCGTGGTCGGAGCAGTGGCAACCTGTCGCGTAACCTCAGTTTACCTGGGTACAGTTGCAGATCCTCTCAGTGGAACTCAACGAGCATCTTATTTCCCAGAACTCGACTTGCAGACTCCCAGCAGCCGTGTGATTTTCAGTGCGGCGGCGACGGCGAGTCAACTGGATTCAGCAGGCAATCAGTGTCTTCCTACAAAACCTCAAAGGCGTTTGATGAGCAGCCGTTGGGACCACATGTGAGACCAAATCTACTGCGAGCCTCGAGTTTACCCTTAACAGTATTACTGAGAAAATACTCCACCGAGGACCCGACCAGCCCCAATGGTTCGAGGGACTTCCTCTCTCAAGAAAACGGTTCTTCTGAGGACGTCTTCCACAGCCCAGGAGGCGTGAGTGGGACTTTTCAGCAGCTGACTGCAGCTCTCCAGAGAGTTGGTGAGCTTGAAGAGGAGATCAGGATCATACCAGAACTTAAAGCACAAATATGTATCTTACAGGAGGAGCGAGAGAGGCTCCTGCACACATTTCAATCCGAACCTGACAACACTACGACTCTGGATTTTCCTAGAGGTGTGGTGAAGATGGTGGAGAAAAAAAATAAAGCAACCAATGACTGGATGGATCGGGAGTATGATCAGCTGGAAGAGAATGTCAAGGCTTCCTCTGAACAAGTTGAGGCAATTGCAATAACCACAGAACAAAACTCACTAGCGACTAAGAGAGGTCATGAAGTCGAGTCCCTTGTTGAGGATTTGCAGAAGAAAATCACAATGCTAGAGCAGAAGCTTCACAAACTTGAGTCTGATCTAGAAAAGACGACAAATCTTCTTAAGGAACAGGAACAGGAGAGTCGTATCAAGGACGAGAGAATCAATGAGTTGACCAAACAGCATGCAGAAAACATCTGGGTTAGACTAGACAACGTGAGGAACACACGAGACATAGAGAACAAGTTAGGATCACCTGACTCTGAATCAAGTAAAGCTAACCAGGTGTGTTTAGAGGAAGAATTGAAACCCTGTGCAACAACAGGACCTGCAGGATCACAAGCAGACATGGAGCACCATGTGAAAAAAGTCAGAGAGCTCCTACAGGAGCAGTGGGAATGTCTTTGCAGAAATGAGGAATCAGGAAAAGTGTTGTCCTCTGAACATCTACACCCACATGTCTGCTCCATCCAAAGACAGCTGGTCTCTTTAGTCAACCTCCTTACACTCTATATATCACCTGCAGGAGATGCACCACCATCAGGTAAAGCTCTTCACACCACAGCACTGTTGAATTTCAGTCAGAAGGTGTTGATTAACTTTCTATAACAGCAGCTCTGACAGTAGTGCATCTGCATATAAAAAAAGGTTTATTCAGGTTCTCATTCTAATACATTATCATTTATGTTATGTGACGGGCGCTCCACATAACCTGATTAAAAGACGTGTGTAATATTCTTTTCTAGAATTCATTTAATCTTTATGGAAGGAGTCTCTGGTATCAGGGCTTTGTTACAGTCAGAGGTAGAGCTCTAACTTTGAGTTTTCTGATATCTTCAGGACAGAGAAGCTTATGCTTTTTTGCGGTTTCTCTATAATATGAAAAGCTGCATTTTTTTGTCTTCTTAAAAAAAGTGAGGAAAAAAGAGAGGCTGGTGAGGGAACGACTGTTGATAGCTGCTATAACATAAGTGAGAACCATAAACAGATAAAGCCCCAACTGTTCATTAATAAATAAAAATTGTGATGGTAAATTTGATGGGTAAATTGCTATGGTATAAGAGGAATAACTAGGCTTCATCACACTACCCTGTGTTTATTACTGATGTAACTTTGCTCTTATATATAAATATGACGTTGTGTAACTCTTTGGTTAATAATATGTGTAAATGTGTAAAATGTGTAAATCAGGTGTGTCAATTTTTATCATTTTAGGTGACGAGCCGCACTCAGTCCAACGTTGAGTTGGCCAGACGAAAAAAAAAAATCAGTTTAGTAACCAATAACACATCAACTCCTTTTAAAGGTGTTCATTTATAAGCATTTATACGAAAGGTACATTCTGAACTCGCAATCAGATCGAACATATACACTGTAAAAAATGATATCTTGAATAAGAATTGTATCATAAGTAAAACAATATCCTGAATATAGGCAATTTAAAATAATATTTATTTCTATTACATGTCAAATATGAGTGTTGGGATTATTTCAAGATGTTTTTACTCATTTCTAGCTTGCAACTGTCTTCTTTTGGTAGATTGAAGCATTTCTTTCTAGAACAAAGTTTAGAATGTTTAGAAATAGTCTTAATAATCTTATATTTGTTATATAACAATCTCATAATGAGAATATTAGACAAGTTTTCCTTTCAGGGACATCAGGGAACATGTTATTTAGCTCTGTTCATGTTTATGTTCAAATAGTGGCCATGCATGTGCATGTGTGTCTGTGTGTGTGTACTTAGATTTGTGTGCGTGTGCACTTACAGTGTTCACGCACTTACATTATTAGGCTTGTTTTTTTTTTTTATAATATTAGTGAGGTGTTTTTCAATGAAGCGCATTAGCTAGCTAAAATTACTTACCTTGGATTTAGTACAAATAAATTTCAATTGAACCTTGGAGTTTATTTTCATCAAAGCCATTTATTACTGCAAACCTTTGCTTCATAGCCACTTCCTCTGTGCTTCTTAGACTAAAATACAAAAAAACAAAACAAAAAACAATTGCCCTATGTGTGTGGAGTTGTGTGTATGAGATCCTGTAGCTCAGTTGGATGTGCTTTGACCCTGTATCAACAGGTTGCTGGTTTAAATCCTAGCTGGGTCTCCAGGCTATGAGTGCTGATGGTCTGAGTGGCAGAATGTGAGGTACAGGATTGGAGAAGTCAGGGGGAGTTTGGGTTTGGGTTAGCAACCCCATGAGCTGTGGATTTTGAGACCTGCATGGAAAATGTTGGAATTTTATATGTGCTAGCATTTCTTCAAAAACTTGATTGCTCTGGTTTATAAAGACTAGTCACATTTTAAAATTATTATTCCATCAGATTCCATTATTTACCCAAACTGGCTTCCTTCTGGAATATTGCTGTACTGTTGACTCCCATCTAACCGAGTTTGGGATTTAACCAAAATGGCAAATATGAGAACTGAGTGCTACTGATGGTTAAGATGCTTTAGGTAATTATATGTTGAGTGCTGATATCAGCTACTTGTATAATAAACTATTCTTCTTCTTCTTTCATGATGCTAAGCCATTTATGAAGCCAAATGTGCATTAAAGAAGCACTCCTCGGGTCTCTCTGTGGTGCAGTGGTTAGAGCTGTGGCTCCTGCAGATGAAGGTTATAGGGTCAAGGCTCAGATGTGGGGTTTCAGGTTATGAGTAGTGTGTATAAAATCTCTTTTAATGTTAATTAACCAAAGACCTATAAACATGTGCCCGGTTATGGTTGCATTTGGAACAACTGTGACAAGCCAAATGAGTACCTTAGGGAAGTTCCCAAAAAGCACAGGTACAGCACACCAACCGGTCCGCAGTGTGTTGGTATGTTGCTTGCATAGCTACACTTCCTTTTACTGATAGAATGTATGTGGACGTGATGAGAGCTGAACCGCCACCATTGCCTCTTCCACTGAACATTTCATTGTTGGCTCTTTGAGTCATTTATTAAGGACTATCATCACCAGTGGTGCAGTGGTTAGTATTGTGGACTCTGCTGTGTGACATCCCTGGTTTGATGCCATGTTTTTGCTTTGGCTATAATCATACGGTGAAAAGTGAAAAGTTCTATAAAAGGAGTGCTGTTGAGCATGACATGGAGTAAGACACGTTTTAACAGTGCTCCTGCAGAATCTGTAATAATTTAACTTTACAACAGCTTAATAAGTCCGAAACCTTACAGTCATTCACTACACTTACTGCAAATAAACATGAAAGGGTCATTCCATCTCAAGTGGTCCAATATAGGTTGCTTGACCATTTTTAATCTTCCTAATTTTTATTGAGTGATTACCTGTACGTATTGGCATTGCAAAACCACCAGTTTTTTTTTTTGTTTGTTTTTTTTAAAAATTATTTTATTGGTTTAACTATGAAGGCCATCTTTGTGTCATGGCACGCAACAAATTTTGGTTAAACATCTCCTTACGGAAACCTTAATATCTCTGCTCAGGATGGTCTTAGCTCCTTGGAACCAAAACACTTGAGTGATTTAATGTTATCTCTAGAGCACGTTACAAGATACATGGACATATATAAACATTTTGCACATTCTTGTTCCTTAGACTTGTAATGTAATGCTCAAATAATGTAATACTGTAATGCTCAAGGTTGCACACAGTTCCACTTTTAGGGTCAATTTATAATGGAAAGGGTTCGAGTCTCAGTCTTAATTTTTTTAGGGGGTACCTAATAAGTATAGTGTGCATACAGTGTGTAATCAACACTTAGGGTTTAAGATTTCTCTTTTTTTAAGGGGAGAGAAAGTGCGATTTAAAAAAAAAATTCCCCTCAATTTCGGGTTGAATATCTCTGGTATGGGACTAGATACGAACCTGAAATTTTCTTAGTAATAAGTCCTCTGTAGTAGCATTCTGCTGTAAAAATGTTGAGTTTGCGATTCCACTGGTTACAGCGCTAGGGCTAGTAGAAATCTGGGGAAAAGCCTACTTTATACATGCATTTTGAGAAATAAACAGATGTAACATAAGCATAATAATAAAAATGAACAGTATCTTACAGTAGTTATGTTTATGATTGACATACAATAGCTTATGCTTGTCAGTGAAGTCTAAAATGTTAATACATTTGATGTTGGCAACAGTGAAGCATGATCTACGCTTGCACTTTTTTTGCATTAAATGCCGTCATGGTTAAACCAAGTAAAATAAAATTAAAAAATGGTCAAGCAACCAACTTCACAATTATTGGACCACTTGAGATGGACTGACACAAAACAGACACAGGACTAGTATCACCGTTGTAGATAATCTCCGCAAATAAAAGTACTCCGGTCTTGCCAATGCAAGGTCTTATTGGAACATTTAATAAGATGTTAAAATACCAATCTTCTGAGCTAGAACTTGTGGGTATGTGGAGAAGCAAATATCCAAATTGTAGAGATTTATCTTTTTATTCCCACAGACATGCATCCTATTCTAGAATAGATTATTTTTTACTCCCAAGGCTGAGCTTCACAGAATAGCTGATATGAAGAGATTGCCAGTGACAGTCTGGGCCCATTCACCCATAGAACTGTTATGGGACACAGGATATAGGCCAACTTCCAAGCAGTGGAGACTAAATGCATCTCTCCTTAATGATAAAGAATTCATTACCTTTGTCACAACAGAGCTTAAATTACATTTAGGTACAAATGATTGCACAGAGGAAGTGCCACTTATAGTATGGGATTGTGCAAAAGCATACTGTACCTTAGAGGCTGGATTATTTCATTTGCAAGCACTAAGAAGAGAAGGAGGGAAGCGAGACAGCAAGAATTGGAACAACTGTTTAAAAAAACCCAAATACATAGCTAATAAATAAGCTAAGTTTGAAAGATTGAAAAAAAGATTGAAGGTAATTTAAGATTTACTAACCAAAGATATTAAAAACATGGTAATAGGCCAAGTAGACTATTAGCAATTAGATTAAGAAAGCAAAGATCTTCAAATATTGTACAGAAAATGAACTCTAGTAACTCTATCAACCCGCTTAGCAAACCAGATGCAAGTTCTTAATCCTTTGCAGGATTCTACAAATCCCTATATAAAAACAGATTTTCTGTTCTGATGATAGTACTCTTGCATCATTCCTAAAGAATCTAAAACTAACTGAATTAACAGAGTCAGTGGCAAAGGATCTGGATGAGCCTGTTAAGGAATGTGAGATAACTCCGTTAAAAAAACAACAAAAGCCCAGGACCTGATGAGTATATTAATGAATTCTACAGAAGTTTTAAAGAACTAATATCTCAGATTCTAATAAAAGCATATCATTATGTGCTGCAGTCAGGCACGGTGGCCCCCTCATGGAGAGAAGCAACCACAGTAGTAATTCACAAAGAGGGTAAAGATCCTGTTGAATGTCATATAGGCCCATCTCAGAGCATTCTAGCTAAAAGGGTAAATTAAAGCTATCGCTATAGGCCAATGATGTCCTGCTCTTCCTAACAGAAACTGAAACAACAACTCCACATTAAAAGAAAACAACAACTAATTTTTCAGCATGGATACTACTCAGGATATGCTACTCCGGAAGTGAACATGGATAAAACTTTTGAAGAAAAAAAAATTCAATACACACCAAAATCAAGAGCAGGTTTAAATGGCCTAAGGATGGTTTTAAATATGTAGATATCTTTATTCCCTCTTCTTTAGATCAACTACATGATGCAAACTATAAGGCTACAACATATAATGAATTAGAAAATGTTAAAAGACTCTCCCCAGTAGAACTCTTTTTTTTAAAGAACTACAAACTGGACATGAGGTTAAGAAAATAATTTACAGTGAATACCTAATGTATCTGTCTATGAATCCAAGATAAAACCTGACTCTCCATCATACAATATTTGGATCCACAAAGTGTGAGAGCTGTACGAAATGGAACAAATTACGTATGCACTATGGCTTCAGAGGCCCAGATTTTTAAAGAGATGTACCCCTGTAATGTCTTTACTAATGCAATAAGATAAATCATTCCATTCATCCAATTCATGTCGTACTTGTCCTAACTACCTCAAAGTCACCACCCTTCTCTTATTTATTTATTTTACTTATACATTAATCTTTATATCTTTATTCCCTCTTCTTTGGATCAACTACATGATGCAAACTATAAGGCTACAACATATAATGAATTAGAAAATGTTAAAAGACTCTCCCCAAGTATCCAACATAGAATCTAGCATTACATTAATCTATTATTATTATTATTATTATTATTATTATTATTATTATTATTATTAATAGTTTGTTTTTGTTTGTAGTTTTTTTTCCCCTTTTTTACCTTCTTTTTCTCTGGGTTTTGTATTAAATTATACAATTATATTTGTATCAAATATACATGGAGGTTTTCATTTATTGTATAACGTACTTGATATAACTAAATCTGAATCATTGTCAATGCAGCTGGAATATGAAAAGCTAACATGCCAAAAAAGTAAAATTGTACTGTATTGAATGCAATGTTAATGTTAATAATAAAGTAATAATAAAGTTTTAAAAAAGCCCTATGAAACATTACACTAGTGTGAGATCCTGTGGCTCGTATGGATGCGCTTTTTCTTTGGGTTGTGAGGTTGTTGGGTCAAACCCCAGCTAAGCTAGGAGAGTAGCTGGCTTAGGGATAATATCTGAACATTCCCAACAACTGTAACCAGTTCGTTTGGCAAGAGACATGGTTATCATGTCAACATTTTAGCTTGCTAATTAACAATTCCTTATCGTTAACACATTTGGTCAGTATCTGAGTTTACGGCTCTGAGTTTATTGCTCTATTTTGCCTCATAGTAGAATAACAGAGCTCTATTAAATTTTTTTTACACTTCTGGTCCAGTTTTAATTTAGAACACAGATTCTAAATTTATTTGGTGGGCTGCCTCACAACCTTCATCAGGCCGGTCTCAACACATGGGACGTATGCTTGATAACCCTGGTGTGTACAGTTAAACAGTGTGTAACTCTTATTTGAACCTGTTGCTCATTTAAGCTCAGGAGTCCATGATGGAGGACCAAATATCTGTGGCGAAGACATTGGAAAGTCCTGAGAAAAAAGACTACGGAAGAGAAAGGTAACCTCCTTACATACACTTATATATCACATAACAAACATCTGGGTTTAGTACTGGTTGGTAATTTCAATAATGTTACTACAGATTTGTTCTGAGCAATTCTAGCGTAGTAGTGGAAGCCAGCACGAGGCCAAAGGATCCTGCTGAGGAGGGGTTTAACCAAAAAAGTTCACAAACTGAAGAGCTGCCAAGTTCTACACTGACCTCCAGAAAGCAAGAGCTCATCGGAGAAGCCACTGCAGAGACCACACACTTGAAAGTGGCTGAAGAACATCATGGAGAGCAGGGCAGGATGTGTGAAGCAAAACTTTCAGAAGATCAGGCAGTAGAAAAAGAGGGCAAACAGGACAGCACATGTTCAGGAGCTGAATCAGAAGAAGCATCACATGGTGAAGGAGGAAGGTGAGACACCATCACATGAGCATGTTCACACAAACAAATGTAATCACTGTGTTTTACTGAAACTGTTTTTCTCAGGGGGGTGGAGACTGACTTCATGTCAGCGTGTCACTTCTTAGAGAAGCACATGGATGAAGTTTCTGAACCAAATGACGAAATGGTAATTCACAAATCCGCACAGTGAAAAAAAATGTTTGGGACGTCAATATGTTTGTGTTTGACCTTCTGACCATCACATTTATTCTCTGGTTGACCTCTAGAGGCAGGCTTTGACTGTGGTGTTCCAGCAGTGGTTCCACGTGTGTGCTGAGGAGAACTCGTGTGCCGACACGGTCGCTCTGTACATTAATGAAGTGGCCACAGAAACCCCCGCAGTGCTGCAGTTCCTGGTCAATATGGTGGATGATAACGGAAACACAGCCCTGCATTACAGCGTGTCCCACTCCAACTTCAGCATCGTTAAACTCCTCTTGGACACTGGTCAGTGACAAATCAAGTACAATAAATTAACTCACTACGATATCCTACCTTTTTGTCTTAATTATCTTTTTGATACTGCTATGTTTGTCACGTTTTTTGCTTTTTTTGAGTTTGCTTTTCCTTATTCCTTGTACAATTCCTTTTACTAAGATCTATTTTTTAACCCAGTCAGTTTCCTCCTTACTCTAGTGGTTCTCATGCCTTGTGTCTGGCTGTGACTCCCCAAAAATTTCACCCCCTCCCTCTGGACTTGTCTTAAATCACACTACAGTGTGTCTGAGCATGTTCCTAACGTTATCATAAAAGATGGCTATCAAACACGGCATTGCTGACCACAACTAAACCAAACGACGTTCTGTTTTTGGCTAAGCGGCCCAACACGACGCCAATTAACAGATGAACAATTAACAAATCTGATCTTTCTGTTTATATACACAGTCTGGTGAGGAATTTCTCTGTGATTGTTTTTGTTATATATACAATGATATGCGAAGATTTCATAATATATTTCTTCAAATTTTCACAACACGCTTGTTTTTAACTGTTCGTTTAATACAGCGAGACCATGATGCTTTCAGAATAGGTTATCATACTGTGTAAACTTCAAACCACAACACCCCTAATCACAAATACACATGGAGAAAAGCTCTCCATCACCATGACCATTGTCCATCATATCCACCTTCTACAGGTTTGTCTACATTTGCAATGTCAGGTGCTGACAATTTATCAATATCTACGCACGCAGATCTCAACACAATGCTTTACAAACAAATGTCATATCTCTCGTCCAATAAGAGAGTAGTGGTCATGTCTTTGCCTAAAAATACACCAAAACAAAAAGTGAAGAATAATTCAGGAGTGCAGTGGAAAAAAGTAAGATAGATAAATAGAGAGACAGATGGACTTTATTTATCCCCAAGGGGAAGTTAAGTGTTAGTACACAACATTTCCAGAGAAACGAAACCTCCTACAGCCTCTTTACTTGCATAGCTGATGAAGGACTTTTGACTGAAACGTCCTGTTTCAACTTTGTGTTCTACGCTTAATGCTTACTACATCTATTATATAAATATTAAAATATTATATATTTAAAGTCCCTGACTATCCAAGAGGTCTTCTCCTAGGGAAAGTTTCAGTCATGAGGAGTTTTTGCTGAAATCCATAAACACACACTGACACAACTGGAAGCATCCAAACCACTGTTCAAGGCATCGGAGCCAATCCTGAATTACTGCTCAGCTAAAAGCAGGACAGAGCTCTGGAACCTGAAACTGCTATAATGCCAAAATTAATAAACCATACCCTAAAATATTCAGAAATAAAAGCTTTTAATTTCAGCGTTGTTTACACAGAGCCTGAGTACACTCACAGAGAAGTTCCTCACCAGATTTTCTCCTCCAGCTGGATTTTCTCTTTTCTCCAGGTGTGTGTGACGTGGACCTGAAGAATAAGACTGGGTACACAGCAGTCATGTTGGCGTCTCTCCAGCCGGTGGACGCTGATACGGACATAAAGGTGGTCCAGCAGCTGATGGAGTTCAGTGATGTTAATGCTCGTGCAGGTCAGGTGAGTAACGATGCTGTTTAAGCGGCGAGATAATGTCACGCTGATGTGGAACAACAAGCACGGAGAACACCAAGTTATTAATCCATAAGGTCATTCTTAAATAGATACCTCTCTGCAGAACTAAATGAGTAGGGATGGAGTCAGACCTGATCCATCTTCTCCTATAAACTTAACCCCGTAACCCATGAAACACACCACAACACGAAACAACACACTCATCAACACACACATCAAGCCTGAAACATGCAGAGGTGTCTAAACCTTGGATTTTTCGTTTGACACCGCTCAGGTAGGAGGAGCTAGATCAGGTCTGACTCCACCCCCTGGACTTTTTTTGGTTGTTGTTCCACTCCGCCCAGGTAGGAGGAGCTAGATCAGGTCTGGAAAAATCCCCTGTCCTTTGGTATGTCTTTAAATTAATGTAGTGTTTTTTTATGTAACTTTTTAATGTCAGTTCAGTAAGAGTGTAAAAACAACTTGAATTTGGATTTTGGAGTTGTTTATCAGATGCACATTTTCCTGTTGTTCCTTGGTTTGATTTACATTTTCATTTTATTAATGTGTTCCTGTGAACGTACAACCAACAGGTAGCTAACGTTAGCCTCAATGTGCTGCATGATGTGATGTCAGATGTTTCCAAACCAGATTTTAAAAAAAATTATGCAAATTAAAATCTAAGACTATAAAAATGACAAATGTAAGACAATTCAACATTATCAATACCTCAGAAAAGTGTATTTCGAGCTAATTTATTATATCAGCATTATAATATCATATTGCCCAGATACATTTTCAAGGACCCACAGACACTCTTTTACACTCTTATTATTATTTACAGATTTTTTAACAAAAAATTCTTGCGCCATTGATGTTTATTATTTCTCATCACCTCACGGGATTGATGTGGTACGTGTATTAAACATCTCCTACACTGCGTCCTGTACTTTCAATAAAGGTGGGTCAGACGGCGCTCCACCTGGCGGTCAGACACGGCCGAGCGTCCACGGTGAGGCTCCTCCTGGCACATGGAGCAAACGTCAACACTCAGGATCAAGCAGGAACCACCGCTCTGATCAGCGCTTGTGACCGCGGACACGCCGACATTGTCCGAATTCTGCTGCAGGATCCTGACTGCGATGTGAACCTTACAGATAAGGTAAGAATACCGTTCCAAGTCCAGATTAAAGTCGGTTCAGTAAAAACAAGAAAGAAAAAAAAGAAATGTAAACAATTTTAGACATATTGGTCTAATGTAACTAATTAAAATGGTGGATGTCTGTCTTGCACAACATCTTTTTTCCATAAATACATATACATTCTATAAATCTGTAAATGACCAATCAAATACATTTTTAGTTAATATGTAGAAAATGTTTACTAAAAAACAGTACTGTTTTATTTATTTTTTAAAAGTCTGAATACCCAGTATCAAAATGTACAATGATTTACAAATTACATCAGTCTTAAAGAGAATTACGATTTTTTATTCTGTCCGCTCAATATTTTGTGTAATAAAAGGACTCACTTTTCATTTTTTTCATTTTTGATTTGATTTTTGTCAGTTAAATGTTAATTAATTACTGCTTTTCAATGTTCAAGAGTAAAACAAAAGCACAAAATGATCCCAATTTATACAACAGTTCAAAACAACAGCAAAGTGAATTGATAATAATAATAATAATAATAATAATAATAATAATAATAATAATAATAATTATTATTATTATTATTAAAGCTGCAAGTAGCAGCTTTCAGGGGCCAAGCACCCAGACTTGCTGAGCCTCTCATTCACAGATGCACTACAGTTGTTGCATAAGCAATCACAGGAAAGCAAAACCATAACTATAGGCAAAGGGATTCAAGAGTGATCTGTTTCACACATTTGTCAGTCTGTTACTGGTAGAATGGTTTGAATATCAGAGTTCCTTTGATAATGTTTGTTTAGACAGGTCTCAAGATGATGTGAGCCAAATTTGGTGAAGATTGGACAAAATGAGGAGTAGGAGCAAAATTCTTAAATAGAAGCAAGTGGCGTAAGTGGCGCTGTCACAAATTTTGTTGCATGGCCTCAAGGCGAATAGCCTCAGGTCCTCAATATGCCTACCAAGATTTGTGTCAGTGTGCGTGGTCGTTGCTGAGATACAGCCTCACAGCGTCACCGTCAGATTTGTTGGCACATTATGGGCAAACCATTTGGAATATCAATATTTTTGTAATAATTTTGTCTAGGTTGGTCTGAATATGATGTATGTCAAATTTGGTGATGATTGAACACAATTTGTATGAATTGAGCAAATTGTAGCGAAAAAGCAGTTTTTGATCAAATCCAAGATGGCAGAAAATCTAACTAGGCGGAAATTGACGTCATAGGGTGTGTTGTCTCGACCCAGGGAATACAGGAATTTTATAATTTACTTTTAAATTTTGCAAACATGGTTCAAAATTTAAGACCATAAACATGCAAATTAGGCAACACTTGGCCCAAAGTTGGTCAGAATGTTCCATAGACCCTCCCCAATCAGTGTGCCAAATTTCATAACTTTTTACTAGGCACTCTTTGGGCTGCCATAGACACTCTAGCCAGAAGAAGAAGCATACTACTACTACTACTACTACTACTAATAATAATAATAATAATAAGTAAAGGCAGAATAACAGTAGGGTGCATATGCACCTTCAATGCTTGGCCCCATCATCATCATCATCATCATCATAATAATGGGGGACATGGTGGCTTAGTGGTTAGTATGTTTGCCTCACACCTCTGGATGGGGTTTGAATCCTGCCTCCACCCTGTGTGGATGGTGTTTGCATGTTCTCCCTTTGTTTCAGGGGTTTCCTCCCCAGTCCAAAGACATGTACTTTACTAGCGGGTGAATGTGTGTGTGATTGTGCTCAGCGCGCTGCCTCGTGCCCCAAGTTTCCTTGGATAGGCTCCAGGCTCCCCTGTGCAGGATAAGCGGTACAGAAAATGGACGGCATAATTTCATTGTGTCCAGGTTTCATTTCGTTACTAGTGTGTTAATTTAGCTTTGTAGCTTCAGAAATAAAGAGACAAACTTCAGACACCAAATATCAGCTGATGAGGGACAAGTAGAAAAAAATACATTTTCTTTTCTTTAAGAAACAGTAGATTGTGGTTGGGTTCTTCTACAGGGGAAATTAGACACTAGATGTATTTACTGCTTGAGGAGAAAACAGTGCATATGAAAACACAGAGTGCCTTCAAACACATTTTATTATAAAAGGTGTTCAACTAGGTGTGAGCGCCACCTAATGGACACAATTACAGTTACAACTCAGCTCGTGATCAACGCCTCAACGCCTGATGCTTACTGTCTTCTATCTGTGCTTTACAATCAAACCTGTATTTATCATTTTAAACTATTCTTTGGCAGGGATCACTGTTTTATTATATTTGTAAATGATACTAAAAGTTTACAGGCATGCCGGCTTGTTAAAAATGAATTAATGTTTTTTTTTGTTTATATAACAGCATAATTTGAGAATCATTTTGAATATAAAACAGCTGAGGCAATGTTTTAAATCTCCTCATACCCATTATTTATCTTTAAAATTTTTTTTATAAAGTAAATATTTCAGTCATAATGTATTCTTGGCATGAATTCTTGTGAATAAAAATTTTACTTGACTTCATTAATACACATTTATATATTAATTCTTTTAATGAAGCCACGTTTTGCAGAGTTGGACAGATTAGATATCAAATGATCAGACTGACTCTCAGGATTATGATTATGCAAATGCTTGTAGTTTTTGTCCTCACCTTATTAACCTTCCCAACTCCTACAGGACGCAGCCTCCGTTGAAAATCTGTGGTGTTTTTTTTTTGTCACAGTTTTATCCAAAGCAGAAAAAAGCCTTAATTTTGAGAAAAGCATAGTGCAAAGTCAAGTGCTTTTTTTTTTTTTTAAACACTTTTTTACCTTCTCAAGCAAAAAGGGTTGCAGCTCATGGGTTATGTTCAGAGATATTTAAATAACTTTGAAATTTACTTACCAATAAGTTTATATCCAGTTTGTATCCTGCTTTCCTGTGCTTCACTGACTGACTTCTCAAGCACTGTTTTCTAACACACTGACTAAAGAAAGTGCAGAGAGACACCCATGGAGACCACTGCCTTCTGTATCAAAGGAAAAAAAATCTCTCTTTCTCTCATCAATCAGAGACAACTAATTAATGAATATATAGCACAAATTTTGCTAGATACAGTGTCAGAAAACACATGAACAAGTCCCGATGTGATGATTTACACATGCAGGTTGTTTGTACAATGCTAATCTGGTGGCAATAATCTACAATTACTTGTTAGCTACATTAGCCTCATAGCTCCAGTCTTGGCTGATGAGTTACATTTGCAATAAAGGGACAAACAATGTGCTTCCTACTTTTTTTTTTTTTTTTTGCTGAACTGATCTGATTTCCAGTAGAGATGCTGCACTTGCTGTCGCTCTCTCCTGGTATGAGTGTAATGTTCATCTGCTCTGTGTGTTACAGGGAAGTCGCAGTGCTCTGTCTCTGGCCACACAGGCGTCACACACCGAGATCGCAGACCTGCTTAAAGCTCGCACCACCAACATTAAAGCCCACGACAAATGCAAGATGGCCTAGAGACGAGGACCTGGCCTGTGGAGAACTTCATGAACATGTACAAATCTTTCTGTTTGTTCATTCTGGAATATCTACAGTTTTCGTTATGTTTCTGTCATAATTTGGTTCATTTGCATAATAAGGCGCTTTTATGATCAGTTATCATCATTATTATTATTACTATTTGTCTTGCCTGAAAGATGAATGTGTGGATTCATTTATGATTTTGACTGAAAGATTGCGAAAGGTAAATTATTTGTGCTGGAGTATTTTTGTGGAAGACTTTCTACAGTTTTGCCATAATCCTGTAAGATAATCATGGTTTCAGTCTACCGGTCTCTTGAGATTACACATTATGTTTTATTATTCAGCTCTTGATTTTGCACTCAACTCTTTTGACTCATTTATAATTCTAATCCTCTACTTCTGTTCTGTGGTTAGCGAATGTTCTGTCTCATATCAGCAAATTCACATGAAAATATCCTACAAACAAGTTGTTTCCTGTTCTCACTTACGTTAGAGCAGCTATAAACAGTTATTCCCTCACCAGCCGCTCTTTATTTTTCGCTCTGGGGAAAAAAAAAAAAAAAAAAAGCTTTACAGCTTTACCTCTGACTGTTATTGTTATTACTGTCATGTCCTTGTGAACGAGCTGTTACTATAGAAACGATAACGTATTAGAACGTTAAATGCTGTAGTATTCGTTGTGATTGAGTGTCTGATTGGTCGATCAAATAGTCACTCACCCTGAGTGAGACTGTGTGTCACTAACCTGCGTGTGGACAACTGCGTGTCCTTTACATCTCCTGGACCTTCTGACTGTCTGATCCCTCACTCTGCAATAAATCAGACAGCACGAGCTCTGTGTGGATGTGTGTGTGTAGGAAGTGACGATTCCTGTTAAAGGAGCTGAAAGAAAATGGAGGCACTACATCATTAATGTATCCCTTCAGTGCACACGGTGTGGCATCATTAAATCCAAAACACAAACACATCTCATTCATTTTACGGTCAGTAGAGATTTCAGTGAGACGCTTGATCGAAAGAACAGAGGATACGCAGCTTTGAATGTTTTTTATAACAATCCAGAGAGAGAGCGAGAGAGCGAGAGAGATTAAAGCTTTTAAAATAGAAATTCAATGAAATTCAAATAAAATAAAAAGGAGAAATGCACTAAAATAAGGCACTAAAACAAAAACGCTCATTAAAATAAAGCTGCTGTGCAAAATAAGTGAACAAAGCAAGCTATAGGAAAAAAAAAAGTGTCATAATGAGAAAAATAACAAAAGTAACCAAAACAAGCATGCATGAATAAGAAAACAAAAACTTTGGGACGTTGTTTATATTCAGGAAAGTCCTTGTCATTTTATACAAATAAATTAATTGGCCAACAGCATCATCTAAAATCTTATGTACATTTATTTTTACATAATCATATCAAAAGTCTTTGTATGAAAACCTTTACAGCAAGTTCAGCTTTCACACAAAAAGGCCATCTCTCTCTCTCTGTCTCACACACACACACACACACACACACACACACACACACACACACACACACACAGGCTTCTTCCCCCTTCCACAGGTATCCTTGATGTGATGAAGGTTTGATGGAGAGAAAATGAAAAAATTAACCATTTTATCCCTAAAGCACTAATCTCAGATTCTGTTACACAGTGTATTTGTGGTAGTCATGCGATACCACAAATCCTCCAAGCCACCTACAGATGAAACTGCTGCTCTGCCTGAAGGTAACTCTGCCTTGGGTGGAGCGCACCGCTTGGATTTAACACCTTGGTGCTGCGCTTGAAGTTCACTCAAGTTCAACTTTGCCTTTTCAAAGCGCGACTAATAATACGTGCCGTCGTGTGTGACGTATATAATGATGTATGTGATACATTTAAATGAAAATGTTATAATCGGATTTCTGTAAAGCTGCTTTAATGTCCATTGTTAAAAGTGCTACACAAATAAAACTGTACTGAATTGAACGTAGCAAAGATGCACGTTTTCTCTCATCTCCCGAAGCCAGAACTGTTTTTTTTGTTGAGATTTAGCTAAATGCTGGATTTAGAAACATGCAGATTGGACTAATTTCATGAAGGATGTACGTCTCGATGGCCTCACCTTAAACATTCTTACCATTTCTCCAGTGCGTTTACCTTCACCGTTAGCGAAATGCACAATGCTGATCGTCTGAGGGCGTCCTCACACACATGCCTGAATGCTTTGGTAGAGTTTTCTCTCACGTCTGTCTCATCCTCAGCCCTTCATTGTTCTTTTTTTGACTGGAGGCTTGAATTCATGCTTTCTACATAATCCATCAGCTACCCTTCAGTGAGTTTGGCCTAAAATAGATTTGTGGTTCATCTCACAGTTCAGTGCACGAGTCCGTGTTCTTATCTGTTGTAATCAGAATCAGAGATTTAGTTAAAATGAAAAAAAAAAGTAAATATTATTGTCATGGGACCTCTTCTGGTAATCCTCATACAGCGCGCACACACACACACACACACACACACACACACACACACACACACAGTGTACCAACTCCCTGAGACAATACTGCACACTCCAGTCCACACATGAGGTAAAGAACCTTCTGTGCACTACCTGTTTCCTGTAAACAGGTTTCACCAACACAACACACGGAGTGTTCCACTGAATAAAAAACAACTTCGTAGCTTAATTTTATTACAATGCTAATGTAGCAGTTGATGCAGTGCTAATTTCCCCTCCTTTACTGCAGTCTGGAAGAAACGAGGCTGACAGAGACATGAGAGAGAGAAAAACAAGAGCATTAACATAATGGACTGTTCCATCAAATAAAGCTGAAAAAGTCTCAGTGGGCCTATCAGAGGCAAAGGATGTCCCTCTGGGTGAAATAGTGTGTACTAGTGGGGTCAAAAATTCAAACAATTTGAGCACCGACAGCTGCAGAGAGTGGAAATAACTCCGTTATTGTTGTTGCTGCAGGAAAAAAAAGTTTGCGAACTTGGCTTTTCCAGCAGCTCGTTTCCTTTAAGCAGACATTTTGCGATTAAAAAAAGCTTTACTTAATGACATTCCTTTACTTCCTGCAGCAGCCTGCTGTTGCATAGGTTTCGTAAATACAGTAACGTATAGCACATTTCTGTCCAGACTTTCATGTTTATGTTTATCGTTAAACTTCCTGTCTTTTTTCCCCCTCACAACATGATGCGGTGAGAAAAACCGCCACAACAGACGGAATCTATGGATATACAAAGCACTAATTAATATCGGCCCGTCATATCCGTAAGCACGCGGCTCTTCGGCCTCAGCGAGTCTGCACAGGGAACAACACGGAAAAGACGGACGGCGACTGGAACTGTAACACACGGCACGTGATCTTCTGTATTACAATTATCTTTTATCACAGAGAAACTAACAGCAGCTTTTGTAAAGAAGGATTATATAAAATATTATTAAATGATTGCACTTTCAGGAAGCGTTTGAGACACAACGCCAGTGTTCTCTCTGTCTGTGAAACGTGCGCTTTTTTTTTTAAATACTGGAAGTACAGTAGCATTTTGGGTAAATATTCTCACCACATTCAAAAACAGAAGATAACTCAGCCGTAAATCTGCACTGTTCCTGCAGCAGTCTGTGTTAAAGAAAAAAAAAAGCTGTACTGATATTTTTTGTGTATCAGTGATGGTGAGTGGATCGATACGGTCGCCTCTGTGCTCGGCTAATTTATATTTATTTATTTCCTTTAGTATTCTCTCTCTCTCCTGAGCAAAGGAGGTGGAGCTACTGCATCTCTACAGCACTGCATCTAATCGCATCTTTACATTACTGCTTTTTTAAAATGCATCATTCACACATCGGGTCGTTCAAGAGAGGCGCACCCCTGCTACGTATGATCTAGTGGGTGCACAAACTTTTGACACTCGGCCTCGGCTCAGTGTCTCGTTACACACTTTCAACACTGTTCCCATGGAAACCCCGACTCTCACACCAAGTCCATGCTGACTTTCACTTGGCGCTGGTGATGGTGGGCGGCTCTGTGTACCAGTGTGGGACTGGATCTGTAACAGCACCACCCAGAGGCAGAGCGATGAACGGCGGACACGTTGCCGTGCCAACCACAGGCACTGGGTAAGGGTGGTGGTGCGTGGCGAGCCCTTCGCTCCTCCCGATGTGGATCTCGTCCTCCTCAGCCTCCGCGGTGCTCTTCCGGTACACGGGGTTGTCAAAGTTCATGCTCTTGGTGCTTCTGAGTCTCCAGTTACGATAAATCAGACAGGAAGCGGAGAGAAGCAGCACGAACGCCACTGCACAGACGACAGGAAGTGCATGTAAAGACAGGAAATGCATGTAACTATTAAACGGCAAGACGTAAATATGATGTTAAATGATAAATTAGTTAAAGTGAGTTAAACACCAAGAAGGAGCTGCAGTATAAGACACTGAAAGGTTCCGACTGACATTTTGGGTAAAATGTTCACATTTATTAAAATGCTATTACAATATTGTACTGTTGAGATAATTTTGATCTTATTATGGACCAACACTTCATGAGAACCTCTTTCTGAACTTTCCAAAATCTTGATTTCTTTTTAAAACAACAGGAAGTACAGGAAGAGAGACTGTGAGAGAGACAGAAAGAGTGAGACAGAGACTGAGAAAGACAGAAGGAGAGGCAGAGACAAATAGAAACACAAAGAGCATGACAGA
>CM074948.1:22611469-22626466 GCA_037577455.1 Pangasius macronema | reverse complement strand
TCTCTCTCTGCCTTCCATCAGTGTCTCTCTCTCCATCTGTGTCTCTCACACTGTCTCTCTTTCTATCTGTCTCTCTTTCCATCTGTGTATCTCTGTATCCCTCTATCACTTGCTCTCTCTTGCTCCCTGTCTCTTTTTCCGTCTGTGTCTCTCAGACTCCCTCTCTCTCTGTCTCTCTTGCTGTCTCTCTCCCTGCCTGTATGTCCGCTCTAAGAAGAACAGCATCTCTGCCTGATCTTTCTGGGACATGTAATCAGCAGGTAAACATTTCAGCCCTGTCCGTCTGTGTTAAGCAATCACGGAGCATCTCTGACAGGAAGCCTTGTTTGTTTTGATTCCTCACAAGCAGGTGATGAATGAATACACAACTCGACAAAGTAAAAAAAAGTAAACCAAAAGCTCGGACCAGTCCCGCTGCTGCTGAGACCAGCTTACACAACCAGAGCAGGGGGAGCGGTTTGCTGAGCTCGCTAATGCTGCACACCTGATTCACACCGCTGCGTTTCTTCATGTGGAATCATGTGTGTAACTGCTAGTGTGAGATGACAGAGCTGTTGATCTCCAGTGTCGTGCTCTCACCTGATAATTCCACATCACCCAAACTCTCACCCGACCCACAGAACACTGCTTACTCACTGCTCATGTTCTTTCTGTTTTCATTAACACATTGCTAAGTCTTTCCATCTTTCTATTTGCATTTGCACTGAAGAATGGAAAGCAGCTGGCTCGTAACGAGGTGCTCTGAAGAATCGAAGCATGTGTGTGTTCTCCATCTCATTCATATACATAAATCACTTTACACTCATGAAGGAAATGTATTCCGTTAGCAAGTTTGATCTATCCGTTACGTTTTACTGGAGAATCGATGTTCAGTCTCTCTGGAAATTTAAGGCTTACACTGAGGAAGTGACTTCAAACAGAATCAGATGCTTTGAATGTATAAGGGGATATTTATTTAAAACTTTTTTTTTTCAATCCAAATCCTCATGTCTGTGGATGTCTGCTAATTTATTTTCAGTAAACACTGAAAATAATGGTTCGAGAGTCGGACTTGTAACCCGAAGGTGAACCTGAAGGTCGTGGGTTCGAGTCTCAGGCCAAGAGGGATTGTAGGTGCGGGGGAGTGAATGACCAGCGCTCTCTTCCTCCCTCAATACCACGACTGAGGTGAGACCCTTGAGCAAGGCACTGAACCCCCAACTGATGGTCCCAAAGGCTTCTTCCGTCGCTAAGGGGTGGGGCCAGAATATGCTTGGTCCCCTTAATCGCTACTGATTCTAATTTGAAAGATCAAGAGCTTGACTGTGGCTAACAATAATTATGTGAATTCTGTGTGTGAAAGAAAAACTTTTGCAAGTTTTATCTTCAAATATTCTGTGTTTCTGCGCCGTGTCTAATCTGAGAAGCATCGTGAGAACTGCTCGGGTAATTCCCATCTCTGTCGTGGGTTCTGCTATCATTAGCCGAGGTGGTTTTGTGATCTTCATTCTCTCTGTATGTCCGTAATAATTGTGAGAGATTCATCACATCGCTTATTTAATTCATCACTTATTTAATTGAATTAAGCAGCTGAAGCTGTGTAGTCGTCCAGAAATTCGGACCATCACCATCATTTCTACTCTTCTTTCCAGCTCCACATTCTCCTGAAGATAAATCAGCTCTTTAGCGCTTTTTGATGTCATTTCTCACACTCATCCTCTTTCCTCCCTCTCTCTCTCTATCGGTCTCTGTCCTTCACAGCACTGCTCAATTAATGATTGATTAATCACAACTGCAGTTTGGTTCTCTGCAATTAGAGGATCATAAAAGGCTGTATAATTATTGTATTCTGTGTTTTTAGTTAGCAGCGGATCCCTGCCGCATCACAGCCAAGTGCTTTTTTAGTTGTTTTTTTTTCGGTTACAAATCACGTTTGGGTGTTATAGCGAGTCATTTCCAGTGATGAGCTGCATGAGTTGAACATTTACGAAGATGCAGAAATTGATTAGACATTTTTGAAAGCATATTTATTAAATTAAAAACGGCCGCTCCAGTAAAACCTGAGGTGATTGAGGATAATATCGGGAATCTTCAAGCTAGATGATTTAAGTGTCTGTTGGTAAACAGGTTTAAGATCGACAAAAATAAATTATCACACAAAAATAAATAAACTAGGCATGGAGTACACAATTGGGGATTTATAATGTAGGAACGGACAAACTGTCATTTTACTGATGAGAGTGGGCCTACGCCTTTTTGTATTAATGTGAGATAGACGTTCACAGAGCCACAATTGTTTGTTGGATAGCTATTAAGAAATAGTCAAGAAAGCTTAATTTACTATTCAGATTTTTAAGACTACGTGTTTAATAAGCGAATATTCAGAAAACCCTATTATTTAACAAACTGCACCCCGAAGAAAGTAAGTACGTAGAGTATATACGTGATCATGAAGCACTCCGATCACAAATGGCTCATCATCCACATCAAGGACTCTCTGAATGGAGACACTCATATATTCATCTGGCTTTGCCAAAGCTGTAATTGAGCATGGACAAAAGAAACACACACACACACACACGTGCGGTATGTCCCTACTCTTTCAGAATAACTGCTGCTCTCCTGCCATCATCAGCATCATCCACTCGATCTCCATCATAGCTGATGTGGTTTTGAGGATAGAGTAAATAAGCCGTGCTCTCGGAGTGTCCTTTAAAAAGTCCTCTCTGTGTGAGATCTTGACCAGGTCCGCATTTAACCCGGTCTATTTATATCTCTGCACCTAGCTAGATCACTTCCTCTCTCTCACGCTTGTGTGAATGGGAATGAAACAAGGCTGGAGGTTTTAAAAAAGTCCTGAGCTGATATCCAGTAGAGCTTCCTGGTTGCTGAAAGAGCAGGAGTCTGGAGTCATTTTTAAGAACAAGCCAGAATTAGTTAATTGTCTTCTAAAATGTTGCGCTGTTGGGTCGGAAAAGTGTTCATACATGCGTTCGTTTTTTACTGCATGCTATCAGATCGCACACCTTTCCGAACCAACGTAAGACGAAATTCGGTATAAGGAGCTCTTTACAGGCAGTTAAGATCTTGCAAGTTAGCACACATGCCTTTAATTTCTCTCTAGAATGAACACTTGGAGGTGTATATATTTTCGGTCACTGCAGGCTAGGTCAGCAGATAGCATCATTTAGCCACTGACAGAACAGCAACCCGTAAGGACCTTCTTGAGTTACCCCGTTTGAAAGTGTTTTGCCGAACAGCACTCCGTCTTTTAGCGCAATCCGTAATAATCAGTGGATAACATTTTAGCTATTGAATAAAATTCCCGACTGATTCTTCAGTCAGATTATAGTGTTACTAATTTCTAACTAACCAACGATCTTGCTAACCAGGGCTGCTCAGCTAATCGGGTCTTTTTGCTGCCAGTTTGTGTCTCTTTTAAAGGGGTCTATAAGGACCTGCCCTTTCATGTTGTTGTGTTTTCAGATTTGTTGCTGTGTCAGATTTTTTTTTGGTGTGTTGGTGTGTTTTGTACTTGCAGATCACCACAGAGATGAACAGAAGGAGAAGAGATGCAGACGGGGGCGATGGGAGAACAGGACGTCAGGGGATTATGGCATAAGGAAAGGTCAGCTTTTTGTGTAACTGCTACAGGACACAGATCCGTGCTTATAAACTGACCACAAATCAGAAATCCATTAGCAAGGCCAAGTGGGAAGTGTAGGCTCCAGCGTCCCGTGTCCTGCTCACCCAGACGCCCAATTAACCATGCTGAAGCGACGAGCTAATGAAGTGTGTTAATACGCACTGTGGAAAATAAGCCACTACTTCAACATGTCTGCTGATGAAGTGCAGCGTTTGCTCCCTCAGAAACCGCTTGGCTAAGATTTCCGGATGAGCTGTGGTGTTAAGCTCTTATGAGCGTGACTAGCATCTATCTTTTTGTTTTGTATGCTAATAACGGCATTAGCTTATGCTAAAAGCATTAGCTTTTTTTACGTTTCTGTGCATTTTTTTTTTTTTACGGATTTGGCATTTCCAGATTTCGGAAATACTGTCTAGCATCCATTCAAGATAATTAATGAAAACTCGAAAATATCATATCAGAATTCTTAAAGGCATTTCTATGATACAAGACATTGAGGTTTGCTCTCAAACTGCCAGCAATACAGCAGTGTTGCAGCTTTTATAAATAATCATAAATACATTTATAATGAACGCTTTTTAAAAGTCATTCTATATTTTAGTCATAATATATTAATAAATTATTTTAAAATGATTTTAAAATATTTTACACTGAAAAAGAGAAAAGAGTCTGTACATTTTTAAACAATTTTAAAAATTAAGTACAAACTATATATAATTTTAAAGATTAATTATAGCATTGTTTTAGCAACGATTTTAACACAGATGCTCAAGCGGACTGAGATCTGGGGAATATGGAGGCCACTGAAACACTGAATACTTGTGGAACATTGTCATGTTCCTCGAACCATTCCTGGACAATTTTTGCAGTGTGGCAGGGAGCATTATCCTGTTGAAAGAGGCCACTGCCATTAGGGAATACCATTGCCGTGAAGGGGTGTACCTGGTCTGCAGCAATATTTAGGTAGGTGGTACGTGTCAGTCACATCCACATGAATGCCAGGACCCAAGGATTCCCAGCAGAACATTGCTCAGAGCATCACACTGCCTCCGCTGGCTCGCCTTCTTCCCATAGTGCATCCTGGTGCCATCTCTTCCCCAGATAAACGATGCACACGCACCCGGCCTTCCACATGATGTAAAAGAAAACGTGATTCATCAGACCAAGCCACCTTCTTCCATTACTCTTTGGTCCAGTTCTGAAGGTCACGTGCCCACTGCAGGTGCTTTCAGCAGTGAGTCTTGGGCGTCCATGACCCTGTCGCCGGTTCACCGGTTGTCCTTCCTTGGAACACTTTTGGTAGGTACTAACCACTGCATACCGGGAACACCCCACAAAGCCTGCCGTTTTAAAGATGCTCTGACCCAGTCGTCTACCCATCACATTTGGCCCTTGTCAAAGTCGCTCAGCTCCTTATGCTTGCCCATTTTTCCTGCTTCCAACACATCAACTTTGAGAGCTGACTGTTCACTTGCTGCATAATATATTCTACCCCTTGACAGGTGCCACCGTAACAACACACAGTACTGTGCAAAAGTCTTAGGCACTTATTTTATGACGTCTACATTATTGATTCAGTACGAAAACATTTTAGATTCCAAATGTTAGTTTTCCAGCACAAAATTAAATGTTACAGAAAAATTTTGTATGTCAGTAAAGAAAGCAGCAGATGACATAAGAGATGACTTTTCAGACAGAAAAACAGAATTAAGGCTGCTGAGTTTTACTGCAGAACTAAGAAACAAGTGAGACAGTCAATGTCTCCAGAAGAACTGTGGCTGCTTCTGCAAGATGCTCAATAACACTTACAGCTCATTTCCTTATAAACCTGCACACACTGCACCTGAGATTATTATTTAAAAAAAAAGAATCGTCACACCAAATATTGACTTTGTTTCATTTATTACTGTTTACTGCTCTTTACAGTATTTTTTTTAAATGTAGAAACATTTAGTTTCATTATTCTTGAGGGCATCTTTGCTCTACAGCATTTCTTTGCATATGCCTAAGACTTTTGCACAGTACTGTATATTTTGTACAATTCCAGCCCATTACTGAGTAATAACAGTAACCAGGTTTTCTATTCATGCAGATCATGACAACAATCACAATGACGGCAGAACGTTTTAAAATGAAAGAAAGCTTTGGGTCGCAGAAATTTCATAATGCTGTCATTTCTCCTAACAAACTCCTGCTCTAAACCGTTAAAATCTCAGCATCTCAGCTGTGTATCTCAGTTCACCAACACACAGTATCACATCATCACAGTCCTGTTTTGTGCAGTATTCCAAGTGAAAGGTCGAGGTTTTCTACTTTGACTGCATGTCAACTCTCAACTCAGCACATCAGACATGTCTGTTGCCCTTTTCATGCCCTAAATGCCATAACACTCAACACAATGTGTTATTAGACACCTTAACAAGAAACCTTCCAATAAATAACTGGAGCAGATCAACATGGACACAAAAAATAATATTAAGAAATATTTAAGATGTATGTTGTAACTTGTAACTGGGTTTCAATCAGAAAGCACTATTAAACAGTTGTTTTTATTTTAAAACTGCTCCATGATTTATACAATGTCTACATTTTTATGCTAAAAATATATATATATTTTTTTATTTTAAAGAGGAAAATTTTTAAATCTACAAAAATGTTAAAGATTAAGTTGAACTTTTTAACATCAAATAAGCCACCAGACAATTAAGTACATATAAAAACATAAACAAGATATCACAGTATCCACGGAAATTTCAGAATTATTTTTAAAAAGTGACTAATTTATATTGGAATATCAATATTTTCTTGTCATATCGCTCAGCTCTAACCTCTCACTCAGGTATTATTTAAAAACCTCATCTTACGACTTTTTTTATCTCCCTCAGTAGACTTTCAAGCTTGCAGGGAGAAGCAGTAAGTCTGTGGGCGGGGTTAAGTGCAGATAGGAGGCCTCATTTAACAAGCTGAATACACACAGATTTACTCGTACGTTGTTTGTACAAGCGTTTACACAAGAAATTTCAGAAAACCGTTCGTATCCTACGTGTGCTCCTGAGTGTGTGTAAATTTACACATAAGAAGTCGAACTAATGTAAACCTCCACTTGAACAACTTCAAATCATTAATGTGCATGGATTACTGCACTTTTATATCTGTGCAGTTCAAATTGTTCACAGCATTTAGCAGACACCGTTATTCAGAGCGACTTAGAGAAGAGCTCTGGCGTCTCGATCAAAAACACATCCTCATGCTAGTTCACTACGGACTTACAACACAACATTTAGTGAAAACCAGGTGTTTTACTTTATTGGCTTTGATTAAAGAATATAAAAATATGAAAAAGCGAGCCAACACAAACCCAGCTCTTCCTTTTAAGAGCAGTTCCTTTAAAAACATACTTTATTTGTACATTTTATAAGTACATGCATTCTTTAGGTAGGAATAAAATAAAATACTTTTTATTTGGTATGTCTGTTCTACACTTTAGTGAGATGTCCGGATTTGTGCATAAATGCAAGACGTGTCAGTTTTGTGGAAAACGGGTATGAAAATGTGCAGACGTTTAGAGTGAACGTTTGTTCATGAACGTGTGCCATATCTAGGGTTCACAAGATATTTGTGGTGTCGTTGCTTGCACGAGATGCATTGCGCATATCAGGAAAAACATTCGGACAGTGTGTGAGATGTGGTATTACAATAAGGTCAAAGTGCCCATAGTTACCAAATTACCATCAACAGGGTTCAAACAGGCATCATTTTGACGTTTACCGCTACGTGTTTTTTTCAGGTTGGAGCTGGAATTCTTGTACGCTGCGAGGTCAGTTCGTTTTAGTGCACACAGCATGCATGGCATTATGAAACTATTGTTTTTGACATCTTGGAGTGAAAACACAGACTGAGCTTGAGGCCACGGGTGTGCTGCCGCCGATAATTCGCACACGTCTTCCTCTACTTCAGCCATCATCCTCCAACTAAGCATGCGCTAAACGTAAGCGGGAGATACGTAGCACGAGACTTGCGAAACAAGACACATAAATGATTTCCTTTTTAAAATTCTCATATTTAGTACCATTTGACAGTAACGGAGGAACGCCGCCAAATGTAGCGAAGTAAAAATTTTTTTCACTAAAAATGTACTTGAGCAAGAGTAAAAGTGCACATCTTTAAATATACTCTAAAAGTACGAGTTACACAAAAAAAAGTAAATGTAATGAAGTAAATGTTCGTTACTACCCACCTCTGATGACGGAAGATTTACTGCTCGCTTAGTATTATTAATATTAATATATTATTAAATATTCTTATTGGCAGAGAAGTGAGTCGAAATAACTTCCACTTTTTGTTTTTCAGCCTTTACCTTCACCATTCATTTCATGCTCCCAGCTGTCTGTGCACTTTACCTTTTATGGGCGTCACTAAATGCAAATGAGCTGCGTCAGGAACACGCTTGGCACTTTATGGATGATCAACATATGCAGGTAGCGTTTCCAAACCGTCTGTAAATCCGGCAGAAATTTGTAATTCAGTTAGACCTATGCAAACATTTAAAAGGCATATTACAGGTTTTGCAAATCAGAAACTTGTTTCCCACACTAAGCCTGAGAAAAAACACATCTCTGTTTTCCAGTGCCTGAATATTCTGGGCTATTTTCAGACATATTCTGGGGTTTTTGAGAAGTAATAGACTATCAGTTAAACAAATTTTTCAGGATGCTCTTACAACGAGTTGAAAAGCTGAACTTTTAAATATTAGCAAAGAAAATCACCATTCCACAACCCACAGCTAAACCACTGCTTAATTAATATGTTTATCTTAAAGGCCTAAGGTTCGGGTTGGTTCATTTAATTGCTGTCCAGCAGATGTGAGAGTTTTATCATGGAGGAGATGTGTATAAAAATGAATACAGACGGTATCCAGTGAAACTAACCCCGCCCGAATAGGACTTAACAGAAGACATCTGCTTGTATTGACATGAAGAAGGCTATTAGCAAGCAGATGAATATTCATAGGCATAAGGGCTCTTCCATATGAATAATAATGCCTAGTGGAAAAAAGATGTTCTACAAAATGTATTTTAAAAAAAAATTTCAGAATAAAACAGTGCTTAAGATGTGTTTCATACACACAATAAGACAGAGGCTTTAAAAAGCGCTGTACAGAATTCATTCTGCTCTGAATGAGGCCTCCTGGTGCTATAATTAGTCCCAGCAGAAATTAAAAAAAAAAAAAAAAAACATCTCAGTATAATGAAGTGGCCTGTTTTAGCTGGGAAGATTTCTGCTCTTTTGTTTGTTTTTGTTCCAGACAAATGTAGGCCACGTGCTCCAGAGACGCGAGTAGACACAAGGACATCCGAGGCCAAGTGCGGAATGATACTTGTCGCAATTATCGTTTCACAATTAACGCTTTTCACCCCGGGGCCAGGATCAAAATGGGACCGACATGCAGCACAAACAGAGTTACTCGAGAACAATCAGGAAAATACTCTCTCTACTCATCACATGAATCATACGTGACCCGTGAGTAATAAAATCTGAATCATTCCCGTGAAATGTCGAAGGCAGAAGAAGCTAAACACTTAGTGCTGATTTCTTCCGTAACAACAGAGCTGAACGAGTACAGAGTGAATGTCAGAGCCATTACGATGACATTTTATGTGATGAAGCTCCATTTAACTAAGAGAACATGTTTAACTTTGGTTTACAAAATGGCTGAAACAAAAAATATATGTTTTTAATAAACTGCACTGATAAACCTCAGCTGTAACAATACTAAGCTTCCACATCATAAGAGTCTAAACATTTTATCTCAGTTTTGGATAAATATATTTGTAGGCTTTGACAGCTCTACATTTTTTTTAAATTCCTCGGCCCGTATTCACAAAGCTTCGTAGAATTCTATCAGAGACATTTGAACGTTTTATGATGTCAGTAACATTCTGTACGTACGTGTAACGTAAGTGACTAATCGCACGTTTCCGAGTCAAACTGTAATATGTTTAACACAGCGGCGTTAAACGCAATGGCGCAGCTCTGTCTCTCTTGAGACTTTCCATCATGAACGTCGTCATGAGCTGTGTCTCAAATCAAAAATACTGACCTTACATTCAAAAGTATTTACAAAACCTAGAAAATCCAGAAGGTTGGTACACAAACCAAAGCGTTCGGTAGGATTCAAGACGACATGAGATGGTTTTTAAAATTCAAATTCATTAACTGTAAGAGGAAACCTGGTTAGTGTTAGTGCTCAATAATGCTCTAGAAAAGTGCATGAGTATGCGATTTGAGACACAACACTAGTGTATTCAGCAGAGACAGATGTTCAGGGAAATTTGTTGTGTTTTTTTTTTTTTTTTTTTACTGCTGACCTATGCCAGTGCCAGAAGTGTGAAAAACGCTAAATTAACATGTACGCTATTCATTTAAATGCGGTTTGCCTGAATGGGTCTCCCATATGTCTTCGATATTTCTAGTATTCATTTGTAAAATAATTAAATGAAACAAAAGTGAAGTGGGATTTTCTCTCACGACCCCATTTATAAATCAAGTGACCCCTAGTTTGGGAACTCTTGTGCCAGCTTTCACCTCTTCATCTCAAACCGGCCGTAATTTGCATCTCATACAGGATTCGTTATTGTGTCCATATGAGTAAACAGAATATTATGGGATTGCCCTCTGTCTGAACGATCCACGTGAGTGTATTTTTGTGTGATTATACTACAATATATCGTGTGACGGATTTTCTCCTCACATCTCCGTGACTAGCTGCTCGACGTTCATGCGGCTTGAACGATGTCTGAATTTCCTTGAGCGTTACGTATTAAAGTTAAAAGTCTTTTTTTTTTTCATTTTATTCACTCTTCAAGAAAGGTGAATGATAAAAACGTAATGTTTAAAGACGCCTCAAATTCAATTCATGTCATGGCGTTAACGGTAAACAGTGTTAGCGTGATGTGCCGTGTTAAGCGCCCACGCCTGTCCACTTTAACCGGGACGACTTTAATCCTAGACGCCAAGACGCCGTGTGCGTTTGGAGTTATGGCGTATGTATTTGAGTCGAGGTCGAATGTCAGCGTTGCCGATGGTGATGGAGACCGAGGGTCGTCAGAGTGGTGGTTTAAATTATATTACCGACTCTTACTGATGGAGACGGTGTATAACCCCAGTGTATAAAAAAGCTCAAAAAAATTATTATCAAACTCCTATGTTTACTGCTAACAAGCTGATAACACAGAGTGAGACACACCCCTGGGGGCAGGACATACATATACATCCCACTTTCTACAAAGCATTTAATTGGACGAACGCAAGACTAGTACAGGATGAGTAATCAAATTTTTTTTTTTTTTACCTGGAAGTAATGCAGTATAAAATGGAAATGAAAACATTTTCTGTATGTTTTTTTCCCGTATTAATGGTGTCCCTAAAACTAAGTGACAAGTAGAAACACCATTTCTCATTTCTGGGCCACTTCCTGATTCCTACCTGCCTTCTGAGAGTCATTTCCCTGGTTATCAGTTCACCTAATTAACAATATAACATGCTTTAAAACGAGTGACTGAGCAATAAGCTAAGGCTTTCTGGTGGTTAAGGGATATTAGGATATCAGGGTTGTTCTTGGTACAGGTGTGAGCAGGTGAAGTGGCTCATCTTGCGATTTCCGCTACTTACGACAGTCTTCCTCGTCGCTGTTGTCGGCGCAGTCGTCGTCGTCGTCGCATCTCCATATAGTCGGGATGCACCTCTTGTTCTTGCATTGAAACTGTCCGTCCTCGCACTCCGTTTCGGACCCTGCTTATTCAAAAACAACGCCGTAACAAGCCATATTTCATTCAATCCATTCATGAAAAGGCGCCTCGAGGTTTTTGTTTGTTTTTTTCTTCAATAGCTGAGAAATTCAAACATAGCGCTGGCGCGCGCGAGCGCACACTCACGGCGCGAGCCCTCTCCATTCCACTACATAACGGCTTTAGCTAACAGGCTAACGGTCGTCATTTACCTCAGGAGCTCCAGCGCGACCCGGAGACGCGCATTACACGCCATATAATCACGCACAAAGCTCGATTTCAGATAACTGAGCACAAACATTACCAATTATGGCTCATGTTTTGGAGAAATCTTTGTTCAAATTATAAGAACAATAACGTTTCATTGCCAAATCACGTCAGGTGCACCGACCCTGATTCAAACTGAACAGTTTAACGCATTTAGCCATCTTTTTTTCTTTTCTTTTTTTCTTTAACATTTATAAAGATTTTTTTTATGTTTGAAAGAGATTTATTTTCATCATCACTTGTTCTGCAAGAAGCCCCCCCCCAAAAAAAAAAAAAAAAAAAAAACCATCATTTTTTACAAATCACAATTTCCCCTCATGTACGTATATATTTTTTTCGGCTGCCATGGAAACGAACCTTTTCCGACATAAGGCTGCATGGTGAGCAAGTGAAAGAATATTACTCGTCCTAAAAAGGTCCACATCGCGTTTATCACGGCGTTCATCCACAAAACAAAGGGAGAAATCCCGGTTAGAGCGGACCTCCGTCTCCTCCACCTCTCTCTCTCTCTCTCTCTCTCTTTCTCTCTCTCCCTCCTTTCTCTTCTCTCTCTCTCTCTCTCTCTCTCTCTCTGCCTGTGTGTGTGACGATTACACGCGTGGGCGTGGTTTCTGCAAATTCTACAGTTTAAGGCCAAACGGTCGAATTCCAAACCGCTCCATGCTCCCTACACTAAGCGCACTACGCAGATTTAAATAGATTTCTATTCACTAAGACCGTCAAAAAACACACGGGCATAAATCAAAAGCAAGCTTAACTCTAAAAAACTCTGAAAATACTGAGTGTTATCCTGGTTTTCACAGCAGATCCAGTGAGGACATTTTCTTTCCCAGAAACACAGAACTTTCCCTTAACGTTAGCACGCAGTTCTCGTTTTTTTTTTTGAACCAAATAATAACGTTGTAGGAACGTTCTCTGTAGGTTCGTTTTAGTAACCATAAACTAACCTTCCCAGAACGTTGCACGAGGTTTCTGTGTAATAAACTAATAAGAAATTATACAGAACGTTCTCTAGTGGTTATTTTTAGGTTTTATTTTACCCATAAACTAAACTTCCCAGAACTGTGCAAGTTTTTAGTTATTTGTTTGTTTGTTTGTTTGTTTGTTTGTTTGTTTGTTTGTTTTTATTTTTATTTTTGGGGGGTTATTTTTAGGTTTTATTTTACCCATAAACTAACCTTCCCAGAACTTTGCAAGTTTTTAATATTTATTTATTAATTAATTTATTTATTTATTTATTGGGTTATTTTTAGGTTTTATTTTACCCATAAACTAACCTTCCCAGAATTTTGCAGGTTGTTGTTGTTGTTGTGATTGTTTAATTTATTGATTTTAATTAATTTATTTATTGTTTTTGGGTTATTTTTAGGTTTTATTGTTCTAACCATAGAGAAGGATTTTTGATAGACAGGAAGAGCTAGATATTGCAGCATTTTAAAGGAACACATTACAATGTAAACAATTTGCAGTCAAAATGCATTAATGATGAGAAGAATATTAAAATCCAACCATTCCCAGCTATATGCTTTAGCTGTGCACACACTTTTCCAAAAAATTCGAACACTTGTTTAAACACTCTCCTTTCCTCATTGCCGTGTTGGTCATGCTGTCGTTCAAATTCTGTCCCATACTGCACAGACTGTTGGTCCAAAAAACCTTGGGAGTCATTCTCATATTTACAAGGCTTTGGTGTAAATACAAATGTGTAATGCGGGGAAAAAAATATTCCCTCGACTGGAATTTGACTGCTTGTAAAAACTGACTTGAAACTTGCAATTTCAAAAGAGTTCCTAGACTAGACATAACATTATAAAGGTGTTTGTTAGTGTTATAAGCATATCCAAATGAATCTAACTTAAAAACATTGAAGCAAAAGTCGAACTGTAACATTATTAAAAAAAAAAGCTTGTATGTCTATTTTATTTGTTTGTGTGTTCCTCGGCTCAACCAGCAATATGTCACAACAGAGGTCATGCATATCCACCAAATATTTCTGCCATTTTATTTGAGAATATTTTCATGTCAAGCAACTGAAATGTTATGAGTAATCCCAGCTGCTCGGTTAGGTATGTGCATATGCATGCGTGAGAAAATGATTTGTACGATGCTGTAATGATGCTGTGTCTTGTCTTCCAAGCATCACAGAAGTGCAGTGTTTGCATTGAAGCAGCAGCAAATGGTTATGCAAACAAATACATGCAGGATAGATTCAAGTGTACAAGTATCCAAGATGTAGCAAAGTATGCATTTTATATGCACTGTAATGCTCATTAGCTAAACCTTGTCATTGTGGAGTGTGCCAAGTCAGTGTCTGTGGCAGATTGCTTTTTTTTCTCTCCTACAACAAACTTCACTCCTTCATGTCTGAATCATACATACGCCTAATCAGTGTATCACCTATAGGCCTACATTTCATTTACAGTTTTTGTAATCGCATGTAATTTTGATGTCAATACTTTACAACCACACATAATTCCCAAACCAGTTGAATAGGTCAACTAAATGATTTGTTGAGTTACATCTAAGAGCAGTTTAAACAATAAAATTAAATAATAGCTAAATGATTCAAATAAATAAAAACATTGCTTTTTGAATTAATTGATTGTTAAACTATTGAATTGAAGGAAGATCATTGTTTTGGTGATTAAACCAAATTATCTCATTATATGCCACAATGATCTTATGTTAAGAAATAATTATTGTGTAGAAGGAAACAGCACACAACCCTGCACAGGTTTTGAAGAACAACAGGAGTTGAATATTTATCACTTGCTTGTGCAAAAGCTATGTAAAAATGTAAGATTTAGGTGGTATAATTGCAGTTTAGCATACTTAATGCTAGTAGTCTGCTTTGATTAAATAATATAATCAGCTCAAGTCAATATCAAAATTCACTTAAGCTATAATCACTTGAGCTATAATCAGAGTATTTGTCTTGGTTTTCAGTATAAATATATAAACCTCTTTAAAAATGAATAAATTAATCAGAGAACCAAACTGCAGATGATTAAATGTATTTTATCTTTCACTGAGAAAATTTATGACAAAATACACAAAAAAAGTTTTAATATCCAGTGCATGTTTGCTTTTCGTGTTAATTTTCAAGAAGATTTTTTTTTTTTTTGCTGTTGCGTGTAACATCAGACCACTAGAAGCGGCCATGCACAAACTTCATGATATTAAAGGGGTATATAGTAGAAGTTTATTTATTTAATTGTTCTAATTGTTTAACCTAATGTTCTCTTCTTCTTCTTCTTCTTCTTCTTCTTCTTCTTCTTCTTCTTCTTCTTCTTCTTTCGGCTTTTCCCTTCAGGGGTC
>CM074948.1:22590155-22601645 GCA_037577455.1 Pangasius macronema | reverse complement strand
ATATATATATATATACATATATTCGACAAGATCGACGGTTATATTTGACTTTGTGTATATATATATATATATATATATATATATATATATATATATAAAGTCAAATATAACCGTCGATCTTATAAAAAAACGAGCGGATGGGAGGCGCGCGCCCTTTATAAACGCAGCTAGCATACAGGCTAATCAGTCAGACAGCAGCTAGCAGCGCCTTCTGACTGACTGCGTCTTGTTCGCTTTCTTTTTCATTTTCATTCATTTTCTGACGGGTTTTATGAAATAATTTTAAATCATTTCTATAGCAGTACTATTTACATCGCCTCCATCAATAGCCTCATCTTTCTGTGTGATAAAATACTGATTAAAAAACGCTTTTTATAAAAGAAATATTAGCTGCTTAGGTTTTAGTCAGCTCCGTCAAACACACACACACACACACACACACACACACAAATGTTTATTTGGATTAATATATAACTAAAAGTGCATTTATTTATGAATACTTACATTTTATGAAAAATGTATTATTCTTAATGTATTATAAATCTTATTTAAATAATAATAATAATTGCAATCCTGGTTAAAAACGATTCCTTAAAAAATACAGATTTTTTATTTAATCTTTAAAGCAGGAGACTGAGTAAATACAAATTGTTATATTATTTAAAAAATAAAACAAAAATAAACTGTAAACACTTTTCCTTTATTAAATTAGGGTCTGATTTTCCCAGCAGCCTCTGGAACATATTTTAAGTATTGTAAAAACATTTGTTTGTAAAAATGACTATTAACAAATATTTACACTAAAATGCTAAAATAAATAAATAAAAAATAAAAAGATGAGAAGTGTGATTGTGAATTTAAAATCGTAATGATTTTCAGAGTTTTGTTGGTTTTGAAGCAGCTTGTAGCCGTGGAAGCCTTATTGACGTACAAAAGTAATTAAAAGTAATTTCTTAAAGGACTGAATTATCGTTTATTAAAATTTAATTGAAATTCTAAGCCTAAGAAATGTAATTCCTTTAGTGAATATATAAAAAAAAATTAGGCAGTTATTTCAACAAATCTAAACAAATTTATTTAAATGTTACATGTTTTAATTACATTAATTTCATTTTTAAATCATTAGATTTCACATAAGTGAAATAAACAATATTCAATTAGTAATATTTCTTGAAATAATGTCACACTCATTCTGTGAGCAGATCCATGAAATCTTTTTTTTTTTTTTTTTTTTTTTTACAGAGCAGCATCAGGGATGAAAGAATTTGCTAATTAATATTTATTTATTAAAATGAGTGACAACGTTGTTTGATTTGATAAAATCCAAATTTATCATTAAAACTATAAACCTGTTATGAACATATAGGGTCGAGTCTGAGGGTGTAAGTAAGACATATTATTATTAGTTAAAAAGAAAAGTGATGAAAAACCATGAATAAAAAACTCATTCAGTCCTTAAAAAGATGATTTGATAATTAGTTTATTTACATTGTTTATAATATTGACTTAATTATACTTAATAAAACACTACATTTAAAATTATTGGCACCCTTTCAAAACATACATGAGAATAATTTAAGAGCAAAAGTATTTTTTTTCCTGTTGTTGTTTGAGTGGAATGTTTTGAAAATTTTTTGTTCATGTTTATGATGGGTGCCAGTAATTCTGTAAGGCACTGTAGGTTCACTGGTACTAAATATGTTAGCATTAAACATCCAAACTGGATGCTAACTTGTATATAATTTACAATTCAGATGTATTTGCTAGCTGTAGTTTTTTATATACTTAATAGCATGAGGATCTCTGTATTATTTTCCAGAGCAGCCCCATTTGCCGTGGGAGTACTTCGTAACAGATATACCCCAGAACACTGTTTACTCAGGTGATCTGGCCATGGCGATGCCCTTCCACTTGCACACCCACTACGCCAATGCCTACGCACGTCCGGCCTTCCTGGTCAGCTTCGGAGCGCCTCCACTCGGAGCTGTCAGATTTCCTCACATTCCCCAGGCTGCACTGATGGAGTCCAGGCGGGTGAGGGTGAAATCTACAAAATGTTATTTACCAGATCAGCTTAAAAAATTTCAGAGTGTGTAGTTTGTTGAAAAAACACATTTTTTAAAAATGTATTAAAGATCAACACAACATACTTTTTATCAGCTTATAGTCGCATTTAATGTTATGAAACGTTTGAGAAACAAGTCAGTTCCTGTTGTCACTTACATTATAGCAGCTATAAAGAGTCGTTCCCTCACCAGCCTCTCTATTTTCTCTCGCTCTTGAAGTCACATTACCGAGAAACCATATCAGAACGAGTGCATTAATATAAATCTGTGATGTGCTGTTACAGAAAAATTAATCAACACCTTCTGACCAATTGCAATCCAGAATTCAGCAGCATTGTGGGATAAAAATAAATAGTGCAAACAGAAGAATTCGAATACAGACGTTTTCAGAAACTAAATGTAAAGTGATCCACTCAGTGCCACTACTCAATTTATTTATTTCTTTATTTTTTTTTTTTTGTAGGGAGGTCCTGGTTACTTCTACACACCATATCTCCTTCATCCGAAACCTGAAGACAACCAGCNAATCTGTGATGTGCTGTTACAGAAAAATTAATCAACACCTTCTGACCAATTGCAATCCAGAATTCAGCAGCATTGTGCCACTACTCAATTTATTTATTTCTTTATTTTTTTTTTTTGTAGGGAGGTCCTGGTTACTTCTACACACCATATCTCCTTCATCCGAAACCTGAAGACAACCAGCAATATGTCAGGGAGGGAGCCGACATGTCTCCTCTGCGACACGGACACGAGTCAGGTACGAGTGATTACTCAGTCTGAGATTATTAACCTTCATAAATATGCTGTTATAGAACGATGATCGATAGTGATTAATCAAAGCTCACAGTGAGTAGAGAAGAAGATGCCCAATCGGCACAAAAGTGTAACCTTAAATCTTTCTGATTCATGTGGATCATTTAATTTAGAGGCCTGTATGAGTTCATCAGTTATTTAGTTTACAATTCTGCTCCTGGTTCCTGGTTCCTGAAACATTTCGGTTTCTTTCTGTTGTGACCATGGGCAGCAGAGTGCACACCCCTGAAGCTAGAATCTAGATGAATAAGTGTGTTGGGAATATTTCCCGTCAAACTGAGCGTTTTAGCAAAAAATAAATAAATACATAAATAAATACACGCAAGTTGCAATGTGAAGATTTTAAAATGTAATTTTATTTTAAATATTAAATGCACTAAATTTCTTTTTTCCAACTCAGGAGTAATTGAAGGCAGCCAGCGACAAGCATCCAGACCTGCAGAGGCCGCTTTTCCATGAATGAAGAAAAAAAAAGAGAGGACTCTCTTAACCCTCTGGAAAGTGGTGAATCAATATTCATTCCATGACTTTCTTTGTTTTATGCAAATGAGTTATGATGGAAATCCCAATGATTGGCTCGGGTAAATTTCTCGAACCAATCACGTCGCCTGTATTCTCTCACGAGTTCATTCAGTTCGCATTTAACCGTGTTTGTTGCTCAGAAATGGAGAAAAACAAATTATGTCCTTTTCCTGCTGCTTATAAAACAGACAGGCCACGCCCCCAAGAAATAACATCAGAGCGACGTGTGACGTGTTAGTGAGGTCACAGGGTTGGAGAACACCCATGTAAAGTTTTATATCATTCTCACCTCTATAACCATTTTGAAATATAATCTATAATAAACAATCTAGCGATGTGGTAATTAGAAGCGAGGTTTGGTAAACCATTCTTAAAACGTTCCGTTCATTGTTGTCATTTCTGCGTTAATGTTTTGAGCCGAAATTGCAGTTATCTGGTAAACATCTGTTGATGACCATTAAAGAGGATTTACATTAAATGTTTTCACTATGTTAAAAGACTGAGCTTACAAAGTTGTTCTAATAAATTCTCCATTGTGCTTTGTTTCTATTTTAAACACATTTCATCTTAAAGCGATGTTATAGCTCTCTTTACATCTTTAGACAACCAAAGCAAACAGGAAAACAGATTAAACATCAGCACAAAAGCACAGATTTTTACTGAGAGTGAAGTCCGGTTTTGTCTCTACACTGCGCTGATTATTTCTCAGCGTAAAGGAAATGAATCACTTCACTCAGGCTCTAATCCACACTGAGCTCGTCCTCTGTTTGGGTTTGATGCTGTTGCTTTGATCAATTCTGAGATAATCTGACAGACTGCTTATGATGTAAAGAGAGCGGCTCACTTCCTGTAATCCTGAGATCACCACGATGCAGATCTACGTTATTACTGTAAACTGATAATAATGTGACAAAGAAAGAAAAGGGGAAAAAAATAGACATTTCGATTGCAGCCCTTCAGGGTCTCACACAAACGGTGATGTGGACCGAGCAGGATTTAAGTGATATGACGATTATAATATCAATATCATGATTAAATTATGCCACAGTAAGCTTTTCTCAGATATCGTGGATAGTGTGATAATCTTTTATTATAAATTTATTACTAACCAACCGGAAGCAACTTTTAAAATGTAATTTTTTTAAAAATGTATTTTATGAATGAATTTTTGTAGACAGTAAATAAAATCCATCAAAACGTTAATATTAATAAACTCGATTGATGCATCTTGATACATATCCTGTATCATAGAAATGCTTTCAGTGAATCGTGATGTGATATTTTTGTCATATTGCCCAGCCCTATTATTATAAATTGAATCCAACACAAGAGAAATCCTGAGCAGCAGCAGCAGGAGCTCGGTGTGGGGAGTCTTTCTCTTTGGGTTTGTCTTTAAAATGATCTGGTTTTGATTTTGGACCTTTAATTTACCTCTAATTTAAGCACACTCAACTGTAAACCGCAGCGTTCTACGTACGGATGCTTGATACATTGATATTGTACCCAATACCAGTTATTTGTGGGGGTGCAAATAATTTTAAAACCAGAAAATTCAACATTTGCAGTCCTACCCCCCCTTTTTTTTAATGAAGGGTGCCAATAATTCTGGACTGTATTGACAAGCCTGCAGCGCAAAACACACTCTGCAGCATTCACTAGATCAGTTTAATATTTAAGACTAACTGCTGCACTAGTCAGCGAGTCTGGTCATTTGACTCACCATTTGACTAGCTTTTTATTTTATTTTTTCAAAACTGAACAAAGTTTGCAATATTTTCTCCTGTGAGTTTGCTTCTTATGGATGAAATTGTTTCAGGAAATTCATGAAAATAACATCAATGTGCAAGACATTTTATAAATATAGTGAAGAGGATCCTAGCTGAGAGTCAAACCTCAAATCTCATGATTCACACAAACACAAAAAGATGTTTCCACGTTAACATTTTGATGAACCGACACTACGAGACTAAGACCTACAGCTACGACAAAAAAAAGAAGAAAATTAAGAAGTCCCTTATGCATACATGCAAGACGGCTCTTAATGCTCACCGAAGAGTCAGCTCGTTCGTTAAGTGAAGTGAAGTGACTTTGTGGCCAAAGTGACCCATACTCGGAATTTGTGCTCTGCATTTAACCCATCCAAGTGCACACACACACAGTAGTGAACACACACCCNGCGCTGGTCATTCACTCCCCCACCTACAATCCCTGCCGGACCCGAGACTCGAACCCACCACCTTTGGGTTCACCTTCAGGTTACAAGTCCGACTCTCAGACCATTAGGCCACGACTGCCCCAAGATAAGAGTCAACTCGCATATATGAGTCGTTTATTTTGTTAATTAGGAAGTAGAGTAAGACATAATGAAATAATTCCAGCTGCAGTTAGAGAAAGAACAATAATTACAGGTTGCAATATTGGTTTTGAGTCGAGCCAAATGATCAAATCAATTAAATAGGATGTGCTTCATTTCACTTGAAAAACTTTTTTTAATTTTTGTTTATTTCTTCTGCCTATCACTGATCACCAGAGAACAACTTCCTACTGCCACAGGTGACGCTACGACACAGAATCAGGGAGTCCTTGGTTCTCATTCACCACCGTGCTGCCATGTTCGGGGAAAAGTGAGTGTAAATCCACACAAACTTTGGCATTTGGAGCAAATGAACAGAGGTGCATTACAAAAATCCTGGATAATAAAAAAATATCCAACCAACAAAATGTCATATTTATCCAATCAGCACATAATTCACAAATCATGAAGGAAAGAAACAACATAAGAAATATTAAAGATCCAAAAGCTTGTTTGTGTGATCCAAGAGTGAGAATCACTACACGAGTCACTCGTTCAAGTCCTCCTCAAAAACAGCACACACTACACCAAGCTTCCACTGTGCGTGTGTGTGGAGCAACTCGTGCCAACATGGAGGTTCACTGAAGTTCACGCAAGTCCAGTCAGCTCTCCATATTAAAGATGTTAATCACAGTCGCGTCTCATTTCCGCGCCTTCATCTTACGCCGCGTTTCTTTTCCCGGCCGCTTCTGTCAACAAATATTGGGGGGGGGGGGGATAAATAAAATTCAGCATTCTGACAAAACAAGCATGCAATTAAAGCACTTTATAAAATGTAAACACGTCCTGTTACTGAATGACAGTATTTAACACAAATATTCACGTTCATGGTAGAAAAGAAAAAGCAGAGCTGTGTGTGTAAATGGCACATATCCCCGTTTCTATGCACAGAATGTGATTTATCAAGATATGTGCATATTTCTGCACACAGACATGCAGGAAGCCCAAGTGGCAGAGTTTTAGAAATGTAACTGGGGCTATCATTTTGTATTTTAGCCCAACAAACCTGTAAAAGTACCAAATAAAACCATTTGTTGTTTTACTCTAAATCGTGCAACATTATTTCTACTTCATTGCTGGGGAAGTTGATCTTCCTGGACCTTTTTTCCTGCTCCGTTTCATCTTTAACAAGCAGTGTCACGAGCCGGCTACTGGGCTTTTTGTTAAATAGGAAGTTCACTGTATATGGTGATTCGGGGGAGTTTCTTTTATGCAAATGAATGTGTCCGTGCTCAATCATCAATCAGAACACAGTGGATTTGTGTACGGCTGTGTGTACACACGCGTAACAATTACCAATTTCTGCGTGCAGACGGTAGACTCCGACTAACTTGTTCTGTGCATGCTTTGATAAATCAGATCCCAGGTAATAAAAAGGCAATGATAAACCCATAAGGATTAACAGTACTGTACAGTGTTATAGATGTGTTATAGATGGATAAGAAGGATAACCATCGCAACACATTATGAGGATATCACATCGTCCTACTGCTCAGCATAACATCAGCCAGAGAGTAGAACAGCTTTGTCACCTTTATATATATATATATATATATATATATATATATATATATATATATATATATATATACACATATATACATACATATATACATACACACACACACATACATACACACACATACAAATTTCCAAAATGCACAAACACATTTCCTTTCTATTGAATGTTAAACATTCACATGGCGTATTAAACGTAAAACGCTGCATTTTTATTCTTCAAAAAAAAAAAAATCTTACGTTCTTCTTCCCTCCTTTGCTGAACTTCTTGCCTACTTTGCCGTGAGCGACTTTGGCCCGGAATCCCGATACGTCGTTGTGGCTCTCCTTTGTGTTCCACTTGGTGCCTTTCTTTTTGCCGCCGAACCCAAACTTCGTGTCCTTGTACTTCCTCTTAGCGTTAGGGCTGAAAACAGAGAGCGGGACTTCGTTTAGTTGTAAAAATGTGGTTCTCCCCCCATGCCTTTAAAAATCTAACAGTCAAACAGTACAAGAAACAACATGCGACGTTAATGATAAACACTTTCAACTTAAGTGTGTAGGTACGGATCACTGTTGGTTAGAGTTAGTTTAACGATGCAGGTAAAAGATTAGAGCAAACAAACAAATCCTTATTAGCTCATTTCTTTAGACTCCAGTGTGAAACCACACACACCTGATGATTCAAATGAAACTTTGATCTGACTGAATATTTCATCAAGATCGGCGCACCAGGGTTAAAAATATCACATCACAACATTTTTATATGATGAACGATATGTAGAAATCTCAGAACAATAGAGCTGCATTAAGAAAACCTGAGAAAACTGACTTTGATTAAACCTTTATTCAACGTCTAGAAATAAATAATTAGTAAAACCGGCACAAAATATTTAGAATATGTGGTGTCCAATCAGAACATGTCACTGTTATACGTTTTTTTTTTTAAATAAGAAATTGTAATAAAAGATATAGTGATACCCATGATATGTTAGGAAATTTAGGATATTTTAGTGGCATGAATTATCAGGATCCTGAGGTTATACAGTTGTACTGTATCTCCCGGCCCTGATGTTTACTCACCCTTTCTTGTTAACGTGTGGTTTGGACGGTGCTGCTGCTGCTGCTGCTTTCTTCCCCTCGCTATCGCCTTCCAGGAAGTCCAGTTTGTCAGTCATACCTATTAAACATCAACACTCCGTCACTGTACAGATTTTAACCCCCCCCCCCAAAAAAAAAGACGATCAAAGATAAAGCTATGAAACCTTTCTGATATTTCTTCACTGCCGTCATCATGGACTTCTTCTCCTTCTGCCTCTTCTGCAGAACCTGGACCTGGACCTGTACAGTAAAATAAAATAAGAACTTAATGACCATTCCACTGATGATAAAATAAAATTTGAAAAAGTGAATAAACAAAGTATAAATAAACAAATAAATAAATAAAGACAGATAGATAGAGTTTGGAGTTGAGGTAAACGATCACCTTCTTGCCGAACTTCCTCTGTTCTCTCAGCTTCTTGGCTTTCTCGGATTTCTCCATCGCCATCTGCTTCTGGATCAGCTTCTTCCTGATCTACACACACACACACACACACACACACACACACACACACACACACACAGTGCAGAAGTGGATTCACCATAAACTCTAATAACAGGGCATCAACATTGCTCAATGTGCTCTCACACACACACCCACACACACCTTCTGCATGTGCTGATCTGATTTGGCCATCTCCGCAAAGTAATCATCCGGCCGTTTGGTAGGAATCTGTGACTTCTGTAACTTGGGCAGTGCCTCGAGAACAGTCGCCTGGGCCTGTCGATAACTGGAGCACAGCAGTAAAGACGATAAAGTGAATTTGTGCTCTGCATTTAACCCATCCAAGTGCACACACACAGTAGTGAACACACACACCCGTGAACACACACCCGNGGTATTGAGGGTGGCAGAGAGCGCTGGTCATTCACTCCCCCACCTACAATCCCTGCTGGACCCGAGACTCGAACTCAGGACCTTCAGGTTCACCTTCGGACCTTACAAGTCCAACTCTCAGACCATTAGGCCACGACTTGACTGTTGGTTGGCTTGAAGGCCCCAGCGAGAATTGAACTCATGACCCCTGGTTTACAAGACCAGTGCTCTAACCACTGAGCTATGGGGCCACATAAAAGGTTAAAGGAAGTGTGTGTCAGAACTAGAAAGCTTGTGTGTTTTTTTAGACGATGTGACAGTGTGTATATTAGGTGAGAGGTGCTCAATAATGACCATTTGACATGTTTTACTTTTCTTACTTTAATTAATTTATTACTTCACTATCTTACTTACATCCATAAATTATTTATTTATTTTCACTACTTAACATTCTTTTTTTTTTTTTTTTTACTTTATTCATTTACTTACTTCCATAGCTTCTTTACTACATTACATTTACTTTACCTTTTTTTTAAACTAGATTTTTCCGTCCCTAAACAACACATTGACTCTCCACTAACTGTAATCAGGAATAATGTAAACAGAAACATAATGCGCATACACAAAAGTGCGTACAGCCAATCGGATTGTAACGTTCTAGACGGCGATGTGGGAGGAGTCGGTGGGCGGAGCGTCAGGGGCTGAGCTCGATTCTAACTGCTCCTGGTTTATAACGGACTAAAGGTGAGAAGCCTGAACGAAACAAATAAAAATAAATAAATAAAAATCTTGCCAGCGTTTATGGTGTATTTATTTTGAATCATCTAAATTCATCTGTACTTAATGAGGAACGCGGATTTTTATCCATATGGTGCCCGTACAGAGGATTACAAAAACCCACATCCTTTCGACAATCGAGCTTCTGACGCCAAAATCAAACACTCACAAGTACATCTCCCTCTGAAAGTCGTCGTCTGCGTTGATCTCGTCTCCGTCCTGGCTTGGCTCTGCCCTCCCCTCTGCTTTAGCCACGATGTCGTCAGCAGGCGGAGTGGTGAGGTCCAGCCTCTCCACCCAGGCCAGATTCTTCTTAAACTCCGCCAGGCATTTCTTCAAACCCTCCTGATGAAACGACACCAGAACATCATTATAAAACTGCAGCTCTGATTTGGGCTGCATCACATCTAAACATCTTTAGAAGCTCACCACGTTGTTCATGGCTTTTTTAGGTTCTTCTAAAGGAATGTTCATGCCGGGTTTGAGGAGTCCTTTGGAGAAAGCTTCTTGAAGCTTGGAGAAAAAGGAAGCACATCTCAGTTTTAAACGCATTCAAGCAACATTATGGCAAGAAACTGTGAGCAGATATAAAGATTGTGGTCATTTATCATTAAACATTTTCGGATAAAGGCATCCGCAACACGTCTTCTTGTAAACTATGGCAAGAAAAATGTCAAAAGTCAACAGAAATATCTTTATTACAATGTTGTTGTTTTTGTCCACTAGCAATAACTGCATTATCTTATTGTTTGGATTTATGTTGGATTTCATCCAGAACAATTTCTATAGCCACGCACAGCATTTCCTGGATTACATGATAAATCAATGATCTTACAACAAACTGCTGTCATGTGACTTCACACACTAAATCGGATGAAGTCTCATTTGCATAAATAATTTCAAATCTATGAAAAAAACAGACTTGAGACGATCAGCAATTCAACAGTAAAGATTGACTGTGATATCTATAGTACTTTTTTAAATACTATGTTCATTTGCAGTGTCTTAAATAAAGAAATTTTGTTTATAGACATTTCATACAAAAACCTGAAAATAGCCCTGCTGTTGGTGTTAGAGTTAAATCTTAAGAAAGGAATCTTAATCTTAAAAAAAGACTTGAAGAGGATTATAATACAACTGGAGCCGAATCGCAAACAGCTCATCAGTCCTAGTGTACACTATGTAGGGTGCATTTAATATCATATGTAGTAGATAAACTGTGTCATATAGCCCTAGCTGCGAGTCCTAGACTAAACGTGATATAGGAAACTTCTCAGAGCAACTCTGAGTAAGGAAAGTACAAAAACCTTTATCTTAGTGAGGAGGTGTGGTTGACTCTGTTACTAGGGATGACGCAGCAATTCAAAGACTGTGATTGGTTGATAAAAAACTATCTGTAAAGGTCTTAGAGTAAGATATAATGATAATAGAATGGACAGAGAAATCATAAAATTTTTATATTACAGGCTACTTTATGCAAAGTTTCTGTTCTAGGCTAAATATCTTAAAGTTAATTAAAACAGCCAAATGTTGAAAATGTG
>CM074948.1:22577144-22590055 GCA_037577455.1 Pangasius macronema | reverse complement strand
CTCTACTCTTAACAATTTTTACCTTAGGAGCTGTTTTTAGGGCTAAGATGTTTCGTGAATCATTTTTATCTTTACTACGATTTAGTTCTAAATTTAAGGGGAAATTCTAAGAAAACGTCATAATTCTGAGAATTTTCTTAGCATTTTAGCAGTTCTTAGCATCACTAGGAGCAACTTTTAGGCTTAGGAAGCTTTGTGAATATGGGCCCAGGAGTTTAAAACCTCTCCTGTTCCCAACACTTTCACTCTTCTTCTCACTGCACTTGTTGATTTATTTATTTATTCATTCCTTTTTTATCCCCCTCTCTCCTTGGACTGTGTATTTTGTGTGTGTTTTTTGGTTGTACAGCAATGGACAGTATGAGAAAAGTGCTATATAAATTAAGCTTCTGCTCCTTCTTCTTAATATGATATTAATATTATCATTTTTTTTGCATGTTACTAACATATTTTAAACTGACTATGTTACTCAGTACATTAAATGTTTAAATAAACTTATTTAAAAAAGCTCATTTCCATCACTGTGTATTCAGTAGTGTGACAAATGATATTTGAATAGTTTTTTGGGTATAAAATCTCCTTTATCAGGCTAAAATGATTTTTAGAGCTAACATTGGGTTTGGGAAAAGGGTAATATAATGAAGTTTATACATAATCATTTATAAAAGTATGAAAAAAAAGTGATGGTGCTATGGAACAAATTCTGCAAGACTGTTTTAATGTGAAAGTCAAATTAAAAAGATAAGAAGAAAAAAATCTTGAAATTAAATTATTAAAATGCAGAGTTGAAGAATCACTCTTACACAATATAATATAATATAATAACACAAAGCGCGCTTTTATTATTAATTTTTTTTAAATATACCCTATAAGTAGAGCTAACCCCCCTTATTAGCCTAAAGCTAGCAAGGGGCACAAAACTAAAAATATCATTCAAAATTAATTCTCACCTCTCCATCTGATAGATCATAATCCTCCTCTTCAGATTCTGCTCCCATCTGAGAATCCTCTTCTAAATCCGACATCTTGAACAAACAGTAAAATAAATTATTATAAAGTTTTTCAGGCTCTCACGTGCGTTTCCTAGTCGTGGCTTGCTGAACGATTTTGTGCACGCGCAAAAAAACGTCCGGGTAAGCACACTGTTTTGTCGAACAAACGTTCCGCGTAACTCTGTGTCACACTTATTATTTATCGTCGGTTATAAAAGTTAGCGAAGTAATAAAATAACTTTCCGTAATAATAGACAATAAAAAAACACAAAAAATTCACATTCTGAATTTATTTTAAGAACAAGCACTTAGTGTTACTATTTTTTTGGTTACCTGGGATGGGGGGTGGGGTTACAGTTTGCTGTAACCATGGTTACAGTAAACTGTGGACGGATGATAAATGATCTCGAGCTGTGTCGTCAAGGCTAGGAAATTATCACGAGTAACAACCTGGACGTAATTATTTTCAGTTGCAGTTAATTTAGTGTTTACAGGAGAGCCTGGTGCACAGATTAACGCAGCACGCAATAAATATATGACTTATGACATAAAATTTATTGTGCAGTTCTTTTTCCTCTCTCGCGTTTCCTTGGAGATTGCTAGAAGATTGTTCCAGCTTGTGAGTTTGAGGAATAATGGCTGAAGTCGAGGTCCACCTGCACCACATTTTCGGTTTGCGCGCAGCAGTGAGAAATAATTTGCACTTTCTTGACGAGCAAACGGTCATTTTTCCGTGCGGGAACAACTGCGCGCGCTACAACATACACCAACGATGCTACAAGTTCATTGCAGGTGAGTGCGGGGGATAAACAGTTAATAAAACAATGTGTGTGGTGAAACATTGAGTTACTGTTACCACAGCACATCCCCACGTGTTTTATTCCTCTTATACCACAGCATTGTTTTTTAAAGACCACATACTACATGCCAGAGGTTTTATCCGTTTATGGTTACATGAAACAATTTAGTTCCTGTTCTCACTTAAGTTATAGCAGCTATAAACAGTTATTCCTTCACCAGCCTGTATTTCTTCTCTCTCCTGAAATTAATAAGTCAAAAAAAAAAAAAGTGGCTTGTCATGTTACTTAAAAACCAGAAAGCATAAACTCAAAAAAGTTACAGCTTTACCCCTGACTGTTACTAAACGCTGACACTGAAGACTCCTTCAATAAATGTCAAATAAATTACAGAAAACTAATCCTAGCAACGATTACACATATCTTTTAATCTGTTTATGTGGAGTGTCTGCCATACATGTCTTTGATGACAACATATTAGAATATATTTATGGGTGTAACTCTATCTCAGTTAGATCATCCACAATATTTTATTTGACTTTTTTGGTAAAAGAGTATTATTTTTGTAATTATTTATGTGCCACTAAAGATGGAAGAAAGTCTTACACCTTTCTTTCATCTGATCCCATTAGGGGTCGTCACAGCAGATCATTGGTCCACATATTTGATTTGGTACAGTTTTTAATGCCGGATGAACCCTACCCAGTTTTATCCAGGCTTGGGACCGGCACTGGAAGTGCACTGTCTTGTAGTTCCCCGGCTGGGAATCAAACCTGGGCCGCAGCAGTGAGAGCACAAAGCCTAACCACTAGTCCATATTTTAGTTACATTTTATTGCTTAATATCTTAAAATCACATAATTTCCCACTAAAACCAATTCTGAGGTCTCAGTAATTACTTTTGCTTTTTGCTAACAAAGTGTCAACGAAATTGCAGAACATCATTATGAGAAACTATACGTAGTCTCTACAAAATCTGTTTTAAATGTCTTTATTAATACATAAATAACTCCTTATCTTCTCTTTTACTCCGACCATCAAAAAGTATGCCTTAATGTTCAATTAGTATTGTACCAGTTATAGACTGATAGAAGCACTGGTGTTTGAGGATATAACCAATAATCAGAAAAAAGGTATCATGAAGTTAATATAGCACAATATATTTCATATTGTTCAGCCTATAAAAGAAGTAAAGTTCTAGTACCTCAGAAATCTTAATTTCATCCCTGGATGTGACCCAAATTTCCAAGATGGAATATGTTTGTTCATGGTTGTTTTTTTGCATGTGCATGTTACCCCACAGGTATGGAGAGGAGCCAGGGCATGCAGGCTCTTGCAATTAGCCCCAATTGGCGCTATCTGGCTGTGTCAGAGCGTGGCGAGAGAGGCACCATCACCATCTATGATCTGCAGCATGAACAGAGCCGTAAGAAGAAGGTGCTGATGGGTGGCAATGTCAACGTGCAGGAGTTTGTCTATATGGCATTCTCTACTGACTCAAAGTACCTGCTGAGCCAGGGTGGAGGACCCGAGTGGACCCTCGTCTACTGGGTGTGGGAGAAGAATAAGGTTATGGCTACAGTGAAGAGCACAAATGCTGGCCCTGTCTATCAGGTAGAAATTTTACATGTCTAGAAAATAAAAATCACTGTGAGAAGAATTGCATTACAATTCTGATGACATTACTCTGCTTATCCGAGCTTCCTTATCAGTTCTGCTGAATGGTCTAAAGTTCTGTGATGTTTAAACACTTTATGATTCATGTCATGTAATTACCTTGAAATGTGGTGTATCAGATTTACAAATTCCCAGGGATGGTTCATCCCAAATGGACAAATAGGGCCTCCTTTACGCATCTTTTGAAGCACAACTTGGCATTTTTGCCTTCATGTGTGCCTTGTCCTTTTGAATCTGACAGACGACTGTCTTGGTGAGTCATGTGACCTCTGCTTGTCAGTCATGGTAAGGTAGGCATGGCCTCTGGTCCTCTCAATCTCAGTAGTCTAATGTTGGTGTGTCACTGTGCCTATCAGTCCTGATGAAAGGCTCGGCAGTGTGCCTGTTAGTCCTAATGAAAGAGGTGTGGCTTCTGTGCCTGGGGAACTGGACATGGGCTACCAAATCCTTACCCAGGTTCAAAAACAGTTATCACACTTGACTAAACATTGCAAACTTTGTGTCTTTATGCTTTATGTCTGTAAAAAAGTGAACTCTCCCTTGGACACAAATATTAGCATTTAATTAGCTATGCTTTAAGTGAAAGCAGTTGTACAGATCATTTTCTTTTCCCACTTCTCCAGGTCAGCTTTAACCCTCAAGACAATACACAGATCTGTGTGAGTGGGAATGGCGTGTTCAAGCTTTTCCGCTATGTCGATGGCTCCCTGAAACAGACGAACTCTGCAAAGCTGGAGACGCAGAACATTCTGTCTCACGCATGGATGTCTGAGGAACGCATCATTGCTGGAACGGAGACGGGACGACTGCTGGTGTTCGAGTCAGGAGACCTGCGCTGGGAGATGAGCGTGGCCAGCAAGATAACTGAACAGGAGACTGAGAGGTAGAGAATCAACCTCTCTTGTAATTAACCGAACACATTGAAAATAATAGGACTTCATCAAACATAAATGGAAACCGTTCGTGAGATAAAGTCACTTCCCTCAATAGTCTGTAATTTTTAAGTTTTAATTCAAGGTGTGGATTTAAGTAAGTGCATAAGATGTTTAGGTTAGGTTAGGTAAGTGTTGGTAAGTGCAGAAAAAAATAATAAACTGTTATCCTAGATATTATATCAAGAGGTAGGAATGGAGACAGAGAAGCGCTGAACCACTGAAGATTGCGGACACTGAAACACAGCCTTGCTTAGATCTCAGGGAAGGACATTCTTGGAGTTAGCAAATGCCCCACATCAAGTAATGTCGTAGTAAAAATGACCCGAAAGTAAAGGGGTATCTGTTCGCCTCCTGCTCTGTGGTAGTGCTCCGGCCTTGATGCCGCGAGTGACAGTCATCAAGGCTTATTCTAAAGGCTTTGCATGTTCAGCTGGTCCAGGAACTGTGTGTCTGTTTGAGAAAACTGAGGAGAAGGACAGTTATAGACAAATCAGGGAAATAAAGGTGAGTACAGACTCTCTAAATCTACACCCCCAAATTAATATCTGGTCAGTGGTGGTCCTGCAGTGGGTAGTGAGGGGGTGACAAATAGTGTATTCTTACAATATGCGTCTGTATTGTAGTTACCTCACAACTTGCTGTATATGTCCAGTTGTGTGGTTGGCTTCTGGACGAGCTCTGTACCTCCATCTAAATTGGGATGAATCGTGTCCGTTCCTCTGATCGTTGTAAAAGTATTACAACGTAGTGAAGCAACATCAAATTGTCATTAGCTCCTGTCCTGCTGCTGGAGTTAACATGCATTTTTTTTTATTCAGTTCCCAATGAGCTGCCAGCCGGGTAGAGATCACATCCTTCCAAATGTGTTTGTGCTCCGATCTAACTAGTGGTAATCCAGATGTTCCACTGCCCAGGTCCATTGTTCCAGAAGTGGTATTGCAAGTCCTTTAGTGTCCACTTGATGCTCTTCCACTACAGCTGGTTAGCCCTGCAAGTGAAGAAGCTAAGGAGAATATATTAAAGCCTCTATACCAGGGGTGTCCAATCTTCTCCAGAAAGGGCTGGTGTGGGTACAGTTATTCTTTCCAATCACGTGCAACCTACAGTGTGTGATAAATGATCCACACAACACAGGTTACCATTGCAGATGTATCTCTATTTTAGAAGCACAAACAATAATGGCATAGCCTAACTTACTCACTCACAATCGCTCTGAATGGAGGGGCTGGGAAACCCCAAACATGGGTCTTAAGGCAACATGCACCCAGACCGCTACAGGGATATTACCAATCTTATTTCTCAGTATGGTATTCATTTGTCCACCGAGTAGTCTACCAGTCTGTAGTCACTCTAGGGTGTACCCTAGGCCTTAAATTGTAGGAACACGATTGTACAGGGCTGTGGTCAGGATTAGTCAAACATGATGGTCAATAAAAAGATCATCTTTCCCCCTTGTGTTCGTGGTGCCTTGCACTATCAAAATTGGATCACCATTTGCTGCCAACCTTGTTTGGAGTGAAGTCCTTCTCCACTCCAGTACAGGAATTTGGGTACTGCCCTGACTCAACACCGCCGGTTGAGTCCTGAAAATCCTGATTAACATCAGGAGCATCAGTTATGCTTTGCCCGGGCACTTGTGATTCAGTCTGCCAAGTGTGAAAGGGCTTACCATATGCACTATACCCATGTCTTGACTATTATCAACCTTGGCCAGCCTATAATTTACCTCAGACAGTCTTTGAACGACTCGATAAGAACCCGCACATAAAAGAGCCAATTTACTTGCAACTTACTTGCAGCATCAGAACTTGGGTATGTTTTCAAACTCACTAAGTCTCCAAAACCGTATGCAGCTGGCCATCGACTGAGGTCATAATGACTCTTCTGTTTTTCATGGCTAGCCTTAAGGTCCAGCCTTGCATGATAAAGAGCCATTGATATGGATCTAATAGGGTGGCCAGCTCCCTCCCATAAAGCATCCATGCCTGACCTGTGCATTCATGGGGTGCTGTCCTCAACGCAAAACAAATCTGTGGAATATATCTGTCTCGAGACATATGTTTATCCCTTACATAGGCCCTGATGGCAGTTATCAATGTCTTGTTTCCTCATTCCGTAGCGGTAGTTTGGGGGTTTTATGCTGTTGTCAGCCTATGAAGGCTAAAATGAACTGATTCCTGTACGTGGCAATGGGCCCAAAAAATCAACCCCTGCATATTCCCTGGGTTCATTCACATGTACAGGGACCATCAAATCCACCGGTTTCTGATGGGATGATTTGGTAAACTGGCAAACCATGCAGGAAGACACATATGTGCACACATAGCCCCTCGTTTTAGGCTAAAAAAATCAGTTTAAGCCTGGCAAGGATCTTTCTGAAATGAAGATGTCCCACAGTAGGGTGGTCATGATAATACTTTAGGACAGATCCTCAAATTGCCAATGGTGCCACCAACCTCAAATCTTGGTGCCACCAACCTCAAATCCATGGGTGCTACACTGAATGGTAATGTCTCTATAGTACATTAAGCCATCTTGTACAGTGTAATGGCCCTCAAAATCATCATCTTCCTCATCAGCCTATACACTTTCCAACTTTCAGAGCAGCTCACCTGCTTCAGCTTCATCCAGCTGGAGCTGCCATATCTGGTTTCTGTCCCTTAGCTCAAGTAATAGTTGGGTATGAAGGTCCAAACCTTCTATGACAGCATAGTCAGGCAAGATATCCATGGGCCCACTGCTATCTGGGAAAGAGCATTGGGGACCTGATTCCACACTTCAGGCTTATGCATGATGCTGAAATCAAAATCCTGCAATCAAAGTCACCAACACTCCAACTGACCAGAAGGATTAGAATACGCCATGAGCCACTGCAAGCTACTCTGATCCATGTACATGGTGACGCGCAATCTTTCAATATAGGGTCTGAAATGCTCGAGCGCCCATATCAACCGCACACATTCAAAGTTTGACTAGCATATGCTACTGCAACCTCTCATCCATCCACATCCAGCTGCATGATTGCTGACCCAGCCATGCATCACGTGCATCCATGTGGATGTAAAATGGCTGTTCAAAATCAGTAAACCTCAGAATAGGTGATGAGGTTAAACATGATTTTAATTTATCCATGGCCTTTTGACAGTTATCATCCCACACAACGGGTGTGGCATCGCGCGTCAGTGCACACAAAGGCTCCATATGCTTAGCGTAATCCTTTATAAACCTGCAATAGTAGTTGCTCAGACCCAAAAGCTGTCTCACCTGTTTGACACTCTTTAGGACACCAAACTCAGACACCACCCTTACTTTGTCAGCATCAGGCAAAACACCACCAGGGGTCACCTTGTAGCCCAGGAATTTAAATTCCTCCTGGCAAAACTGACATTTACCCAGCTTCATGGTCAAGCCAGCAGACTGCAAGCATCCAAACACTTTGCAAAGGTCACCTAAACGTTGCTTGAACGTCGGGGATGCCAGCACTGTATGATATGATACCTATGATACAAATGCTGCCCTTGGAGCCAAAACGTTAGCCAGGTAGTCCCTAAGGGTTCGCACGTACAGGAGTCTGCCAACCTGAGAGGAGCGAACACCCAAGACATGAAGTCAGGTTGTCCATCTTCGGTGGCTGTCAGTATATCCCCCCCTTACCACAGATAATGAATCACCCATGTCTAAAGTGGCCATTATTTGAAAAATTTTCAGCTTAACTGGTACATGCAAAGGACTGTTACAAAAGGAACCCCCCCCACACACCTTTCTGTATGTTTTCCAAGTTCTGTGGTCCCTGTCTAACATCACCCTTTCTACTCATAAAACCTTGTGCAGTGTTAGATGGAGCTACTTAGAATGTTAAGTATTTGGCTGACAAGGAGTTGATGTGAAAACTGTATTTTCCCCATCCTTTGTGTGCCTCACAGCATTGGTACTCTGACCAATCATTCAAGGATATTCTTCTGAAGATTCAATGAATCATGAAGACAATTAGTTAGCTTTTTTTACATCCTGTCTCAATGTATGCACCTGTTTCTCCAGGCTGGCCCGGTGTGATGGAGCTTTCACACAGGGCCCAGGCTCAACATCCAGGTTATCCCCACTATCAAAGTCTCTGCTTTTTGCCATAATCTCAAATTACCGTCCTTTGTTAATAAGCTGTAACTTCATAAACACCCACAACACACAAAGGCAGTGTCATTACATCTCTATAGCAACAGGTTTCCATGCAACACAGGGAAACTCCAGCCAAGCGCCGTCCTCTCACCGATGACTCTGATCCGCGATCCCAAAATCTGATATAGAATAAGCATCCAAAACAAAACTGTGTGGAAACAAAGGCTCTGTGAAGTTGGCACCCCATATAAATAAATTGTCACCAAAACTATACCATTTGTTTGTGCTGTGTTTGTACTGATTTGTGCCGCGAAAACAAACGTTTGTGTTGTGTTTGGCATTCAAGATATTAAGCATTCTTTTTTTGGCTGTGTGACGTCACTCTCCACCCCATGTTGTCCAAATCGTATCAAATTGGTGCCGTTCGTTTGTGCTCGATTTGTGCAGATTTGTGCCATTAAAACAAACCCTGTAATTACTGTCCTTCCCGAGATATAACAAGAAGAATTTTGGGAGCAGTCACTCTCCACCCCATGTCGTTTAAATCACCCCAAACGGTTTGTGCAGCTAAAATGATCATTGTATGTTTTTCCCTGACTTGGAAATAACATGTACTATTCAGGACAGTGACGTCACTCTCCACCCCGTGTTGTTTAAATCACCCAAAACAGTGGGGTTCCTTTGTGCTCGAATTGTGCCAGTTTGTGCCGTAGAAAAAAACAACATAAGTTGTTCCCATCTTTAGACATTAGCCATGTTTAGACTTCACGCGGCACTGCACATAGTTCTGTGATCAGTACTGCGTAAGTCTCTAATCGTTCTCGCGGTACTTTGAGGTCATATGCCCATCGGTCTGCGCTGCCCTGTATAAAGTCTGATATACCTCAAACTCTCTGGAGGACACAGATGGCAACGCAAGGTGCTGTCCATTCATCTGGTACAAACATATGTAGTTCGAATCACTACTCGCGTGGTGCTGCTATTAACATTTATTCTTTTTTTTAAGGTATGGAAAGCTTTTATTGCCAGTGCCGTAATCTAGCTCAAATCCATAACATAAAAGCTTTTTAGCTTAACCAGGTTTTAAATTTGGCCGTTTAAAAACCGCACAAAGTCAGCTGTCATCATATGCTCCCCTCACAATGTCCACTAACAATCTATATGACTTTTTGTTGCCAAAAGAAGATATGTTTTAAAGAATGTTTTTGTCTAATGAACATCCATGTGTGGCAGGGAGCGGTACAGGTTTTAACACACGAGCCCAAATTCATCTACTTGTAGAAAGTTCGACTACACCACCTGGGGATTTTTACCCAGGAAATAGAAACAGACCCCAAGGTTTATTATTAGGTCACACAGGTTCGCTTCTCTTATAGAAAAAAAGGTAGGCAGGGAACATAGGTATCGTAGAAAAATACACAATTTATTCACAAGGAATACAACAAAGTAGAAAAATAGATTAAAATAATGACAATAAAATAAAACAAATTACATAAAAAAGACAAATTCACACAACTCAAAATAAACAAAATACACCAACCTACAGGACTGAGGTTACCCACAGGAATGATCACCAGCACTAATTATCCAAAAACACACTTCCACACACCTCACCGTGCTCTCAGATCACACACCCAACACTTCAAAAAGTGTCCCACGGCAAATGTTGAAGCAGCAGCAGCACCACCACCACCATGAAAGATCCTTCACCCGTGGGAGCCAAGCTCCTGAAAGAAAGTCAAAAACAAAATAAATCGCAAACAGAAGTAAACAAAATCAGTCAAATGGAGTCACAGTTCCATCACAAAGCGATGATGGGTAAGAAAAATCACCACAATACAGCACAATCAACAATAAATACACAAACATTCAAAAAGAAAAAAAATTCAGTTCAAACTATGAGGAAGACAGGACTCGTAGGGAGCGTAGTCTGTACGCCAACCCTGATAAACAAATACATGATCCTCCACCCCGAGATAAAAATAAAATAGAAATCAAAAGAAATCAGACAGCAGCAGCAATCCCCTTTTACTAGTTGCGAGGTGACAGCGTTCTTGCAGCGTGGCAGCAGAAAAAAAACGACGAAGCTGCAACAATGATCGCCCAGAACGAAAGGGAGAATCCTGCGGCAAATATGAATAATAAAACACAAAAGTGTTACTAATGGTTGCATATTGCCCACTTGCCCCCTTCGTAACCACATGCAAGACACTTACCAACAAGGATAAATGTGCTTTATAATCCGTTCACAGGCCAGGATACACAGCCTTCATATAACCCGCTGCTAAACTGAAGCACAGGAAACTGCACATTACTCAAACCAACTGCCAAATTATCAAGCCCCAAGTGAAGCTAGATGATCGATTTGCTACAAAACAGCTTCAACTCACATACCTGAAAGGAGAGCAGTCATCAACTCCACTACCAAAGCAACCAAAGGAAAGATGTACACAGAAGAAAAGACAAGCTAGGATGCAACAAATGAATCATTAGTGCCCCACGAACAGTAATCAGATGGTAAGCGAGCTGCTACGTGCTAACAGCACATACCTGAAACCACCGTCAATAAACAGAAAGGGGAGGATCCGGACGAGACGCATAACCAGCCATAACCAACCAGCTCTAAAATAGGAAGCACTTATCGCCGATTGGTGATCACAAGTGTCAGTCACCACCAATTACCTCATTCATACTGTCACACATGGTTATCAAATCATGAACATCCATGGTTATCAACATGACAGTAATTATACCAGCACCATTAGATGGACGGGAAAGCAGCTCCACCAGAGATTTGTGCCATTGAAAACTTAACTTAATCCCATTTATATATATGCAGGGCAGCGCAGACCGATGGGCGCAGGGTGGGATTAAGGTGGTCAGGGGCCCCTAGGCTGCTCTTTGTATGAGGCCGCCCTTAGGTGGCTTTCAGGTGCCTTTCATGCTTGCAGTTTAGTTTGGAACGGGTTCGAAATGGTTTGCTTGAATCACTAAAGTGAAAGTTGTCATGCTAACTCAGGTACCGAACCCTGCGCATGCGTTTTAGCAGATTATAATGTATTTATTTATTTTGGCAACATAAGTGCCATTTGTTTTTACTCAAATTAAAAACATTGGGATAAGAAATGATAAATACTTGCTTCAACGACAAACAAAAATGCAAACAGTTGATGTAATTGAATAAATTTAATTTAATAAACAATTGATTTTAAACAAAAAAATATGTATGCAAATTTAAAACAAATGACACTTTAATCTTCTCGAGCAAAGTTTGTTACAACGCAGTCGCTCAACTTCCTTAGTAGCGTACCATTTGTTTTGAATCAAATTAAAAACACTGGGATAAGAAATGATAAATACTTGCTTCAACGACAAACAAAAATGCAAACAATTGATTTAATATAAAGTTGCAGTATGGTTCAACATGCTAACAAAATTCTCAACAGTGCACACAAGTAGTGCATACACTTTCACACACGTGATACACGTCATCACATACAGAACTTTTATGTTATGGATTTGAGCTAGATTACGGCACTGGCAATAAAAGCTTTCCATACCTTAAAAAAAAATGTTAATAGCAGCACCATGTGAGTAGTGATTCGAACTACATATGTTTGTACCAGATGAACGGACAGCACCTTTCTGCTCCTCTGTTTTGGGTGATTTAAACGACAAGGGGTGGAGAGTGACATCACTGCTCCAAAATTCTTCTTGCTATATCTCGGGAAGGAAAGTAATTACAGGGTTTGTTTTAATGGCACAAATCTGCACAAATCGAGCACAAACGAACAGCACCAATCTGATACGATTTGGACGACATGGGGTGGAGAGTGACATCACACAGCCAAAAAAAGAATGTTTAATATCTTGAATGCCAAACCAGCACAAACGAATGGTATAGTTTTAGTGACAATTTATTTATAAGGGGTGCCAACTTCACAGAGCTCGAAACAAAAATAAAAATAAAATCCAGTGGCGAAACCTCTGTCTCAGCTCCTCAAGCAGCGGAAGTCCCGTCCGATAGGCCAAGACACAAACCTGCGCGCATCGTCTCGTTGTCACATTCCTGCATCAATTTAAACTCGGATAAACCAGGGAAACTTTAGTTCGGGTGCCACTTGTAACCTATAGTGCATGATAAATGATCCAGACGACACAGGTTACCATGAACAGATTTTAGAAGCACAAACAAAAATGCCGTAGCTTAACTCACTTCACTCACAATCACGCTGACTGCAGGGGCTGTGAAAAGCCCAAGCATGGGTCTTAAAGCAACATACACCCAGACCATTACACAAGCAGGAGCCACACCTGATTGCACCTGTCGATCAGGTGTGGCTTCTGCTTGGTTGGAATGAAAAATTGGAGACCCCTGGTCTATTGTAACAGCTAATT
>CM074948.1:22566710-22577044 GCA_037577455.1 Pangasius macronema | reverse complement strand
CAATTTAAACTCGGATAAACCAGGGAAACTTTAGTTCGGGTGCCACTTGTAACCTATAGTGCATGATAAATGATCCAAACGACATAGCCTAACTCGCTTCACTCACAATCACGCTGACTGCAGGGGCTAGGAAAACCCCAAAGATGGGTCTCAACATACACCCAGACCATTACACAAGCAGGAGCCACACCTGATTCCACCTGTCGATCAGGTGTGGCTTCTGCTTGGTTGGAATGAAAAATTGGAGACCCCTGGTCTATTGTAACAGCTAATTCAAGAAATGCACATAATTTTTTTTTTTATTTGTGGAATCTTCCAGACAATTTTTCCTAGAGCTTCAACAAACTGCAGTCAATCTTATATCTCAAGTGTTGGGTATTTAATGAGTCTCAAGTGGTATTTCTTTGGATTAGTGGATAGGTGAGACCCTTGCAGACCCTTGCCGTGCCTTCACAGAGCCTGAAGTAGACCAGATGTTTGGACCCAGGAAAACATAAAAACAAACCAGAAAGAATGCTTGGAACTTCAATCAGAAGCAAAATACAAAACCTCACAACACACATATGAGCCGCTTAAATGCAGTGGAATAATGAGAGGGAAACTGAAATAACATTAGCAAACAACCAATGAGGGGACAGAGGTGGAGACAGACCAGGAAGTAAAACCAACAGTGCCTGTCAAAATTCTCATACTGGCATCGACTGTACCTCTTTGGTTTTTAATCATATTTTATTCCCTCTGATCTCCAGATACCTCCGGACCCGTGCAGCAACGAGCCAAGTCAGGCAGCGCAGCAGGAGATTGCCACAATGTGTATCAGCCCATCAGAGGAGACTCTGGCCACCAGCACAGATCACGGCCAAATCTATCTCATTGCACTCGCTTCGGCTGAGATGAGCAAGGTACCATGGGAACATGACATGGAATACTTTACTCTGATGAATTTCACTGTACTGATGCTTGTTCATACGTTGTGTTTGTTATCAGGGTATGCGGGCTCACTTTGAGTTTCTCTCCCACTCTTTTCACTCTGGGATCATCACCGGCCTGTCTGTCTGCATCCGCAAACCGCTCATCGCCACCTGCTCCATGGATCACTCCATACGCATCTGGAATTATGAAACTGGGTAAGAACAGCTACAGCCCGATATTTCTGTGTTTTCTGTGCATCCTTTTTGAGTATTCTTCTACTTGAGTCTACATCACAAATTATTAAAACATACAATATACACCATATACTTAATTTTTACCTGTTTGCAAATAATGAATTCTAATTATGAGTTTATATTTAGAAAGGCAAACAAAAAACAAAACTGAAAACAAAATCCCCTACTTTTCATTATTATTCATTAGTGAATAAATATAAAATGCTTTTTATGCTTTATTCATGAAAATGATTTAATTAATTATGTGGTAATGAAAAAAATCTTCTGTTATTGGCACATCTGTCCATGTAAAAGAATGTTAGTCATTTCCACAAAATGAAGCTGACAATAAATAAAATAATATAAAATATAAAACGGTTATACGTGATCTGCAATATGGACCTCAATACCACGCCTCCTGTCTTCAGGAGGAGAAATTAAACCTGTTGTGGAAATGTCATTCAGTGAAACATGGGAACTTTTCTGTTAAAATATTTTTTGGATAAAAAGTGAAAGTGCCATTTTTCAAACAAACAAAAAAAAAATTAGGCTGACAGAAACAGTGCATCCATAAAACAACAAAAAACAAAAATGAAAATGTAATAAAGGAAAACAGTCAGACAGATAAGCAAGGAGACATGCATTAAAAGTAGGACATGATATTAATACAATCTGATATGATCTGATTTCTGGGAACTGTGCAATGAACCTATGGTTTGTACATCATCATCATCATCATCATCATCATCATCATCATCATCATCATCGTTACAGTGTCTGCTGTTTCACAGTGCTGTGAATATTTTGGGACTGAATGATGGTGTAGTATTTTTTTTCCCTCAGTGCTTTGGAGCTGTATAAGGAGTTCCAAGAGGAGTCGTACAGTGTGGCACTGCACCCATCCGGCCTCTTTATCCTGGCGGGCTTCTCCGACAAGCTCCGCCTCATGAACCTGCTCATTGATGACATCCGCACCTTCAAGGAGTTCACTGTGCGCAGCTGCCGAGAGGTGCATCCTCACCGATCTGCCTTGACAAACACTCACTGTGCATGTTCTGAGCATATGAGACAGTGATGTAAAACTAATCCCTGTCCAAATATGGCCGTTTGAATTGTAGTTGTGAACATGCAGCAGATATCAAATATAAAACCAACTTTCTGCTGTATTAATGGCCGTTTTCTTGATTTTAAGATATTGAGATGTAATTCCATTTGTGAAGCTTCAGTAGAATTTAATACGATTTAATTTGGTCTTTAAAAGGGCTTTGACAAATTTAATACCTGCCCTTTGATTGTGTTAATTCACACACATGGTCCTGAAGTGACTTTCAGGCTGCATATGAAAAAAATTTATCTATTTGTATTGACTCTGCCCACTATTTTACACTGTAAAATTACATATTCATTAACGTAGAAAAATGGAAAGGATGTGTTGCTTTGCACACATGAAAGACAGAATTCTAAGTATAACTTCTGAAGTAAAAACACTGATTAGTAGAGGACCCCCTATATCTAATGTGAAGGAATAGTGTATGAAATAACGCTCTGTGTGTACTCAGTGTGTGTTCAGCCATGGGGGCCACATGTTTGCTGCTGTCAACGGTAACGTGATTCATCTCTACTCCACCACGACCTTTGACAACATCCTGAATCTGAAAGGTCACAGTGGCAAGGTCAGTGCAACTTTTTGTTCCACTGTCAGCATGCAAAATGTGTTTCATATATAAAGAAATGTGGGTGGGTGTAAGTGGGCGTGGTTTCCTGTTTATATATGGAAGTGTACAAGTTGGAAGAAGGAGGTCATACTGCACATGTACATGTTATTTATTTATTTATTTTTTTAACAGCTTTTGATAGCCAGCAAGCCCACATGAGCTAACCTGACAGAATCTCTGAGGGGAATATACATTGTTCTCTTTACTGATAACGCTAGCTAACTTTCTGGATAACGTAAAATCATTTTAAGCAATATTCTACATGTTTATAATGTTCACTACTGACAGTAATCTTTTGGATAACATGGGCTAAGCTGACAAGATTCCTGATAGATAAATATAGCAAAATAAAATATTATTTACTGTATAAATATACAAAAAATTACATACAATTATCACTCATTAGTATGTATATTATAATAATATGAAAATAAAAATAAAAATATAAAGAATGAATAATAATAATAATAATAATAATAATAATAATAATAATAATTTACTAAATATATATCCAAATAAATTCATGTCATATCATATATCAATATGATTATATAAAAATTAAAAACACAATACAGTTAATATCACTTACATAAAAAATGTTTAAAAATATCAAATAAGTATTTAAGATTACTTAAACAAAATAATAAACTTACATGCAAAACAAATTTAATGGAATAAAAAAATTTCAATAAAAACATTCTTATATAAAACATTTTCATGTAATTACATGATATCATGGTCATAAATAATGAATACATGAATGTGTATTTGTGTAATTTGTAAGATAATCACGACCCCAGCTCTGGCCCATCAGGTGCGGTCAGTGGTGTGGAGTGCTGATGACAGTCGTCTAGTGTCGTGTGGGATGGACGGAGCCGTGTATGAGTGGAATGCTCTGAACGGCCAGCGTGAGTCCGAGAGCGTGTTGAAGTCGTGCAGTTACACCAGCGTGGCGCTCTCACCTGACACCAGGAGCATCCTCGCCGTGGGCAGCGACTGCACGCTGAAGGAGATCCAGGACTGCCAGGCAAGTCCAGAAATCTGTTTGTCTTTTTACCACAAGGGCTTGAAGAGACAGGTGAAAGGAGGCAAAAAGGCAACAGCGAGGAATGTTGGCTTATTTAGCAAAAAAAAAAAGAATAAAAATAAAGAAAATTGCTGTTTTCTTCAAACTTATCCTGCCATCTGTTTCCACAACTGCAAAACAAACTAACAAATGAATGACCCAGTGTCTTGTTTTCTCCATATTTCTATCCACTGTATGTATTTTTATTGTCTGAATGTGAATAAAGGTTGCTTCTATTTGTATGTTTTGCATTTAGATCCTGAGGGAAGTGGCCTCCGATGATGTGATCTACACATCCGTTGTCATGACTCACTCAGGCCGTGCACTCTTCACCGGGACCACCAGCGGCACCATAAGGGCCATCAAGTACCCTTTACTCATGCAAAAAGACTGGACAGAGTACCAGGCCCATTCTGGTCCCATTACCAAAGTATGTGTGTGGTGTAGGGGTGTGATAATATGCTGAGATAATGAAAATGGAAATAGTTTTACTGTAAATTGTATATACTGTATAGAGAGAGAAATTGAGAAACCACAAAGTTTAAACTCCTCTGTCCTGAAATTTACTTAAAGTTAAAACTTTACCTCTGACTATTACAAAGCACTAACACTGGAGACTCCTTCCATAAATATTAAATAAACGTCTTCTTACAGAAAATGTCACCATACCAGCAATTACACATGCTGTTCTTTGTTAAATAACAATGTGTTTTTTAATCCGTTTATTATTAAGCCTTGAATATGTAACATGTCTGACATACAAGTCCTTGTGAATTAGTGCTCTCTCATTCTCTGATATCGCATGAGCAACAGTTTAAAAAGATTTTGGCGAGGATGCATGTCTTGGTGTTTACTCTCCCAAGAATTAGTTGAGAAAATGGAGTAAAACTCTAAAAGAACAATAATTCATGCTAATAATATATAATAATATTAATAATAATAATACAGCCCTGTAATAATTCATACAGCCCTAGTGTGGTGAAAAAGCATGTCCCTTCATCACCACCACAGATGGCGATCACATTCGATGATCAGTACCTTCTGAGTGCTTCAGAAGATGGCTGTCTCTTCATCTGGAAAATCACTGAGCAGGAAGGACGTGGGCTGAAAAGGGACAAAGAAATGAGCTATGCGGAGGAGATTCTCATCACCAAGTCTGATCTGGAGGAAAAGGTATAAACATGAGCAATATATTCTCATAAATCAAATGTGTGATACGTGCTGATGTTTTTTTTACCTAGTAACTGCCCCAAACTCCTTAATATCGCTTACCTAATTTGATCTAAAACCCAAGTCGGGCCAGGAGTCCATCCATCATGCCGACATCAGTTAATCACGAGTGTCTGTGAGCTCATGTATGCCGCAACAATAGAATCTCCAATGACCCTGATCGTTTTTAAAAATCTCTGTAAACTTTTTTACTGAGCCAAACACAAAGTTTCATGTAGATTCAAATGTGGATATTTTTTGTAAAATTGTAAAATTGTTCATTTTGAAAGTCAACAAATTATTATGACTGAAGGGCAGGTATTAAACTCGTGGAAGCATTCCTCAAAACTGCAGCGACATTTCTTGTATAATAGATTTTCTCTAATACAATTTCACTTTATGAACACCCTCATACACATATTCCTTCTTTTCCATGTCTCAGTATCTTTAATCAGTGTTGTACTTGAAAGTGATTACAGAAGTGCGGTGAGTTGTGCTTTCAGTTTCACTCTTTCAGGAGATCTGAACTCTATGACCACGACTATAAAGAACAATAGGCTTGTACAAAAAAAATCTCTTTTTAAATATAATTTATTCTCCTGACTGATCATATTGGCTCACTTATTCTTTGTAAATCACCCACAACACACTCACTAAACACACACACACACACACACACACACACACACACACACACACACACACACACAAATTAGCCTTTCATATTTGGAATCTTTAATGTGATGAAATTCTGTCACCATCCAGAACCAAATCATGCTGGAACTTAATACGCGGGTGGAAGAGCTGAAGATGGAGAATGAGTACCAGCTACGTCTTAAGGACATGAACTACAATGAGAAGATCAAGGAACTCACAGAGAAGTTCAGCCAGCAGATAGAGTCACTTACAACCCAAAACCAGGTCAGACCTTCCTGATTCGCAAACATATTAGCAAGACCGGGGGCGACATATTTTTGAGCAGATGTTGGAAAAGTTACAGTTTTACGTCTGACCGTTACAAAGTGTGTTGGGAGTGTACAAAACAAGATTTTATATATCTCACATCGCAGGTGCTGAAATCGGAGAAGGAGAAGCAGGAGGTCACACACCAGGGAGCGCTAAAGGACATTACAGAGAAACACGCTAAAGAGCAGCACGATCTGGGTAAATACACTGGCCACGGGTCAGCTGTGTGCTTTTATATTCGCCAATGCTCTTACTACAGCAACTTGTTTATACTTTAACGTCGAGCCTGAGCTTTAGAGCTTACAGAAATTATTATTTTTTAAACCTGAAACATTCTGGTTAAATTCTGATGCCATTTTTATTTTATTTTATTTATAAAAAAGCATACAGAAATAAACATTATACTATTCCATACTAGTTGGATGTTTATACATCCCTTAAGGATTCTTAGGTTGTTCCTCTAAGGGAAGTCTAAGGTTCTATGTGGAACCCAACAACAGAAGGTTTCTCTATCAGATAGGATTCCTGACAATAAAATGTTATGTGTGCAACGTAGAACCCAACAACAGAATGTGTGCAACCTCAAATTTATACCCTAGCTTTGTAAAAAAAAAATAGTTTCTGCAGCCTAAATGCAAATTTAGAAATTAACCCAACAACAAATTTGCACACTTACCCTATTAATACATACACTGTTAGAAAAATTGTTTTTTCTTAAAGGGTTGTCTTTAATTAATACTTTAGTGGATTCTTAATGGTTTGTTATTTGACTTGAAAACCCTTTCTGATAGGAAATAATGTTTCTAGTAAAACTGATGATCTCAAGGGTTCTACGTTTTATTTTTAAGTGTGTAAGGTTGTCAAGTTTTAAAAGGACCTCCAGCAGAAATGACTGGTACCTCACATCGTTAGCAGCCTCCACAGAAACTGCCCACCTCAGACTGTACACTCTAAACGGTTCACTGCGAAGGACAAAAACATTCAGTTAATATTTGTGTGCATCAGCCTTTTAAAAGAAAGCCAAACTGCTGTGGCCTCTGATGGCTCCGCCCCTTTTCCTGCTACGACAACCTAATGTTAATAATAAGCGACACCATGTTGTATTTTAACACTTTGTTCACTATGACATATGAGATCGGAGATGAATTTGCTCTCAGAATCCACCAATAACCAGAAGCTGATGCTGGAGTACGAGAAGCACCAGGAGCTGCACCTGAAATTGCAGAAGATGCAGGAGAGCTACGAGGAGAAGCTGCATGATCTGGAGGATGGCCGTCTGCGAGCCCTGGAGGACATGACACAGTTCTATGAGGCCAAGCTGCAGGAGAAGGTGCTCGAGCTGGGCCAGGTGAGGAATTCGTACTGCAGAACCCTCTCTTCTGTTTTCTTTTTTTTTTTTTTTTTTGACTTGGCCCCACCCCCGACCACACCCACATTGTTATTGTTTATTTCTTTTGTTTGGGATTAATTCTGCAGCTCTTACACTAGCTCACTAGAATTTTAAAATATCATTGTTTTCATGTGGATGGAAATGTTGTTTTTTGAAAACGCTGACATCACAGTGTGAACCTGCGCATGGCTGTTGTGTGTGTTTCGCGTGTGTTGTGACTTTGTGCTAGGACTTTGTTTATCATGGCTGCTGCTCACGTTGCTTCTTTGTGCTCTGTACTTTCTTATTTGATAATGTGTTTATAGTTTAATTTCAATTTGTTGGCACAAACCGCACTGGGGATGGAGATTGAATGGGATAAGACCAGGAAGAACACTGTATTCAAGTGTGGCATTAAGCAGTAGTTCCATCTCATCATTAGTCCACTCGTATGGATCTCCATGTTTGTCGTGAGCATTTTCTTGTGGACAGATGTTTTCGAAAACGCTGGTCACATGGACGGGAATTTCCTTTTTAAGACAGAGGGGTCAAAACTATGTTTTCAAATATCTGTATACATGAGGACAGGGCCTGATGGGTCAGCAAGGGTCCATAGTTGTTTCCTGATCTTCAAAGCCTTACTGTTAGACATGAGGACATTAAAATGTGCCATTTTAGTAGGTTTTTGCTTTGAAAAATGTTTTTCAAAGTTTTTGCTTTTGTTAGGGGTGTAATGATTGGACGATTTGGATCGATGCATTGATTTAAAAGGCAACAAATGAAACAAATCGAAGCAAACAATCATAAACCAATTATTATCAAAAAAGGACAGAGAACTTGTATATAAGAAATATATGCTTCTCTACAGTATTAAGTGTAGGCCTACCCCAGATTCTGAACAAAATTGGTAACTTATCAATTGAAGCATGCTAAGTCGAATTGAATCAAAAGATTTTGTAGCATCTGTAAAGTCAAATATTTAATTGTTGCCTTAAGAATCATGAAGCCTAAGATTTACGCCCTTCATCTTGTCTCGTCAGTGTCAGGATGAGTCTCAGCAGCAGTTGCGAGAGTTTGAGGAAATAAAGAAGCAGATAGAGGAAGACAGCGATCTCGAGCTCCACGACATCCGTGTCAAATACGAACGCAAGCTCTGGGAGGAAAAGGAGACCAACTTGAAGCTCGGTGGAGAGACGAGAGTCATGAAGAAGAAGGTGTGCAGCCATGCTAACATATCACCCCACTCAGAATTCTAGTTCACATGCTCCATGTACGATGGATTAACGTGTGAATGTGTCGCTGCAGTTCACCAGCCTGCAGAGGGAGATTGACAACCGCAACCTGGACATTGAGAAGCTGAAGATGGAGCAGCAGAAGCTGCATGGCATCATCAAGGCTCTGGAGAAGGACATCATGGGACTGAAGAGGGAGATCCAGGAGAGAGACGAGACCATCCAGGACAAGGTGGAGCCCAAAATGAGTCTTTCATGACTAATTAGCAAACAGAACATTAGGGAGAAGGATTTGTGTAAAGATCAGTTTGTCTCGGGGATTTACAATATCCTCTTTAGGAAAACAATCAGTCAACTCCATAAATATTGGCACCCTTCATGAAAAAGGGCAGTCTAATCTAAACAAAATGCAGTGGGTCATCTTTTAAGCTTTAATATTGGGGATTTGTTATTTTTTAGTTTAACATAATATGTACAAAAAAAGTTTAGATACGTAGTGTATATATATATATACATATTTTATGTAATGTCTAACAAGTTTGGAGACACCTTTTACACTATATGTAGAAGATTCCAAATAGTTTTTTCTATTATTTTATTCTACTGTATTTTTCACTGTTTATGCATTTTTTTAAACAGTTAAGCAATTATATTATTCTAAAATGTTAAGAAGTGTATGTAGATTTGTGACTAATGTGTGTAATGTTTATGGTGTTTTTTTTTTGTAAGGATGCAAATAATTCTGGAGTTGGGAGTAATAACTGTGTTGAATATGGGGTGAAAGAATAAGACAAATTTATGGTATGATATCTGTACAACTCAGAAATATTTGCTCTTCGATAATCTGGGAATTATAATGAAGAGAATACCTGTAAATAATATTAAGTGGACATCTGTTCTTTTCTCTGTAGGAAAACCGCATCTATGATCTTAAGAAGAAGAACGAAGAGCTGGAGAAGTTCAAATTCGTGCTGGATTACAAGGTCAATGAACTGAAGAAGCAAATTGAGCCACGAGAGAATGAAGTGAAGGAGATGAAGGAACAGGTCCATGAGGTGAGAAGTATAGTTTTACACCTACGCACAGGGGCAGATATACAGAATGTATGGTATATACATTTAATATTCCAACTGTGTCTTAGACATGCCTATTAAATGCCCTGCATTAGGTGCGAACTGTGGTCTAAAATCCAAAGTATAGTGGAAATGATCAACCTCAGAGTCATCGAAATTGGAAAAGTGCTATGGTACCATAACATACCTTTATAAATGGTGCTTTTAAGGGTACTGCCCCAGTGACAAGCCCTTTGTACCTCATGATGGCAAATTTGTACTCCATACAGCATATTAAAAAGGCTGCATGCTATTCCATCATAGTTTATTAAATAACATTATAAATGTTACATTTTTGTATGTTTTGCAGGATGAACATTTTAAACATCATATCACAATGTGTCATTGATATAGTAGGATACATATACATATATTGAGCAGTTTCACTTTTTCAGAAGCAGTATTGCACATTTAATTTTATCTGTAAATTTTATACATTTTTTAAAGAGGTGAAGAAGCGCGTGCAGGCAGGTTGGAATGGGTGGAGAAAGATGTCGGGAGTTCTGTGTGATAGAAAAAT
>CM074948.1:22548427-22560537 GCA_037577455.1 Pangasius macronema | reverse complement strand
TGTTTGTCCTGAGCAGTTAAACTGCCCACTGTTCTTCCGAAAAATCCTCCAGGTCCTGCACATTCTTTGCTTTTCCAGCATCTTCTGCATATTTGACCCCTTTCCAACAGCGGCTATATGATGTTGAGATGCATATTTTCACACTTAGGACAACTGAGGGACTCGCACACAATTACTACAAGCAATCATTGATTCTCAAGAAGGCAACACGATACATTGAGCGGGGTATACAATTTTGAATCTGTGTAAATTGTTATTATTTTGTCTTCTGGGAAACATATAAATGTCTTGTGTAGCCTCTGAATGTCCCTCAATTGTCCTAACTGTGAAAAGATGGACCTCAACATCATATAATACTAAATAAAAAATGCAAATTTTATGATCCCTTTTATTACTTTTTTTTAATTATTAACATTTTGCAGCTCCTGCAAGGCGTATGAAACTTACTTCCCTAACTGTACACATAACCTGTTCTTCTTGTGCATGTTTGCTGTAGGAGAACGTCTCCCTTATTAAAGAGATTAATGATTTGCGGATGGAGCTGAGGCTGATGCGAGCACAGATCCATGACTACGAAACCCAGAGTGGCTTCAGTAAGAATAAGTCCAAGAGTGCCACGTGCATCAAGCGTGAGTTAGAACGACTTAACATCTGATATTATACATAATAATTATACATAAACCACTCAGTTGCCATTATCATCCCAAAGTTGATTATTTTCCTATAACTGCACATCATGAAGTTTTTTTTCCCTCTTATACTACGTCAGTTGGTCAGTGATTACAAGCTTTTAAAATTAACCTTCACTTTGTACTTTTTATCCACTTATTTACTTATACTTATAAGTAAATAAATAAAANCTTACAAAGTGCTGGCACTGGAGACTTCAATTCAATTCAATTCAAATGTTAAATAAATTACAGAAAACTTCACCATATCAAAAACTGCACACCGTACAAGTCCCTGTGAACGAGCTGTTAAAATAGAAACAATAACATATTGTGATAACATTGCGTTTGTTCGTATAATGGTAGCGAATGAGCGCAGTAATCCTAAATTAACCTTTGATTTGCAGCTGCACTACTGTCAGAGCTGCTGTTACAGAAAATTAATCAACACTTTCTGACCAATCAGAACCCATCATTCAGTGCTTTGGTATGAATTAAACTTTAGGTTGAGCTGCATATTTATGTAATCTTTCATCCTGTATAAATCAGTTTTCCGTTTATTCCAGCAGCGCCGTCCTCAGCGGCGTCACGGCTGAACTTTGAGGGCGAGGCTGAGCGCATCATCGAGCAGCAGCGCCTCGAGATCCAGCGGCTGAGGCAGGAAATGCTAGGTCAAGGTCAAGGTCAGGATCAGAGCTTCATCCTGCCAAGCAACATCAAATTACCGGCCCTCACCACATAAACCCTCTTCAAACCACATATGCACTCATTACACCACACAAACACTCTTCACACTGCATACACACTCATTACACCACACAAACACTCTTCACACCACATACACACTCATTACACCACACACTCACACCATATACACACTTATTACAGAACATACATACTCCTCTCTTCACACCACATACACACACTTAAATAAAATTAAGTCTGATACTAGTCCTTGTTTGTGTCTTTGGTTTTGTGTAACATTTGTTCTTATATATAAAGTGTGTGTGAATGTGTTTCAGAATACTCTGTGTCATTACGAGAAGATCATTGTGTTAAAGTGCTATTTCAGACTGCGAGTGATGTTAGAATTAGTGATGTCATGGTTACCAGTGTAAGCACTGGCTCTGTTGTCGGAGAGAAGATTAAATCATGTGGATGACATCATCACCACACTGACAAAATGGCCTTTATGCACACAGTTTGACAGTGAGGCCAATCCAGAACGCAGCGTCTTCTTCCACGTGGTCTATTGTGTTTCCTACAATGCCTTGTCAGATCTCACTGCTACTCCATGACCATACTGCCGTCCTACAGCCCTGAAAGCCATCTCTGTGTGTGTGTGTGTGTGTGTGTGTGTGTGTGTGTGTGTGTGTGTGTGTGTGTGTGTGTGTGTGTGTGATCACTGTTCATGGACCATGAGAGAGAGGCGGTGCCAAATATATATCATGGATGGTCCTGAAGAAAAGAGGACAAGACGGGTTTAACTCTGAATTTAAAATAATAAGAAATTCAGCTTTATATTATAGAAAGTGCATTTAATCTTTTTTTTACTTAACCTATAAATGCAGGAATTTAGATAAAACACTTCACAGTATAGATAAAATCCCAATGTATGGACATTTCTTGGATTCTAATGAAGAGGAAATGGACTAGAACGAATGACCAATCTGAAGAAGGAATGTCAGAAGGTGAGGAGACACTATAATAAGAAATGAAGAATCACATTTAGCTACATGCAGTTGTATTACAGTGCAGTTAGGTTCTCGATTCTGATTGGTCAGAAGATGATTAAATGTTGATTCATTTCTGTAACAGTAGCTCTGACTGAAGTGCAGCTGCAAATCATAGTTTTATATTAATGCGCTTGTTCTATAATACATTATCATTTCTATAGTAACAGCTCATTCACAGTGACTTGTACAACAGACTCTCCACATAAACAGATTTAAAAAATGTGGGTAATCATTTATATTGTGAGGTTTGCTGGTGTTGAGCGTGGTTAACATTTAGGGAAGGAGTCTCCAGTGTCAGCACTATGTAACAGTCAGAGGTAAAACTGTAACTTAGTTTTCCAACATCTTCAGGACAGAGGAGTTTATGCTTTGCAGTTTCTCATTAATGTGACAAGCTGAATGTTTTTTGTTTTTTTAACATACTTAACTTTTTCTTTTATTAACTTCAAGAGAGAGAAAAAAAGAGGCTGGTGAAGGAATGACTGTTTATAGCTGCTAGAACATAAATGAGAACAGGAACCAACTTGTTTCATGGATGTTCCACAACATTAAATGTAGCATACACTTTCGGGTGTGTTGTTATATGTAACGTTAACCCTGTTTCATTAAACTTCTCCATCACTCAGTATTTTACTATTACATATTTACATATTTACACATTATTATAAATGAGGAAGATGAGAAATGAAGTCCTGAAGTGACTTTTTGTTTAAGTCCGCATGTAACTCTACTCTAAATGTCTGCTCCTAATCCTACAGTTTGAGGTGTGTGAGCCAGTTATAAGATGCCTGGGCTCATGTTCCTGCAGCAGGATGTTGAGGATCCAGTGGAACTGTGGTGGTTCGGTGAGCCATGCATCTCTCTGCTATGCTACTCCTTCTCTGTTGCCCTGGTGCTTGGCCTTGGGACAGGCGGGGTGGTGCTCCTGTCTTCAGCAAGCTCTGCGGCGGCGTCCTCGGCTGTGTGGCGCCTGACCGTGGGCTCTATCCTCTGCATCCTAGCCCTCGTACTTGTGCTCAAGCAGTTGCTTAGCTCAGCTGTGCAGGACATGGGCTGTGTGCGCAGTCGGAGACGCATCGTGCAGCTCCGCAGCGGTGGAAGCGTCGATCCTTCTCTGCTGCTAGCCACTGGCCTGGCGCTGATGCTCGGTGGTGCCACGGTGCTGCTGTGCTTGTCCTCGTCGAACATGCTGCTCACAGGGACACTTCTCTTGTCTTGTGGTGGCACTGTGGTGCTGAGCGTGGTGACGTATGGAGCAATGAAGTATATGTGGGAAAGAAGAGAGAGGAGAAGGAGGAGGATACGGAGAAGGGTGAGGGTGTACACAGTGACAGGACAGACGAGTCACATGTGGAGAGACTCTGCGTGGAGTCAAGCTGGTCTGATATGAAAAAGAATGGAAATAAAAAGCTGAGGATTTTTAACTGAAAGAAGGATTTCAGTTTCAGTAAGTCAAAACTGAGTCAAAGTTGTGATTTAGAACAGAAGAAGAACCTCAGATAAGTAGCAAACCCTCTTCAGTCCAGTCACAGTGGCTTACTGCTAGAGGAGAGGAAGAGTTTGCAAAATCAAGTGTAACTCTCAAAGAGTGCTGAGATTGTTGGGTGGTGTTTGATTTACACAATCACTCATTTCACATACACCATCATCATCATCATGTACCATCAGACTGGAGGATCATGTGAGACATTTCTCACATTTTATACACCCTGTCATATTTAAATTCATTTGTTGGTTTGATAAATATGATGCAGTTTATCACAAGATCATTGCAGTCCTATTTACATGCCCTTCCTTGTCTACACCTGGTCTGTGCCAGTTCAACTGCATCATGTCTCAAACACAAATACAAACTCTGGGGGGAAAAATACCCCAAGCAAAAATACTGTGTGCAAGTTAGTTTATTTAATTTAGCAATCAAAAAAGTTAACAAACGAGTAAAGACTGAAGCAGCACAGAAAATAAGTTAATACAGAATAGCTTTAACTTTTCAAATAATGAACTCTTTTATTAGCATTAGCATGAAACATCTACACAGATGGCTAACTAGCTAACTTTCTCTAGGTAACATTCTCTAACATCAGCTATGTGAAACTAGAGGATCTAAATATCTAAATATCTAATAAAAAAAAGAAAACTCTTGCTGAGAAATCACAGTACAACACACTAAACAGTAACCCCATAACTGCATTGTATGCATGTGTAATATTGTCTGTTTGCCATTTTGGCTGTTTCATCAGTTATTATTTGGAAATTTATTACAGAAAAATCTAACAGAATGACCACGGCTTGTCAAAATATCTTTTTAAAGAGAATTCTGTTTAAAGGTGATTTTATGCCCGTTACACACACCTCTTATTCACTGAAACTTTAGCAAAGGAAGTTAGTAGTTTATCAAGCAGAAGTCTTATTTTATAGCAGAAAAACTAAGTTATGGTTGTAATGCTAGATGGAATAAAATCTTAGTTAAATGAAACTTTATACTATATTATAAAAGACATTTCTTGTTTTTGGAGTCACATTAATGGAAACAAAATTAAAAATAGACCAGTTTTCCTTGATTTCAGTATTTTCCAATATGAAATTGTATACCAGCTGAAATTTTTTTGTTTTAAATATCTTTATTCAGCTTTTGAAAACTATGATTACAAAATTCAGACAATAAACTTGAAATGATGAATAAAAAAAGCAGAAAAATAAACTAAACTAACCTTTATCTTAAGGAGAAAAAAGAATTCCAATAATCCACACCTGAAATTCAACAAGTACAGAGCCTACCATTAAATAACTTCTTAAACAGCTATAAAATCCATTTGAAATAAGAATCACAATTTATATAATCTACTTCTATTGTGTTTCTTCTTCTTCTTCTTATTTTTTTTAAGCCTCCACCCTGTGAATTTACATGTCCTCTCTGTGCACCAGGGGTTTCCTCCTGGTACTCTGGTCTCCTCCCCCAGTCCAACGACATGCCTTGTAGGCTGAGTGGCATCTCTAAATTGTCCGTAGTAGGTGAATGTGTGTGCGATTGAGTCCTGCGGTGGGTTGGCACCCCATCCAGGGTGTCCCCTGCCTTGTGCCCCAAGTCCCCTGAGATAGGCTCCAGGCTCCCTGGTAGCGGTTGAGAAAATGGATGTCCAGCTAGCTGGATCTCAGTCTTGTGAGTTGAGTGAAGTGACATGTAGCCAAGTATGGGGACCTATCCTCAGGATTTGTGCTTTGCATCACTCTCTCTCTCTCTCTCTCTCTCTCTCTCTCTCTCTCTCTCTCTCTCTCACACACACACACACACACACACACANCACACCAGGGGGCAGCCTTTTTTGTGGGGTTTCGGTGCCTTGCTCAAGGTTATTGAGGGTGGAAGAGAGCGCTGGTCATTCACTCCCCCCACCTACAACCACCCTCCTGGTCAGGTTCACCTTTGGGTTACAAGGCCGACTCTCTAACCATTAGGCCATGACTGAAGTGAAGTCTGAAGCCCTGATAAATGGGGAGGGTTGCGCCAGGAAGGGCATCTGTTGTAAAACCTGTGCTAAATCAATATGCGGACAATAGAAGGTGATCTACTGTGGCGACTCCTGACGGAAGCAGCTGAGACATCAACATTATATTTTGTTTATTTGAATTTATTTTAATAAAACAGTAAGTCACAAATACAAACATACCATTTCTGGAAAAGATGGGATATTTTCTAAAATGCAATAAATATAAAAATCTGCAATTTATAAATTCACTTGAACTTTTATTTAACTGACAAAAGTACAAAGAAATTACTTTTAATGTTTTGGCTGACCCCAGCCACTGCGCTTGCACAAGACAGTGCACTCCCAATTCTGGTCCCAGGCCCGGATAAATTTGGGGAGGCATGCATCAGGAAGGGCATCTGTGTAAAAACTGTGCCAAATCAAATGTGGTGACTCCTAACCGGAGCAGCTGAAAGAAGAAGAAGAGCAACAATATTTAAGTTGGTCAATGAAAACAATGGGAGATCTTTCCTTTGTATTTTCATCAGTTAAATAAAGGTTCAAGTGTATTAACAAATCACAGAGTCATGTTTTTATTGCAGTTTAGAAAATGTCCCAACTTTTCTGTAAATGGGATTTGTAACTTTTTTCACAGTGGAGATGAAATAAAGTCAAATAATAATAATAATAATAATAATAATAATAATAATAATAATAATAATAATAATAACAACATTTAGAAATGGCTAAAAAAGGCTAAAAAACATTTATACATAAAAAATGTATAAAGACCTATAAACTCTGAATAGGACAGATAAAACAAATAAGTTTTATAAACCGCTTTAGAGCCTTCCTTACATTCTTTGGTTCACTTCTCCAGAGTTTAGGGGTAATGTAGCTTCCACCAGCGGAGTCCTGTGTGATCCTCGGGGTTATGGCTAGGCTGAAGTTTTACAGGGTTATAAATCTGTGGCCTGTTGTGACCTTGAAATAAATATCATTGTGATGGTGTTTTCAGCCATCCAATGTTCCTCCAGTTTCTGCTTCATCTGAAGAACAGAATATGAATCTGATTAAAAATTGTGATTAAAACACAGCATGAATGCATCACACCTTGATTTAAAAAAAAAAAAACAGAAAAGAAACAATTAGGAAATAATTAGGAAGGGACTTTAAATGATAAGCATGCTCAGTGGAGGATGACCTGCTCACCTTGTCCAAGATGGCCACCTTTACTACATCCACATCCTGATCAGACTTGACCATCACTCTTATGATTTGCATTTTTTTGCGATTACTGGAAGCAGAAATACATATACATATACATACACACGAAAGTGTTACATTATAAAAGGAGATTAAAGTTTTTAAGAGTTGGTGCATCAGACGCCTGACTGTTTTGTAAATAACAACAGTTTTCATCTGACAGTTTATTATCAGGTTGTTCAGGAGTCCACACAATGGACAAAAAATGGTCTGGTCTGATCACAACAGACCAATCCAAACATACAAATAGATTAGTGAAGGTTTTTTTTTTCCCCAAAAAAGCTGAGAATTCTGTTTCATTCTTTGTACTGTAAACCTCTGTGCAGTAGCTCTGAGCTCTGAGCGTCATGCCACTTCGTTTGTGTAGAGACACATATGTACCTGTTACCATCAGTGTTTCTGTCTATGATCATTGAGAAATATATGGTTAACACTTTCTGGTGTAAATATCCAAGTTAACTGAATTCTCTTACACTGCCAATTTAATTGCTTAATGTAGCGTTTAGTTAAAACATTTCATCTCAGTAGAATAGAAAAAGAACTGTGGGATGTTTCAGATGTCTGCAAATGAATGATGACATTTAATATTTAAGGAATAAGTCACTGTGTATGTTGCTGTTCTAGTAAAATACTGAGTGATTACTCTCTGATTTGCAGCTGCACTACTGTCAGAGCTGCTGTTATAGAAAATGAATCAACACCTTCTGACCAATCACAATCCGGAATTCAACAGCAGCTTATTTTAAACTCGTGTAATGGTCTGTGCTAAGTTGCTAAAGGTCAGCTGTGCTAGTTTGTGGTCTTATTTATGGATTGCTCAAATGTTTTATGACATTGCTATGTTCAGCACAGTGATGTTAACATACTAGCATTCTCACAGGGCATGACTTTAAATATATAATAATTCTATATACATCTATTATAAATCAAAAGGAAGATTATTCAGTATGTTTGTAGAAGTCCTAAACGTTTCTTTTTATATTAGCAGAAAATTTTGCTAGAAATAATTGTTTAAAATGAGAAAAATTATCTACCAATAGAACAGGACTATTTCAAGCTTGAAATTAGTAAAAATGTCTATAAATATGATTACTAGTCATATATTTGGTTTATTGTAATCTTATAATAGGAAATAAGAGATGAATTAAGCACAGGTTTCAAACCATATTAAGCACACGTGATTGTCGAGTCTAATTCAAGCACTGCAAATAAACTTTTGTCTCTGTGCTTAATTCTGAAGTTGTACCATGTCATCATTGCTACAGATTTTAGCCAAATTGGTGTGGTTGGCTTGGCAGTGAGCCTGAGCATCACTCCATGTTTTGCCCTGTTGGATCCGATAGGACTTACAGGCAATAGAATGGACAAAATGGGCAACTCCTTTGGACAAAAAATGTTTTTGCATATTTTTTTCTGTGGCATAAAGAACCTTAATTTTTTCATTTTTGATTTCACTCAGGTGAAAAAGAGCATCTATAGTAGTGCGTTTTATGTTTGGTGCCTTCACAGTGTCTGTAGCTAAAGGTGTTCTCCATCCCGTATCATGTTAAGAGTACTATATGCAAACCATCACATCATTATTTTAATCCACCAATCCCATTGGGCCTCTTTTCCTGAAAAATGTATTCAAAAATTGTTCACTGGAGCATTTTCCCAACAGGATGTGATGTTCATGAAAATCCAGTTAGTCGTGCCCTATGTTTCACTTCTCAGGTTGGGTATATTTCTGCTTATTATGTGTTTAGTTGCTCTTCCTTATGATTATTTAGTCTTGAGTGTTTCTTGCTATCACCTTGTTTGCTATAGCTTATTGTGTAAAGAAAAACTTGGTGGCTCTGTTATGCAGTTGGGGGAGTGTATTTATTTTGTTGTAATGATTTGGCTCCACTCATTCCCTTAGAGTGAAATGTCACTGCAAATCCCTCCTGTAATTCGTCTGATCCCTTTTATCCTGTGATGAAACCCTTCCATATTGATGGGAGCGGTCTCTTCCAGAATGACCCTGCCCCCGTCTAAAGGCTAACTGAACGGTTTATGGTTTAATGTAAATCACATTATCTCATCTTCACATTCGCCATATCTCAATTAACCTGAACAGCTGAGTGACGTGCTGGACAGCTCTCTCCACCACCACCACCTCCACCATCATCATCATAATCATCATCATCATCACAACACCAACTGAGGGAAGGACTAAGTTTGGATGAACTGTTCTCTATCACTGTGATGAGGAGCAGTGAAGGAGTTCTGGGGATGGTGGTGGCTCAAAACAATATCACATTGTTCCTGATATTTGTCCTTGTAATATAATGCAGACAAAATCAAGATGTTAAAGTGTGAATCACATTTCATCACTTCTAACAAACATTTTACACACACACACACACACACACACACACACACGCTGACTGACTAGGAAGGGAGAGGGAAAAGGAGGAGAGTGAGAAGAGAATAGGGGGCGTGTGTTTTGTGATGAAGTGTACGTTTATCCTCTCAGAATATCAGCCCCCACACACACACATGCACACACACTCACACACACACATGCATGCATGCATGCACACACACACACATATGCATGCACACACGCACACCCACACACACACACACACACACACACACACACACCAGGACATCAGCTGTGAAGGTGTGTGTTCTTCTATCTTCCATTTGATCCTATCGGAAAAATTCAATTCCTGATTCCTGCATTAAGGACTGACGAGACATTTTTACACAAGTATGAGTGAGGTGAGTGTATTCTATTTTGGTTTAAAGCACTGAAGTCCAAAGTGACTTACCATAACCTTGTTATCATTAGTCTGTCCATATTTTCATTCATGATTTCTGTTCAGTGTCTGTATTTATGTATTTCTATGTAGTCCTTGTTGCATATTAAATGTAATTGAAGCCATGGAAATAAAACTCAACTTTAGAGCTAGTGTTCCATTATTCATCTTAAAGCAGATTATTTAGTATCTAGGATTAATTGTTTACAACAGCAGCTAAGAGAGCAAATCACAGGTTTATATATATATATATATATATTAATTCACTCATTCTAATTTATTATTGTTTCAGTAGCAACAGCTCATTCACAGGAACTTGTACAGTAAATGCTCCATATAAATGGATTTTTAAAAATGTGTATTTGTTGATATGATTCTGTAGATGCTTATGTAACTTTTATGAACAGAGTCTTCAGCGTCAGCGATTTGTAACAGTCAGAGGTAAAGCTGCAACTTTAAGTTTTCCGACATCTTCAGGACAGAGGTGTTTACGCTTTGCCATTTCTTGCAGCGTCTTTTTTGTGTTATAAACATCAAGAGAGAGAAAATAGGTTTTAAATATAAATGGATAAGCATAAGACATGTTGATTGTTCATAAATCATACATGTAATTGTTGCCAAACCACTGTGGTGTAAGAGGAATAAAACACACACAACCTTCAAACATAAATCATGTCTTGGTGGACCAACTACATTTGGGATGACGTGAAACTTTGTGTATATTTAATTTTGGGCCAAACTGCATGTGTAGTTCTTCTTTTGGATTTGTGTTAGGATTAAACCTAAACAGATTAAGAGGATATTAAATTAGCTTTGCCTCTCCTTCCAATTTGTCAGTTACTCAGCAGCTCCCAGGTGGCTTGACCTTGCTGAAATGAGCTTGGTTAATTAGCAGATGGAGTGTGTGTTTGTGTGTGTGTGTGTGTGTGTGTGTGTGCGTGTAAAATGTGTGAGGCTGTGAAAGTGCAACCGTGTGATGTTTCTTCCTGGATTAGCTCTGCCGCCCTCATTTTCCCCTTTTTATTCCAATGTTACATATTTATTATTATAAAAAAAGAGCCAATTATAGTCCCATGCCCTACTTTGAATCAAAAAGTAGCATGAAACATAAAATTACACTGTGTATATGCCCGTGTCTAAGGAGTAAACCAGGAGTGTGGTGCTGTCATAGTAAAATATAATATATATAAAATAATGTGATGAAACAGCAGTTCCTTTACCACACTGAAGTTAATTATTTTCCTTAACATCTCTTACACCACACCAATTTACCGACAATTACAATTTTTCAATTACAATTAGCAGATGGAGTGTGTGTTTGTGTGTGTGTGTGTGTGTGTGTGTGTGTGTAAAATGTGTGATTTTACAAAGGTCATTGTCTCAAAGCAGCTTTACACAAACAAAAGTAAAGTGAAGTGTGTGTGTGTGTGTGTGTGTGTGTGTGTGTGTGTGTGTGTGTGTGTGTGTGTGTGTGTGTGTGAGACATTCTTTTAATGAGGGCAAAAAATGTACAGCTTTACCTCTGACTGTTACAAACGAGATGACAATGGAGACTCCTTCTATACTTGTTACATAAACATCTGCTTCCAGAAACCTTCACCATATTGGCGATTGCACTCATTTTTTTAATCAGTATATGTGGAGCGTTTGCTGTACAAGTCCCTGTGAATGAGCTGTTACTATAGAAACAGTAATGTATTAGGATGAGCGCATTAATATAAACCTCTGATTTGCAGCTGCACTACTGTCAGAGCTGTTGTTACAGACCTGTTACAGCACCTTGTAAACAATCAGAATTCATAACCACTGTACGTGGAGTGCTTTATCTTGTTTTATTCTGCTTCTACCATGATAAGTTGTACATGATTACACATTTCGTTGTTAGAGAATAATGACATGCTTATACATTCATCTACAGAGTAGGCAGCATTAGAGAAGACACAGGAGAGTGAAGCTCAGAGAGTGAGATAAGAGACAGAGAGAAGCTCAGAGAGTGAGATAAGAGACAGAGAAGCTCAGAGAGTGAGATAAGAGACAGCGAGAAGCTCAGAGATTGAGATAAGAGACAGAGAGAAGCTAAGAGAGTGAGATAAGAGACAGAGAGAAGCTAAGAGAGTGAGATAAGAGACAGAGAGAAGCTCAGAGAGTGAGATAAGAGACAGAGAGAAGCTCAGAGAGTGAGATAAG
>CM074948.1:22522084-22533218 GCA_037577455.1 Pangasius macronema | reverse complement strand
GGCCTACCTGGAGTCCAACGCACACTCCGTGGATTTGCGATCCGGCCAAGACAACACGAAACTCAAAGTTACCGTCCAAATCCCGCGTAGCTCAGATACAGCTGGTTAACCAGATTCTTGCTCTGGATACAGCAACGAAAACTCTTACACTCCAATCACCGCACACAACTCTCTCTCTCTCGTACCGCACACCTGTGTTTAAATTGATTTCAAATAGACATCGGGGCTTCAAGTGACAGAACTGACGTTTCAGCAGAAAGAGAGACATGAGAACTACATGTACACATAGATCAAAAAGCTTGGTCCAGGACAACTGGTAAGGACAAAACCCCCATATTTGTGATAGTTGAAAATCAACACTTGTAATTCAGAGTTCATTTCGTTTTGGAAGTTGCCACGGTACTGGGAAGACATCATTTCCTTTTTTTATTTATTGACTAATTATTTGAATATATTTGCCAGTTTCAGATGGGATTCGTGATTCTGAAAGTTGTTGATGCCAATCCCGCTGCTGCTGTCTTTGTCAGTGGTGTGGAGATGGAACTGTGCAAGGTGTACAGTCTGGGAGTGTAAAGGTCAACCTGTGGAATGACGCAATTCTCTCAGTCAAAGCTGGACGGACCTACTGCCTGACCCATTTAGCGACAAGGAAAAAGGACGGTAAAGTGTGGGTGACCACCACAAAAAACACGGTCTTTAGTGAGATCACTGACATGGGGGTAGTAACAGATTATAGGAGTGAAATGTCAGATGAGGAGGGTCTGTTGGTTACCATTGACACAAGTGTTACCGGCATCAATATTGTGCAAACGTGGATGTATGCTTCAGTAGGAAGTCCACCATTCACAGATATGAACATTGCAAAATGATGCAAAAGACATCAGCATTCAGGTCTGCCAGCAGAGACACTCTGGAGATGGTTCAGTCTCGAACACTGTTCTGTCTGCTTACCTTAAGAGGGAGAACATATTGCATCTGAGTCTGGATGCTGAAAAGATAGAAGAGCATTTTTTAGTTGTGGGGCACTTTCAGGTTACAATGGCAGATCAGTTTGTTGTTGTGGATGTACAGCCTTTAAGCTCTCCTTCTTGCAGTGATGCTGGGGGTCTGCACAGTGCTAAAGATCTTGTGTTAGTCAAGAGTAAGTAATGCCATTAGACCAAGATCTCCTTCCTGGTCAGCATCAGACGAATGGAAAAATTCAGTTACCGAAATAGGTTACCTGTTACAAAAACAGGTTTTGGTAACACAGATGTGATTGATGATGTGTAGTTGTTTCACATGTGTTTGTAATCTGTCACTGTGGTTATGTTGGTGATTGCTGAAGTTTTGCATATCATTTTGTTCCTGTTATATATTTGCTCAGTTTTCTCTTCTCAATTTACTAAGGTTTCTTTCTTTCTTTCTTTCTTTCTTTCTTTCTTTCTTTCTTTAAATGTTACAATGTTAAAACAGTGTTAAGCTATCTGTGTTATTTCTAAACAGTCTTGAACTTTTTTTCCATCTTGGCCAAGTGAACATCTTCCCCAAATTTGATGTGATTTTTTTTTTCAGTAAAAATGCAACTTAATATTAAATCACTGTCACTTATGTGGTGCTGTTTTTTTTTTTTTTTTTTGCCATCCATATGAATTGTTAAAAAAAAAGACATACTGTTTGCAAGTAGTTGTAGAGAAGGGTGCATGTTTATGCAACTTTCAAATGGTTTAAACATACATTTCAGACAATAATAATGCCATTTTCAGGGGAATTACTGCAATGAAAAATAGCACTCTTGGATGAAGAGATTTAATTTTCATTACTCTTACCTATTGGCAAAGAATAGGTTATTGCAATCAAGTCCAGTTTCAGTGTGGGATGTGACCACCTGACGTGACGTGAGCGTCAGGAGGTGTGATGGTCAGGATAAATTACACTATCCATAGGTCTCTTGACTGAGGCCAGTCCAAGAGTTGCCTAGGTGTTGTGATTTCTGTATTTTCAGATTCCGCCAGTAGGGGGTGTGTTCCCACTGTGGACAGAAATTTGCTGCTTCTTTGATATGTGGTGGTGTTAAATACTTAGTGAGCCGCACATTAACAGAACTGCTGCAGGTCTTGTCTAAGCAATCAAATGAAAGCAGACCTATAAATTTAGGCAAAGGATTTCAAGAGTTTCTTTCATGATATGTTTCACATATATGTTTTGACCACAAGATGGTGCTGGCAAGTAACCTCAGATCTTGGTCCCGATCACCCCTAGTAAGTTTTGTTTTAATTTCACAAATGCTTTGCACAAATACAGCCTTACCTTACCTTTTTGGCAGCTTTGCTGTCAGATGTGGTAGAACGATATGGATGAATGGTTTGAAATGTAAAAATCATTTTGGTAAATGTAGTACACATTGGTCTGAAGATCCTATAAGGAAAATTTGGTGATGTTTGGACAAATTTGTATGAGAAATAGTAAAAAAAAAAAAAAACTGTAGGCCCTGCTGTCACAAAACTGCATGGACCCTCAGGTCCTGGTCCTGATGATCCTTATCAAGTTTTGTGTCACTATGCAAATGTGTTGCCCAAATACAGCTTCACTTCCTGTTTGGTGTTCTAATTGGTGTTGTTACTTGGCAACCATATTAGATGTAATATAAATTTTTAATTGATAAAATTTTTGTGGGGTTGGGGTAAATGATGCTCTACCTTAACTGTCCAATGTGCAAGAATAAAACTCATGGTATATTTAGACATTTAGTTTAGAACAAGAGACAGGCAAAGACTGACCAATTAGTTGTTGTTTTTTTCATAGCAGGGCATTTGGAGGGGGTTATTTTTTGGGTTTATTTAAATATTCCACAAGAGAGCTACTCATAGTCTTCCAAGAGTTTTTGCCTGACCCCTTTTCAAAATTACTCACTTTTGACAATCGCCGTTAATCTTTTTTATGTTAAGTTCAAAGATGACTATGTTAAGCTCATTACAGATGTGTACAAAATACACTCTTACTATCTAAGCAATAGTCTACATCTTTAAATTATCTGGAACATTAGCCTGCAGGCTGATAATGCATATAAAAAGTTGTATTCTAAGCTGCATTTTATTCCTCATTGGAGCCACGCCTGTTCGTTGTATGTGACATGCATCAAGTCACGTGCCTGCTGGATATTGACAGCAAATCGCCATCAAACACCTCTATTTGGCAATGGGAAGATTGGACCATTTTACTGACTTGAATCTTTGACTCTCGTTCAGCAAAAAGTCATTTCATTCGAGTAGAACTAAATCAAAATTGTACATTTTCAGTAGCCATTTTTTTTTAAATAAATATGTAAAACCCTGTTTTGACAGGGAAAATAAACAAATATTACTTAATGAAATAAACTGAGCCTACAAACAGCACAAAGTATTATTTGTAAATTTGGAACCCAATTGTGATTATACTGGTATAATAATTGAGCCCATTCCAGAAACAGCCATGCACTACATGACACTACATCCACCATGTATCACAGATGAGACTGCATGTTTGGGATCATGAGCAGATCCATTCTTTCTCCACACTTTGGCCTTTCCATCACTTTGGCAGAGGTTAATCTTGGTTCCAGAACTTTTGTGGCTCCTCTCTGTATTTCTTTGCAAAATCCCACTTGGCCCTTTGATTCTTACTGGCCTCTGATTGCTTTGCATCTTGTGGTATGGCGTTTATATTTCTGAACTTGAAGTCTTCTTTGAATGGTGGATTGTTAAACCTTTGCCACTGCCCTGTGGAGGTTGTTGGTGATGTCACTAACTATTATTTTTTGGTTTTTCGTCACAGCTCTCATAATGATTCTGTCATCAATTGCTGTTGTTTTCCTTGGTCAACCTATTCCGTGTCTGGTTGTTAGTACACCAGTGGTTTCTTTCTTCTTCAGGACATTCCAAATTGTTGTACTGCCTATGCTTAATGTTTGTGCAATGCCTCTAATAGACTTTCTCTCTTTTCTCAGCTTCAGAATTGCTTGCTTATCTCCATATACAGCTCTCTGGTCTTCATGTTGGTTTATCCTTTTTAACAACTAATGCAGTCTTCACAGGTGAAACTGAAGGCTAAAACCAAGAGTAGACATTCAGAGCTGTTAATTTTTTACACAATCAATTTAACATGGCACATCTGGGCAGCGAGAAACACCTATCATCACATGTTCCAATATTTTTGATCACCTGAAATAAAATTGGTGGGTTCAATCAAAAGGTGCCATGTTCTAAGTTTTTTAACATATCTAGATGTATATCAAATAGAATTGGCCTTGCTGTCCCAATACTTTGGAGCAGACTGTGTAAAGTAACAAACTCATAAAGTACCAGATTTTATTAACTTGCCATTTAAAATGATGTTGGTTCTTGATTGGAATTCTAAAAGTTCCAAATGAATTTCAGAAATGGCTGGTATTTAACAAACATAATAATAATAATAATAATAATAATAATAATAATAATAATAATAATAATAATAATAATAATAATAATAATAAAAGCCACAGTGGCTGGTGGAAGAAATTTGTAATTTCAGGCCCTGTTAATAAACCTGACAAATTAACTGTTGTCACATTAAATTCCCAAATACCTGTTGACTTTAAACATTTAATCAAGATATTGGAAATTCTACAAAAAACAAAAAAAAAAAAAAAAAAAACAGCGAATACAGAGAGAAAAAAAATGAAAATCTCCAGCATAAATATCACAAGGATGTGGATACTCAGTAGTCTAAATGGAAACATCCAAAGACTCTTTACTGGGGAAATGCAGACTTTCAGAAATACAAATGTGACTGCTCCAAGAACAAGTATATGACAGATGTATGCTGTCAGACAAGAGGATGCAAATACTCAAGAATGAAATATCAGACAAATGAAGATTTTCAGCATAATCTTCATGATTATAGTTTTGAGAAATACAAAAAAGATTTATTTCAAAATGATGCAAAACAAAACAATAAGCAAAAATACCACGAAGATGAATGAAATCAGAATCCTATCAGAACAAATTAGAACAAACAGCTACACTGGCTAAAAGATGCATTACACTGAAATATTTACATGAATGTGATGCTGTATGTGAGCAGGAATGCCATGTATCTAATAATCCAGCTTGTAAATGATGTGTTTGCTATACATGACCTCGTAAAATCCCCAGTGGTAAACTGCCAGAAGAGAATGTTGCAAACAATATGCATTTAGAAGAAATTCCAAAAGAACTCAAGTGTCTCAACTCAGTAGTACAACATCTCATCAACAACATGAAAGCGATGACAAGATGATAAGGAGAAAACTGAAATGAAAAATAACATACAAGTCTGTTCAGACTGATAGTATCAGAGATGCTCCGAGATATTTAGTGAGTCATAATAAATGGTATGAAGAGGGGGAGTTTAATAAGCTGTGGGTGAACTCTGAGAATGCTGAGAATGATGACAATGAAACAGATGAAAACAATGTTAAGAATGAGAGCAATAGTGAAAAACAGAAAACAGTGGACTTGAGAATACACCTGAGGAAGATTGAACCGCCGAACCAGAGGAAGATTTGACATATATTAAAAAGCAAAATGATCTTTTGCCAGACACATCTTTAACAACTTGTTGACCTAGGTTCAGAAATACAAGATCAGTATTTTAATGATGCAGTAAATGTGGCTCCAGCTGAAGGCAACAGTCCTGTCAGGTTGTTATCAGATTAAACCAATGAAGGAAAATGTTTCCCTATACTCTGTCCAACTGGTAGGCCAACTTTTCCTGCTGACAGAACAGAAAAACAAATACTCTCCTGATACCAGAATGCTCGATTACTCAATGCAGATGGATGTTTTGGACGGAGACTTCATTTTTTATGCACAGTACGTGTCAGAGGTTGATCAGATTGTCTGTAATGTGTCCATTGTACTACACAAAGAATCTGAGAAAATGTTATTTAAAGATGTGACAAACTCTGAATCATTGAAGAAAATCAAATAAATGTTGATGAGCTTGACTGGTCTGAAAAAAAGACGAAATCCTGTTACAGCAGCAAGAATGTTTGACCACCGATGGCACTGTTTCCTAAAAGATGTCTCCAGCTCAACCAACTGGAAAGACTTTTATCTTTTTTTTCTCTTTTACTTTTATCATGTCAAGTTTCAACAACGTGATTCTCCTCATGTCCACTGTCTGTTTTGGGTTGAAAATGCTCCAAAACTTGATCACCAAAGCGATTGTGAAGTTATTGATTTCATAGATGACACAGAATTCTATGAAGATCCAATATGTTACAGATGCTTTCACTGTAATGGTCTACATTCTCATGTACATCACCAAAGCAGAACATGTTACTGTTACTGCACAAAAAACAGCCATGGATGGAAAACTTGATGCAAAAGCAGCATTTAAACAGCTTGGAAGCATATACCTACACAACAGAGAAATTTCATCTCAAGAGGCAGACTAACGAGTATACACCTAAAGGAATGGTCTCGTAAAGTAAAGTTTATCCCCACTGGAGAGAATCCAGTAAAGATGAGCTTGCCTTTGCATGTGCTACAAAGCAAAGTTGAAAATGAACAACATAGTGATGGAAAAAGTTTTTGGATGATGAATGCAGTTGACAGATACAACACCAAAGACAGAACAATTTGAAAATGTACGTGTAGCAAGTTTTTGTTCTGAATACAGAGTACTGTCAAGTTCACAGTTTTCCTTAAAAAAAAAAAAAAAAAAAACTCAGAAAGTAGAACAATTAAACAACAACTGTGGCTATGTGAAATGTAGAACATGAACTGAACCTGCAGTTGTAAGGTGTCCAAGATTTCCACCTACAAAAATCCAGAGAAGTACTATCATTCACGGCTACAACTTTCCTTGCCACATTGTGAAAAATGTCAGCTGAAATCTTTTGTATTTGATACATTTGAGGATTTTTATAACAATGGTGCTGTGAAATGTGGTGATGACATACAAAAAAGTGAAATTCATTGCTGATACAAACAGAAGACTGTTTGAGAAAGAAAATGACAAAATAAATCTGCAGGCAGGTTGTGGTTTCCCTGTCAGATCTGGAATCAGTTGCTCAGTATCATCTTCATCAGTCAATACTTTATCTTTCATTAGTTCTCTACATTGAAACCAACCATTTTTCTATGCCAAGAGAAGACGTATTACTTTTACTAAGATCATTAAATGTTAAACAATCTGCAGTATTCTGCAGAGTATGCAAGTGGTGTCTGGAGAAAATACTTGGACAAAACCCTGAACCCTTCAGATTATTTGTTACTGGTGGTACAGGTACAAAAAAAAGCCATTAAGTTAAAGCAATACATTATGAATCTACCAGACTATTATCTCAACTATCTGAAAATCCAGATGATCTGACTGTGATTTTAACAGTATCAACAGGAGTAGCTGCATTTAACATTGGTACAAAAACTATTCACAATACGTTTTCAATTGGTGCTAATGTCATATCAGTCCCTCTGTGATGACAAACTCAATTCTTTATGTACTAAAATGGGCAGTTTGCAAATTTTGATCCTTGATGAAGTGTCCATGGTTGACCATCTCCTTTTCGTATACATTCACGGAAGACTGTGACAAATCAAACAAACTGGTGACTACTCCTTTCTTGGAAAAGTGAGCATTCTTGCAGTGAGTGATTTCTATCACTTGCCACCTGTGAAAGGAACCCCACTTTACTAAAAAGCGGTGAATCTGTAAGACATTAACTTTGAACTGGCTGAACTGACTATACTTGTCAGGCAACACGACTTTGCTAAAATGTTAAATTGTCTGAGAGTACATAAGAAGAAATAATGTTTAAGCCCCAGTGATAATGATATGTTAAAGCAGTGTGAAATAGGTGAAGAATGTAAAGGAAAAATATTTCCTACAAATACTGAGGGTGACATGTACAACATAAAAAAATACATGCATGTTGCCCAGATGCAACTGATATTTTGGCTCAAGATTTTGACAGAAACCCAAAAAAAAACAAAGGTTTTCAACTCCTGTTTGTCAACATGTGTTTCCTTGGGAGCAAGAGTGATGCTAAAGGAAAACATTGATGTTTCTGATGGTCTTGTCAATGGAGGCTTTCGTACAGTTGTCCATATAAATAAAGGTGAACAGGATTTTCCTTCAGCTATTCATGCCCAAATTTTGGTAAAATTCAGAGGTCAAAAACACGTAATAAATTCTCTAAAAATTCAACTGTCATTGAAGTACAGGAAGACCAAGTCACTGATGGTGGTGTAAGATGTCACTTTCTACTCAGACTGGTATGGGCATGTACAGTTCACAAAGTGCAAGGGCTCACAGTGGACAAAGCTGTTGTATCATTTGAAAAGATCTTTGCAGCAGGGCAAGCATATATTGCACTGAGCCATGCAAGAACCACTAATTATTCAGGACTTTAAGGATTCATCCATATTTTGTAAGGACAAAATGGAGTTGGCTATGAAAGGCATGCCACAAATCACTTTGGAAAACTATATCACTAAATTTGATGGTACATTCAGCATTGCAATATACAAAGTCTGAAAGCCCACTGTCATGATGTTCAGGTACATAAAGTCCTAATGAACAGTGATTGCATTTGTTTAACAAAAACATGGCTGACTGCTGATGACACACAACAGGTACTACAAATACCAGGATTTGTTGTCAAGCAAAACCCAAAAGGTAACTGTTATGATATCAGTGCTGAACATTTCACTAATTTAAAAGCTCAGAGAGGATGTGGAGTGNTGAGTCAAACGTTTTGTTCCAGAAACCTGTAACGTGGAATGCCTATACTTTGAGGTTCCACATATCAGTTTTACAGCAGCCCTACTGTCCAGACCTAATTCATACAAAATTGACATGTTTCAACAGCAGCTCTTACATGTAATCAAATAACTTGTCAATCATCTTGGAAAGAAGGTAATCAAGGGAGACTTCAGTGAAGATCTCTTTGCTTCATCTATTTCTATCTGAAATTAATGGAAGCACATGGATACACTCAACATGTACAAAAACCCACAACTGAAAAAGGTACATTGATAGGCCATGTCTATACAAAAGCTACAGAACATGTTACTGTTTAAGTGTTTCAAGCATACTACAGTTTTTATGAAGCAATACTCATTTCACTAAAGTAATTCAGATTTGTATTGGCCAAAAATAATGTTGTACAACAGCACTGTATATTTCATATAGCACATTGCGTTCTTATATACTGTACTTGTACTATGTTCGTCTTCCTGCTTGCAGTTGTATCAGGGAGGAAGCTATCCCTGAGGGTTGTGATAGAGTATAGAATTGGAAAAAAAAACATAGAAAACAATTAAAATAATACGAAATTGCATAAGACATTATTGCATAAGTTGTATATTTTTACATTACACCATCTATTAACTTTATCTATTTCTCAGGTAACAAAGAATATTGATGATTACATATAGTGATGGACAGTATGGGATATACCTTCATACCAGTGGAGGCTGCCATGCAAGGCATGACACCCTGACATTTACACCAGTTACACCAGGGAATATGCATCTTGTTGAAGGACACTTTGAACACAGCCAGGAACAGACTATCAGACTGATACCAGTGAAGTCTCACTTCCTTTATGGCGCTTTCAAATTTGTTAGCATAATATGCATATCATTGGAAAACTATATAAAATATCAGATACAGTATTGTAAGACATGAAACAAGTTTCAATTAATTTCAAAATGACAAACAGGAAGTATGTTTGAAATTCAGATGCTGGCAAGCATTCACTAAAGCTCACCCTAGAGAATCATAGGAATGTAGAACTAAGAATGTAGGACTGTGAATTTAGCACAATCTAAATAATAATAAACATAGCTAAGGTGGCTTGCTCATTAGGGATAAATTCACAGTGATAAATTCAAATATTTATAATATATTTTTTGTTNATTTATTTCTGTAAAGCTGCTTTGTGACAATGTCCATTGTTAAAAGCGCTATACAAATAAAACTGAACTGAACTGAAATCAGCTGTTTTGAAGCTGATGTTGCTGTCATTATAGATAGTGCATGCAATATGGAGGTGGCAATGAGAGAGGCAGCACATGGTGTTGCTTCTGGTATGGACAGTACTACATGCTATATGGAGGTAGCAGCAAGAGAGGCTGGGCCACTGCCATACAGAAAGTGTTCTGCTTATACTGCATCCATGCGTCAGTTTGACAAATCGAGCAAACCTAATAGACAATGCATATGGACCTGAGAAGGAACAGCCCCTTCTCAAGAAGATAGAGCTGGGACTCTTTTTGAGTCAAGTTAAGCAGTTAGCAGGACAGTCCAATGGTTGGATAGAAGCTGAAATGGACACATACAGAAAATAAACTTCTTTCACTAGCTGTTCTCTTGGTAAAATACTCAATTGTACTCGCTGTTCTCTTCTCTGGCCAAAGCTTATATTTTGATTTCAGTAACCTCTCATCCACTGAGTAGTTAAAGATTGTAGCTTGTTCCCGAAAATGTGGATATTAATATTGTTACCTACCCTGGATAAGGACTAGGAATAAATGGGGCCTGCAGCATTTTACTGTCCAATGGTGGATGAGAGCAGACAACCAGCAACCAAAAAGATTACACACACACACCAGAAGAATGCATCTCAATGCATTTAATGTGCATATAGACCCGTTATTTTAATGCCATATGGCTGGTCATCAGAAAAGAAGGTATATGACACAGTACATAGAACAGTAAACAATCTTGAACAATCTTGAACCTACCAGACAGGCAGAGCGTAGACACACATCGGTCAGGCATACCTTGACCTGCACACAGGGAAAACATGCAGAGTGCGCCTATGTGCTCTTGCATGTACTATTATTAATATTAATTATTGCAAGCTATATACTTTCAGCTATATTAATAAAGGGGGAAAACTCAATATCCTTGCCTAGGGATGTAGGCTAAGTGTTATATTTTTTCCTTTTTTCAATGTTTTGTTCAAAAAATATATTGAATTGAATTAAATAATCAGCTTAGTGTATTCAATCTAGCCATGGGGGTCACAGTCCAGTGACTTCTGTGGCGGTCCCAAGCCCGGATAAACTGGGAAACTACAGCAGAAGTGATCAGGGTGACAGGAAGAAAGGTGCTGGGTGTGTCATCTGGAAGGAGGAAAGAA
>CM074948.1:22507635-22521677 GCA_037577455.1 Pangasius macronema | reverse complement strand
GCACTTGGATGGGTTAAATGCAGAGCACAAATTCCGAGTATGGGTCACCATACTTGGCCACAAAGTCACTTCACTTAGTTTGATGCCATTTACGTTCTAATTTTTGAGTGATCTGTTTTAAGGTGCATGTGTGATTGTTATATCAGAGTGCTATATAACAATCTTAAATAAAATTTCTTTCTAATTATTTTTTGATTAAGTTATTATTTTTTGATTAAGTTATACATTATCTATTATGTAATGGGACGTTGGCTTTAAGTATTCAGTCACCTGATCAAATTCTGTGGGGTCAGACGCTGATCCAATCGTAGTTGATAACTCTGGGAGATTATTGATAAACACTGTGCAGTAGCTAACGTGAATGTATGCTTTGATGTGGTACCATGTAAGGTGCTTATATTATGGCTAAGACACATTTTAAACGAGATGAGGTAATGATCTGAGATAGCTTCATACTGTAGAAATGTGACTGTATTTTCTATATTTAACCTGAATGTTGATATTAGATCAAGAGTGTGACCACCATTATGAATGGATCCTATTATGTTCTGATGACCTGAATCTAGAATGGACACAACCTCTGATCTCAGAGGGTCTCTTGGATTATCAAAATGAATATTAAAGCCTCCAATTAATGCTTTGTCTAATGAAACAACCAGGTTAGAGATGAAATCTGCAAATTCATTTTTTGTGGCTACGTATGTTATGTTAGTATAAAGAACTTCAATCGCATTGAATTTCTGACTCGGTTTTTGTGTGACACCTAGATTATCATAATAAATAACTGCGACACCTCCTCCTCTGCCAGTTAGACAGGGCTGATGTATGTAATTGTATCTGGTTGGACTAGCTTCATTTATTGCTACATACTCATTTGGTTTAATCCATGTTTCTGTTGAACAGTACATCAAATTCCTGATCAGTAATAGTTTCACTAACAATTAGCACTTTAGATATAAGAGATCTAATATTTAACAGTCCTAGCTTCAGATCAAAGGTGCTAGCTGTGCATTCAGTATGATTTAATTTTATATTAAGTAGGTTTCTACAACAAACCTTCTGAGTGTTTCTACATTTCTGTTTAGCCTGTGGAACAGACAGTGTCTCAATATAGTGGAACCTGAGTAATGAGACATCAAATCGAGATTCATTAAAATGACAGTGTGTCAGCTTTTTTGACATAGCAGGGAAACACATACAACCAATGATTATAGAGGTTATATAGATTATAGAATTATATTACTCATTCTTAACGCCTAGCTGATTAGCAATCTCTTCAATCCAGCAGTTGTTGTGTAAAGATATGGTGGGGTTAAACTGAAGGCATGCAAAATCAATAATTGATTTAAAAAAGAAAGAAAGAAAGAAATTGTCATGACCAACAATAGCAGCCTAATTTGTGTCAATATTAAATACTGAAATTAATATTATATACCATATATAATATACCATAACTTGTTGTATACCTTGTGCATGGGCTACACCTTATGTGTGAATTGAAGTTTGAGTTTGAATGTTTGAGATTCTTGTGTTGGGTTGTTCAAAGGTGTGTCCTTCAAACATTTTTTCAGCACAATAATTAGACAATGAAGATGTGAACCCACTATTCAGATGATCCTGAATGTCTGGGTGTGCAAGTCAGGTGTGTTATATGAGGCCACATGTTTACAGGTGTGTCACATATTAGAAATCCAGGTGGTATACTAGACTTAGTAATAAAAAGTGACCATCTTAATATTGTGACACTCGATATTCATAAAACATGCATACTGTTGCAAGTGGTTTTGCAGTAATGTTTCCGAACATTAGCTCACTCAAAGAAACTCCAGCAGCATTCCAATGAAGATTGTGTAGCTAAAATGGACCACATATGACAATATATAAATACAATTATAATTAAATCTATAGCAATCAGGAAATAGCAATGTAGATCATTACAGTGATTTTCTCGGTGCAGGTTTCAAAAAGAGGTCCCACTGATATTTAAAATTTGTAGCTGTTGTAAAAACACGACACTCATTCTTTGTCTGGAGTGTGTTTATGCAACGCTGTTGGTCAAAGGAAAGGCAGAGAGAAGGGGTCAATCCAGGACTCAACAGTCAGGCCAAAAATACATATAAAACAATTACGGCTGCTTTCACACTAGTGTATTTTCTCAGCTGCCAGCACACGTTTTACATGTAATCTTACAGGATTAAAAAGTGCTGCTGACTGATTATTTTTTGAAGAGAAAGAGACAGAGAGACAAGTTTTTTTAAAAAAAAATATATATACTTTTTACAAATGCACTGAACGGCATCAAGCAATTTTTTTTTCAAACAAATCAGGTCGCATTTTTTCTTCTCAATATTGTAACGTATAAGTGAACTGTGTGATTTGTTTTCTTGACTGTAATTACAGTACCTGTTTAAGGATTGGACAAATTAAGTAATGCTGAATAGTAAGGGATTTGCCCCTGTTAAACCGAAAGCAGAGATAAAATTTGATTACTATTGTAGACTTGTTGACTAAAAGGTGGAGATATATTTATTAAAATAAGACTTACTACTTACAAACCATGGGTGAGCATGGTCAGTTTATTATGTGACTAACTAAGAATGTACATGCAAATACACAGGCCATCCTGGGAAAACAATGCAGTCAGCAATCTAGAGGAGAGAAACGCACTGAATGTTTAACACAAACACAGCTGTGTAATATTAACTGCATGAATTAATGAATATAATGTTTATCCCAAACAGTAGAATATAAAACATTCCATAAATGTTATTTCTTGAACCTGTATGATACTGTTGAATTCACCATATTGTTCACCATGCAATATGGATTAAAGTGATATCAAACATGCACTGAATGGATGAATATTTTTATTTATCTGCTACAGGTTCTCAGTAACAAGCTTTTTTTTCATCTTATTAACATTAAGAGAGAGAGAGAAAAGTGAGAATACTCTTGTATTAAAAAAATTTAAACACTAAAGAATATGCTGTTATAATAAAATAATTAGCTGCAGGGTGGTGACAGTAACTACTCTAACTGGTGAATATAAACGGTCTACACACACCTGTTAAAATAGCAGTTTGTGATGTAAAAAAGAAAGAAAGAAAGAAATTGAGATAAACCGTCTTAGATATTTTTCTACCTTTAATGTGGCAGCAATCAACAAAAGAGAAAAACAAATAGAAATGTTAAAAAAAACTACAATAACCCTAATGTATTATCTAAAATAAAAATATAAACTAAAATAATCATGTAAAGTAGACTGTATTCAGTGTATGGGAGTGTAAATGAGCTTCTTATTTTGACTGTTAAAAAACTAATAAAATGACAATTATATATCACAGATGTGTTCTCATGTTCAGCCAATTAGGTATAGCTTCATACATGTATAAACACACATGCACCAGTCAGCCGATTTCTCTAACACACATTTATAGACTCTGAGAATTATTTTAAAAGTAACGAGGCAGGGTTTTATAGGAGGCGGAGAGTCAGAGCGCTGAGCAGCACAGCCAACACTGAGAAACAGAGAGAGAGAGAGAGAGAGAGAGAGAGAGAGAGTTAAAACCTTTTACTAAAAAAGATTTACTAAATAGATTAAATAGCTGATCATACATATACAATATAGATTTTTTTATTATCTCTTCAAACAGAAAATCTGCTGGATTATTGTTGTGCTTTTACACTTCGATAGTAAAACCTACCATTAGTGCAGAGGCTTACAGCACTGTTCAGGGCAGCAGGATTAGACAGGTCTAATGCCATTTTGGAGTCATATTGTACGACTGGATCTCCCAGTTGAGTTCCTGTGGGATTGGAGTGAAGAAACTTTACTAAAAAAGCTGAATTCCCGCTGCCGTCTTAAGAGCAAATGTTAGATGAGGAATTAAGTGAAAATGGCGAGAGACCAGGAGTGTCCAATCTTATCCAGTAAGGGCCAGTGTGAATGCAGATTTTCATTCCAACCGAGCAGAAGACACATCTGAGAGTCTATTGAAAGCCAAGACCGACTGATTAAACAGGTGGAATCAGGTGTGGCTCCTGCTTGAATGGAAAGAAAACCTGCACCCACTTCAGCCCTTTGTGGATAAGATTAGACACCCCTATGATATACTATAGGTGATCAATTTACCTAGAAGTCATTCATATTTGATAATTTTTCCTTTTTTTAAAAAAAAGGGTGATGAAATTGATTGTGTTTAGACGACTTTCACAAATTGTTAAATTTTTGAAGTGACATGCAAAAAGTGTCTCAGGCTATGCACACACTGTAAACATAACACTCTCACCAGTCATACCTCCCATTGGCAAGCTAGCTAGCCTAGCTTGCTCTCTAAATTCGATTTTTTATTATTAGTAGTAAAGCAGGTTAGTAAAGATTGTTGTAAATCTGGTGATGAGGAAGGTTGTTTGCCTTCACTGCATGATTTTTTTGGGGCAAAAAATCAAGACAGTTTGAGGTGTTTGTGCTACTTGAGTGTACGTAGCTACAGTTAAAAGTGAGACATCACTTTGTAATGTTAGTGGTTATTTTTTATTACACTGTAATGTTCATTTTGTCTGGCCCTTTGTCCTCCATGTTTGTCTTCTTGCCAACCTGCAACCTGTTCGTTTGAGAGTTAACAAAGCACTTGATGGCTGTTTTAAAAAGTTAAAAAAAAAAAAAAAAAAAAAATTTTTTTTTTTAAAGCACTTGTTTCCTGTAGGGTTAAATGTAAAACATTCGCTGGTAGATGAGGAGAAAAAAAACTCAAAGTATGAAAGCAGCCTTGAACTCCTGGCTTATTATTTAATTAATAAATATTACATTAGTTAGTAATTACTGTTAAACTAATAAGAAAGGTGTGTGGTTTCAAGAATGAGGAATGTAAGTCTGCATCCACCAAGAGAATTAAAGCCTGATGTTCATCATATGGCCAAAAGTTTGTGGACAATTGACCATCACACTTATATGTGCTTGTTGAACATCCCATTCCAGATTTATTCTCCCTTTGTTGTTATATTAACCTCCACTCTCCTGGGAAGGCTTTCCACTAGATTTTGGAGCGTGGCTATGGGGATTTGTCCTCATTCAGCTAGAAGAGCATTAGTGAGGTCAGGGATTGATTTTGGGAGAGTTAGAGTTAGTTATTCCACTCTAACCTTAACACACCATGTCCCAATGGAGCTCACATTGTGGACAAGGGGCACTGTCATACTGGAACACGTTTGGGTCTCTTAGTTCCAGCAAAGGGAAATTGTAATGCTACAGTACACAAAGACATTTTATACAATTATGTGCTTCCAACTTTGTGTTTGGGGAAAAGCCACATATGAGTGTGAAGGTCAAGTGTCTGCAACATTGATTATTGTTGATTATGCTGGATTTTATTGGATTTCACAAAACTTAAGCTGTAATGTAAGCTATAATTTAATATGAATAAGTAGAATGTAACTGTTAAAGCTCACCGTTGGTGGTTCCATTCATGATAGTGACTTGGTACGTAGTGTCGTCACCTTTGGTGCTGACATTGAAAGTGGTGGTGGTGTTGAAGAAACACTGAATAAGATTTTGGTTTTGTGCTACTACACCTTGATTGCTGTATACAGTGGTCTGAGAAAAGAGAAAAAAAGACAAACTTGTGTCCATTCCCACTTTTTATTGTTAATTTTATAGAAGATCGGGTTCATAGCTTTGAGTCTTACCACATTTCGAAGGGTCAGGCCTGTCCCATTTTTAATAGCAGTTACAAAGAAGAAATTGCTGCTACTGTTGTCATTGCCGCAGATAAACACAACAGTAGAGTTCTAAAAAAAAATATATATATATATATAAATATATAAACTGGAGAGAAAACACACTGTAGAATATTGTATTTACATTAATAACTACATTGTTTATTCTTTACCTGTTTAGTGAGTCCCAGTGCCACATATCCAGTTGTCGTGCCACTGAGCTCAAAGGAGAAATTTTGACTTTTCGTTTGAACTGAGCCGAAGAAGCAGCTGGAGTTTCCTGTAGTATTGCAATTAAATGTACTTGAGAAACACAGCTTACTGCTGCCACAACCATTACGCGTGATGTTAAGCTGAAGATAAAAAAGAGGGAAAACAAACCAACATTAATTGAAGTATGATCAGTGTCATTAAGATAACTCAATGAGACACAACATAATTGTGTAGTTAAACAGGAGGGTTAGGATCACTGATGCTGATTGTTAATAACAAACTCCATTACCAACACCACTGGAACATTGCTCTTGGGATTTGACAGGTCTAATGGTCCGGAGCTAAATAATGAAGTCGCATTTCCCAGGGCTGTTCCTGTAGGAATAGAATGGAGAATCTTTAATGAATCTCACTTTTGGTTGAATCCCTGCCACCATCTCACTGTCCCATTACTTTATCAATATTGTATTTTTTGAGAGAAAATCATATGATAAGCATTAGATGTATTTGAATTGAATTGAGTCAAAATGCTTGATTCACAAAGATTTACAATGACTGTTGGATGCAATTCACAAAATGTAACAAAAACAACGCTCTGACTTGCTGTCCAGATTAAATTTAATATTCTCTGTCTCACATATTGCCCTTGCAATCTCAGCTTGCGTCATGGCTTTTAGGCTGTTTTGCTTGTATGGCCATGTGTGTTTTGTTTTTTGTTCATGTCTTTTCTCCACCCCTGGTTTGGCTGTCTTACTAGTGTTTCATTATTACTCTCACCAATTTTCAGTTCCTCCCTTAATTAGTCTGTGTATTTAAGCCCTTGTGTTTCAACGTAAAGTCTATTGTATGTATTGTGTATTTCTGAGCTGTGTTTCATAGTTCATGTCTACTCTTCCTGGTTTTTGATCTACACTTGTGTATTCAGTTTTATGGATTACCCTTGAAAGATGATGCGTGCCTGTGTTATGACCTTTGCTACTGTATGGTATTTCCTTATGTTTTCTGGTTTGTCCCAATTAATTTTAAACACGTCAAGCTTAAGCAATTGTGTCCTGCTCCTCTACTGCCCATGTTGCACTCAGTAATGCAGATGATAGATAAAGACTGGTGTAATGTTATGTTATGAGGAGGTTGTTTGCCTTCACTGTAGTTTTCACTATAGCTTTAGAGGCAGAAAATAAAGAGATATTGAGCTGTTTGTGCTAGTTGACCGTATGCAGCAACAGTTAACATCACATCACATCTCAAAGACCGTTCCCTAAATACACACCCTGTTGTTTTTAGTTACATTGTAATGTTGGAATGTTGAAAATGAAATATTTTTCATTAAACATTCCATACACTTACTAAAGACTAATCACTTTGTCCTCCAGGCTCCTTCCTGTAGGATTGTATGAAAAATATTCTAAGTGTAAAAAAAAACAGTGTGAAAGCAGCCTTAAACTACTGTTTTATTATTTACTTAATAAGCTTGATATTAGGCAGAAATTGCTATTAAACTAATAAGAAATGTGCGTGCGTGAGTCCAACCTGATGTGATTTATGTGATTTAACACAAGTGAAGTTAAAATATAAGCTATAATTTATTGTGAATAAGTAGGAACTGTAAAAGCTCACCATTGGTGGTTCCATTCATGATGGTGACGTTGTATGTGGTGTCATCAGCTTTGGTGCTGATGTTTAAACTGGTGCTGATGTTGAAGATACACTGAATAAGTGTCTGGTCTTTTGCTACTATACCATCAGAACTGTATACAGTGGTCTGAGAAAAGAGAAAAAAGGAACTCATGACCAGTCCCTCCTCTTAATCTATTATTAATTTTGAGATTGGCTTGTTAACATTTTTGAGTCTCACCACATTAGCAGGGCTCAAGGTTGTGCCATTTTGAGTAGCTGTTTGGAAGAAGAAATTGTAGCTGTTATTGCCACAGGCAAACACAAAGGTAGATCCCTGAAAAGAAAAGAAAAAATGTTTTTTAAATAGTCATTCAGTGATTTCTCTTTCAAATGTGTTTTGCAGCAGCAAGTTGTAGACCCAGTGATGCCTCTTTAGCTACATCAACACCTGTATATGACTTGCAGAGCAAGTAATATTTATTTGCAATTTTTAAACAAGACTCATAATGAATAATCGGAAACTGTAGTATAATTTCCAATAAAAACAAGCACTTGTTGAGAATATCTGCATTGTTTATATATATACTTATGTTCTTCCCAAAAGAATATAATGCTTTTTTTTTTAGTTAGTTGGGGCTAACTAAATGGAGATACTTCCTGTTTCTTCTATTATAAATAGTGAATGCAAACTATAATTAAAATGAATAATCAATCTCTACCTGTTTAGAGAGTCCCAGTGCAACATATCCTGTCGTTGTACCACTGAGTTCAACCAAGAACGTTTGGTTTTTCGCTTGAACTGAGCTGAAAAAGCAGCTGGAGTTTCCGGCAGGATCACAATTAGATGCAGTCGACACACACAGCTTACTGCTGCCACAACCGTTACGAGTGATGAGCTGAAGATTAGTAGAGAAAATGAAAGAACATTAATCCTTCAATTCTGTTCACTACTTAGCAGTGTTCTATCCCATTGATCCAGGCCTTATCAGTATGGTTTATACTGATCATCACAGAAATGAAAAAAAAAATGAACTACTGGTTAATTTAAAAACAAATATTAATATAAATGAGACACAACATAGCTGTGAATAATAAACTCTATTACCAGCCTTGTGTTGTTCTTGGGATCTGCCAGGTCTAATCCTCTGGTGGAGGAAAATACTACAGTCGCATTTCCCAGTGATGTTCCTGTGAATGGAATAGAGAATCTTTACTGAATCTCGCTATTGGGTGAATCCATGGCACCGTTTTACCAGCTCGGTTTAAACTTACAGATCCAGTTAAATTTGTTCGATGAGCATTAGAGAGAGTAAGTCAAAATGCGTTCAGACTGGAGAAGCAGTTTGCCAAGAAGGCACTGACTTGTTTTTGTTTTTTTGAGTTATTTCAGTTTATTATTTTTTTATTTTCCTTCTAACTCACCATTTTAACTTGTAAATTCCAACGAAAACTAATGAAAACTAGCTCAGTGAGAAAGCAGTTTGACTTGATACAACAGCAGGAAGTGAATCAAACATGCCGTGCATTTTTTGGTTGAAACATTTTTTATGTAGATGTTGTAACTGTAGAGCTGCTGAACTGAGCTTTGAGGCTTAAACTGAATCAAAGGACAGAGCTGTAGCACTGCAGTAATGGCATGTGTTCTGGAGATTTGGACTGATGAAAATGCTGGATGTAATACACAAAATGTTTTAACCTAGGTATTTATAAAATTATCTAATCATTTGTTTAGTGTTCTCCATGCATCAGGGGATTTTGTGATTTCTAAGAGCACACGTATGTTTTACATTCTTAGTGCTGCATTTGTAACCAATGAATGAAAAGTTCCTCAATGGCCATGTGGGATTTTTTTGTTTGTTAGTCTGTTTGTTTGTTTACTTTTTTATTTTACTTTTTATGTGCAATGTGAATCCAAACTAAATAGTAAACTAACCAATAGTATCGGCTTCAGACTGATTTGGACTCAATGGCTGATAAGTGTAAATATAGGTGTAGCCAAATATGTAGCCAACAATATTTTCCTAGATATGTATTGATATATTGTATTAATCAAATCCAAAAAAAAAAAAAAACTGCAAGTGTAAAGGTTAAATGTGAATGTAAGTGGGTTTTTTTTGGATTTTACATAAAAAAGAAGTCATAAGAAAGGCTTTAAGGAATTGGTAAGAAGCACGATAAATGTAAAAACTCACCGTTTGTGGCTCCGTTAAAGATAGTGACGATGAAAGGCAGCTGAGTTAAAGTAGAATTGATGGTGGTGTTGAAGGTACACTGAATAAGACTCTGGTTTACGCTTACTGAACCCTGAATACCAGTTATATTTAGGAGGGTCTAAAAAAAAAAAAGAGACAGACACAGAAGGACAGAGATAGAATATTGGTTAGACACTCATCTCCAACAGTATTTGATGTAACAAACTTTTGACAAATATTGTCAAAATAAATACTATAGTGATTTGTTTGCCAAATCTGTCAAAATAAAATATTAATTATGTATATTGTTCTTTTGTTACAGGGGATTGCCCCTGATCTTTTGCCTTAGGTTAGAGTATATTTTGGATTTTGTTGTTTGTCTAATTGACTAGTTGAAGTTGACTCCTGTTATCCAGGGTTAAATCGTACATTATTTTGATGAGTTTTTTTTGTCTTATTTTGTGTTGCTGTATTTGCTTACTTGTGCATATTTTCTTGATTAAACCAACTGTAGTCTAATCCTTATGTATTAGGTCAAGTGGCCATGTAGATGGGGTGTTGGTGACACCAGAGGGTGTGGTTTAATTGCAATAATGAACTTTATTACTTACTTTTTGTAGTGTGCATGTGTATGTGTGCGATCTTGGGACACGGGCATGTGTGGTATGGTAAGAGACTAGAGGTTCCCGTTGGCAAGTCCTCCCTTCCCAGCAGCCAATTTTATTTGCTCAACTTGTTTTTTTTTTTTCTACTTTACAATCTACTATGACACTGAGACTGCCCATTGAGGCTTAGCTTTTATAGAGAATGTATAAACCTGTGTTTTCTGTCTTACTCATAGTGGTTTTAGGGTTTGTACATGACAAGATAATTTTTTAATAAAATTGTGGAATAGTGAACTTGGAATTATTTCTCTGCTCTTGTTTTATCAATCAACCTGTGATTGTATACAAGTGTACTACAAGTTCTTGTGTTTTCTTGTGTAACTGCCTTTTAGGCATAGTCTGTCATATACTATCTACCTTACCGTTTGCCAGATTACACTTATAAATGGTTACTGTTACCAGCTGTAAGTCTTGGTTATTGCCTATAGCAACTGCCTTCAATATGAAACTCAATGAAGGTCTCTTATTGAATTGCTAGAATTATTGCACATTTTGAGCTAGATTAGGTTGTTAGTATTAACAAACTCTTTCAATGTCCATCACGCTTCATCTTACCATGTTAAAAGGAACCAATTGAGTGCCATTTAGAATAGTTGTTTCGAAGAAGAAACTGCTGTTGGTGCTGGTGTTGCCGCAGACAAACACACCAGTGACTCCCTAAACAGAAAAGAAATCAGTAAAATAGTAATTCATTAGAAGGGATGATTTGGACAAGGAAGTAAAATGATTATTCAAACAGGTTTAGCAGCATATTCTCACTCTCTCATGAGGTTATGTGAAAACAATGGGGAACAAACTTTTACTTAAATGGTTGCCCATGATCAGAAACGCAGCTGAGGGTGCCAATACTATTTAAAAGTCTTTCATTTCTTATTTGAAAAGTGAAGTTTAATTCTTCTTTGGTGGTATAAACTGCACCGAGAATGGAGATTTCAGAAAAGATCCTGGCGAACAAAAAAATCTGTGGAATCGACAGCAGTAGTTCCAGCTCATTGTCAGTTAAGCTGTTTGACCGTTTATGACCTACTGTTGCCAACTAGGCTTAGGCTTGCTCATGAGCTTTTTTTTTTTGTTCATGTGTGCATGCGTGCGTGTTTGTGAGTGTGTGTGCTTGTGTATGTGTGTGAGTGGGCGGGGATATTTTCAAAACCTTTGTGGATGTGAAATGTTTTAAAACAGAGGAGTTTCGGTGGATGATTTGAAGATAAGCACTAAGATTTCATCAATGCGGATACTATACAAACAACATTTTCTCACACAGTTTACCACTTGTCTGATTGTGGTCATTTTTAAGGAATTCAATTTGAAATGTGATTTTAAAAAATGAACTACTGAACACCTATTACAAAATCATCATGCAAAAATACTTGAACATTTTTACATGTTCTATTCCTGACTTGTTTTTGACCTGAAATGTTGTTCCTGAATTGATTTTGACAATGATCTCAGACATTTCTGTTAGACATACATCTTGAAAGAAATAAATTAAAGGAAACTAAATTAGCTTGAATTGAATTAGAAATTGAAATTGAACTAAAACAGAAACAAAACAGAATCAAATATACTGAACAGCAAAGCAAAAAGACTGTAGGCAGAGGATCAGAAAGGATCTGATACAAGACATTATAGACAGAATATCTACATAAAGAAGACAAAGAAAAAGTTAATTAAAAAATTAATAAAGACTTTTTAAACCATAGCATAGTTTTCTAAAGGTTTAATTCTAAAACCCCGGACTGATGTAAATACTGTGAAATATGAACATATTGTAACTTAAATGACTGACATTATTGTATATGACATTATTGTTCAGTCTCAATGTACAGTACGATATGCAGATATTACAGGTACACAACTTACAACACTTTGTTCTGACTGCAAAACCAGTAAATATATTTAATACCAAAATTCATAAACTTTTATTATTGTTTCTAAATTTGTCAACCAATAAAATGTGTTTGTGAGTTAATAGTGCTACCTGAATTAGTGGCTGGGTTAGGTTGGTTGTGGGTGTGAGTCCCAATGCCACGTATCCCGAAGTGCTGCCGGAGATTTCCACAGTCAGTACTCCACTACTGAGCTGAGCAGAGCTGAAAAAACAGCTGGAGTTTCCTGCAGGATCGCAATTACCCGGAGTCGACACACACAGCTTAGAGCTGCCACAAGTGGTACGAGTGATGTTGGTCTGAAGATCATAAGAGAGAAACGTTAACCCTCCTGTCCTGTTCATGACCTGACCACTTTCATATCTTTTAAAATAAATATATCTTATACTGACAATCAGTAAATCAAAATAACATAGCCCGATTTAAGTCCAGTGATGATAATGCTGTGTTTTTCTTACAGTGAGTGGTGTTGATGGCAGTATCTGGGCTTCAGTGAAATGACAAACAGCGCAAACAAACAAAACCACCACAAACAGTCGGGCCTCCATCTCTGATAACACACACAGCAAGGCTTTTATAGCAAATTTATACAAATATTTATATATTAGTAATATAATTTATAAGTATGACTTGTAAAGAAAATAATATATTTAAATATAGTTAAAGTTAAATAAAAGCAAAACCAACATGTGGTGATTTTTTATTTTTTTTTTAAGATTAAAAAAATATTTACCTGTAACTATAAGATGGATGATTTTGTATGCTCTGAATAAGATGCGTTGCAGGGTGTGTTGATGCTAAGGTGGATCTGTCTATTTAAACTGTGAGGGCGTGTCATTTTCAGCATCTAGATAGTAAATATAAAAGAGCCAAAGTTGAATAACTGGTTTATTATTGGTGTAAAATTCCACAGGCATTACAGGAAGAGGAATTCACACTAGTAACACCTTATAGTGAACCATTTAAAACACCAGAGTCAGTGGTCATAGAGAAAATACACACTAAATGAACGATGAGCGTTTGTCATTTAAATTATACTGTTAAGAAATTAGTTCATTTCTTTACTAATATCAATTTTCATATTGTACTCTTGCTTGTATTGAACAGGAAGAAGTATTGACCAAACAAAATATTTTGTTATGATTTTAAATTGTGAATTTATAAAAAACAAAAATGTTTGGTGGTCAGTGTTCATTTGTTTTTCATTTCAAAAAATACTAAAAAGAAGATCTCCAGAATAGTTTCTGGCTTTAAAACAATAAAAAAAAGATTTTGTATTTCTACTTTTTTACAATCATTTTAGGTTAATTTTGTGGCTAAAATTAATTAAGGATTTTTTAATGGGCTGGATGTGTATCATTAATTACTGGGCAGATTTCAGATCAGTGTTAGTGCCTGATGTACTGCTACTATGGATCACTACTGACTTAATGAGTGCTAAAGAGGTTAAAGGTAAAGGGGAAAAAAATCAGGACTTTTACAGGTGCTGCAATTTACTACCATTTAAAACTTTTATTTTACAAAAAGTTTTTTTTTTAATAAATTTTTTTCTCACATATGTTGATCCCATTTATATCATATCTTTTGTAAAACAGAGGCAAATACACTCCTGAACAAAATCTTAAGACCAGGGAAAATATTACGAGTATTCACACTTCGCACTGGTGGATTGTAACCAGCAAGAGACAAAAAATAGAGAGTAGGCAATTTATTGAAAACTGCATTTAAACTCAAACAGGCTGGTCATCAGCTGA
>CM074948.1:22481585-22507535 GCA_037577455.1 Pangasius macronema | reverse complement strand
ATGAACAGCCTGTTTGAGTTTAAATGCATTTTTCAATAAATTGCCAATCTCTGTTTTTTTGTCTCTTGCTCCTTTTTGTTCTTTTCACATTTTGAAGCAGTTCTTACAACCTGGTTACAATCCACCAGCGCGAAGTGTGAATACTTGGAATGTTTCCCCTGGACTTAAAATAAAAATATGAAAAGAACATCAAAAATATTGAGTGAATGTAGGAAGATGATCAAAAAGGCCCAAATAGTTATCACTAGAATGTTTAACACAGAACCTTAACTTTTAACAAAGAAAGATTCAATCCCTTACAGAAACTTCACATCAATAATGCCAGGATTCACACGTGATATTTACATTTGTGTTTTTTAGACACTTCACATGTTATATTTTACACATTTTGAGCATGTAATTATTATTCATATGAAATGTTCTGACACGAATAATTATTTTTCCTCACATGATTACATATTCCCATGATATCATATGTGGACAAACGGGAAATAAAAAATCAGCCATGTAAAGAGTGATTAGAGATATTATTATATACTAAAACTTCTTCTTCTTCTTCTTCTTTTGGCTTTTCCCTTCAGGGGTCGCCAGTCGCTTAGTAGTGAGAGGTGGATAGGCTATCTTCTACATCCTCAACACTTGCACCCACTAGCTTCATATCCTCATTATTATATACTAAAACATTGTCTTAAAAATGTATTGATTTTTTTTATGTATTGGTTGGTAACATTATTGTATATTTTGGAAAATTGCATTTGGCTTCATGATAAATACACCAAAAGCACAAGCCACTTACATACACACACACACACATATACAGTATTCTTCCTGTCAGTATTTTTATTGCAAACTCATGTTCTCTTACCATGAATTTTCAACATGAAAATTAATTATTGATCAGCAAGTATTCCAAGCAAAACAAAAACTGAAAAATGCTGCTTGCTTAAGTATTCATCCTCCAGAGGCTCCAGAAGAAAGATATTAACTAAACTAGGACATTTTTCAATTATAATTGTCCTTCATTTGTGAAATATTAAAACAGCTCCCATTTGCTGAGCAGAAGCTACCTCTGCTGAACTATCATTGAATAGACTGTCAGTCTGACAAAAGGAGTGAAAACAAACACTAAGGAGCATTTTAAGGAAGTTAAAGATAAAGTCATAGAATTTCATAACTTTGGAATAGGGTGAAAAATTATATCTAAGTGGTTGGACATCCCAGTAAGCACTGTTGGATCAATAGTGAGGACGTGGAAGCGGCATCACACCACCCAAGCACTACCTAGACCAGCACTACCTGTACAAGGCCTTCCCTCAAAATTCAGCCAAAAAAAATCCACGATGGAGACTGATGAGGGAAGTCACAATGAGGCCAACAGTCACTCTGAAGGAGTTACAGTACACCACGCAACCATTTTAAGAGCTCTCTGTAATGAGGACTGTATGATAGGCATGGCTAGAAAGAAACCTTTGCTCTAGATTGAAAATATTGAAAATATTGAAAATATGATTGATTGATTGATTGATTGATTGATTGATTGATTGATTGAATTTATTGATTGAATTTATTTATTTATTTATTTTTGTAATGGGACCACGACCAAGATATTTGTTTGAGACAAGTTTCAAAGCACAAGAATGGATGGATGGAGCAAAATACAGGTGGATACAAGTGAAGAGACCTGGCTTCAGTCTGCTACAAAATCTAGAACTTGGGAGAAACTTCTCCTTTCAACAGTGACTAAGTCAAAGTCCAGATATGAATCCCATTGAGAATCTGTGGCACTGTTTAAAAGAATTACAGTGAACAAACATCATCAACGATCTTGAAGAACCTGGAGCAAATCTAACCAAAGAAAGAAAAAAAAAAAGGAAGCAAACAGGTTCACCTAGTGCCTCTCATTTTGCAAACCTGTGTGCACAAAAGAGATGTATGGAATTGCACAATCAATTCAAGGTTTCGAGGGTGCTTTTTATGTGAAAGCAAACCTGAAATAATGAGCCCCACCCCTAAATCATTCCCTGACCCTGATTATTCAATTCTGGGACAGCAAATGTAGCTTGAATAAGACAGGAGTAATGATCTCTGAATACCTATTCCTGATTTCCACATAATTTTTATACACAATTCATTTATTTTCACGTGATCATCATATGATATAACATTTACTTGAGGTCATGTGTTTACTTGAGGCTACATGTACAGTTTCAGTTGAAATACATTTGTTCTTCACATAATCACACATGAAATTTGTCATTTTTCTTTAAGGCGAAAGAAGAATATTAAAAATGAATTTATACATTCAGGCAAATGTTCTACTTTGACTGAATTAACAAGAAAAATGAATCATTAACCTGTTCAGCAGAATATGATGAATACATTCTAAAGCGAAAGAAAATGGTGATGGCGAAACTCACACTGCAGGTTGTATGGAATGTTTTCGTGCAAGAACCACATTTTTTCATAATGACAAGTCCATCTCTCTTTACACCTCACTTCAGTCTTCACCTGAAAAGTTGTACTTTCAGTGTCTCAACACATGAGAATGGCATGTCATAAAGTCAGAAAGATGTTTGTGTGACAGGTTTTAGTAGCATACAAGGAAGTTTGTGTCTTGTGACTGCAAATAATGGCCAGTCACAGGATATCAAGGAAGAGATTAGCATTCAGCGGAAAGGCTAAAAGCTAAAAGTTCTTGCTGTCTGTGTTTACCCAGCAGAGACCCCACCCAAAAAACATATAACACGTGGATTAGGTGGACACTGAATATACTGCTTCACTTTTTTTAATCATATCCAATGGGGTAAAAAAAAAAAACTTGTTTTGCAGCTCTAGGGCATGTTGTAAAAGGATCCATTACAGGCACTGTGTCTGTGTGTCATGATCCTTAAAATAATACCTGTGTTTCTAAAAAGAAAAGAAAAGAATTGATTTGTACACTCACCATCCACTTTATTAGGAACACCTGTACACCTGCACATTCATGAACTTATCTAATCAGCCAATCATGTGGTGTATGTATAGGGCCCCAACTTTAACCGTGGCATGATTGTTGGTACCAGATGGGCTGATTTGAGTATTTCAAAAGCTGCTGATCTCCTGGGATGTGGAGTGGTGCAACAAACAAAACACATCCTGTGAGCGGAGGGTCTGCAGGCTGAAACACCTTGTTGATCAGAGAGATCAGAGGAGAATGACCAGACTGGTTTGAGCTGACAGGTATGTATAAAAATTCTACTCAAACCAGCACATCTGGTACCAACATCAATGCCACGATCAAAGACACAGAGATCACACTTTTTCTTCATTCTGATGTTTGATGTGAACATTAACTGAAGCTCTGCCACATGACTGGCTGATTAGATGATTGGCTGTGTAATAATACCAAACTAAAATACTCATTGAATTACAAGAAAAAAATAGCTGAAGCTGGTCAATGAGTGTTTTAGTTTGATTTCTTACAAAATACTTTGGGAACTAAGAGAAAAAGCAATTATACTGGAGCAATTATACTCCCCAAAAATATCTGTGATCTTTCTTCATTACAGGATTTCAAAACCTGATCTGACTGTATGACTGTATGATCTTTTCTGATCTGACTGTATGACCTGATTCATGCCATGGATTTTTTGTTTATTGTCTCTTGTTCTTTGTCTGCTGTCATGTTGACTTATTGTAAAGCGACCTTGAGTGTGCAGAAAGGCGCTATATAAAATAAAAATATTCTTATTCTTATTCTTATTCTTATTCTTATTCTTATTCTTCTTATTATTATTATTATTATTGTTGTTGTTGTTGTTGTTGTTGTTGTTATTATTTAAGAAAATGGCTTAAAAAATCATAAGATATTTTTGTAAAAGTTTTATACCACAGCACTATTGGATTTGTGAATCAGCAGCAGCTCTGATGATACATATGTGTTGACGTGATGAGTACTTGTTTTGTTAAAAACACATTTTAGTTTACAGTTGGAATGTCTTCCTGCTGAAACCACATTCTTCTCTAAATTCCAAACCAGATTTTATCATCAGACCAAATGAAACTTACATTCCACATGCTTTTATTCCTGTAAGGAACAATGGCACCTTATGTCAAAGAGGATGGTCTGTTTAGCTACCATAAAGATAGTGATATTATGTACTGAGAACCTTAATGAACATTAATATTGTCATTAAAATAATGAACAATGATGCACAATTGAACACTGATGTAAAATCCTAAAAACTGTCTAAATGTATCAGATAGCTATGAAGTAAGTTTTGTCTTTTGTGTCATTTTGTGTCTAGCTATAGTTAGCTATAATACTCTTACTATAACCACATCACACACAGTGATTTGTTGCCTTACTTATCATGTCCATGTAATGTTGTAATATGATTGAGAATAGAAACGATCGTTTGGAGTGGGATAGAAACGGGGGATTACACCAAGTTTGATTAGATTGTTTGTTAAACAAAAAAGCCTTCAGAACATCTGACGACAAAATTAATGATCTTGTTAAAATAATAAAAATATTTTTAATTCATAAATTTTCAGTTTGCAATTCAGCTTTCTTCGTTGACATGTTTTGGGTGTAAAAATTGCAAAAATGAACTTTGGTGCCATCTAGTGCTTGTTTCTGTGTTTTCATTTTCAAGTAGTCCAACTTGTAAACATGGGGCTATAATTACAGACACTGTCAGTCAAAATCAGGTCTGAGTGAGATGGAAAACATTGTGTTAAAACAGGGAAGTAATGAGTAGGGCTGTAGATAAGAATGCTACTGTAGAGTCTAAGACCAGGATTAGCCAAAATCTATTCAAGGCCATGTCTTACGGGGGTCAAGAAATACTCAAGACCGAGTCCAAAGAAAATAAGGTAAGATTGAGACTGAAACCCAGAGGACTTAGGGTTCTGGGACCCCATTGTTACACCATTGTTGGGGCCCTATGCATACACCAAGGCAAGAATTTACAGTTGTTTAAACCAGAAAAAAGGCAAGGCTGCTATAACACAAAATAGAAGCTACTATAACAAAAACAAGCAAGTATTCTCTGAGTTGAGGGACACAGAGTCAACCCTTATGGACAGTAAATATACTCACTCGTGTCTGAACAGGAGTCCATCAAGGATTTTCATGAAATTCTGAGCCAGATTCTCTCTTGCATGTTCTCCCTGTGCTTCTTTAGTTTCTCCGGGTACTCCGGTTTCCTCCCCCAGTCCAAAGACATGCGATGCAGGCATTTCCAAATCATCCATAGTGTGTGAATGTGTGTGCAATCGTGCCCTGTGCTGGGTTGGCACCCTGTCGAGGGTGTCCCCTGCCTTGTGCCCCAAGTCCCTTGGGATAGGCTCCAGGGTCCCCTGTGACCCTGTGTAGGATAAGCGGTATGGAAAATGGATGGATGGAAAATTTGCAAAGCAACAGAGAAAAAGGAAATGGGCGACAGTGTCCTGAATATCAAATAGACAAGTGTCTAAAAGATCCTTGATCATGCCATCAAGCCTCGGAATATCAGGAATCAGCTCTATTACTGAAACATTGTGATTGTTTAACATTGACCTTGTCACTTTAAATATTGGTTAAAAATAATATAACCTCTGCTATGGCTTTATCGTTAAGTGAATTCTCTCCTGCACTGATTACTGTGACTCAGAAATATTCAGAAGTACTAACCTTGTTTTTTTCTATTCTATTCTCCAGTTTTCCTAAAGTGAAATGAAAATCAATTGGCCAAAACAAACCTGGACCAAAACCCACAACTAGTTGGATAAAAAACATTTTCCCCCGTACCTTAGCTATGATGGGATTCTTCTTCTTCTTTATGTTCTTTTCCTTTGGCTTTAGTGGGTAAATATAAAAAAAAACAAGTTTTATTATTATTATTGTTGTTATTATTATCATAAAAGTCTTCAATAGAAATCTTAAAATTAATTGAAATGTATAAGATATGGTGATTATACCAGCTCTGCATGTCCTTGATTCATTACTAGGAGCGATAATCCGAGGGCCACCACGTAGCGATTAGTGATTAGCAATGCCACAACCATCATCTCATATTCTCTCCCCTTCAACCACAGTGATGCTAGCCAATTGTCAGTGTCTGTAAGGTACAAAACTATGTATGCAGAAGAGGGCAGTTAGCACTTTCCTCTGATTGTATTACACTGTCCTGTGACAGAGCATGAGCAGCAGTTTGAAAAGACGTGGTTGGTTGGCTTCACGTGTCTCGTATGTCTCTACGAGTGATTTGGGCCATGGCCAGCAACTCAGACTTGGTGCCCAGTGATACTCTGTTAAGAGATGCTGAAGGGAGACTTGCCATGTTTTTTACAGAGTGCAACCACTCCACCCCATAAATGCAAATTAGTGAAGACCACTAACATCATGACTCAACATTAAAAGCACCACGATTTGCAGACTACTCCCACGCTATGATCTCCTGGAGGATCTGACCTCGCAAAGGCATAGCTACCTCTAAGGTAAGTGCTGCTAAGCTATCTAACATGATGCTAGCACAAATCGCCACCTTTTCAGGACAGGTTGACCTGTTGCCAAGGATGGATGACCAAATGGGGCTACCACGTAAAGTCACTCTTCAGGGGGCCAAAAGTCTCCCTGAAACATTGAAGATATGGCCAACACAATAACTTTGAAGAAGTCACAAGAAAGAAACCATTATTACACCTTCAAAGTGAGCGTTTATCACGTTAGTTTTTTCACTACCCCCATCTTACCCATTGCTCCCAAGGAAAAAAAATGGCTTGACTTTAACATTTGAATTGTTACCATTTTATACCATACCAAATTGTAAATGTTAACTTCTTCTGTGGAAACGTTCACAATTGCCAAGAACATTTCACAGTAAGTCATGTGGTCTATGTTATCAGTAACGGTTGCCAATCCCTTTCTTCTTCTCACCTCATACACATGTCTAGTGTTTGAATATTGTCTAATTCCTAACAGTGTATCAAGCACACACAACAATTCTGCTCCATAATTGGTTAGATTTGAACACTAACACTAAGGTTAAATCAGGAACCGGGCTGGAAAATTAGTCTTGTTAGTGAGGGATAAAGGTTTGAGAAGCTTTTGGAACTATCTGGATGTCAGCATTAATTACTCAGAAAGTTATCAAAGAATAATTTAAATTCATCTGATGGTTTTAAATACAAACATAGGACAACCTGTCTGTACTGTTTATTGACTTGATTATATTCAGTCTGATAATCTCTTTGAATATTGTAATATCTTTTGGAATATGTAATTCTGTATGATTGTTTTTTTATTTTATTTACAGTGAGTGAGCAAGGTCACTTTACAAGGTGATCAACTAAGAATGCGCATGTAAATGCACATGCGTCCCCTGGAAAACAATGCTGCCACCATCTAAAGGAAGAAACTCACAAAATAACTCAAAGCCATAATCACTCAAATATCAGCAGCCTGAAAGTTTCATATGAACACAATTATGTAAGAAAATTTGATTATTAGTCCAAAATATATTAATATAATTATTTAAATAGGTTTATCTCATAGTTCTGGTCAGAAGGTGTTGATTAATTTTCTATAACAGCAACTCTGACAGTAGTGCAGCTGCAAATCACAAGTTTGCATTAATGCGCTCGTTCTAATACGTTATTGTTTCTATGGTAACAGCTCATTCACAGGGACTTGTATGACGCTGTAACTTTAGCTGTAACTTTAAGGTTTTCAACACAGAATATCAGTTTGCGTCGAGATTGCAACTAAACCCAGGTTTAAAATATCACATTTTAGTTATGTACGTTGGTTACGTATTTAATATTTATAGGATTTCTGAAAGAATATACTACAGTATTATTATTTTAGGTCATCTGACGAAGTGAAACCATTTTTGATGTGGATTCAGAAACTGATTTACAAACAACTGAAATTATCATGTGAAGTTCTCTGACTAAATTGTTATATGTAAAAGTGGAAAGTAGAATGTCTATGGGAGTGTAAATTAACATCTCTTATTTAATAAATAAAAAAAAACTGCTAGATTTACAAATCAGAATGTATGCAAACTCAATCTTTGTAAAAAGTCAAACACAAACATGCTTTCATGTTCAGCCATGGATGGTTTCATCCACACACACACACACACACACACACACACACACACATGATCCTATCATTTTAACATGCAATCATAGACCCGTAACAAGGCCGGTTTTTATAGGAGGCGGAGGGTCTGAGCAGCACAGCCAACACTGTGAGAGAGAGAGAGAGAGAGAGAGAGAGAGAGAGAGAGAGATTTATGATACATATGCAGAGTATGTAATTAAGACTATATACACACACACACACACACACACACACACACACACATACACACACACACACCTCCGACTTCTCTTTTCCACCCACAGAAGTGTCGCTCATTCAATATTTTTTTTGTTTTTTGCACCATTCTGTATAAACTCTAGAGACTGTTGTGTGCGAAAATTCCCAGGAGATCAGCAGTTTATGAAATGCTCAAACCAGCCCATCTGGCACCATCATCCAAGTCACAGAGTTCACACTTCCCTCATTCCAATGTTTGACGTGTACAGTAAATGAAGCTCTTGATCTCTATCTGCGTGATTTTATGCATTGCACTGCTACCACATGATTGGCTGGTTAGATAACTGCATGAACGTGCAGGTGTACAGGTATTCCTAATAAAGTGGGTGGTGAGGGTGTACGTGTGTGTTTACATGTTAAGAAGCAACACATCAGTAAAAATCTGTGTAATGTGTGTTTACCTTGAGTCCAGAGGCTGATGATTGTGTTGCTGCCAAGGTTAATGATACTTTGGGGTCAATAAGTATAGTTGCATTTTCCAGTTGGATTCCGGACTTGGAGTGGGGAATCTTTACTGAAAAAAAAAAAAAAAAAAAAAAGGTTGGTGCCATGGTGCATTTTCCTTAAAAAATTTGATTTGAGACGACTCTCACCATCTGTGTTTTACAGTAGCTTTTTTTTTTTTTTTTGCATCCAATATAAACATAGTAAGAAAACAGATTTAAAATCCTAAACTTAACACATTACTGTTAAACTAATTAGAAATGTGTTCAGTTTCGAGAATCTGGAGCCACCAAAAGCACCAAAGCCTGATAAAATTGGTTGAATTTAGCAATTTAGCAATGACAAAATCAAATTAGAAAATAGAAATAAAAATTACAATATCAGTAAATTAAGACTCACACTGCAGTGAAAATCACACTGTGAAATATTGTACTTACATTAATATTGTTCATTCTTTTCCTGTTTAATCAGTCCCAGTGCCACGTATCCTGTCGTTGTACCACTGAGTTCAAAGGAGAAATTTTGTGTTTTTCATTGAACTGAGCTGAAAAATCAGATGGAGTTTCGTGCAGGATTGCAATTAGACGGAATGGACACGCACAGCTTGTGCCACCACAACCGTTGCGTGTGATGTTGAGCTGAAGTTTAATAGAGAGAAAACAAACCAATATTAACTGAGGTATAATCAGTGTCATTAGCATAACTCAATGAGACACAACATAACTGAGTAGTTAAACAGGAGCGTTAGGAAGAGTGTTGCTGATTGTGAATAATAAAGTTCAGTACCAACACTGTGCTTGGAATACTGCTCTTGGGGTTTGCCTAATGGCCTAATGGTCCACTGGAGTTAAATACTATAGTTACAGTTCCCAGGAATGTTCCTGTAGGAATGAAACTAATAAATAAACTTCTCTTGTGGTTAAATCTCTGTCACCATTTTCTTCTGTGCTTTGTTTCTGGTAATTGTAAAGCGACCTTAGGTGTGAGTAAGAATGCTATATAACTTTTCTTCTTCTACACACACACACACACACACATTATATATATGTATATATGTATGTCCTATGTGTATACTTTCGAGTGGAAAACACCAAGGTAAACCACTGTATCTTTTCCAGCTGATTCGAAGAGGGTGGAATTTAGGGTAATGTTGAAGGTACACTGAATAAGACTCTGGGGTTTTCCCGTACTGAACCCTGAATACTAGTTATATTTATGGTAATCTATGAAAAGAGACAGAGAGGGACAGTGATAGGGTTAGGGTTAGAGATCTCTGTCAGTATTTGATGGAACATTGCCTGGAATATGAACATGGTTGATAAGAATTTGGAAATATAAAAGGTTAGCTTTAGCTGTTATAAAGTTTATTGGTTGGCGCAACTGCATTCTGTATGATATTTAATGAAGTCTCTAATCGAATTGTTAATACGTCTGAAATTTATGTGTTACTCTTCACATACAAAATCAAGCAAACTTCTATGTCAGAGTCATACCACGTTAGCAGAATTCAACACTGAGCCATTTTGAGCTGCTGTTTCAAAGAAGTGAGCGGCATTATTGTTGCCACAGACGAACGCAAGGATTTTTCAGCAGGGAATGCAGACCTTATGAACATAAAAAACACAAAGACGCAAGCAGGCATACACTTTCAGCAGCTGAATCTTACTGTAAATGTCTTCCTACACTATTTATGAAGGCAGTAGGTAGGGTGTTCAGCTCTATTTTGTAATAACCTATGCTGCAAGCAAATAAGTAGATAGGAAGCCATTTGTTATTTGCTTGAATTACAACATGGTAGATTTGACTTGTATCCCAAGGATGAAATGTAAGAGCAAAGCATATAGCCATGTCATGTATTATGTCTAAATAAAGTAAAGCCATCAAATTGCTGTTTGGAGATACCTGTCTGGTCTTTCAAATCCACCAGAAACTTTTTAAAAGTGTGACAAACTTTGGCAGAAAGCTTCTAGGTGTAGGACTTGTTTAGATGTAGCAATGGGCTATAGTTTGTATTAAAACCTGTTATTCTCCCTCCTTTCTCACTAAGCACAGCTGAAACATTTATAAATTACCTCTCTTCCTTTTTTTATTTTATTTTATTTTTTTACCATATGGCACTCTGCTCTTTTTCTTATGCGGGAGCTATAAAAGATAACAGGGTCGGGGTGGGGTTGCTCAAGTCACCTTACACTGAGCCAGATTACTAGTTCCCCATCACTTCTGACTAAATGATTTGATCATATGCACTAAGTTTTGGGCATTTTCACCAATAGGAGTACTATAACATATAAATAACAGTTTGTCAGTTTTTTTAATTGAGGTGGCTTATCAAATGAGAACATAATAAGCCGTCAAGAAATTTATAAGACCATGCCCAGATAACCTTTTTTAAATGTTAATAATAAGATTTATAATCACGGCTAATTAAAACCTACCCCACAGCATAGTCATATAATTTTAAAACCTTTACTGATATAAATACTGTGAAATATGTAAATATTTGAATTACATGACTCCTGACATGAAGTCCTGCCGGAGATTTCCATAGTCAGTACTCCACTACTGAGCTGAGTAGAGCTGAAAAAACAGCTGGAGTTTCCTGCATTTACCTGGAGTCGACACACACAGCTTAGAGCTGCCACAAGTGGTACGAGTGATGTTGGTCTGAAGATCATAAGAGTAAAAATTAACCATTGTTAACACTCCTGTCCTGTTCATGACCTGACCAATTTCATATCATTTAAAATGGTCTTCTGTTTTTAAACATGTTTTAAACTGTCTATCAATAACAAAAGATAAGTTCATGTTACACAACATGACCTGGGATTTAAGCCCAATGATGCTCTTTCTTTTAACAGTACAGACAAACACAACCACCACAATCTGGCCTCCATATCTGATAACACACACATACAGTGACACTTTTAGAGCAATTTTCCAAATGTTTAATAAGCATTTAGATAAATCGAGCTGTTTCCTTCAGAACTTGTGCACTTTGCTGCACTTTTCAATATTCACATTTAATATTAATACTAATATATTAAAGATAATGTTACTAATATATTAATCATACAATTTATAATAGTAACGTGATTGCTAATAACTAGTAAACAATTATAATTTTATATTTAATCACAAAATTAAATGGATTTAATCTGAGTTCTGAACTTGACATACCTTCACATAACCAGGCCTCGACTTAACCACTAGTACACAGACCCCTAGCACAAATGTACAGCAGAAAGATTTCTGGATTAAATCATCAATGTACCCATGTAAACAGAGGAGATAAATTATAATCTTGGGGAAACATGGTTCTGCTAGTCATTAATTATTTCAAGGAATGGCACCATTACCCATTCTTTTTCCTCATGGCCAAAGTGAAATACGTACTGTATATAAAAGTTGAAATTCTCCATGTCAGGTAAGCTAGATGGGCTTTGTTCTTTATTTGATTAGTTTAATTTATCCCACAGTGCTGTCAAATTCAGTGGCTCTGACAGTCCGCACACACACACACACACACACACACACACACACACACACACACTAGCAGGATCAATTTGGAACATTACTTCATAAAACCTGTTTCTGCATTCAGTAATGAATTACTAATCAGGGTAAATACAGATATGTTGAACTTTGTACTGTCATATTGCACAATGTTGAATTACAATTAAATATACACTAAATGTTGCGAGGCCAAGTTTCAAATTTTTATTTCTTCAAATTTACTCTACAGTTTTTCCCAATTGATTACACCCATTTCCCCCAACTACAAACAGAAAGCACCCATACTGTTCTGAAAACCTTACATTTAAAGGGAAATATTCACTTTTCATTCAAAGACTCTACACACATGCCTCGTAGCCCTATAATGTACACGCGCACACATCAGCAAGTTAGATTTCTTTTTCAAAGTGCAAAGTCCACAATAACAGCCAATGAATAACCAAATTATGTACATTTCATTGTTCATGAATCTAATTACCTTACAAACTGAGAAAACAAACATTTCTCAAAAGCTTTCTTGTAGTACAAAAACAGGGAAAATGTGATATTGGTACTGTGTGTACAGTTGGTTGTTTTTTGGGTTTTTTTTGGGAGTTTTTTTTTTATAGTTGTAAGAAATGTGATGTTTGGGGAAATGTGTGTATCCAGGTGGGAAAAACTATAAAGTATACATACATAAAAACAAACAAAAATAAAGAAATTTAAAAAAAGAATTCTTAGGCATCATCTTGTCGATCATGAGGATTCGGCCACAAAACCTCCTCAACATCACAACGAATGTGCTTTCATTCATTATGAAAATGAGACAGTGTGGGAAGTACACAGCGCGTTAAGAAGTGTGTATAGAATGTTGCAAAATTAATGCAGCAGAACTGCAAACTCTGTAGAATCAATAAGAATGTGTTTATTATTGTAAAGGAATATTGTGCGATTATGGGATTTTAGCATAAGGAATCAATTATTTGGTGTATTTATTCAGTCACAGTGTGTATCCAAAAGAGAAAAACTGTATATAAAAGGTACAGTCAGTTGCGGAACAAATATACATGTAAATACAAGCCATATATATCAATGGAAAATCCAGTAAAGTACAACAATCATTTCTATAAAACTAGACAAAGCAGCTTAGATTGGGTTGATGTTGTTGCTGAGCTTCTCTCATTGTGAGTCCATGGACAAGGATGTTGTCAGTCACAGTGACCTGAATTTCTTTTGATATATCTGTTCTTCTGCTTCAACTCTTTCTCTTCACACTCTTTGTGGTCTTCTGCCATTGTTTTGGTCCCTTAAAAAAAAGGGCACACATGTTGCTCTTTTATTCCATCCTGAAGTTCTGATTAGTGCGTGAACAATTTTGCTGCTTAATGTTTACATCTGGAGAGCTGTGTGTTCATGGTGTGTTAATGCAGTTCATGTTGTGATGTTAGTTCTTTCTGATTGTAACCTGTGTGTGAATGTAGCCATATAATAGTTCTGGGAAATGTGTCATGTGTGTCGAACTAGTTTCACTGACGTTCCACAACATTAAATGTAACAATAAATGGTTAAAAGGTGCAGTGTGTCTTCCAGTGTTACAGTGAAAAGGAACACTTCAGGACGCGAAGAAAAAATAATTGCCTCTGCTTTGTGTCACGATATGTCACGCAACCTCATCATGAGTCACAGTTTCCACACATGCGCACGCATATTTCTGACTTTAGATAAGCCATCTGGCATGCAAGAAGAACAAAAAGAAATTATCAGTTGTGTGATATTCACAGTCTTACGTGTACATCACTCTTAGACAAAGACATGCGTCCGTGTTTATTTTTTTACGTCACACACAGAGAAAAGAATTCAGAATAATGTGCGTGAGAGAAGGTAAGCGTGTATATGCTGTGTATTATACTGTAGATCAGAGGAGTGTGGCTTCCTTAGTGTGGCTTCCTGCCAAGACAGGAAATGTGCTACAATACATGGATTAATATAATCATTTTAAGTGTCTAAGTGATTGAGAAAAACTGAAGTCATTGCATGAAGCTGAAGATCCTGTTTATACACACTTGTACGGCCCTAACATATACACAGTTAACTGTTGGTCCTTTCCCAACTAATACCTGATATTGACATAATTACAGGAAATTTGAAATTTGAAATTAGCAAATACCAGTGCTAGTGTTAGACAGTGTTAGTCAACCCTGTCTCCTGCACTGGGCCACAAGTTTTCATTCACTTCACACCTTACTGTGTGTCCTCTCAATCACATTTTGTATTACAGAAGGGGTGTCAAATCATGTCCAGAAAGGACCAGTGTGGGTGTAGGTTTTCATTCCAAATGCGTACAAACCATACCTGAAAGTCTATTGAAAGCCAAGATCAGCTGAATAAACAACTGGAATCAGGTTTGGCTCCTGCTTGATTGGAAAATAAACCTGCACCCACACTGGCCCTGGATAAGAATGGACATCCCGGTATGACAGATTAGGCCCATGTTTACTTACAAAAATCATTCCAACGATGTCCAGTTTCTTTGTGTGGATAGTAACAAGTGGAAAACAAACACCTGGGAACCTCTTCAGCTACACTGAGGCTCACCTGTGATTGGTTGATTATTTGTTTATTTATTTTTAGATAGTATCTTTTTTTAAACATAATTTTGAATACAGTAAAACTATTCTTTTTTTGCTGTTTTGCTGGAGGTTGACTTTGAGTGAGAAAATAATTTGAAATTTGAGTGTTGAGAATGTGTGAAGCTAATTTTTAAAACTTGAACTCAGATAAGAGATGCAAGAACTATGAATCAGCCAAGTAAAAAAGTACATTGTAATCTGGATTTACAGATAAAAAAAAAAAATAAAGCACACTGTAGAACATTTCTAACATTCTTTGGATGTTTTTTGAAAGAAGAACATCTTTCATGACCTGTGCTGTGACGTTTCTCACTTTAAGGAAGCACTAACATAATTCCAGAAAACAGTAAATGAACCACTCATAACTCTATACCAGCTGTACAAAACACTTTCATGAGACCTCAACCACATATGTCAAACATACAAAGTCAGGATGGAGGAGTTTACATTTTTCTGTTTCTTGGTAATGTCACAAGCTGCATTCATTTAGTCTTATTAATTTCAAGAAAGGCTGGTGAGGGAATGACTATTTATAGCTGCTATAACGTAAGTGAGAACAGGAACCACAACATTCCACAACGCAACTATAAACAGACAAAAATATGTGTTGTTCTTTAATAAATTAACCACTGTAATCTGTAAATAGCTGTGGTATAAGAGGAATAAAACACTTAGGGACGTGCTGTTATAGGATAATAATCAACATCACACCCCAATGTGTACTGTTTTGAAAATTTGAAAGTTTTTGCTATTGCTATTGAATTGCAATATTCAAGCAAATCAAATAAAAAAGAATCTCAAAATGTATTAATCATAATTTGTAAGGGGAATGTAGAAAATCCTGAATTATTATGTTCTTTAGTGGTTCATTATATGAGTAGTGTGTTATGTGTATTGTCTTAATATTCCATCACACTATAATTAAATATATGAATGGAATACATTTGAAAAAAATGAAGTGATGAGTATTTGTATGCTGAAACCCACATTTCATGTTGTTTGGAATGTCTTTCTGCTGAACTCACATTTTTATATCTTCATAAACCATAACAACAATCTTCAGAATAAAAATATAACTTATATTCCTCACACAGTTGCTCTTGTATGACACCATGTCACCTCGCAACAAACAGGGTCAACTGTTTAACTGAAACTAGCAGGAAGATGGCAATAAGATTAACTGAGTATCTTAATAATATACAAAGAGGGTTTGTTTGAGTGAAAAACAAATGAACACTGACATAAACACCTAAAAATCTACTAGTACATCGAAACTCCCATGTTAAGAGCACATTCCGAGAGTTATTCTCTTAAGTAAAATCTGATAATACAAATATACAAGGCACAGAAATCTGTTAAAGAAATCTGATTTGTCTGAACTGATTGTGAACGGAAAGAGAATGTAAACCTGAAATGACGTAAATTCAGACACCCAAAAGATAATGAGACGTAAACATCCAACACAAAACTAATATCTATAAATCTCAGGACGTGACTCCCTTAGCGTTCTGATATTTTGGAACAGAACATGCAAATCCTGGCATCCTGCTGAATTATTAGATATTCGAAACGTTTTGGAATAGGTGAAATGTTCGGAAATGAAATGATGAAAATTAAATGCAATCTGACAGGTTACACATTAAAGTTATGCTCAAAAAACATGTTCTCATTTCTCAGACTTTAACTTCGTTTAAAGATAAAAGGAGCAGGTTCCTATTATTGAATCTAAATTTCTTTAAAAAGGTTCCCCTTGTGCCACAAAACAGTCCTGAGCCATCAAGGCATGGACTCCACCAGACCTCTGAAGGTGTGCTCTGGTATCTGGCACCAAGACACTAGCACCCACATTTTACCCTTACACCTCTTCATGGCAACAGTATTCCTTAATGGCAGTGGCCTCTTTCAGCAGGATAACGCGCCCTGGTACAAATAGTTCAGGAATGATCTGAGGAACATGACAAAGAGTTTGAGGTGTTGACTTGGCCTCCAAATTCCCTAGATCTCAATCCGATGAGACAATGGGTGGTAAATCTGTCCTAAAATAAAATAAAGGTAAATAAAATAAAGTGTTTTGCTGTTTTTTTCCCTCAGCATCGAACAACAATCAAATAAAATATGCAGTTTCACTTACCATACAAACACAAATCATTTGTGCAATAAATATAATATAACTAGGGTTAGAGTTAGACTAAAATTACAATATTATTTATGGAAATGCTGACAAGAGAAGGAAAATTTAAACTTAAAATAAGTTTGCTTTAAAAAAAATATATTAAAAAGTTCAAATGAATTATAAGAAAATTAAAATCCAATGTTTACTTTGTATTTCTTTTCCATGAAACCACACAATGAATAAGTCCTAGCTTAAATTTATATTATTATACATTGAAAATATCTCATTTCCAGGGTGTTTCACAATGCAGACAGGCGCATTCCTTTTCCCATAGTCCCATCTATGAGTCTTTATTTAATGAATTTTGAACACTTGAAGGAACTTTATAACAGGCATAAAGTAATTTTTGTTTGTACACAAGTATTTTCATTGATTAATTAATCAGTAGCACATGTTCAGGCATGTTTGTATTTATTTCAGCAGAGTCCAGCATGTTGGTTTAAGTTTGGATAAGTAAGTAAGAGTAAGATATTCCTTTATTTGTCCTGCAATGGGGAAATTGCATTTAGCAACAGCAGGGGTACAGTACAGAAAGAGTATGCACACAAGAACAAAATAGATTAAAAACTATTCTAATATGAGGTAAAAACACCAGTGAGTTGTCAGACGGTGAAGGCTCATGCCTTATCTGATGCATATCGTATTTCTTGTTTCTCCATGAAATGTGTTTGTAGCCTTCCCTTGGCGTTGATTTGTTAGCTTATATTGTTGTTTGTATGCAGGGGCAGATCGTACCAGTGCGCTATTAATTCAGTCCTAATGGATTAATTATTAATAATATAGTGGGGCCCAAAGGTCTGAGACCACATTGAAAATCTGGGGATATTTTTTCTTTAAAACTAGAAACTGTTTTAATGTTTAATATCTTGAATATTCATTATTTAAGATTCTAATGTATATAAAAATTCAGATGTGTGATATTGATATTATTATATCATGTTAAGTCCTTTGCACAAAAGGTCAGATTTCCTTGAGTTCTTATTTCTTCCATTGCTGTCATTAAAGAAAAGGAGAAGTACTAAATACTTAAATTCTGACATTCATATTATTTAAATGCAATTATTTAAAAGATTCTACTTTTCACTCATGTTTATTGCCAATAATATAATTTGTAATGAAACAGTTTGCATCAAATTAGAAGAGAATTCAAACTTTTGGACTCCACTGTGTATAAAGAATTCATTATTAATACTGTCAGTTGTTTTGATTTGTCTGCAGTTTTAAAGACAAAGGAAAAAACAAAAAAGTCAAATCATGAGATATCTCAGATGATACAAGCTTTAAAAAAAAAAGATACAATGTTTTTTAGTACTCTTGCTGTAATGTGAAATAATCAGGACTAGGCTTGTGCGATAACATTATTATCGTCCCTACACAATATTACATTGCAACGTTTATCGCTGATTATATTATATTACCAGACCTGCCAACCCTTACGCAGTTTGCATAGCAGCTCCACAACACTGGAGAAGTTTGGAGTTTTTTGCCCATAGTTCCTGGCTGCACAGCTGGTAATATTATTACAGTGCCTAAGAAAGTCGAGGAGACCCCAGAGTTGGGGTAGAGGAGGAAGTGCAGAATATGGATATGGATATTCATATGCCTGATGTTCAGTGGAGTGAAGTGGCTTGTGGCTATGTATGGTGACCCATACTCAGAATTTGTGCTCTGCATTTAACCCATCCAACACCCGTAGCAGCGGGCAGCCTTTTTTTTTTTTTTTTTTTTTTTTTCTTTCACTGCAGCGCCTGGGGAGCAGTTGGGGGTTCGGTGCCTCAGGTCCACCTCAGTCGTGGTATTGAGGGTCGTGGTATTGCTGGTCATTCACTCCCCCCACCTACAATCCCTGCTGGACCTGAGACCCGAACCCACGACCTTCACGTTATAAGTCCAACTCGCTAACCATTAGGCCACAACTGCCCCCAAGTGGAGGCAGAGGTGCTAGAGAATAAAGGTGGAGGAAGAGAAGCATAAGGAGGAAGACATGTAGAGGAGGTTTAGAGGGTAAAGGTGGAATAAATATACAGTATACAAGATAGGTGTGTACTAGGTTTAAAGTATGTCTTTATGACTGTTCCTTTTAAATCTGAAGGTGCAGGAGGTGGATGAGGTAGTGGAGGTTAATGTGTAAAAGGTGGATATGAAAGTGTAGGTGGAGAAGTTGCAAGATGTGTTGTATGACTGAAGGTGGGGAAGTTGTAAATGTGGAAGTGGAGGACTTGGATGTAGAGACAGAAGAAGTGGAGAAGATACAGGTGGTGGATGTGGAGGTGAAGAAGATCTAAGGGGTGAATGTAGAGGTGCAGGATATGGAAGTGGAGGGGAAGAAGGTGCGAGATGTGGGAGAGGTGGTAAGGTGGAGGATGAAATGGAAGAAAATTCAGGAGGGTGTGGTGGAGAATGTTCAGAATGTGGTGATAGCATTGTTAATTGTTAATGTAGGAGCGAGTCTGAAGCAGAGAAGATCATAAAGGAGAATAAGAAGGTGCAGGTTTTGGATAAGGACACTGAGAAAATGGAGAAGTATCATTTGGAGATGAAAGAGGAGGACACACAATTTGTTTAAAACAGGACTGTGTCAGGACTGAGCTTGAGGTTCTATGTGTGCTTCGGTGTTCTGTGAAAGAGAAGAGGAAATGGAGGGGCAGGGAGAAGTGGAGGAGACTGAAGCAATGGAGGCTGAGGTGCTAGAGAAGCTAGAGATGCCAGAGGTGGATGAAGAGGAGGTCAAGGAGGTGGTGTAAGTGGAGGCTGAGGGGCTGGAGATGGAGACTGTGAAGGTGTTGGAGGATGTTGAGCTTTTTGAACACTGCAGCTCCTCTCTGATTATATTGAGCTCCACCAGTCCTTGATGCAGCTGCTCTGCCACCTCCCTGATCTTTTTGGCAAATTCTGACTTGGCTCCTTTCCTAAGTTCATGAGAATCCTTTGCCACAAAGTAAATATCCATGGCAACAAAGAGACCGGTGAGGACACCCGTTGCCATGGCTGCAACCTGCACTGCTCTGGCTGCTGTGCCACCTGTTGCCATGGTGACTTGTGTGAGCCTGGTGATCTCACTGGCGTTGATAAGTACTGCTTTGCCTGCCATGGCGCCGTCCTCGTAGATATTATTGATTGCAGAGAAATCACTATCATACACCTTTAGCTTTTTCACCTTTAAACAAAATGGGAATAATCATAGTTTACAATGTTAAAAGGAGTTTTTAAAACATTCACTTAGTCATAAATTTATCATTAGTATGTGTTGGTCAGTGTTGCTGTGGATGCGGTATTTAAGGATCTGTTCAACTAGGCTTTATAAGTAGTGTAACCTAGAAAACTAACTAACTAACAAAGGCTACAAGCTACTTAGATTTCATGTCAGATATGTTAAATGTAACCTTGTAAAAAAGGTCCAGTTAAAATCAATGCTCACTAGATGATGGAAAGCTTATTGAATGGACTGCTATTCTTTTATAGGTTACACAGAACTCTTGTCCTCACCCTGGGAGCATTTAACTCTCGCAGGTTCTCGATGCCTCGTTTGATGAATCTTGTGCATTTGTCAATGTCAGCCATCTTGCTCTGGAAGTCCTTCACAATGCACTCCACTTTCTTGCGGTCCATCGAGCCATGGACAGTGTTGGAGATCCCGGCCGAGGCCGATGTTAACCCGCCCGCCGCAGCCATGCCAAGGCCCACTGCTGTGATGATCAGGGATGTTCCCATAGTAACAGGTGCCAGAGCAAGGCCTGCTATAGTTGCCACACCCCCAACAGCGCTGGTGGAGCCACCTGTGATCTGGGCCACTTTGGTCCTTTTGTTGAAGCGGTCCAGACCATCGGCAATGAGGTTGAGGTCAATGATGTGCTGCCAAAGAGCTTCTGCTCGCTCTGAAAACAGCTGATTAAACACACGAATGCCTCGTTGCACCTTTTCAGCTGTTAATGCAAATGCCCTAAAGAGAGGAAAATAAATGTAGAATTTACTGATATTTTACAATTTGCACTAAAATGGGAAAAAATAATTTTTGCAATGCAAAGTCTTTGTGTCATGTTTCTAGAACCGAGAAATAAATATTAATCTGTTGGTAAGCAGCTTACGTAGCCTCCTCTTTTTCCGTCATATCTTCATCGTTGGACATCGGCTCCCATTCTGAACAACACAAGCACACTATGGTTATCTTACTATTCATTTATGTCACACTTTCTCAGCCTAAGTGTTGTTACGCACCTAAAATCTGTATATATGCTTTAAACACACTCACGTTTGACCGTACTCCACCACTCCATGAGGCTGTCAAGATCCTGTGACAGAAAACAAGTCATTTACCTCTATATAAAACTAATTGTAGGAAAAAAATATGTAGATATATTCCTGAGAAACCTCTTCGTCTTCGATATGAAGTCGATCCAGACGAACCTCATTCAGCTGCTCCATGAGGGAGTTCTTCTTTAAGGCAGAAAAGACAAAATATGAAGACAATCCCATATATAAGCTTGTCCTCAGTTTGCATCTTTTTCCACCTTTAATGTGAAATAGCAAGCAGCAACATTCAAGTGAAAAACAAACAAAGATTTTAGGGAAAAAAAATTTTAAAAACTACAAAAACCTATGTATGCACACCCCTTAACTAATACTTCCTCTAATACTCTTCCTTGCACAAATGCTCCAGATATATCAGATTGTGAAGGGATCTCCTGTGTACAGCCCTCTTCAAGTCATTCCATAGGTTTTTGATAGGATTTAGATTTAGGTTCTGACTGGACCATTCCAAAATGACGATCTTCTTCTGAAGCCATTCTTTTGTTGACTTGGATTTGTGCTTTGGCTCATTATCATGCTGGAAGGTGAAATTTTTGTTCAGCTTCAGCTATCTAACAGAGGCCTGCAGGTTTTGTGCCAAAATAGATTGGTATTTGGTGCTATCCATGATTCCTTCTATCTTGACTAGAGCCCCAGTCCCAGCAGAACAGAACCTAACCATAGTTTGATGCTGCCACCACCATGCTTCACCATGAGTATAGTATTCCTGTCTTGTTTCTGTGTCAAAAACATATCTTTTAGAGGTTTAGAAGTTCTACTTTGGTTTCATTGGGCTTTAACACATTCATCTTACCCCAGCATCTTACTCCACAGCCCAGACATGTGAAGAATACGAGAGATTGCTGTCACATGCAAGGAGTGACCAGTACTCACCAGATATTCCTTCAGCTCCTTTAATATTGCTGTAAGTCTCATGGCAGCTTCCCTGATAAGTTTTCTTCTTGCTCTTTTGTCTATTTTAGAGGGACATCCTGTTCTGTCCCTAAAATGTTTCTATTTGTTTTTTTACTTTTTTTTGGTTGCTATATCACATTAAACGTGGGGAAAGATTGCATATGATTTACCTTGGTTTAATTTTTTTTTACATATCACAAAAACCTGCAATGTTAATAGGGGTGTGTCAACTTTTTTTATATTCAACGTATATATATANTATATATATAAAGACTCAAAAGGCTGAAACACACATTCTACTGTCTTAAAGGCACAGCCAATCAAACTTGCCACTATTTCCATATGCCTATGAACAAGTCAGAGCAGAATGCACCAGAAAGAAACCTATACAAACTGAGTTGATGAGTTGGCCATTTTCATTTTTTCTCTGCTTAAGTCACAAGAATAAACATAGCTTGTCGTTTACAGGCTCTGTAATTTATGTTCATTGTACAGAAATATATTGCCATAATAATAACGGGTCACTGAATCTTCAGCACTAAACAGCCAATTTATTGTCAAATCAAACTTTTTACTGTGCTCAGTCTGACTGAGAGTTTGTAATTAACTTCTGTGTAGAGAAGTAGAATACAGGGGAAACAAAATCAAAGCAAAAGAGAAAATGAGGAAATGGAAGAAAATTTCCTGAATAGTGAACAAACACATTTTACAGCTGTGCATGCAGCACTATGTAGATGCACAAAGTAAGCAAATTTCAGCAGCAGTACAGCCCCAGCATGTAACATTTATTTTATTTTAGACATGGCCACCTACACATGGTTTAAAAGCCAGGAAAAATTCCCCTTTCTGAATACCTCTAAAACCTCAGTGCCATCCTCACCGCTCCTCTTCTGATTCATTTTACTCTGAAATAAAGAAATAGAAATAGGAAGAAATGAATTAACTGAATACATTTATAAAAACAAGCCTCATGTTGCATGTATAGTTCAGTTATGTAAGATAAATAAACATAAATTCAGATATAATACATACATAATTAGTTATACTACGCTCTTCAACACCCTTGATGATGTTATGATGCTCTACATGAAACAGAGCTCAAATTATTTTACGGCAGAAATCAGGTTCAGGTAGTCATAGTGTGCTACTCAAGTGGACATTACTGTTGTTAAGAAAAATACTGCACTTAATTACGACTAATTAGCAACCATTTGATTTTTTTTGATTTTGAAAATCTGAAATAGTCTACTACNTGCATAACACTGGACATTAGTAAACAATCTGGTATTTAATTTCAATTCTTGACTCTTCAGTTCTTAGTAAAATTTATTGAAAAAAAATACCTCATCTAATTCATGCATGTGCATCAGCTTTAATTTCTAACATTTATTTTATGTAATACTTTATGTCAAAATCAGAAATATGATAGGGGGTTGTTTACAGTTTTCCATTTTCCTAAAGTGAAATGAAAAACCCACAAAAATGTTGGGTAATGTTTTTATCCCCTACCTTAGCTGTCACATGAGGCATGAAGGGATTCTTCTTTTTCTTTACTTTCTTTTTCTTTGGCTTTAGCGGATGAATAAAACAACATTAAACTTTGTTATGATTTTATTATTCATTATAAAATTCTCCAAGAGAACTGAATAGAAATGCATTGTGTATGATGATTATACCAGTACTTTCTCTTTCTCAACTGCAGCAGCAGCTTCGTTCACACACTCCTCACTGTCATCCTGTTACACACATTTTAGACGTACAATGTTGAGAGTTTGTGAAAATATTACACAACAATTTTGAATGCAATTTAAAGTTTCCTGGATCTAAGCAAAATGGGTTCCAACTGGGTTCATTTAATTTTTTCTACAATAAATTATTGTTTCTGCACATTTATTATCTAATTGTTACTTGATGAACTTGTGTGTTTGATTTTTTGTCATTCTATAAATGTGCACTAACATTTTAAAGTAAACAGACTCAGTACCTCAGTGCGCTCACCAATNACACACACACACACACACACACACACACACACACACACACACACACATGAATTTCATCATTTCATCTGTGGATTTCTAGTATTTTAGATAAAAGTGTCCACATTCAGAGTCTGTGATTTAAGTCCAAAAGTTACGTCAGTATTTACGTGGGGAAAGTTCCTGGTATTCAGAGTTGGGTTATGCAGCTGCTTAAGTGGATTTTCTTAGCTCCACATTCAGATTATAAAAATCAACTGTGTGTAGATCACACCTCAAAGGTTGCCAGATTTTTCTTGTTCTTTCTCTCCAGGTGTGTGTGAGCTTCATGTATTGTAAGGGGAATAGCATCATCCATAGATCTGTTGCAGTGATATGCAAACTGGAGAGGGTCCATGTTAGCAGATGGCGACATGCATATATAGGTTTTAACTAGCTGATCAAAGCGCTTCATGACAGTGGAGGTCAGTGCGACAGGGCAGTAGTCAGGCAGGAGACAACAGGTGTCTTAGGAAATGGGACAAAGGTGGTCCTCTTGAAGCATACAGAGATAGCTGACAGGCTGACCTCCACACACTGGGTGGCACAGGCTCTGAGGACCAGGCCATGGATGCCATAGAAGTAGAATTGCCCCTTGAAAGAAGTGGCCACATCTGGCCACAACTGTTCTGGTCCACGGGAATTCTTTCAGTTGATAATTGGTATTTGGTATTAAAATCAGTATTCCTCACCTCATACTAGTGAGGTGGACATGTGTACATCACAGTTTTTCCTTCCTTTCTAGTCTGTTATTAAGCGCAGGTCGCTCCACATGCGCTTGAGGTGTGGCCCATGTGGGATTCCACCTTGACCTTTTAGATATCTGGCGTTCTTGTAGTTCACCAGGTTCCCAGATTTGAAAGCAGCAGTCCATGTTTTCAGATTGGCACAGACATCACTATTGACTCAGGGCTTCTGGTTGTAAAAAAAGACAGATTTTTCTGAGTTCTGCAGAGAATCCCAACACACCTGTCTCTGTTATATCTCCTTTGGTTTTGCAGGTGTGTTTGTAGACAACTGGCAACTGAATAGCACTTCATCCAGGACAGCCTATTGTTTTTTGTTTCATTTTCTTTCATGCTCTGACAGTTACTCACAAGATACTAAACTAAGGCCATAAAATCATTATGTGTGCTTGTGATATAAGTAAGGAATAGCATTTCATGCTTGGGTGACCATTACAGTTCCTTAGCTGCAGAGCATTTGTTGTGTTGCTCTCAGTTATTGTTTGGATTGTGTTTGGTTCTTGCCAAGGCGATAAATGAGTGAGTGTTAGCATAATGACTTAGAAATATGTTTCAAACGTTAAATCAATTCAAGCTGTTGTGAGTGGGGCGCTGAAGAAACCTCAGACCACACATACCACAGGATTAGTCTGAGGACTCAAGCTAATCATTTGGATTTGTCGCTTTATTGCATCATAAATAATTTGAATAAAATTGAGAAATTCTCAGTTCAAATGTTGCTGGAATTGCAGCTCTCTGACATGTAGAAAATGAACCATTGCACCATTGTTCCGTTGTACCATTGTACCGTTCCGACCTGCTTCAAGGCCACCACCATTGTCCCCGTGCCAAAGAAGTCTTCAGTGTCCTGCCTCAATGACTACTGTCCCGTTGCACTTACACCCATCATCATGAA
>CM074948.1:22432555-22453489 GCA_037577455.1 Pangasius macronema | reverse complement strand
TCTTGCTCTTGTTTCTTCTTTTGGCATTTTGAAGAAGTTCTTACAACCTGATTACGATCCACCAGTGCGAAGTGTGAATACTTGCAATATTTTCCCTGGTCTTAAGATTTTGATCAGGAGTGTACCTGTTTGCACCACTAGCTGTGAAATAGCACCACTATCAGAGAACTAAACAAAAAATTAATTCTTTTATTAAATCAATTTTATTCAGGTTGATATACAGGCTATATTATTTCCCAAGGAAGCCAACATGGCAGTCTGGAACATAAGGAAGTGGAAACAAAGGTTTAAATTGTAACCATGGTTCTACAACTGAGTAGAAAGCATTTTTATTTTATTTTAAACTGAAATGTAATTAACAACTGATTTTTAAATATGTTGCTGAGGTATAAATTACATTACAATTTATATGAATTGTACTGAAATTGGCTAGATGTGTGCACTTTATGGCATCATTTTTCATTATGAAGAGCCAAATACATGCCCACAGACAGTCCTTTCATTATTACTGTGCTAGGCTACCTGGCCATGTAGCAAATGGAACTAAAGTTTGACCAAGAAAGGCTAAAGCAAACTAAAATGGACATGCACTAACCACTATAGCATATGAAGGGGTTTGCACCTAGGCAGGTCATATCCCGCCATGTTGTTGTCTGTTGAAGCACAGCATTCATGACCATTCTGATTATCAGGTTGCCCACCAGTCCACATTCTTAGGGTTATATTACTTAACAGGCGACTGTTGTAGGACCAACACCAGTTGTCTAAGTCATTGTACAGTCCCATCCAGACAGGCCCTGTGTTTTTTTTTTTTGTTTTGACAATGTGTCTCTTAGTTTCAGTAAAGATGTTTGACTTTTAGGCATCGCCAGGTCTGATGCATCTGCCCATGTCATGGCTTTATTGATGAGGATGGGGGTAAAGGGTCGACAGGATGACTGAAACAAAACATGTTGACAATATTTTATTAATGAATTTTAAAGTATTAAAGAATTTCATTGTGTATGACTAAAATTATAATGTCTAAAAGATAAAAATACCTGGTGATTAAATACTGTATACATGGACTATTACATAAGGAACAAAACATGACAAGGCATGCTCTTATAGGAAAATAATCAACCATGTGGTGATGTGATGAAGGTTTAGGGTTAGGATTCTTCTTCCATTATCATTCTCATTTCCTTTTCCCATAATATAAGGCACATGGACACAGCATGAAGCCTCGCTGAGTACTATTATTAGTGTAAGGCCCTTAACCCTCTATGCTTCAGGGACATTTTCACTGCTGACCCTGAGCTCCGACCCCAACTTGGGATATGCTAATAAAAGATTTCACTGTAATGTACATGTGACGCATAAATAGTTCTTCTTCTAAAAAGTTCTGGTCCATTGTTTCTTGCCATGCTTTTTTTAATAGCTGTTTGGTTTATCCGACAGCTCTACCTGGCTCTCCTGGTCAATGCTTATTACTCTTTGCAAGTGTACTCTGTTCACCCCAGAGATGTGGACAAAATCTGACAAGTTCTATTTCTTTTCAGTGGTAGAGCCATCACCATTTTTGACCAGTCTCACATGTTTGACTAAGCAATGCTATCCCAAACATTTGCAGAGTTCAAGAAGGAGTTTGGAGAAGCCTTTGACCATCCAGTCTCCAGAAAAGATGCAGGCTAGAGACATTCATTAAAACCAGGCAAACTGTAACCAGGTTCAAGGTTTATTGTTATTGTCAAGGACAGTGAAATGGGGGGTTATGCTTTCTCCTTACCCAAAACAAAATCTGGTTTGTTTGAAACCACAAACATGAGCATGTATATACTGCAGACATAAAGGACATTTTAGAGTGGAACACACAATGTGACCAGACCAAACCATCACTCCTATTATAGAAAATAAGCAAATTACTGTTCTTGTGTATTTTTCATAGTGCTCACAGTTAAACTGCTTTCCAGCACTCAATTCCAGTGCAGCAGGGAAGTTCTTAGATGTAAAAGCAATCCAAATGCACTCCCTCGTACCACTGAAAGGCCCTCTCAGCCCTCAGTCCTCCTCAAAAGAAGGTGAGATTATATCTTGGTCTTTCTCTCCCTTGTTGTACCACCCAAATCACCCCAGAACTGTGAAAATGACCTGTCTGGTGCACCCCTTTCCAGAAACAGACTACACTCTCTCTGCTCCAGAGAACAAGGCCATGAAGGAGGACATGAAAGAGTCACTCAACCAGGGGTGCATCTCCTGTTCAGTAGCAGCATTCATAACTACATCTGGACACTGACTATTTGGTCATTCTATATGGGCTAGTTAATGCACCTTTGGTTTTCTAGGCATTGGACAGATGGTTTGGCTATGCATTTAGAATGTGAAGTTAAACTTACCCATACAAAAGATAAGTCCTCAATTTATTGGTGCATTTAATGTAATAAGACAAGTTAATTCCACAGACTATCACTTAGAAATACCACCTAGTTAAAGCCTGTTTATCAAATATCTTGTTCTTTTCTAAATCAGATCCAATCAATTAAATTTGCCACAGGTGAATCAGTCAGGTTCTAGAGACCTCTTAAAGCAGAGGGTTAATTGAAGGGAGACAAACACCAACAGCAGCTCCAATCGATTTCAACTGGTGTCCATTAAAATTTCAGTGACTGGCAGCTTGTTACAAGGTTCTGCCCCTTCAAGAGATTTCCCAGTCATCATAAGGAAAATAAACATCCTATAAATATCACTTGTCCAATAAGTCTGTTGTCTAGTAGTGTTAATTTTTCATGCCATTAAAACACTGTACTTGAATTTGTAATAAACATGCTTCAAAGGAGATTTTCATGCTCATCAAAAAACAAACAGTTTGAGTTTAATGAAGGAACACAGTGCAATACTGTAATGAAATATTTAAACATTTGATTCACTAAAATAGTGAATTCCACCAAGTTTGATGGATATACATTCTTTGGTCAGCTGCATTTTAATGAAAATTTTAGCGAGGCTTCCTGTGCAGTCTTAAAGCAATCGCCTGGGATTTTGTGTGTGTGTGTATATACACTCCTGAACAAAATCTTAAGACTGGGGGAAACATTCCAAGTATTCACATTTCACACTGGTGGATCATAACCACGTTGTAAGAACTGCTTCAAAATGTCAAAAGAAGAAAAAGGAGCAAGAGAAAAAAAAACAGATTGGAAATTTATTGAAAACTGCACTTAAACTCAAACAGGCTGTTCATCAGCTGAATAAAAGTTTAAGACCGTAGCCCAAAAATACCCACAACAAAGCTAAAAGTGTCAAAAAAATGGACTCAGTGAGTAGCCCCACCGTTCTTGGTGATAACTTCAAACACTCGTTTTGGCATGCTTGATGCAACTGTTTCCAGGAGGCTGGTGGGAACGTTGCTCCATGTGGTGAAGATGGAGGGCATCCAGAGTCTGGAACTGACATCCATTTTTGTAATCTTACCTTGCCATCCATCCCCAAACATGCTTGGTGCTCCCTTGCAAATTCCAAACGGGCAAGTTTGTGGTGTGGCAGGAGACGTGGCTTTGGAAGATGGTTTTGGTTCTTTAAGCCCTTCTCCTGCAGATGCCGTCTTATGGTTATTGTGCTGCAGTCAGCATCAGTAAGGGCCTTAATTTGGGTCGAGGATCGGCCTGTCTCTTCACGGACAGCCCATGAAGTGAAATTCTTTTGGGTCTACCACTTGATTTTTTTGTCCCATAACTCTCAGGATCTTACTGCGTCCAACCTCGTTGCGAGATCCTTCGCTTGTGCAGCTCAACAATCCTGCCATGTTCAAAAACAGAAAGCCTTTTTGTTTTTGCCATCAGGAGATCATGACAGNTAAAGCCATATTTTTGCACAGATTTTAACTTTTAAAGGCTATGGTCTTAAACTTTTGATCAGCTGATGACCAGTCTGAGTTTAAATGCAGTTTTCAATAAATTGCCTACTCTCTATTTTTTGTCTCTTGCTCTTGTTCTTCTTCTTTTGACATTTAACAATCCACCAGTGCGAAGTGTGAATACTTGTAATATTTTCCCTGGTCTTAAGATTTTGTTCAGGAATGTATATATGTAGTGTTTATAAACTTTATATAGTTTATAAATATGTATGTTCTTATCAGTCAGACACAGGAGATGTAAAAGCCTCAGCTTCATTATGGACAACTAGCTGGAGAATAGTAAGAAAAAGTTAATTAATATTTAATCATAACCTTAATTGTAATATATGCACCTTGCCACACTACCACATGTACATTCACATCAGGTACTTCACAGTGATCCCAAAGAACTTGATCAGGCAACTGAATGCTTAGAGTCAACATTCTGCTACATGCTAGATAAGGTAGCTCCACTTAAAAATAATTAGAGAGAAAAAGCTAGCACCCTGGTATAACACTCACACATGCTCCTTAAAAAGGACCACTCAAAGATTACAATGCAAATGGAGTCAAACTTAATTGGTAGTATTTCAAACAGCGTGGAAGGCGAGCATCCTGAACTATAGAAAATCTCTTAGTGCTGCTAGATCAATGTATCTCTTCAAATTAATTGAAGATAACAAAAACAATCCTAGATTTTTATTTAATACTATGCAAATTTAACTAAAACAATAATAAGGAATAAGACCACAACAGAAAAATGCACAAAATCATTATATAGCAGTAATGACTTCATGAATTTCTTCAATGGCAAAATTGAAAATATCAGGCAAAAAATTCAGACTATTAATTTAAAACCAGACAAGTTTATAACTAACCCTGTAAATAATATAATAATCAGATCAGTGATTAGAATGTTTTACTCCCCTTCGAGAAACCAAACTAATTTCACTAATTTTCTCATGAAAATCATCAACTTGTGTACTAGATCCTTGTGCACTTACCTACATGTTTCTTCAAACAGATAATTCCAGAAGCAATCAAACCTCTTCTAAAATAATCAGTTCCTCCTTTAGCACTGGATATGCACCTAAATAATTTAAATTAGCAGTTATCTAACCCCTGATTAAAAAACTTGACATTGACCCCATTCAGTTGTCCAACTATTGTAATGCTGCATGTGCTTTCTCAGGCAACTTCACAGCCACCGGCACAGGCTTTTATAAGGCAGTGCTCTCTTGCAGGTAATCAGCGTAAACATGCAGCACCTGGCCACACCTCTTCATAAGCCCTCCAATTGCTTCAATCCACATGTGGACATGTGTTCTGTTCCAACCAGCAGAAAAGCGGATATTGAGGTTTATGTTCAGAAAAGCAAATATTGAGGTTTATATTCAGAAAATTCATGCCTATTACCCGTGGAGTTAGCTTAGTGGCTAGTGCTCTGGACTGGTGCATGTAACCTAACTGGTTTGTGTGCTGCTTGAGTTGTTCACATTTTAGGCAGAGCCATTTTGCTGTCCATCTCCACACTTGGTTCCACTATACACTATATATTGTCCTCTCAGACAAGCGGGCCCTGCACAACGCTGTTATACATCCTAGCACCAAGACTCGTAACAACTATAGGCCAATATCAAACCTCCCCTTTATGTCCAAGATCTTAGAAAAGGTTGTAGCACAACAACTATGCTCATACCTACACAGGAATAACATTCATGAAATGTATCAGTCAGGATTAAGGCCTCATCATAGCACAGAGACAGCGCTGGTTAAAGTGGTAAATGACCTACTACTGGCCTTTAATCAGGGTTGTGTCTTCTTGCTTGTGTTGCTTGACCTTAGTGCAGCTTTTGATACCACTGATCATGCTGTCACACCATTATCCTTGATAGACTAGAAAATGTTGTTGGCGTTAAGGGAACAGCCCTCTCCTGGCTGAGGTCTTATTTGACTGATCATTATCAGTTTGTAGATGTAAATGGTGACTTCTCTACACATACTAAGGTAAAGTTTGGTGTTCCACAAGGTTCTGTTTTAGGCCCCCTGCTTCATATCCTCATTTATTACCTCCATATACCTCCTCTTTGGCCTTCCTCTTTACCTGCCTGGCAGCTCCATGTCCAACATTCTCCTACCAATATACTCACTCTCCCTCCTCTGAACATGTCCAAACCATCNCTAATCCTGTCCAACCTCGTCACTCCCAAAGAGAACCTCAACATCTTCAGCTCTGCTACCTCTAGCTCTGACTCCCGTCTCTTCCTCAGTGACACTGTCTCTAAACCATACAGTATAGCCGGATCTCACCACTGTCTTGTACACCTTCCCCTTGATTCTCGCTGATATTCTTCCATCACAATATTTTTCTATCACAAATATTTCACAATCCTTAAACCTTTCCCTAATAAGTCTAATATCCTCTGTAGACAATTGAATGGTATTTGTTAAAAAATCATCCAATTTTACAGAAACCTAAAGAATTTAAGAAACACATTCCATGTGCTGAGAAAAAAAAATCTAAAAACCTGTTTCATTAAAGTGAATGATTTTATATGCTAGCAAGCAGACTAGTGTGTGCTCAAGAAATGCTCCATGGTCACCAAATAAATACAGACAATGTTTTATATGATCTATTTATCATCCACACTCTTAGAAAAATGGTTCTCCCAATTCATTTTCAACTTGAAATGCTTGTTGTAGCCATTTTTTTTACAGAAACTTTAATGATTTCTACAGATAGACAAATAGTGTAACTTTTTTACAGTATACTATTAAATAAAGGTACAAAAGTAAAACATACTTGTAATCATGTAATCGTAATGTGTATTCTAATAGTTCTATTTATTTGTATTTGCTCTAAATGTCACCGTATATTGCCTCAGCACACCCTTCAGTCATGACATTATAGCAATGTGTACTACAATGTCATACATATCACATAAAAAAGCACACTGTATCACAGAAGGAGAGGCATGAAACCTTGCACAAACACAAGATGCATATAATAAAATTATTAGTGTGCAGAAAACAACTTACCTGTAGTCTGATTTTTTTAAGCTTAGACCACTGTTCTAAACATCTGTCTTCTTCACTGTCAGCACGTGAGTTTCTGAAAAGCTGCTGAGCATTTAACACTTTGGTTTGCAGAACACTTTATGCAAAACTGTCATATTCGTAACAATTTCTATCACCTGGGCTGACTTCCATCACCACTTTCATTTTATTTTAAAAGATCCAAATTAAATGAAAATAATAACCCATCATCCTCATACACAAATAGAAAAAATACACCATATTTGTAAACACAATACATTGTGTAGTTTATGGAAAAACTGAACTTGTTTAAATCCTCAACAACAGCATGAAATATCCAAAATCATCTTTACAATTTGAATACATTTTCTTAGCAAATTAAACCTCCTGGCAACATGTTTCCATGTCAACAAAAATACTCTTGCAACCCTAAAAATTAACACTTGTAAGTTCAAGACATATAAAGTGTGTTTGCAACGTATTCAGACCCCAATTTTATTATAGACTGAATTTTAAATGGAGTAAATTGACTTGTTTGCACAAACAATAATGCATAATGACAAAGAGAAAACATTTTTAGAAGTTTTTTCAAATTTATTTAAAATAAAAAACAGAAATTTCTCATTTAGATTCTTGGCTAAGGCACTCTAAATTGAGCTGTCTCCATTTTAAATTAAGTCCATAACACACTTAATTGAGGTAAGTGTTTTCAATAATTTCTGAGCCCACTGTATAGCCTAACTATGATTTAATTATAACTAAAAACTATAACTATAAAAGTCTTATTTTCTCTCTGAATTGTGCGGGCATGTCTGATTACATAATCACTGACAGTTCTAGTGGTAGAAAACCATATAAGAATCATATAGGAGTGGTTTTTACCTGCGAGTCATGAACATGACATGATGTATTTTGTACATAAATAGGATAAGATTGCAGTTTGCTCCAATGCTCCTTCCAGTAAGTTTTAAAAAAAGCCACTGGCTATTACAGTACTAAAACCTACTAATGGCTATATTTCGTAAATTTGTATGTAAAGGAAGTGCAGTATGTTGTTTCACAAGATTCTGTTTTAGGCTCTGTTGGGAACTAAGTCTGCTGCAGTAAAGTGTCTCTAAAGTTTCTCTAAAGAGAAAGTTCATTTAAAGACAGGGTCATTGTTTAATGGTAATAGTAAATGATTAATTGGTTAATAAAACTATTTTCTGTAATTAATTTGCTGTTTTTAAACCATATCTGGTTTGAGTTTACATACAGACAGATGGCCTGTATTATCCCAATAAGGATAACTACATTTAAACCAAATTTAAATCAAACAAATGTGATCTAGGTCGTTATTCAATTACTCCAGCAAATGTAAAGAATTTTGTTCATATTGTCTTTGCATTTTATACAATGGATCTTTACAAGAATATCTTACAAGAATATCTTACAAGAATACCTAATTATTTATGGTTGGACCATGCAAAGGAATTGTGCTATGCATGTACTAATGTGGATTTATTAGGTTCCATATAGAATTTTTATTTTTTTACATGCGAAATGCAGTTTTGGTCTTAATGTAATATATAATAGGGGTCTTCAGTATAGTACACAAAGTTTCCATTTAAACAGAATGTTTCACATAAAAGTCCAGTTACATGTGATTCTGTCTACAATACCTCTAAATTATTTACATTTTTCAAAATGTACTTTTATAAATATAGAAACTATAAATGACAAAATCGCTCCTCTAAAAAAACACTGCTTTAAAAGAAAAAATGTTTGCATGCTTTTTTTAATTGGACGACTGAATCAGATTTTTTTTTTAATATTTGCTGGAATACTGTGTACTCAAGCGAGTGGTTTCCAAGTGATGAGAACTCCAACCAGATGTAGGGCATCAGGATGGATAGGCAGGTCCAGAGAAGGGGTCAGTACTCCTGGTATCTCAGGAGAAGCATGTGTATCTCAAAAAAGAGAGAGAGAGATAGAGAAGGAAACACAGAATATCAGTTAAGCTTATTGTCACGTAATCATTAAGGACAATGTACATTGTGTTCACAGTTCAAGCAGGGACTCTGGCAAGACTAGCTATGACAGCATGACTAAAAAAGTTAAAGCATCCAAACATCCCAGTTCACCAAAACACTCTATGCCCATGAACCCACCAGAACTCCCCGTTTACCTAAGAAAAAAATGAAAGGCTTGATTAAACAAATATGTTTTCAGCCTAGACTTAAACACTGAGATTGTGTCTGAGTCCCAAACACTAATTGGAAGGCTGTTCCATAACTGTGAGGCTTTGTAAAAGAAGGTTCTGCTCCCTGCTGTAGCCATCACTGTTCAAGGTAACAAAAAATAGCCTGCACCTTTTGATCGAAGTAGGCATGGTGGAATATTTATCAACAAGCTCATTGTGTATATACTTTCAGACAAAATAATCAGTCATAACAGGCATTTGCATGTATCGCGTGGCTGTGATTGTGTGTAAATTAGGAATAAGTGTGTGTTGTTAGAAGTCTGGTGAAGTCTTGTTTTTCTAAAGAACTGCCTTACTCTCATGTGCATTTATCAACATGCTCATTGTGTAAATACTTTCAGACAAAATAATCAGTCATAACAGGCAACTTCAAACAAGACTTCACCAGACTATTAACAACACACACTTATTCCTAATTTACACACAATCACAGCCACGCGATACATAGAGACACTCTCTCAATTGCTCTTCACAAAGTATACACTTGGCTTATCTTGTGTTCTGACAAGCCTTGCATTCACAGTGTTTGTTATTTTTGGTTTTATCTTGTTTCTCTCCCTGGTTCCTGTGGTTATTGCCTGACCTAGTTTGTCCTGTTTGCTTATCGCCTGACCTTTGCCTGTTTTTGACTATGGTTTTGCCCAGTGTTTTTGGATTCTTTGCCTGTGTATTGTTAAACTGCTCAACTTGCATTTGCATTTGTCTTTGCATTTCATGACAGAATACCTCACCTCCTAATGGATGCAGAAGGAGAACCAGACTGGCAGCAAGCTGTTACGGCTCACAGGCAGTTGATGTGTGAACATCAGCAGCAGCTTGCTGAACTCAAAGCAAAGGTTAGCCTCCTTTCACAAGTCATTGTCTCAGTCCACGACACACAGTGCACCAGTTTCCGTTACTTGTCCTCTGATGCCGGAAAAATTTGCAGATGATACCTCCCAGTGTATGTTTTTTTACTTCAATGTTCCCTGTATTTTGCTATTCACAAGGGGATGTTGGAACCAGAGAAGATTGCCAGTTTCCTGAAACCAGTAGAAAGCACTGAAGTGGGCTTTGTCAGTTTTGGAGCTGGGAGGCAAACCTATATCATCCTATGAGAGATTCACCGAGCTGCCACGACGAGCAGCTTCACTCAACTCGCACTTCGACTTAGCCATCCACCTCGATCATCTGCTTCTCAGCCAGCCACCACCTCGTGCTGAAGGAGGTTTTACCAATGCCTGCACCACCACAAAGCCGATGCAGCTGGGGCGCACACAGCTAAATGAGGCAGAGAGAGAAAAGCGCCACAGAAAACAACTTTGCTTCTATTACAGGCAGGCTGACCATCTGATTGGGTGGTACCCTGTAACATGCCAAAACTGGGGCCTAATGGTCTGAGAGTAGGACTTGTAACCCGAAGGTGAACCCGAAGGTCGTGGGTTCGAGTCTCGGGTCCGGCAGGGATAGTACTCACCACGATTGAGGTGAGACCATTGAGCAAGGCACCAATCCCCCAACTGCTCCCCAGGCACCACAGCTAAAATGGCTGCCCATTGCTCCGGGTGTGTGTTCACAGGTGTGTGTGTGTTCATTACTGTGTGTGTGCACTTGGATGGGTTAAATGCAGAGCACATATTCCGAGTATGGGTCACCATACTTGGCCACAAAGTCACTTCACTTCACTTCAAAGCAGCCTTGAATGGGAGCCCTAGCCCTCACCACTAACAGTGAGTTCATTTCGAACATTGTCTCATCCAGCATTCACATTACCCATAATTATGCAACACCCAGGTACTCAGCGCACCAACCACCTCTGAAGTACACCATGCAGTAGCCTCCTGTCCAGCCTGCACCCAAGCCAAAGCTCATAGCCGATGCCCGCACCCCAATGTCCCTGGTCACATCTTGCCATCAATTTCTTCACTGATCTGCTTGAATCCCAAGGTAAGACTATCATACTGGTCTACTACATAGCACCATACTACACCATACTTTCTTAAAGTGTCTGCACCTTGTACCTCTCCCTAATCTATCCTCCGCTTTTTCCATGGCAGAGCTCGTTTAACCATGTGTTCCGTTACTTTGGGATCCTGGAGGATATTGTGAGTCAATGGGGCCCTCAGTTCACCTCCCATGTGTGGTCCTGCTTCATGGAGAAACTAGGATTACCACCCACAGTCCAATGGCCAAGTGGAGTGGGCCAACCAGGAGATAAGTCAGTTCCTTAACAGGTTCTGTACCTGCAACCCAGAGGATTGGTTCCAGCGCCTACCATGGGCAGAATATACCCAAAATTCATTGCAGCACTCTGCCATGGAATTTAAACAGTTTCAATGCCTACTGGATCACCAGCCTCCCCTATTCCTTTGGAACACTAACCCAACTGATTCACTGGCATTAGATGAATTGGTTTCAGGAGAGCAAACAAGTTTGGGAGAGCACTCATTAAAGACTAGACTGCACAGACTTACAAAGCCAATGCTGACAGACACAGAGAATAGAACCCCAGTTACTGACCAGGAGACCGAGTATGACTCACCACCAGAAACCTGCGATATCCATACTCACACAAGAAACTCAGCCAGATATACATCAGTCCTTTTAGAATTTGCAAACAAATCAATGATGTCACTCACAAACTAGACCTCCTTCGACATTCAACATCATTTCACTTCTCCCGCCTGAAACAGGTAGTACCCGGCCCCCTAGCAATCAACTTCCCTGCCATGATCCCACCACCTCCTCTCAACATTTAGGGCCAGCCGGACTACCTGGTCAAGTCCAGCCAAGGTTGGGCTCTGTCAGGTCAACCCAGGTTACAAACTCCAACTCCCAACAGTCACCTTGGCCAACAAACATGGTCGCACTGGACTCCACTTTCCAGAATGGACACTCACTTCCTTGTTCACAGTCACCAGACTTCAAACAACACACATCTGTTCCCAATTCACACACAATCACAGCCACACTATATATAGGGACACACTCTCAATTGCTCTTCGCAAAGTATATGCTCAGCTTGTCTTGTGTTCTGACATTACCAAGCCTTGCATTCACGGTGTTTGTTATTTCTGGTTTGATCCTTGTTCTGTCCCTAATTCCTGTGTTTATTGCCTGACCTAGCTTTTTCCTGTTTTTAACTACATATTGCCCAGTGTTTTTGGATTGTTTGCCTATGTATCATTAAACTCCTCAACCTGTATTTGCATCTGTCTCAGCCTACATTTTGTGACATTATTCAGGTATAAGATTTTTTGCTTATACCAATGAGTGTAGCAATGTGACTCTACAAGTTACTGTTATGAACTGATGTAGCTAATGTTAGCTTGCCAGCTAGTCAATCTCATGGTTATATCAGAGAATAAACAACTCCTGAAATAGATTTATGCTTGTCTGCATCAACTGCTGTTTAGAGACACCAGACACCACTGGGCTTTCAAACAGCTAGCTAAACACTGTAACATTTAACTCTGTTCACACACAGTTTAATTTGCATTTATATGTTGATATTATCCTGATAAGACTCCGCCTCAGAGTTTTCACTGGAGCATCAGAGCCCAAACACTCCTCTATATACAGATGCACACCATGTACCATGATCCTGACCAGGATAAAGTGCTTACTGAAGATGAATCAGGGGCAGATTAATGCACAGGCTAACCTAGGCTGTAGCCTCTGTTCAACAGTTTTTACTTCTGTTTTTTTAACCATCTTATCACATTCTATGTATGTATTTGATTGATCCATAATTATTATTTCTACAGTGGTAATTACTAGTGTTACTGGATGGAGGTTTCAAAATAACCCACAATTTTATCCACCATAGACATAGAGGGAGACACCGCCCCCACCAAATAATCAGATATGGCCATTTTTAGTGTGGTCTGCCTTGGCAGTCTAGCACTGCTTGTCAATGTCAAAATGTTTGAGATGGGAAGAATTTCTACTGTTAATTTGAACATTCTTCCTCACCACAATTTCTTGTTTTTCATGATTCCAATTTCTCTTCCACCTAAGTTTCTTGAGCAAACCCAATCTTTGATCTCCAAATTCATACGGAACAGTAAATGAGCTAGAATTAAGTCTTCCTCTTTGCAGCGTCCTAATTTGATGGGAAGGTTGTCTCTCCCTAACTTAAACCTATATTATTGGGCATTTCATCTAAGAGCTTTGAGGATCTGGATGGACGAGAATTGTAAGGTGCCTTGGAAATCCATAGAGGCAGCATTGGTACAGCCTAATAGGCTTCATGATCTTCCATATACAAATTTAAAAGGCAAGAAACTTAAAGTTACATTTGGCACTATGATTGCTAATTGTTTGGCAGAGAAAATGTTTGAAATGGTACCTAAATTTCATAAACTTTCCCCCCTATGGAATAATACTAATATATTTACAGGAAAGAAACCTTTCACATGCCAACTTTGGGCCTCTAAGGGAATTTGCACACTGGGAGATATCTATAGTAAAGTTGGTTTATATTCATTTCAAAATTTACAGACTTTTTTTGATATACCTGTTTCTTCTTTTTTCTTTATTTGAGATTGAGATCAGCCATGAAGGCTTATGGAACACATCACTACCTTCGCACCCAATGGCAGGATTGTTTGATCCTGCAAAAGAGTCTAGAGGCCTGGTTTCACAAATTTATAACTCTCTTTAAAGTTTGTCAATTGAGGTAGTGTGGGAAAAAGATTTACAACAGGCTGGACTTCGTCCTGATTGGCTTAAGGTATGGTCAAATATAAGTGAAACATCTCGAAATTGGAGTCACCAACTTATTCATTTTAAAACCATCCATAGAGCTTATGCGACGCCATATAGACGATACAGAATGGGATTAACATCTGATCCTAACTGCACTATATGTCAAAAGTCTGTAGTTGGTACAATGTATCATATGTTTTGGGAATGTTCAGTAATCAGTCATTTTGGACTCAAGTTTGTCGGGACTTAGAAGAACTGATTAACTGTAAGATCACACCGGATCCTTGCCTGTGCTTGCTGAATGATGACTCTTCTTTGAACCTAGGCACAATGGACAAAAGGACTCTTTTTTGGAGTTTCACTGCAGCAAAGAAAACAATAATCACACTTTGGTGGGACACTAAGGCAGACATCTCAAGACTGTGGTTATTGAATATGCAACATATAGTGAATATAGAATGCTCTTTAGCTAGATTTAATAAACCAAGAATGGTACAGGCTTGGCAAAGAGTTGGAGAATCTATTTGTGACCTTTTCATTGGGTAGTAAGATGTATCTCCTTAGAATTGTGAAGTACACATATCTAGGGTATTACTATGTCATGTAAGTATTCATCTTATATGTAGGTAGTGCTGACAGTATTTGTTTCTTATCTCTGTTTTGGTCGGCTCTGTCTTATTTTTTTGTGTGTTCTTTTGAAAATCTAATAAAAAGAAAATCAAAAAAAAAAAAAAGTAAAAACACAGAGCCTAAATAGGGAGGCTGATTGGGAAACACAAAACAGGTGTGCATAATCAAGGGAGGAAATGGAGCAGACAACCAAAGAAGTTGTTCAAAAGGTGAGGATGCCCACTAGTGGTCTAGGGAGGAATTGTCCATGGAGGTCATGGCACAACACCCCCTTAAAGCATGGTTCCTGAAGCGCCCAAACTTATGAGGACCTGGGCCCCTGGGAAGTGCGGCAACCACAGCGAAGCCAGAGGGGGAAGCGGCAACCACGGCGAGGCCAGAGGGGGAAGCAGCGTCCTCAGCCAAGCAAGAGGGGAGGAGCAGCGTCCTCAGCCGAGCAGGGGTGGAGGGGCGATGTCCCCATCTCTCCCACTTATCTAAGAAGTTAATCCACTTATCAAGCTCTTCTCTAAGCCGGAGTCGGGCTTCCCTAAGGTGGAGTTGGGCTAAGGACCAACTACTGCCATGCCTGTTGTGCTGCATCCACATGTGGTTGGAGCATTCTGTCATAAGGAGAGTTCATGGAGATGGATGCAAATGCAGAACCTCTTTAATTGGGGACAAAACAACAGAGAAGCAAAAGCAAATACAGGGGGAAAAGAACCAAAAATGGGAATAACAAAGGGCTAGGCTAATGCCAGGCTAGGCAAAGAAAAACTTAAACTAGAAAATAAACACTATAAACAGTGCAGACAGTGACCGTAATCTCACTACACACATAATACAGGCACAAACATAAGCTTAATGCTCCAACATGGATCCAACAATGGGGAACCCGACTGGGAAACACAAAACAGATGTGCATAATCAAGGCAGGAAATGGATCAGACAACCAGGTGAACGAGGGTGCCCTCCAGTGGTCAGGGGAGGAATTGTCCAAGGAGGCTGTGACACCAAAAGTGAAACTTTCCCAGAAACTTTACCCTAAAGAGTGATGGGGACATGTAGTGTAGCTTGGTGTTTGATGTAACATGGCTTATAATGTACTGTACAGCATCTTCTCATAAGTAATTACAAACAATAAACAGTCTAGAATATGGTGAGAGCAATGTAGCTTGAGTAAAGTCTTTTTTAACACATGATTGTTCTTGTCACACGTTTTTGTAGAAGATGTCACATTTAGCCAATTCATTATTCGGAATTAGGTAACCCCCACCCCCCTCCCCGCACATCAGTTGGTATAATCTGAATGCTGATCGACGCGTCCGTCCATTCAACAGAAAAACATTTTTAAAAAAAAATACATTGAATCCTTGGATATTTGTCACAAGCACTAATTCATTCACTCATAATGTCATATCCATAAACGTCACTTTAGCTACTTTTTTTAAACTACAGATATGTTTGCACGCACCTCCCTGCGCATTCCACACTTGGTTCAGTCCAACTGGTTCCTCATTGGTTGAATTTCAATTGTATTTCTCACCAATACATAGTGCACTAGAATGAAGTGTAGAAACTATACAAGGAAGTGCGCGTCTACAGGAAGTGGCGATTAATTTGGAATTCTGCCTTCGGCTGGAGAAGTTTTAGCTCTTTAGTTGTTCCTGTGACTAGATCTCCGGCGCTCCCACTCACACTTTTACAGGATAATACGCTGTTTATTCAGGGGTTTTATTATTATTATTATTATTTTAGTTTAAACCGTTTATTTTTGTGTTGGTTGTCGCTCACCCGACTGGCAGTTAGCGCAGTTAGCTATCTTAGCACTCGCTCATTCCCGGCGCTGAGGATGCCGACTGTGCGGGACAGCAGTGCGAGCCACCCGGGGGACAACCCTCACCAGGTCCGGGTCAAGGCCTACTACCGCGGGTAAGCGTGTGGCAGGACACTGCTCTTTATTTTTTACTTTTATTTCACCTTTAAGACACTATATCACTGTTTAAACGTACATATAGTCAATTTGTTTTTGGAATAAAATCTGACTTAGCTGTGAGGCTAAACTAAATTAGCATTGTGTGTTACTGTACTGTTCGTAGTTCTTACGTGTTTTAGTTTGTTATTCATTTATTTTCTAAATAGATTTGTAGTTAATACTGTCGCCGTTTGTTTTTCTATATTTAAACATATGCTGTTAAATTTTTTACTTATCGGTAGTTTTTTAAATCACGTATAAAGCTGGAGAATAATAATAATAATAATAATAATAATAAGAATAATAATACAGGGTGTCCCAAAAGTCTCTATACATGGGGGAAATTAACACTTTTTTTAGCTTAATGTAACTTTATTTACAAAACATCTTTTACATGATTGCCATTTCTGTGTAAACACATCATCTTGTGTTTAATAATAACATTGTTAATAATAAATAAATGTGTGTTCATTGTCATTGTCTATAAAATGGAAAGGGGACTGTGTAGATTAATAACCACATGAGAGATTATTTATTCTTCACACACACACACACACACACACACACACACACACACACACATTTACATCCTCAGTATCGGTGTCTCTCTTTGTTTTGTAAGACGGAAATAGTTCTGTGTTTTAGTCACAGTGTGTGTGTGTGAGAGAGAGAATGTCGTCACTCAGGACCTGATAAACCTGTAGTGTGAGGAAGTTGTTCCCATTTCTCTCTCTCTCTCACTCTCTCTCTCTCTCTCTCTCTCTCTCTCTCTCTCTCTCTCCACCAGTCTCTCTTTCTGTCTGTTTGTCTCTCTCTTTCCCCCATCTCTCTTTCTCTGTCTGTGTGTGTCTTTCTCTCTCTTCCCCCCGGTCTCTCTGTCTTTCTTCCTCTGTCTCTCTCTCTCTCTCTCCCCCCAGTCTCTCTGTCTCTCTTTCTCTGTCTCTCTCTCCCTCTCTGTCTGTCTCGTTCTCCATTATGTTAGAATTAGATACGAAGGCAGGTCTTGCACCTGAAACACCGCTGATGCAGAGGAAACATAACAGTCATGGAAGAGGTGAAAAGAAGAATAATGAGCGAATTATTCTTGAATGAGAGAGGAAGCGTGTTAATGGTTCATGCAGAAATTAAAGGATATACTTTTTGTTTATTATTCTTTATGCATCCAAACAGGAGTTCAGAGCAAACAGAAGTATTCATTATTCAGCAGCATGACTCTGCTGAACTGTATGTGGTGATGGGTGGAGACTGGAATTACACAGTTTACTAAAGACAGGAACGGAGAAGAGCTCCACAGTCAGTCCAGTGAAAACGAAGGACTGGCAGCTGCAGTCAGACAGTGTGAAATACCTGGGGTGTGGAGAAGCAGGAGTGAGGGAGTGAGACACGTCACATCGTTCAGGGCGGTTGATTCCAGAGGGATCCCAGCCATCTAGAGAAAGAAGCAGCAGATAAGAACAGTGCTGGGTTAAATTAGGTGCTGAAGAAACGAGAAGAAAAAAGAATTGAAGGAAGAGGTGAAGGGTGAATTAATAAAGGCCAAGATTTGCTCATTTAAAGACACAAATGCTCCTATTTTGCCTACATCATTCAGCCAAACGGGACTTTAACATCTGCTCCAGCTGAGATGAGACCATTAACAGCCATAGACTTTTGTACAGACCTTTACAGTGCTGAAGGTTGTAAAAGTGAAAGCATGATGGAACTATTCCAAGAACTTTCACAACTAGAATCTGCACATAGGCGAGAACTGGACTCCATCATCACGTTAGATGAAATTACAGAAGCAGTGAAACAGCTGTCCTCGGGTCGCTCCTCCAGAATAGATGGACTACCAGTGAGTTTTATCCTCATTTCTGGTCAATCTTGAGAGTCTTTTATCTTCATAGACTCTTGTAAGAACGAATCATTACACGTCAGCTGTCGGCTAGCATGTCCCTTCTGCCTAAGAAAGGTGACCAGGGAGTGCTGAAGAACTGGAGACCATTTTTTGTTTGCATGCAGTAATTCTTACAGAGCAAACATACTGTGCATTCAAATGAATAAAGATAAACAACCTGTTTTTATTAAGAAACATAGTTCATATAAACAAAATGAAGAAAGACAAGCTGGGAATTCTATCAGCAGTTCAAGAGAAAACACGTATGAGCATTTTGGCGTGGAGAAAAGTTTATAATCCCACATCAGACTGCTATATTCAGAAGTGTGTGTGGTCGGTGGGGGTCTACGCATGCCATTTTCAGTGACTAGAGGTATCAGACAGGGCCGTCTTCCATCCAGCCATCTATTCGCCTTTGCAATCTAACCTTTATTGGGCAAACATTGGAAGAGTTTGTCCCCAAATATGTCCCCAAGATTGCAATATGCAAGAATAGTCTTAAAGCATATTAGGATGCATCTTCAGCCAGGGTCAACTGGAACAAGTGTGAGGGATAGATATTTGATTGGCCTTTTTACCACTGCCTTAGTTTGGGGATGAGAGCTGTTTTTTTTTTTAAGCAGAGGAATTGAGAGAGCGTGCTGGAGAAGGTGTCCGCTCAATTGTCTGAATGGACTGTGGCTATTACCACATTTGTCATACAGGTTTATGGAGCTGGTGATGAACATCTTCTGCTTCATCAATGGCTAGTCACCAGAAGGACTGCTAGACAGCATACGATGAGCAGGGGACGTACAGTGTAACCGTCACCTGTTTTTAATAAGGTTGGAACAATACTCTGTGGGAACCCCTGGAGGGAGGGTAATGGAAGAAGCCCTGCTTCCTAACCTACTAATATACACAAGCATGTCTGCAAAGGAAAGGGTGAAAAACCTGGCCACTGCATGGAAATCAGTGAGTATAATTCTGCTGAAACCTTCAAGGAGGCAACCGGCATACAGTCCTCCAGACTGGCAATAAAGCTGCTGCAGGAGATGTGGATGGTTCTGCCTGGAACTTACAGATAACTGGCACAGGGGGGACGTCTGCATAAAGGGGGGAGAACAAGTAGAACCTCTTGTAATGAAGGTGATTCTTCGATGTACTTGAGGAACAGGAAGAGGACAGAACAGTTGTGCATCTCCATGTCTCAGAATTGGGCAACTTTCCAGTAGTTTGAGGAGAACCTCGCTCTGAGGAACAGGTGGAGGTCTCTGTATAAGCTTCCTATAGAGAAGTGAACAGCTGATCTGCAGTGGGGTGATAGGGCAATACATGTGGCACACCAAAATCCAGCAGTAACAGGACAGTCAATCACTTTCTTTGTGTGTGTGTGTGTGTGTGTGTGTGTGTGTGTGCGTACGCATGTGTGTTCAGTGAGTTGATGTCACTTTTTGTTTGTTGCTCTTGGAGTGAAATTCTAAATTGTTGTAATGAAGATGCCCTCTCTCCTCTTCTTCATCTCCAACTTCTCTCCCTTCTTCTTTGTCTCTGTCTTCTCTCTATTAATTATTTTTGTTTCTTATCTCAGTCTTCACTCTCTTCATCTCAATCTTCTGTCTTCATCATCATCTGTCTTTTTCATCTCCATCTTTTCTTCTCTCTCTTCTCCAACATCTCTCTCTTCATCTTCACCTTGCTGGTACTTGGTCTTGCTCAGTTGTGGCAGAAACTGGAGATAGAATTGAACAGTTTCTAAGTTTGATAAATTATTTATATTCTGTGTACCCCCCCCCCCCCCCTCAGGGACATCATGATCACACACTTTGAGCCGTCCATCTCGTATGAGGGTCTGTACAGTGAGGTGAGAGACATGTGCTCCCTGGACAATGACCAGCTCTTCACCATGAAATGGATTGATGAAGAAGGTCTCTCTCTCTCTCTCTCTCTCTCTCTCTTACTCACTCACACACACACACACACACACACTCTTAAAACATATATACACCTTTATAGGCTACTTAGACATTTGATCTTGTATTAAACATGAGTCTCTATGAGTATGAGTTATAATTAGACTCATCATGAACGGATGATTGGCATGTTTTATTTGATTGGTGTGTGTGTGTGTGTGTGTGTGTGTGTAGGAGACCCCTGCACCGTGTCATCTCAGCTGGAGCTGGAAGAAGCTCTCCGTCTCTACGAACTGAACAAAGACTCTGAGCTTATCATCCATGGTGAGTTCAGCTCCTCACCCTGATCTGTTCACTCGGTAGTTTAGAAACACAGACTTTCCCAGTCCATAAACCAAGGTCAGAGCGAGTCTGGCTCAGTTGCTATGCCAACGGTATGCAGTGAAGCAGGATTATTCAAGCCTATGGCATCATTAATATAATATTCTCACAGATAACTCTGAGAGAGTTGCAGATAAAAACAGTCGGAGACAACCACGCAACAGACAGTGAAATGCAGTTAGCATCCGACCAATAGTGCAAATAACAAATAAGTTAAAATGAGGTAGCAACAGTGTACTGTTGTAAACAATATGATGCATACCAATTGAGATAAACAGTATACAGGTAGAGGTAGGCAGCATGATTCATGCAATATGATGCTGTGGATACTTACAGTGGATAAAAATGCAGATGTGCAAATAA
>CM074948.1:22409977-22424346 GCA_037577455.1 Pangasius macronema | reverse complement strand
GTTACGATCCACCAGTGCGAAGTGTGAATACTTGTAATATTTTCCCTAGTCTTAAGATTTTGTTCAGGAGTGTATATATACACACTGCCTGATTTTTTTTTTTCACTGGCTATCAGCTGGATGTATGAAAGCTCAAGTCACTGACCAGCATGAGCTACCGGACCGGGGTGTAACAGACTGACCGTTCTGCAGCCCGCAGTTTCTCTGCTCCCTGGGTGTACACAGCCATGGACCAGTCCACACAGCGAGCAAAGCCCTCCTTCAGCAACAGCTCTGTGATGTTCCCGTTCTGCACAAGACACACAGTCACATTAAACACATTAAACATAACAACTGGTTGGATATCTGAACATAAGTCATTCAATGATTCGATATTGACAAAATTGAATATTAGAAAAATTTACACGAATACAAAATAAGAAAAATGAACTGCAACATGGGTTCTTGCATAACTACAGACAAATATGTAGATTCCACTTGATTCAATTCAATTTTATTAGTACTTTTTAATTCACTTTTAACAACAGACAGCCAGGAAGCAGCTTTAGAGAAATCCAGATGTAGATATAGATCCCTAATGAGCAAGACCCAGGTGACCGTAGCAAGGACAAACTCCCTGAGACGACATAAGGAAGAACAGACTCAAAACAGGAGCAGGATTATAAAATCATCACATTCTACAGGTGCAGAAGAGCAAACTGCACCAAGTGTGTTTAAAACCTGTTCAGCATGGCCACATCACGAATAAGAGCCCCGGAATGAACACAGGAGGGTCTTTATGATTGTAGAAGGCAAAAATTCATTATCCAGGTAAAACTATCTACTGCAGCAAAGGCAAACCTTGAGCATAAACTGGTTGGGGGGAGTAGAAATCTTTAGGGTGTCCATGTATGACATTGCACAGCCACAGAGGGTAAGTGCAGAAAGCTCCACGCAGAAGTAGAGCATCAGGATAAATCAGGCAGATCCAGAGGGCGAAAGGAGCCGCACACCAGTGTATCAGGATCCGGCAGAGACACCACATCAGGCAGCAGGAGTACACGTACAGCTCGGCAGAGGAGGGGACAGATTAGGCAAGGAGTTACTCTACAGTGGTTTAAAAGGGTGCACGTAGTGATCAGAGTGCAAGCGAGGGCTCGGTCACGTCATAACTACAACAGCAGACCTTAAAGGAAGAGCCAGAACGTAACATACGCCTGAGGGTACTCTGGGACAAACAACCATCAGAAAAACTGTCCAGCCTTGTAAGCATGGAAAATTATAGTTTACAGGGAAACCCCAGACGCAGTTATCTGAGATTAATGAGATTTTTTTTTTAAAGGGCAGAAAGCTGAGCAGATTTTGAAAGATCCTTCCCATCCACTTTTTTGTGAATGTTACAACCATCCCTCTGGGGGCAATACAGGGCATTTATAGCTGCAAAGAAGACGTCTTAGAAACGTTTCTGTTCCACAAGCTGCTGTGCCTTGATAAATTCTTAATGTAAAATGTCCCTTTGTGGGAATCTGATTCATAAACAATGTATTTATTCCTACCTCATCACTTCATGACATGACAGCTCCTTTATGTTCCTATGTCTCAGGTCAAATCTGAATCATGTCTTCAAGTGCGTGGGTGCATGTGGTACACTATGGTACACAATGATGCATTATTTTGTTTAGTATGAGGTTTATTAGCTACTCCTAATATTACATGAGGTGAAAAGCATTTAAACTAAATCACACTCCCACCTCTGAAAAAGTAAATTCCTCTTTCTCTCTCAGACCAGGAGAAGTGAATCTAGCTCCATGCCAGAGAGTGGTGTGGCTTGTTTTTGGTGCCTAATGTTTGCAAGGAGACTGAGGTGTCCTGAATGGCCTGTTCCTTAGTGGGGTGCAAAGGACCCATAAACCAAAGAAGCCAGTATCCTGATGTCTCCGTCTATCTGCATACATCTCAGCATGCCTGTGGCACCAAAGAGAGGCTGGAGGGTAAAACCTGAACTCTTTACCCTGCATGTCCTTGGAAGGCAGACCTTATAAAATATCAGTGTTCTGGGGAAATGGAGCATGGTGGTTCTCATCACTGACAGGGAGGGTATTCGCAACAAGTTCAGCCTCCTCATATTTAACTTTGAAAGCTTTGTATATGCTGGAATACGGAACTGGGCTGCGGGGACCTAAAGCTCCATATGGTGTACAAGTAGCATGCGCATGTGTACAGGGCAAGGCGGAAAAAAAGAAAAATGTCTGTATGACTGCGGTATTTATGATGGCTGCATAATGTTGGACCTCAAGATCAAGCACAAACAAACCGCCCTCAGCCTACCTGAGGAGACAGTCTGTGTACGCTCTGGTCTGCGGGTCATTTTAGAGAAGTCCAAGTTCATTACTTGTGTTCGCGCACGAGGGTGTCGTTGATCTAAGACTGACTAGACCACTGAAACTGACCAACACCCTTAGACAGAATGGAGGAGGTGAAGACTGAGAAGAATGTCATTTTTAGGAGAGGTAAGGTTGTTATACCGGGTGTAGGATGGTACCCAGGATGATCTGGTTGGGGCAGGACTCCAGAATGATCTGCACATCTCTCTGCAGCAGACGAGACTCGGTGAAGAACTTTGCCTCAGCTGCAAACGGCTCTGGTGTCTCTGTTCCGTCAGCTTCCCGTTTGAACGTTGGACACTATGACCAAAAAAAAAAAAAAAAAAAGAGTGGCCTTTTCCATCTCTGTACACTTCTACACAGACCAGGGACAAATTAAAGGGGAAAAAAAATCAACTGGTTCAGGCAGCAGTAATGCACATAAACACTCTTTAGAAGAAAAGTATCTCAGAATGCACATCAAACCCTGTATATATAGTGCCGGTGAGTGCATGTGTACAACCAGTAATCCTCCTTATTCACGCAATTATCCAATCAGATCTATAAAAATGTATGAAATTGAACTACTTTCTTGCTCCTATTCGTAAGTACAAAAGCAAAAGACATTGTGTGTGTAAAGTGGATACACACATAACCATATGAGTGAAAGGATAGGAAAGAACCAGTGTATAAAAGAACATTCATTTCCCCTCACTGTATATAAAATCGGTTTTGTACACCAGTAGAGATCATTTCTCACCTTGATTCCAGACAGCATGACAGTGACCAGGTAGTAGTCAGGCAGCAGGAGAGCTCGCACAACACTACCATCACGGACATGTTCAATAATGGCTGTGTGTGTGAGAAAGGGAGAGAGATGAAGAAGAAAGGTTGTTTTATTTCATAGTCAGATTATCCTACCACCAAGAGCATGAAAATCGAGCTTAAAAACCAAGTGGGTTCACAAAACAGCGGGTGAAAGAGCTGCGATTACCCTCTAAATTAACAGAGGAATTTTTTTTTTTTACCCCGATCAAATCCTATTACATGTACCGAGCAGAGAGTGAACTACTGTTACTACATAACCCAATCTATCAACAGGAACATCTGCGTTTCAGAAACAGCCAACCATGAGTGGAAGGTTAGAGCAAGCTCACGAACATCGCTAACAAGAAAATCCTAGCAGGCAGAAAGGAAAAAAACAAAACAAAACAGAATTTTATCACAAAAACACATACGTGTGTGCTCCATGTCAGATGTTCCTCATGATAAACTGTCTATAACTGATAATAGTGAACTGTGGTCAAAGACGTGGTCTTGGTTTATTAGCAGTATAAAAAAAAGACAAAGTAAATCAATGAACTTTTCTTTACCTGAAAATAAATAAAATTATGATGTTTCTTCTACATACTGTAAAACATTAAAAGGCGATACACGGCACAATCCACTTCCACCCACTCTTCTATCGACACAGAAATGGAAAAAAAAAAACATTTCCAGACAGCTTTTTTTGGTAGCAGTAGCACTTAGTTTATCTCATCACATGATAGCATCAAGCTGCACAGATCAACAGGATGTTATTCTGACAGGCGTCACGCCACAGCCACAGCCACAGGGACAGCCACTTCTCACCAGGCTGATTTCCTCGCTGCTTCAGAATCAGATGATTACATGCAGTCTGGACAGCCTTGTGATTTTGCAGAGAATGGAAGGGGAACTTTAGCTAGCTATCTCAGCTGGGGTATTTAGATATGCAACAACCAACATTAAGAAAACAGTGAAGCTAAAGTAAGCACAGCCATGGTTTTCATGTGCCTCGTCCATTCCCCTTCAGTAACATGGCTTTCTTTTTGAATTCACATTTGGCCTGAATGAAGCTTTATCTGAGAAAGCTGAAGCTGTCTCTTGTACCGCCACAGCAAGGGGGTCATAAACCACCAAAGGGGGCAGTCATGGCCTAATGGTCTGAGAGTGGGACTTGTAACCTGAAGGTGAACCTGAAGGTGGTGGGCTCGAGTCTCGGGTCCGGCAGGGATTGTAGGTGGGGGAGTGAATGACCAGCGCTCTCTGCCACCCTCAATACNCAACTGCTCCCCGGGCGCCGCAGCTAAAATGGCTGCCCACTGCTCCGGGTGTGTGTGTGTGTTCACTACTGTGTGTGCACTTGGATGGGTTAAATGCAGAGCACAAATTATGAGTATGGGTCACCACACTTGGCCACAAAGTAACTTCACTTCACTAAGCTAGGGTTGTGTGATTTAAGAGATTTAAGATATCATCCCTACACAATAGTACATTGTCACAACATCCAGTGACATTCAGCACTTATTGTGTTATATTACCAGACATTACACAGTTCACATAGGAGCTCTGCAAGACCACCAGCCTTATCGAGCACTAGTGTTAGGGAGTAAAGGCGTAATGTTAAGGTGCACTGCATTATGGTTATTGTAGTCTGGAGCTGAGACTGTGAAAGCGCGTGAGCTGCAGAGAGAAGAAGTCTGCTAGCCCCTAGATTTTTCTTTTACTTTCATCTGTGGAAGTAAAACAGACTAGAATAAGTGGCACCCATTCAGCAGCACTCTCTTCCCTTTTCCCAAATGAGTCAGGGAAGAGAAAAAAAAAAAATAATAATAATAATTTTATATACATACATACATACATACATACATACATATACACACACACACACACACACACACACACACACACACACACACACACGTTTAGTTCCCTGTAATACTACTGCTAATAAAAAAATATTTTTGGGATGAGTTCTTTGCTAATCCTGTTAAATGCTTCCTGAATGCAGATTGGCTCATTTAACGCTACCTGACCCACCCCCCCCCAGTAGTAATGAAGATATGCAAACTATCAAATAGGCTAAAAATCCAGTATTTTATTACAGAGTTAACTCTGAGGGTTTAGTACTTCTAGTCCAAACATGTAACACCGTGTTACAGTGTCACCATCAGTTCACAAAGTAGTTGGACTGCTAATCATTTCAGCTGTCTCACTCTTCCTGTCTGTCCGTCTGTCTATGTCTCAGGACCCTAAGGAGCGTCTGGGTTGTCATCCTCAGACAGGTTTCGCTGACATTACAGCTCATCCTTTCTTCCGTAATGTAGACTGGGAGCTGGTGAGTCACTCTGTCTCTGTGCCTGTCTGCCCCTGTCTGTCTGTCTGCCCCATCTGTCTGTCTGCCTGCCCTGTCTGTGGTCGGTTGGTCTATCTGTCATTGTCCCGGTCTGTCTGTCTCTACGCTTGGCTTTTTTCTTTGCCCTAGATGATCTGTCTGTCTGATTAATTTATCTAGACTGCAGACAGACGAGTCATTATGTGAAACTGATGACTGTAATGTGTGTGTGTGTGTGTGTGTGTGTGTGTGTGTGTGTGTGTGTGTGTGTGTGTGTGTGTGTGTGTGTCACAGATGGAACAGAAGCAGGTGGTTCCTCCCTTCAAGCCCAACATCTCAGGCGAATTTGGACTTGATAACTTTGATGCGCAGTTCACCAACGAGCCCATCCAGCTCACCCCCGACGATGAGTGAGTGTCTGTGTGTGTGTCTGTCCCTTGGTGGAGAGTATAAGAGGTTTCTCCTGTTTTTGGGGTTTTTTTTTTGAAGAAGAAGACAAGAAGCATGAGAACACTGATGTGTGGCTCCAGCCCCAGAGTGACATCATCCCCTACAACACAAACTGCATCACTGCCCTGATCTAATCTTTGTGTGTGTGTGTGTGTGTGTGTGTGTGTGTGTTTTGCAGTGACGTGGTGAGGAAGATTGACCAGTCGGAGTTTGAAGGCTTCGAGTACATCAACCCACTGCTGATGTCAGCAGAGGAGTGTGTGTAAGGAGAGTGTATGTGCTTACACACTCATTCAACATCCGAGACAGATGAGGACTGTACGTGTGTGTGGAGCTACCACTGTTTTTGCCAAATCTGTTTTTTTAGTCCATAGATTCGCTCCTCACACTATCTGTCTCACTCTGTCTCCTGGTCTGCCTTGCTCTGGCTGTCTCCTACTGGACCTTGGAAAAAAATGACCAAATTATACACTACGTGTGTGTATACACACACACACACACACACACACACACACACACACACACACACACACACATATATATACACAGCATATATTGGAGCTCATTAACAAGTACCTCCTTTACAGTTCATTATGTGTTCCTCACACACTACATGCTACATACTGCTCTCATTCTGTATACCTTGTGTGTGTGTGTGTGTGTGTGTGTGTGTGTGTGTGTGTGTGTGTGTGAGAGAGCTCTGGCATTCCCTCCTCTGTTTTAGATGAAATGAAACACTAATGCAATTCCACTGTTCTTATTCCTGTTATTTTTTTATTATTATTGATGTTATTGATGAAGCTGTTAAACAGGAAAAAAAAATCAGTTTTAAATAAAAACACTTGGGATAATAGTGATGATCAAAGACTATTACACTATTTCACAACGCTGTTGAATTGTGGATTGTGATTGTTCAGAAGGTGTTGATTAATGTTCTACAACAGCAGCTCTGACAATAGTGCAGCTACAAATCACAGGTTTATATTAATGCACTCATTCTAATACGTTAGTGTTTCTATAGTAACAGCTCATTCACAGGGACTTGTACAGCGGACGCTCCACATAAACGAATGTGAAATAATCGTTGATGTGGTGAACTTTCTGTAATTTATTTAACATGTATGGAAGGAGTGTCCAGTGTCAACACTTTGTAATAGAGGTGAAGCTGTAACTTTTAAGTTTTCTGACATCTTCAGGACAGAGAAGTTAAGTGGCGGAGTCAAGGGGGTTAATGTGTTGAATATGTAAATGAAGTTCAAAGATCGGGTTAGAAATTATTTACATTTACATCAACCTATAAAAGCAGAGTTCAGCTCTATTTACTGTTTATCTGCCTCCTAAGCCCTCCCCAATTTAAATGGTTAAATAAATCGTTTTTTTTGTTTGTTTTTGTTTTTTTGACAAAAGAATCAGATGATGTTTTGATGTTGCTTCCATGTCAAACTATAAAAACTGAACATTTAAATACCATATAATACACACACACACCCACTGGACTGTAAGACTCGCTGTCTCACTTAGTGTCACACAATCTAGTGCACTAATAAGATACCTAATAGGAAGCAATTGATTAGGTATATTAGCAGCACTTCACTCCTAATCCAGTGCTATTCAGTTTCAAACATAAAAAAAGAGTCAGGTTCTGCAGGTTGCATCTGAATTAGACCCAAAGCTAAATGCAGATGCATACACACAAACACACTGCAGACTTAACAAATGGTGCCTTAGCTTTGACCCTTGTGAGCTGAGGTCATGTGACTGCACAAACCAGCAGGGGTCAGGAGGTCACAGTGGGAGACATGGGGGTCAAGAGATCAGTGTGAATCTGTTCACTGTGTGTGAACTTTAAAAAAGAGTGTGTGTGTGTGTGTGTGTGTGTGCTGAGACATGAAAACCTGACAGCATACTGAGTGTAAACGTCACACTTGTTCATGTTTGTTCTGTTATTCTAAAAAAAAAAGAAGAAGAAGAAGAAATGTTTATTAAACATGCAATAAACAAGAACACAAACTTGATCATGTCACACATCACCATTAGCTTTTACTTTCAGCATTGATGTAACTACAATAAGTAAACCGGTAACTACAATAAGTGTGAGAGAGAGAGAGAGAATATTTCTCAGGGGAGCATTTAGACTTCCAGAAAGCCATCTAATGAACTGTGTGTATCGAATTTCTGCCTCTATCCTTCACACACTGAATGAAATGCAGAAAGTATCGCATGCACACACACACACACAGCATGTGGTGTTACTGTGGTGTATGCTCTGACCAGCTGACAAACCCTATATGTAATCAGAAATCAGTGTTTCACTGTGAAGCTCCTTTTCACTGCAGTTGGGTTAAGTGTGTGTGTGTGTGTCTGTGTGTGTGTGTCTGTGTGTGTGTGTGTGTGTGTGTGTGTGTGTGGAGGTTCTGTGATCAGGCCCTGGGACTGAAGTGAAACACAAACACAGCACCTCGGGCCACGCCCATCACTGTGTGAGCTTTCAGAGTGTGAATGCAGTGTGGCGTTACTGAATGAGTGTGTGAATACACGCTGACTCTTTAACATCTCAATACAGCCTGACAAATGGCTGCTGAGGAACTTTAACACTGACTGAGCAGCAGCTCACCGAGGACGGATATAGTTTATTCTGGAATAATGTTCTAGTAGCATGTTATCATTTCTATAGTAACAGCTCATTTACAGGGACTTGTACAGTGGACACTCCACATAAACCGATTTATAAATGTGTGTAATTGTTGATATGGCGAAGTTTCCTTCTTCCGGAAGTAAGAAGACATTTATATGCATGTACAGACGGAGTCTCCAGTGTCAGCGCTTTGTAACAGTCAGAGATAAAGCTGTAACTCTTATGTCTTCTGTCATCTTCAGGAGGAGTTTGGGCTTTGCGGTTTCTCAGTAACATGACAAGCTGTGCTTTTTTTTTGTCTTAGTAACGTCAAGAGTGAGAAAAAAGAGACTGGTGAGACGATAAACGACTGTTTATAGCTGCTATAACATAAGTGACAACAGGAGCTAACTTGTTCCATCAACATTCTACAATATTAAATCAAAAAACGATAATGCTTTAATAGATTAAAAATAGGTAATTACTGTCCAGTTGCTGTAGTATAAGAGGAAAAAGACATTTGGGGATGTTCTGTTACAGGAAAATAATACATTTTTGGTAGTAACGGTAATTTTGCTTCATATCAGGCATGCTCCAAGTTTTTTATTCCTTGGATATTAACTATATGAAAAGAAAAAAGGTTTGAGTCAGTATTACTTTAACATCATGTTTAAACTAAGTTGTGTTTGTGAGAAGTCCACATGAATTGTTAGCGGTTAACGCGTGTAATAAACAGTATCACTTGTTATAAAGTCTTTTTTTTTTGTAATTCATCAACACATCTGAGGTAAATGATGTTTTGGATGGTTCTGTATGTACACAGATACACTGTCCCTGTACCTTTTCACTGTGTATTCAATGGTTGGTTATGCGCTAGCCAAATATTTTCCTCAGCCATTAGCTATCTTATTATGCTCCGTGTTCAGTTTGCCCTGTTGCCTGGCAACAGTGTTCTGACACTTTTAATTACTTGAACTGTGTGTGTGTGTGTGTGTGTGTGTGTGTGTGTGTGTGTGTGTTCAACTTCCCAACATACAACTGTATGTTTAAATTTTTTCCCCCAAAATGTTATAATTTTCTGCTGATCCAGAACGCTATGCTAGCAAATATGCTATCCCATAACTTCAGGGGCGCTGAGGGGCGTGGCCGTGGGCGTGGCTTCTGATCAGCTTTAAAATGGAGGATGCATCTGAAGACGTTTCAAGAGAAAGATATGTAAAAATAAAAAAAATAGATATTTCTTCTCTCTAAAGATATGCAAAATACAGTGAATTCATTTGTGTTCGAGTACATTTTAAAACATCTCAGGTTTTCAGTCTTGGAAAGTTTAGAGGTCAGAGGTCACAGTAGTTAGTTGTATTGTTGCAGCTTAATCTAAAAGTTTTCAAAATAAGTCTGAACTTTTTCCCCCAAGTGAACTGTATTTGCTGCAAATCTAAAAACAAATTAGTGTGAATCAGAGACAGAGATTCTCTCACTGTCCTCCTTTTCTTGTGGAAAAGACTGAGCTAAAGAATTGAAAGCTATAATAACTAAAATAACTTTATGGAAATGTTGACGAAAGTAAATAAGGTTAAACTCTAGCTTGGATCTCGATGTCTCCGCGGAAATCATTTCGAAACTTGAACTTGTTTCCCTGCGTCGATCAGAGGAAAAATCCGTTGTGTTTTAGAGCCCACCCCGATTCCCCGCACTGTGATTGGCTAGCGCCCATTTTGCAGAGATTCCTGGCAGCCAATCGTACCGCAGAAGGGCGACGTTTGTGCGGAATACGGGTAGAAGCGCAGTGAAGTGACGTTTACACGTCTCGTGCTGTCGAGAGAAACCCAGACAGAGTGATAGACACACACACACACACACAGACAGAGAGAGAGAGAGAGCGAGAGAGAGAGAGACACACACACAGAGCGAGAGAGTGAGACGCACACACACATACACGGAGAGAGAGAGAGAGAGAGACGGTAAGTCCATTTAAATCGTCTTCAGGTTCTTTCTGTGAGAATATGCTTAGACAGAAAGCGTGTAGTTATCGTTTGTATATTTGTTTTTTCTCTCGTGTTATCTCATAAATATCCAATTTTCCTTCCTGATGCGAGAAACGAGATTTTTTTTCCTCTCTCGCGGAGGCTCGCGCGGCGATAACATCAGCAGAACCTTCGTTAGCCGACGAGCTAACTAGCCTAGCCTCTCCCTCAGACTGCTTCCGGTAGCACACGCGTATTTAACAGGTAATTTATTAATGTTTACCTTTTTTTCATCGGGACAACACTGCGTCCGCGTGTGTGCGTGTGTTTTTCTCCTAACTGGGTTTAGCGCATTATGGCTGTGTTTCAATCGGCGGCCTGCAGCGCGCCACACACGGCGCAGATGCCGTTATTCAGTGCGACATGTAGTGTCCCTAACTAGGCAGAAACGAGCCGCAGCTTTAGGGCTCTGCGGAGGAGATGGGTCGGTGTGATTTTCTTCACACGCGTCGTTTATTTCAAACTTCATATTTATCTGTTTTTCTGTTGTTGATGATCTGATTGTAAGTATAAAAGTGCAGTATGTGGCTGTGGCTAAATAGTTATTCAATTTGTCAGAAACGGATGAGAGGGAAGTGTTGATTATATCATTACAGGCAGAGAGAGGATGAAGAGAGAGAAATCGTTTTATGCTATTTGTTTAAATAGTTGAAGTGTTTTGGTAGTAATTTAACTGCAGTAACGATCAATAAAGCTCACTGAACTGAATTTAGATATAGTATTTTATTTTATAGATTTTATAGTATAGATATTATTTAGATAATTTAGATATATGATACAGAGGAGGAGAGACAGATGATGAGACGGAGAGAGAGAGATGAGGAATAGTAGTAAGAGAGAGAGAGAGACAGATGAGGAATAGTAGTAAGAGAGAGCGACAGATGAGGAATAGTAAGAGAGAGAGACAGATGAGGAATAGTAGAGTGAGAGAGAGACAGATGAGGAATAGTAGAGTGAGAGAAAGACAGATGAGGAATAGTAGAGAGAGAGAGACAGATGAGGAATAGTAAGAGAGAGAGACAGATGAGGAATAGTAGAGAGAGAGAGACAGACAGATGAGGAATAGTAGAGAGAGAGACAGACAGATGAGGAATAGTAGAGAGACAGATGAGGAATAGTAGAGTGAGAGACAGACAGATTAGGAATAGTAGAGAGAGAGAGACAGATGAGGAATAGTAAGAGAGAGAGACAGATGAGGAATAGTAGAGTGAGAGAGAGACAGATGAGGAATAGTAGAGAGAGAGAGAGACAGATGAGGAATAGTAGAGAGAGAGACAGACAGATGAGGAATAGTAGAGAGAGAGAGACAGATGAGGAATAGTAGAGAGAGAGAGACAGACAGATGAGGAATAGTAGAGAGAGAGAGACAGATGAGGAATAGTAGAGTGAGACACAGACAGATTAGGAATAGTAGAGAGAGAGAGAGAGAGAGAGAGATTAGGAATAGTAGTGAGAGAGAGAGACAGATGAGGAATAGTAGAGAGAGACGGACAGATGAGGAATAGTAGAGAGAGAGAGATGAGGAATAGTAGAGAGAGAGAGAGAGAGATGAGGAATAGTAGAGAGTGAGAGAGACAGATGAGGAATAGTAGTGAGAGAGAGAGACAGATGAGGAATAGTAGAGTGAGAGAGACAGATGAGGAATAGTAGAGTGAGAGAGACAGATGAGGAATAGTAGAGAGAGAGAGACAGATGGGGAATAGTAGTGAGAGAGAGACAGATGAGGAATAGTAGTGAGAGAGAGAGAGATGGGGAATAGTAGAGAGAGAGAAAGAGAGAGAGATGAGGAATAGTAGAGAGAGAGAGAGAGATGAGGAATAGTAGAGAGAGAGAGACAGATGAGGAATAGTAGAGAGAGAGAGATGAGGAATAGTAGAGAGAGAGTGGCAGATGAGGAATAGTAGAGAGAGAGAGTGGCAGATGAGGAATAGTAGAGAGAGAGTGGCAGATGAGGAATAGTAGAGAGAGAGAGAGAGACACATGAGGAATAGTAGAGAGAGAGAGAGAGACAGAGGAGGAATAATAGAGAGAGACAGACAGATGAGGAATAGTAGAGAGAGAGGAATGAGGAGAGACAGAGAAAGATAGATGCGCATAAGGAGAAAGGGAGAGACTATAATAATTACTTCACAATTAAATTATAATTATGGCACTGTTTTTAGCTCTTAGCTACAGTGATTGTTTTGTTTTGACAGGAAGTGGAACGCCGTCCCCATGCCAGCCCTGAGCCCGGAACGTCTTTCAAAGTGAGACAAGCCTTCAGGAAGACTGTGGAGGTGTGAGACGGGTGTAGGCAGACAGGTCACAGTGTGTGAGACAGCATGGCGAGCGTGACGGTGCCGGTTAGAAGTGTGAGCACTCTGCAGTGTGGGCTGAAGCGTGTGTGCAGGGACAGACCGGAGGACGCGCCCATAAAGAAGCGCGTGATGGCGGAGATGAAGCTGACGCGCAGAGTGAAGCAGGAGGACATGGAGTGTGATAAAGCCTTGGACCTGAGTCCGGGTCTCAAACACACACTGGCTCAGTTCACACTGAGCAGCCGGAGCTCGCTCGGGGGACCGGCTGCTTTCTCCGCACGCACCGATGTCAGCTCTCCACAGACCATGGCCCCACCCCTTCCTTCACCCTCCATCCTGGGGGCGGGGCCTCTGTTGGTGCCGAGCGACAGGTCGACGGAGCTGACGCACGCGGTGCTGGAGGGTGAGTCGATCTGCAGCTTCGTTGTGGGAGGAGAGAAGCGTCTGTGTCTGCCGCAGGTTTTGAACTCGGTGCTGCGAGACTTCACACTGCAGCAGATTAACGCCGTGTGTGACGAGCTGTATGTGTACTGTGCCCGATGTGACGCTGACCAGCTGCACGTCCTCAAAGTGTTGGGCATCCTGCCCTTCAACGCCCCGTCCTGCGGCCTCATCACACTGACCGACGCGCAGAGGCTGTGCAATGCGCTGCTTCGTCCTGGCTCCACCCAAAACCACACCCAGCCCGGGCTGAAAGGTTCAGCTGTTAACGGACAGTTCGGCTTCCAGGTCAGTAATAAAATAAATCATAGTCTCCTTTACAACTGCAGCATGGATTTATTTTATTTATTTAGTGTTGAAGTGGACATCCAATAAAATTCTGTATCACATTTACATTCTTTTCTACATCCAGGTGGAGCACCAGTGCCTGGGGAAGTGTCGCGGCGTGTTTGTGCCGCAGTTCTACGTGCGTCCGGACGCACCGTGCGTGCAGTGTGTGGAGTGCCAGCTGCTGTTCTCGCCGCAGAACTTCGTCATGCACTCGCACCGCACACCTGACAAGCGCACCTGCCACTGGGGCTTCGACTCCGCCCGCTGGTCGCGCTACCTGCATCTGAGCCGCCGCTATGAGGGCACTGCCGAGGAGACCAAACTCAGCACCGTGCTCGACCAGATGAAGAAGAAGTTTAACCTGCAATCAGACACGCCCCCGGACCAGGTGAGAACAGCTCACTGTCACATGCGCTGCTCTTAGAGCTGGGAATTATTTCTGCTTAAATAAACTCGATAATCAGTGTGTGCGTGTGCGTGCGCGTGCGTGCGCGTGCGTGCGTGTGCGTGTGTGTGTGTGAGAGAGATATAACCACAATATTCCGCATTTATCTTTTTTAAAAACCATGACAGCAGAGCCTACTGTGAAATGTGATCATCATGGTGATGCTTCTTCCTGACTGTCTTAAGGGTCAGGATCGGTTTGTAGGGGCGACAGGTGTGTGTGTGTGTGTGTGTGTGTGTGTGTGTGTGTGTGTGTGTGTGTGTGTGAGAGAGAGAGAGAGAGAGTGAGTG
>CM074948.1:22374360-22392522 GCA_037577455.1 Pangasius macronema | reverse complement strand
AAAAATTATTAGTCATCCATATATTAACGTCCTGCAAACATTTAGTGAGGTCAAGAGGTGGTTGAGAAACATTAGGTTGTGTAGAAATATACACTTGTGTGTCGTCAGCGTAAAAATGGAAATTAATACCATAGGAATGAAAAATACGACCAAGCGGTAGAATATAAATGATAAATAAAAGCGGGCCCAGCACCAGTAGTAGTTATTGTACTGTCTTAGTCATTGTACTGTTTTAGTAGTTATTGTACTGTTTTGTACTGTTTGCACACATTTCCATGTGCACTTTATGTAGAAATGTGTAGTCTCTGGTAGTTCTAGTAGAAATGTGTAGTCTGGTAGTTGTTTATAGAGCACCATGGTCCTGGAGGACCAATGTTTCATTTCACTTTGTACTGTACTTGCTGTATATGGTTGAAATGACAATAAAGCCACTTGACATTCAGCATGTATTCCTGCCTCACGCCCAACATTCCTGGGATTGGCAACAGATCCAACGCCACCCTGACCAGGACAAAGTGCTTTCTGAAGATGGCATCTTCTCACAATCAGACAGCGATTCGGAGGCCAGAACCTCTTTGTAGAATTATAGAAATGTGCTGTCTGAGGATGCTAGAACCTCAGTTAGAACCTTTGCACTGAGGATTTTATAATCCTGTGATTACAATCTGAATTCTAGAACCCATTGTTCTGTGTTCTATAATTCTAGAACAAAAATGAGGATGCCAGATTTTACTCTGTAGTTTTGCACCTCACAATGTGAACAAAACTTATTTTTTCACTAAACATATTTTGTAGAAAAACACAGATTTGTGATAAATACGAGTTCCCAATGAGTAAAAATCCATGTAGTCACATATCCACGGAACAATTGCTTAAAGTCTAAAGTTTTAATGGCAACAAGCTGCTGTATTGTTTTTGCGCATATTATGCGCAAATCTGTGCACAATGAACACCACGAACGCACTCTCATGTCCGGGTTAGCGTATCCCTCTAAACTAATTTTAAGACAGCTAGCGACTCAAAATAAAACGAATGCTGTGTGCTGAGTCATTCTGCAAAATTGTGACTTTTTAGAGTGTCATTTGTGGTTAACATACATTATAAGGGCGAACTGTTTGAACAGGAAAAACGTTCTAACTAATCTTCTATAGATAATCTACTTTAGAACCAAGGAGGGCGTTCACTTCCGTCGCTGGTCTATGACGTATTCTGCGGCGGCTTCAAGATCAAATGGATTAGCAACAAACTGATAACTCTTAAAAATCGTATAATCGTAAGATTAGCGACATTGCTAGCTGTGTTAAGGCTCACCCGTTGTTCTAATGACTTCAGATAGAGTTTAGATTAAATAGTTCAAATAAATCCTCTAGAGTTACAGTTTCATCTCTCCAGCCTGAACACTGTGTTTGGATTTAAAGATTTTTCTGCCAGCTGACAGTTACAGGTCTGTGCTGGAGTGTGCTGGGGTAAATTCTTAACAATTTTTTTAACCGGTTAAGAGTTGGTGGTTTTAGTTCTTGTTGTTGGTTAGACGTTTTGGAACAATGAATAAAAATGAATGAACATATGAATTAAAGGTATCAATGAGCTCCATTATAGATCTTAGTTTCATGAATATAAATATTCAGCAAGAGTTCAATAAATTAGTCAAATACAAAGACTAACAAGTTTATTTTGCCTGTGTGGTTTCATCCTGATCTTTTAAAATGTGTAAATCAGTGTGGGGGGGAAATACTTGGAAAGCTCTGGATTTTTTTCATAAGAAAGAACTGTGCATATGTGTATATAGTGTGTGTGTTCAGGATGGAGTGTTCAGACAACCAGCCTGATGAGGTGCCAGAAGAACAGAGCCTTGGTGCTGAAGATCACAGGAAATCTCCAAAGAGACGGAGAGAAATGAAGAGAAGTCGGCGGAGAGTGAACGGAATGGAGCAGGGGAGCGAGCAGAGAGGACATGCAGAGTCACATGATACCTCTGAGACAAGCGAGAGCTCCACAAAGAGACTGGACAAGTGCAGGTAGTGAAACAGCAGAGTGACGAGCCAAAACATGAGTGACATGTTTATTACTGCTGTAGCACCGATCTGAGAACAGTTTCAATTCTTGTTCATTCCAGACGAGCACACTTCCTCCACGGCCCGTATCCCAGCACACACTTTGGACCCAAAGCCTGCATCCTGCCCAACCCGACCTCCATCATGTAAGAAACACACACTCACCATGTCCCTAGCCTCATACTGTTCGCTACACAGTGCACAATTATTAAAGTGGGATATTGTCTTGGCAAAAAGGACAATATCCAGTATGCATTCCCACAATGCAATGCTCTGTGTGTGCATGTTTATTAGGCACATTCAGGACCCGGTGAGTCAGAGGTTGGTGTGGAACAAACCGCCAGTCAACGTGTTGGTGATCCGCAAGATCCGAGACGAGAACCTGCTGGAACCGTTTAAGGAGCTATGCAGCTTCCTTATCCAGGTACACTGTTCTTCATCATCTTCATTATCAGGTACACTCTTCATCATCAACTTCTTCATCACACCATCACAGCAGCTGTGCTATTGGTCAGCAGTCTGTATTCACAATTCATTATGAGGGTCACTGGCCTTAATTAAAGTACACTGCAGTGTAGTAAACCTGTTTGTATGCATGTGTGTATTCTTCAGGAGAAAGGTCTGAGTGTGTATGTGGAGAAGAAGGTGGTGGAGGATGGAGCTCTGATGGCAGATGAGTCCTTCTCCAGCATCAGGAGACAGCTGTGCACCTTCAGAGAGGGTAGATAAGCTACACCGTATTATACTGCGCTATACTACATTACACCATACTACACTACAGTACTTTATACAGTGCATATCATACTATACTATATACTATACAGAACATTCTGCAGCTTTACACAAATAAATACATTCAGGGTATAAATTTTAAATGTAGAAATGAGCACGTCAGAGGTGATGGTGGCAAGGAAAAACTGTCTGAGAGATATGAGGAAGAACCCTTGAGAGGAACCACAAAATGGGACCTATCCTCATCTGGGTGACACTGGATATTGCAATTATAAATAAATCCCTTCTGCAACTGTATACTACATGGACAATTAGTGCAGTTGTGTAATCAGGAAATTCATTGCAGTTTTCACATTAAGTCTGTTTTGTTGAACTTATCCACTGTTCACTGATGGAGACTTGAGTGCAAAACTGTTTGTGGCAACTGCAGTACTAAAGCTGTCATAGCATTACTGTTCATATGAATTGTGGTCCAAAGCCATCTTCATGGTTTTTAAGCGGTACCATCTTCAGTGATCTCAGTGATCTTCAGGCTGTCCACGTGGGTCCATCCTCAGCAGCAGAGTCCCTGGGGATGACAGGATCCAAATATCCCAGTATACCACAACACTCCATGCTCATGAACCCTCCAGATTTGCTCATTTACCTAAGAAAAAAGAATTCACAAAAGGCTTGACTAAACAAATATGTCTTCAGCCTTGACTGAGAAATGCTGAGACTGTGAGCCCAGAACACTAATTGGAAGGTTATTCCATAACTGGGGCTTTGTAAGAGAAAGCTCTACCCCCTGCTGTAGTTTTCACTATTCAAGATACCAATAATTAGCCTGCACCTTTTGATCAACGTAGGCGGAGCAGATCATAAAGGACCAAAAGTTCATTCAAGTGCAGTGGCACAAGACCATTCAGTGTTTATAGGTCAAAAGTAGTATTATATAATCAATGCAAAATTTGACTGGAAGCCAGTAAAGTGTGGATAAGATGTGGGGGGGTGATGTGGTCATATCTTCTGGTTCTAGTAAGGACTCTTTTTTGCTTTGTTTACTGATATTATATTTATCTTGGCAGCATCTCTGAAATGAAAGAAGGCTATCCTAGCAATATTATATACATGAGCTTCAAATGAAAGACTGGAGTCAATAATCACACTAAGGTCTTTTACTGCTGCACAAGATGAAACAGAAAGGCCATCCAGAGTTACTATGTAATCAGAAAGCTTACTTCTAGCTGCATGTGGTCCTAATACAAGTAATATTAAGTAGAAAGAAGTTAATAAGCAATGTTTAATGTCCTTTACACATTCCTCAACCTAATTAAGCTGGTGTCTGTCATCTGGCTTTGCTGAAACATACAACTGTGTGTCATCAGCGTACGAGTGGAAGTTTATGAATAACTTTACCCAGAGGTAGCATATATAAAGAAAAGAGCATTGGGCCTAAAACAGAACCTTGCACAACACCAAACTTTATCTTAGAATCAGTAGAGAAGTCACCATTTATGTCTACAAACTGATCACCTGAGCCAGGAGAGGGCTGTTCCCTTAACAGCAACAACATTTTCTAGTCTATCATAGAGAATAGCATGAACAATGGTATGGATATTTTATTAGGATGTCACAGAGTAGCTCTTGAATTGACAGCGTCAGAGGCTTTGGAGAGATCTATAAATGCCATAGAAAGGTCCTGATGTTGTTCACAACACTTTTCTTGTAGCTGTCTTACTGGTTCTTACTGAAACCACACTGTGACTCTGTTAGGCCTGCATAGCATGACTTTTGCCAGGACCTTGCCTGCAACAGCTAGCAGTGATATGCCACAACTGTTGCCACAGATGGATTTGTCACCTTTGTTTTTGCAAAGAGTGACGATGTTGGCATCCCTCCATTGAAGTGAAGTGAAGTGACTTTGTGGCCAAGTGTGGTGACCCATACTCATACTTGTCCTCTGCATTTAACGCATCCAAGTGCACACACACAGTAGTGACCACACACACCCAGAGCAGTGGGCAGCCATTTTAGATGCGGCGCCCGGGGAGCAGTTGTGGGATCACCTCAAGGGTCTCACCTCAGCCGTGGTATTGAGGGTGGCAGAGAGCGCTGGTCATTCACTCCCCCCACCTACAATCCCNCGACCTTTGGGTTCACCTTCAGGTTACAAGTCCGACTCTCAGACCATTAGGCCACGACTGCCCCCAGTTGAGTTGTTGAGTTCCCTCTAACTACTGCACTACCGCACTAGTCACATCACATGACAATGTGGGCCAGGCACACACACGCACACACAATACACACACAATACCATGCTACAGTACACCACACTATATGTGATATACCGCAATGGACTATAATATGCGGTACACTATGCTATACTACAGTATATTGGATTACACTACAGTACACCATACTTTAGTATGCTACATATTATTACTACATTATAGTTCATTACACTATTGTAGGTTATGCTATACTGCACTACACTACATTTTGTTACACTATATTATATCAAAAGTACACATCAATACACTGTACTGTACTACAAAATGCTATACTGCACTACACCTCACTGTATTACACAATACTAAACTACACCTAACTGCATCACATTATACTGTAGTACACTATACCTCACTCTACTACAATATGCTTATACTGCACTAAACCTCACACCATTACACTATACTTCACCAATCAGCCATAACATTAAAACCGCCTGCCTAATATTGTGTAGGTCCCCTTGTGCTGTCAAAACAGCTCTGACCCATTTAAGGATGGATCTATTAGACCTCTGAAGGTGTGCTGTGGTATCTGGCACCAAGACATTAGCAGCAGATCCTTTAAGTCCTGTAAGTTACTAGGTGGATCCTTGCCCATTTGTCCTGCTTCCAACACAACCAAGTTCGAGAATAGGCAGTTCACATGCTGCCTAATATATCCCACCCTTTGACAGGTGTCACTGTAATGAGATAATCAATGGTACTGATGTGGTTTTGATGTTATGGCTGATCACTGTATAGTACACTAAACCTCACTGCACTACACTATACTATAGTACGCTACACTCTCTATAGGTCCTTCATAAACACATTGTTAAATACAGTTGATTACTTTTATTTAAGATTTAAATTCACCAGTTTAACCCCTGTAATCTGAGTGTGTGTTTGTATGTGTTTAGGGTTTGATGATATCTCAGACTGTATAGATCTCATAGTGTGTCTGGGAGGAGACGGTACACTGCTGTACGCATCATCACTCTTTCAGGTAAGACATCAACATTGATGTGATACACAACTTCATACTGGTGTTTACTTGTGTATTGTGTTAGTGGAATAAAGATGCTGTGTGTGTGTGTGTGTGTGTGTGTGTNGCGCAGGGCAGTGTACCCCCCGTCATGGCCTTCCACCTCGGCTCGCTCGGCTTCCTCACACCCTTTAGGTTCGAGTCATATAAGACTGAAGTGGACAAAGTGTTTGCAGGTATGCAAAGTCTCCACTGACTTGGCTGTGAGAGAATGGGGCCATGTGTGTGTGTTCTAGTATGTTCCAGCGTGGCAGCGAAGAGAACCCAGCAGATCAGAAACAATATTACATTTAATTACAGTCACGTGATGCTGACCTGTACGAGGGTCTCTGTGATACAGTACAAGGTGTTAAGTGTGTGCATGTTGCCTAGGCAACGCAGCTGTCGTGTTGCGCAGTCGTCTGAAGGTGAAGGTGCTCAAAGGATCACTTCAAAGGGACCAGGAGAATGGCAGTGTCACACACACACACACCAACCCTGTCACACTGCAACTACAGGTAACACACATGTCCTCTATCCAAATCTATCTAAGGCTGTCTCCATGCCAACAGACATAACATACCTTTCATCACTAAACGTTAATTACACTGTAGTGTACAACCAGTCTGTCGCAATAAGACACACTGTTTTAATTAGACATACACACACACACACAGTATACATGATGTGTGTATATTTATCAAACTTACAGATATCAGACAGACATAATTATATGAGAACATGTGTGTGCAGGTGCTGAATGAGGTTGTGGTGGACCGAGGTCCCTCCTCTTACCTATCCAATGTTGATCTGTACCTGGATGGACGTCTCATCACCTCTGTCCAGGGAGACGGTGAGTATGCAGAGGTCAAAGTTCATCTGGCCAAATGGTGTTTGTGACCTATTTATTGAATAGGACATGTGGTTTAGGACACACCCACTTCAGCATACTTTATTCCTATTAGTGTGAGTTTGACGTTAGTGTAAGTGATTCTTTTTCTCCCTATATGCCATGACTCCGCCCCTGTCTGTGTGTAGGTGTGATTGTGTCAACGCCCACAGGAAGCACAGCGTACGCAGCAGCAGCAGGAGCGTCCATGATCCACCCCAACGTCCCCGCCATCATGGTCACGCCCATCTGCCCTCACTCCCTCTCCTTCAGACCCATTGTAGTGCCGGCTGGGGTTGAGCTCATGGTGAGACAGGGGAGAGAGTGAGATGGGGAGAGAGTAAGACAGTTACATGTGGGGCAGAAAAAGAGAGAGCGTGAGAGCGAGAAACAAAGGAGAGTGATGGAAGAGTGAGTGCAGAGTGCCATGGAAGAAAAAGAGACAGAAGGAGAGTGAGACAAAGGAGAGAGTGAGATAAAAGGGAGACGGTGTGAGAGAGTAAGACAGGGATGCATGAAACCTATATACACAGGAGAGAAAGACAGTGAGACAGAGGGAGAGAGGGTGAGACAGTGACAGAGGAGAGAGTGAGAGTGAAATGTGAGTGAGTGTAAGGGGGGAGGAGCGTGAGAAAGCACGTGAAACAGGTGGAGGATTTCTGTTTATTCATAAATATAAACTCTCTCTCTCACTCTCTCTCTTTCTGTTTAGATCGCTCTCTCTCCAGAAGCTCGGAACACCGCATGGGTTTCCTTCGATGGCAGGAAGAGACAGGAAATCCAACATGGAGACAGGTGAGGCAGTTGTTCCCTCAGCCCTTAATGGTCTGCGTACCAAATCAAACACTACTGCAGAAATAACCAGGAAGTCACTTCAGGTTACTGTGTGTTTAGAACAATACCACAACGGTATAGGAGTGTGTGTGTATTATTACTTCTTCCTCTGTCTTTCTCTGTGTGTGTGTGTGTGTGTGTGCAGCATTAAGATCACTACGTCGTGTTACCCGGTTCCGTCTCTGTGCTGTCATGGGCTGGTGTACGATTGGTTTGAGAGTTTAGCAGAGTGTTTACACTGGAACATCCGCAAGAAACAAACACACCTGAGCGACGCCTCTGACTCTACCGACACCGACACCTGACTTACTGACTGACACATACACACAGCTGCATGACGGACTGTAGTCTGTGTAAATTTGCTGCTGAATCATCATAAAGTGCTCAGTGATGACGTCATTGTGTATTTGTTTTAATTATGTGATTCATTAACGATTGTGCTGAAGTGACATTCCAGTGTGTGTTAAAGTGCAGCGTGGCTCAGTGTGACACGGCGCCTCCCTGTGGACAGACTGCTGCACTGTTAAGTAAAAAATAAATAAAATAATAATAATAATAATAATAATAATAATCACACAAAATAAACATGCAGAATCCTGAAAAAAATTGAGTTGCACTCTTACTTCAGTCACAATGTTCATATTTATAAATGCAGAATAAGAGCAATAAAGTGACAGAGCCGAGCAGCGCTGAGTGACATTATTCATCTTTATTTACTTCTACTTCTTTAATATTCTTTTTCTTCTTGATTTCAAACAGCAACTTTTTAAATCCACAAAATATTAACAGTGTGCAAGAAAACATGATTTATGGCACATCCGAGAGAAACAGTTACAAAAAATAGAGATATCTTCATAATCGAGGCAGAAAGGATGCACAGAGGGAAGAGAACACAGAGTGATGGATGGAAGTGGATCTCTCTCTCGCTCTCCCTCCCTCCCTCACACACACATCGGCATTGTCATAGCTCAGTAAAATGAACTGTAAGTGTAAGTGAAACTTGGCACTGAAAATCCAGTCTGGGATTTTTGCAGAGATCAGTTGCTCTCTCTCTCTCAGCCACACCCCCCAACACACACACACGCGCACACACACAGAGAGAGAGTTGGCACATATTTAAATATTTAAGACTAGTGATTATTGTGAACACACATTCCTTCAAATTGTCCAAAAATAAGGACGTACGCTTTCACGCTCGAGTCTCCGGGCTTGCAGTTTTATTTCTACTTTATTGTCTAAACCGCAGAACGACTGTGCAGTTTTATTCATTCTTCATGTCTGTTAAATCTTTCTATCAGGAGATAACGAGGATGCCCCTTCACTGGTTTTATTAACATTCGTGATGAGGGTGCCATTACTTTCACACCATACCGATCAGTCAGAGCTGCTCACTTTTATAACTGTATTCAGAGTTATTTGTTTAAAGATCTAGTCACTTGTTTGCAAAAATACTGGAACGTCAAACAGGAAGTGATGTAACACTTTTAACCAGTCATGTTACTCAGTGCCCTAAAATGTGAGATCAGAAGTCAGGTCTTGGAGCACAGCTTCATTCTTTACACCCTTAAAGACAGCCGACCTTCATGCTCCCTACCTAGGCACCCTCCCAGGCCTGTGTTACAAACACAGCAGGTTTCCCTTATAAACAGGCAAAATATCGCAATGTATCCTACCTGATTATCAGCACACACACACACACACACACACACACACAGTTCACATCCGGTCCCGATATTCTGTTTGGTCCTGTAAAAAAAATCACAGAAATTTGGCACTTGAACTTTTTTTTTTCTTCTGCATGAGCTTGTCACCTTGAACGGCCATTTTGTTAAACCGGGGTTTGATTAATATCTCACACACACACACACGTCAGTAAACTGTTGTGTGTTTCCATCAACTGCTGTTCTGCTGAAAGTATGATTCGATCACATGGGCCCTGTTCCAATTTTTTGTTCCCTTGGTTACTTCATCAGCCCGAGTGAAGATCAGTACATCACTGTAAGAGCACCAGTTACCCAGGGTGCATTGCTGCAGTCTGACACACCTTGTGGCAAGGTCCACAAGAGAGGGTGCGCTAGATAGAAACAGAATTGGGACAAAGCTGGAATACACATTCCCTCCCACCCCTTTATCTATAGGCTGTGTCCCAAACCACTTCACTGTTGCCTTTTTATTGGCTGTGACCGGTTGTCATGGAAACCCTCGCTATGGCTCGTAAATGTGTAGTTAGCACCACTTGCTAATGATGGTGTAGTGCGGTGACTATGGGAGTGTTGTGGTTTGGAACACAGCCACAGAAAGTGAGCAGGAGCTGTTAGCGCTGTTCACTACAAGAGTGAAGTGGTTTATGACATGGCCCATAGAGACTGGAACACACACACACACACACACACACTTTTTCATTTTAAACAATCAAGCAGGTGTAGTAACCCAGAATTATTTTTCTGAGCACTCTAGAACCTTCATATTCTACAACCCATCCACTGCACCAAGGAGACTAGAACCCTCTTGAAGAGGTCCTGAACTTTTCAAGCTGAGGATTCTAGAACCTTTAGAGCCCTAAGTACTCAGGGACATCTGCACTGGGCATTTGTAACATGATTCTAGAACCCTAACAGCCACTGCACTGAGGATTCTAGTAAATTCAGAGCCTCTGCACTGGGGAAATGTAACCTTTGCACTGATGATTCTAGAACCCTGATAGACAACAGCAGATTCACAATGTGGATTCTAGAATCTAAACCTTTTGAGCTGATGATTCTAGAAGCTTCATAGCCCTGAGTATTCAGGTACCTCTGCCCCGGAATTCTAACCTTTGTGCTGAGGATTCTAGAACCCTTACCATTTGCACGGAAGGTTCTAGAACCTCCTTACTGTAGTCTAAAACCTCCATACACAAAATAAATTCTACAACCTCTGCACTGAGGACTCTTCATTTGAGGAGTCTAGAACATTGAAGACATCTAGAATGTCTTCTCAAAATTCTAAAGTTCTAAAACTTTGCTGAGGTTTCTGGAACAGGTGCACATAAGAGTTTAGGAACCTTCATGTCACGAATTATAGGACCTTTGCACAAAAGAATCTACATCCTTTTTGGAGAGGACTGTAAAATCTTAGAACCATGCTGAAAAGTCTAGAACAGGTGGTGTGGAGTTCAGACCTGTAACACTGGAGATTACAGCATCCCATCCAGAATTCTACAGTCTGCTCAAATTCATCATCTGAATAAAAAAATTTAAATAGACCGATGGATTGCACACATACACGCGCGCACGAGCGCACACGCACACACAAGTTGAGTAATGAGAGTAACCTGGAACACAATGTATGGAGGAGGAAGTGAGGAGGAACAGGACAGGGAATAAAGATCACAGGAAGAGAGAACACATGAGAACTGCGCCTCCATTTATCAAACACTGTACAGCGAAAGAAAAGCGCAACAAACAGCTAGCGTTAAAGAGTCGGACACACACACACACACACACACACACACACACACACACACACACCGCTGTTCTAAACAAAGTTTATACACAGGGCTCATGGGTTCTGCGTGTACTTTACAATCAGAGATCCAGATGGACTTTTACTGGAGATAGAGAACTGACGGTGAGGTAGGTTAGAACCGGTACCTCTGTACTGCAGAACCCTTACTGGGGCACTGCGGTTCTCCACATGCTGAATTATTACTCAGATGTTCCACAACACTCTGCGAGGGTGTGTATAAAACTTCACGCAGGTACGTTATCTGGAAAATAAAATGAGTAGAAAAAAAGAAAAAGTGGAACATACTGAGAACCTGTAGGCCTGGCTGCGTCACAAACTGCACCGCGCTCCCTACATCCTACTCCCTACTCACTGCATCATGCTTAGAAATGTCATCTGGATGCAACCGTGCTGCAGTGCATTGTGGGACTGAATGAGTGCACAAAAGTGGCAAAAACAGTGCACTATGTAGGGGACAGAATGTGGATTGTGACACAGCCAGACTGGTGTTCACCTGTACGGATCTCTATTTTCCTCTATTTCTTTTCATCCCTTTCTTCCCCATCTCTCATTCATCATATACACACTCATCCCTCGTTCTCAGTGAGGAGTGAGACGGGTGTTTTATTCTCGTCTTCACTGCACGTTATTCTAAGTAGTGTAGCGTAGGGAATAAAGGAATAATAAGGAATAAAGCAGAAAGGATGGACAGAGAGATAAAGAGAATGATGGATGGTTGAGAAAGGGAGAGAAAGAAAGAGAAAGAGAAAGAGGTTATAGGAGAATGCAGGGTTTTTTATCTTTAAAGGGGTTTTCGGAAGTGGGCACGCCCACCAGGAGGGCGTCGCTGCGTGCGTGCTGCTCACAGTAACTCATCAGATCAGCGGCTGCCTTAGACACCTGAGAGAGAGAGAGAGAGAGAGAGAAACAATGTAACCATGACAACCAGTCCAGTCCTGGCTATTACCGCCTAACTAACTAGCCTACTTTGTTTCTGGATTAGATTTATTAATCTCAGTAATGCAGACGAAATAATTCAATTTCAGAAGCACAAGGCTTCTTTAAAATGGCAACTCCTTAAACTATAACAACACCTTCACGCTAGCGAATGACACGACGACAGGAGGGGATTCCAGAACCTTCAAGGCCCGGACTATTCAGGAACCTCTGCAGCGGGGATTTGTAACTTTTGCTTTGTAACCCATATAAATCCATCCCAAGGTTCACACTGGGGATTCTAGAACCTTTCCGCCAAGAGGTCTTGAACCTTCTAGCTGAGGACTCTACAACATTCAGAGCCCTCGCCACTGGGGATTTGCTCTGATTCTAGAACCCTTACAGCCATCAGAAGGTTTGCACAGAAGATTCTAGAACCTTCCTGCCAAGACTTCTTGAACCTTCTACCTGATCATTCTAGAACCCTTACAGCAAAATCAATATTGTGAGGGAACACACTATAATGTGTAAACTGTAATGTACATAAAGAGTACGTCTCCACACATTACACAAGTTCCAGCAAAACACTTTATTTGCATGCGTGTGTGTGTATGTGTGCGTGTGTGTGTGTGTGTGTGTGTGTGTGTGTGTGTGTGTGTGTGTGTGTGTGCACGTGTGTGTGTACCTTGATACGCTCAATGCCTGCCTCGATCCTCAGCTGCTCCACCAGTTTCCTGGCCTGTGCTATGTTATTAGTCGTAGACATTCTGGGCCATCGGTTATCACACCACTGAGAGAGAAATCTGAACACAAACACACACGTCATGTTTATTACAGTTACTGACCGACAACGCGCCGATGTCCTGCTTCTGAACATGAGTTTAATCGAGGCTGCTGATTGCTCGGAATGGGTAACGGTCTTTATAACATCAGCCACTTTCAATTTTAACTGCTACTGCTGCTAATGTGCTAATGAACTGCTACTGTAGCGCAGCCTCTGGGGCAACATTAGGTTCTCCTTCATTCTGAAAGATGTAAATGTTTCACATGTTAATCCGAAAGCATTTAGTGTTCCCATATCACTCACTGCTGAAAGCCAAGGTAAAGTCACGCTGAGGTTCTCCACACAGGTTCTGGGTCTGAGGATCAGCGTTGATGGATCTGCACACAAAATCTTCACGCTGAAGTAATACAAACATACACCAGAGTGACATTAAAGATGTGTGTTTAAACTGTCTGTTTCTCTTTCCTTCTCTCTCTCTCTCTCTCTCTCTTGCTGAGTGATGTTAATTAGATAGCTATGACCCAGGTGAGTGGAGTGTAATTAACATGCTGTAATTAACACGCCGTGCTCAGAACGTGTGGAATTAAGCTGGTCCTTAGGCGGCACTTTAGCTCACCTGTAGCTTGCCAATGGGGCAGAGCAAATGTCAGAAGTGGGTGGGGCAAAGCTGAGATGTGTCTGAATGTATGCTAATGAGAAGTGAAGAGGTGTGGGGATGACCAACAGAAGTGCAAGAGGGCGGGGAGCTTCATTATCAACCAGTGATCATCGATTAATACATCACACAACGATACTTCGGTAAATGTTCACGATACAATATATCGTTTAAAAAAATTAGTTTAAACATCTACAGACGTCCATAATTTCACGTCTTTTTTTACTTGAGTTCAGTGTGATATTACTCATAAACACACCACAAAAAAAAACACCAGGGTTACTCAGAGTGATAAACTGTACTATTAAACTAAACTATATACTATATCTATATCTAATAAACAGAATTAACAGGGATGTGCTGATTATCATTTATATGCTGGGCAGCAACAGTCATCGCTCACTGTTATCATCATGGACACGAACGAATATCGTAACATAAGTTTAGCTTGTATATTTTGGAATTTTAATCTCATACCAGCATCACACAAGATGATTTTAATTTATCTGATCTACTGAAGTTTTTTCTTTCTAAATTAATTAATTCAATGTAGTCATGTGACATTTAAAATCACACAAACAAACAATTACTATTTAAAAAATATCAGTCATGATATTCTAATAGATGTTTATATAATATACTGAATTATAAAACATTAAACACACACACACACACACACACACAAACACACATTGGATATAAAAAGTCTACACACCCTGTGAAAATGGCGGGTTTTTGTGATTTAAAAAAAAAAAGTGAAACCAAGATAAATCACGTCAGACCTTTTTCCACCCTCAATGTGAAATTACAACATATAAAAATTAAGTGAAAAAAAATTAGACACATTATATGGAAAAATAAAAACAACCTGTTACAGCAACCTGGTTGCATAAGTGTGCACAAGTGTGGCTGTGTTCAGAACGAACCAATCACATTCAGTCTCATGTTCAGGACTAATTATTTTACAGCTGTCATCACTGAGCTTATTCTGATTAACCCCAAATAAATGCCAGCTGTTTCTGTGATTTTCTTCTCATCTTCTTGGTTTCAACTGACGTCTGAAGCCATGGTCTGCAAAGAGCTTACAAAGCCTGTACAGGGTTCCACTGTCGAAAGGAATCAATCAGGAGAGGAGTATAAAAGAATTTCCAAAACATTAGATGTACCATGGAACACTGTGAAGACCATCATCAACAAGTGGAGAAAATCGAGCACCGCAGTGACATCACCAAGAGCAGGATGTCCCTCTGAAACTTACAAAAGGACAAGACAAACAAAAGGGAGGCTGCCAAGAGGCCTACAGCAACACTAAATTAGCTGCAGGAATATCTGACAAGTACTGATTACATGCATGGGACAACAATTTCTCATATTCTTCACATGTCTGGGCTATGGGGTAGGGTGGCGAGACAGAGGCCCTTTCTCACAAAAAAATAAAAATAAATAAATAAATCCAACTAAATTACCCCAAAACATGTGGCAAAATGTGTTACGATCTGATGAGGCCAATTCCAAAAGGTATATTAACTCCATAATTCCAAACAAACATCAACAAAGTAACATCAGACCCACGGTGAAGCATGGTGGTGGCAGCATCATGCTTTAGAGCTGCTTTTCTTCAGCCAGAACTGGGGCTTTTATCAAGGTGGAGCGAATCACGAATAGCTTCAAATACCAGTCGATTTTAATGCAAAACCTTCTGGCATCTGCTAGTAAGCTGAAGTTGAAAAGGAATTTCCCCTTTTAGCATGACAACAACCCAAAGTATAAATCCAAATCAACAAAGAGATGGCTTAACCAAAAGAAGGTCAATGTTGTTGAATGGCCAAGCCTGATCCCAGACCTGAATTAAAAATCTGTGGGGTGACCTGAAGCAGGCTGTGCACAGGAGATACCCTCACAATCTGATGTCTCTAGAATGTTTTTAGAAGAAAGAGTTGGAAAATATTACCAAGTCAGGTTGTGACATGCTGACTCTTAGCCAAAAAAAACAGAGTGGTGTAATATAATCAAAAGGTGCTTCAACAAAGTATCCGTTTAAGGGTGTGAACACTTATGCAACCAGGTTATTGTAAGTTTCTTATTTGTTCCTATTTGTCCCTAAAATTTTTCTGATTGTTTTTCACTTTATTCGTATACTTTGCAACTGCACATTAAACGTGGGAAAAGATCTGGCATGATTTATCTTAGTGTCATTCTTTTACTTCACAAAAACCTGCCATTTTAACAGGGGTGTGAATCTGAAAGCAATTGTGATTTAAATTCCGCTTTTTTTATTGTGAATTGTTTAATTTATTTTAGGGGTTAATAATTGACATTTTATTTAAATTATTTAGGGTTTTAATTATCATTGCATCTTCAGGGTTTTATTTAATTTAATTTAAATAGGGCATTTAACTGTATTCAGGGTTACTGACGATCAATTTATTCAATTTATTTGCGTGGTCTTAATTATCAGTTCATTTCTTTCAGTTCAGGTTTTAGTGGTTATTTTCCTTCATTTACACGTTCACTTTCGTTATTTACTTTCCAATTTCAGGGTGTTTATTTGTCATTTCATTTATTTATGTTGGGTTTGTTTATACATTTAAATTAAATGGCTTTATTTCAGTCAAATACAATACTGTCATGTGAAAAAAAAAATCTAAATAAAAACATTTTTGAGAAAAAAAATCGAACAATATTGCGATAATACCGTGACCTGTGATAATACAGTGTGTATCGCGGTGTGTGTGTGTGTGTGTGTGTGTGTGTGTGTGTGTGTGTGTGTGAGTGTGTGTGTACTCTGGGATGTTAAAGGCCTATTTTTTCTCTCTCTTTTTACACTGATGGAGACACACTGTGGATGTTTAGGACAAAATGTCGGACATGATCCTGCAGTGTGTGTGTGTGTGTGTGTGTGTGTGTGTGTGTGTTAATAAACAATAAACAGTAAATAACAGACACAGTGTTTTTTTCTCCTCACAGCTGCGGAATAAACACAGTGACAGGAGGCGCGTGCAGCCCGTTAACACCACAGCTAACGGAAATCTCTACACAAAGCAGTTTATTCACACATTCTGTTTGTGTCATCCGCACTCTCATCTCATTTATAAGAAAATATAATTATTACACACACGAATATAAACAGAAATATGAACGTGAGCGGATAAACGAGTCCGCTGTGGGATTCGTGACACTGATGAGGAGAAAAAAAACACCGTTAGCAGCGATTTCCTCCGACAGGCTGAATGACACACTGCCGGGTAAAGAAAAAAAAAACACTAATACACCATTTTAAAAACAACACCGCGATTATAAACACTCACCTCTGTGTCCGTTGTTTGTGTGTGTGTGTGTGTGTGTATGTGTGTATATAGAGGAAATGTTTAAAGGGCTGAATTTACTCTGTTAGCCGTTAGCCGCTGTGTGTCCACCCGAATCCCCCTTCTGTCTGCCGCTACCCGATCTATCGCCCCTCCCCCCGATTCACACTGCGCATGCGCAGCACGCTCAGGACTCTGCTACGCATGCGCGGTGCGGCTCAACGTTAATAATTATAATTATTTTAAGGAATAAACATTAATTTTTATATTTGATATATATCTTATATTCATCATTAAATAATTAACAATTATTAATAATCGGTCTTCATTATTCTAAACAGGAATAAGGTATTAAACATATAATGTTTAAATTAATGATGTTTCTTAGTTCATTTTGGGGTTAAAAAAATCGTGTTTATCTGGATTTTATTAATTGAATCTCCTACAACATTATTAAAGCATTTCAAAACATTTTAAAACGATGAAAAACTGAGGTAAAATCACAACCGTATGTTCTTTATTCATTTATAGTGTATCATGCCATATTTCTAAATTTTTATTTAAAATACAAAAAAATGGTATGTCACTAAAGCATAAATAACCCTGAAGAATCGATTCTTTTTAAGCTTCTCGTATACAAGTATGAGTTTTTATGTACTTAATAACTTGTTAGTGTTAATAACATGTTAATAACGTGTTAATAACGTTAATCCAAAAATTACACAATCAATAATATCTTAAACTCCAATTAATGTCTAATTTTAAAAATTATACTGTACAGACTATAAAAGAACAAAAAATATAATTATTTTGGATTTTATTAATTTTATTTCTCCGGGCATTTTACCTTATTAAGATACAAAATTGGCCACAAAAAAAACATGTATTAAAAAAATTAATAAATAAATCTTTTTACACAAAACATGCTGAAGGTGTTAATGACTAGTTCCTGTTTTCGAATTGTTTTGCCGGGAGTTTGTTGCGTGCGTCGGTGTCTTAACTATACTGTTTCTCTCTTTTAAATCAATAATTTTGAATCGTTTTCATGTTTTATTTTTCATGTATTTTTCATTTTTCTCTTCTACCGTATTTCCTTTTTTTTCTCGAAGTGTGCTTTTCTATTTTTTTTAAGACAGCGAGCAGAGGCCATCCACACCGGATCCATGCCGTCTACATTATCAACAAATCTTCGACTAAGGTGCGTTAAACAACAT
>CM074948.1:22363498-22374260 GCA_037577455.1 Pangasius macronema | reverse complement strand
CAAATATTTATAATATATTTTTTGTTAATCCATTTATTTCTGTAAAGCTGCTTTGTGACAGTGTCCATTGTTAAACGCGCTATACAAATAAAACTGAACTGAACTAGAATGTCTGAGTTTGATTTTATCCACAAAAACATGACTCCATCTGTAACTCCAGTGAAGGTTTTTTGCTTGTTTGTTTGTTTGTTACTCATCATGGTTGAGGTTTGCCTGTTCTCTGAAAAGGTGCTATTACTTTTGGTGTTAAGTGTATCATAGTAGAGATGTTCAGCATTATGAATGCTTTTAGCTAACATCTTCTGTTTAAGGATTTGATTTTTTAACCCTTATATGTGATGTTTATAATTGAGAATGGTTTCATTCTTAATCTTTTAGCAGTAAGAGTAGCACTAGTATCAGCAGCAGCAGTAGTAGTAGTAGCAGTAGTAGTGGTAGTATTATTGTTCTGTTGCCATCCAGAGGAGATCATTGCTACAGATCTTTAGCCAGCATTGCAAAATTTAAAAATATATAATATACTTTAAAAAATCTTGATCCGTGAATAAATACTACTTAACTACGGAGCAGTGTAAATTCTAGTAATGAAGATAAAAGGTTAAAAACACTTAAAAGGTAACTGCAGAGTTAGCAATCCCCCAACTCCAGCATTAGAGCCCTCACAGTGTGGCGAATGGGTGACAATTGGGGGCACAATTGCAAAGCCAAAGCTAAAGCTAAGGCTCACCCACAGGAGCACCACTCCTCTAAGAGGTTTGCTCACTTCAGTCCGATGAAGTAATATGTTCTGGCCCCCTCCCAATGCAGCGTGGTGATGCAGCTTACAGCAGGTTATAGTTGCTGAACTGCTGGATGTCCAGGTGGTGCTCTGAAAACAATGTGGGCTTTATAGATAATTGGAGTAGTTTTGAGGGCAAAGCTGGCCTGTTAGGGTGGGACGGCATCCATCCCACTCAGGAAGGTCCTGTTCTCATTTCTTGCAGCATAGCACATAGTCTCAGAACAGGCCTACTTAATCAGTAACAATCCAGAGCCAAGGCCAAGGAGCAGACAAGCAGGCTAAACTGACCGTTTGCTAGCTACACTGAGTCATCACTTAGGCTCCATTATATTGAAACTGTGTCTGTTTCCTGAGCTAAACAAAAATGTAGAAATACTCAGAAAGTTTGTTTTAGTAACCTAATTAACATAAAATTAAATCATACTGAATGCACAGCCAACACCTTTGACTGAAGCTAGGACTGTTAAATATTATATCTTTTATGTCTAAAGCACGTATTGTTAATGAAACTATTACTGATCAGGAAATGAATGTACTGTGTGTAACAGAAACATGGATTTAACCAAATGAGTATGTAGCATTAAATGAAACTAGTCCAACCAGATACAGTTACATACATCAGCTCTGTCTAACTGGCAGAGGAGGAGGTGTCGCAGTTATTTATTATGATAATCTAGGCATCACACAAAAGCCTAGTTATAAAATCAACGCGATTGAAGTTCTTTATACAAACATATGTAGCCATAAAAAATAGGTCTACCCAGTCAATTCTGCTAATTATTATTTACAGACCCCCAGGGCCATATTCTGAATTCCTTTTGAATTTGCGGATTTCATATCTAACCTGGTTGTTTATTTAGACAAAGCAGTAATTGTTGGAGACTTTAATATTCATTATGATAATCAGGAGGACCTTGGTATAATGATCACACACGCACCTTAAAGCAGAGGACTTGAAAATTAGAAAGTAAATGGTGTCAAACTAAATTGGTAGTATTTCAAACAGCATGGAAGGAGAGCCTCCTGAACTATAGAAAATCTCTTAGTGCCGCTAGATAAATGTATCTCTCCACCCTAATTGAAAATAACAAAAATAATATAAGACCAACACAAAAACATGCACACTATCATTATATAGTAGCAATGACTTCATGAATTTTTTCAGTGGAAAAACTGAAAATATCAGGCAGAAAATTCACACTATACATTTAAAACCAGAAAATTCTATAACTAACCCTATGGATAATAATATAACCTTATCAGGTCAGCGATTAGAATGTTTTACCCCCCTTCAAGAGGATGAACCAATTTCACTAATTTCATCATCAAAATCATCAACTTGTGTACTAGATCCCCTACCTACATGTTTCCTCAAACAGATAATTCCAGAAACCATCAAACCTCTACTAAAAATAATTCATTCTTCCCTTAGCACTGGCTATGTCCCTAAATCCTTTAAACTACCAGTTATCAAACCTCTGATTAAAAAAAAAAACCTGACCTTGACCCCTGTCATTTGTCCAAATATAGGCCAATATCAAACCTCCCCTTTATCTCCGAGATCCTAGAAAATGTTGTAGCACAGCAGCTATGCTCATACCTACAGAGAAATAACATTCATGAAATGTATCAGTCAGGGTTTAGGCCTCATCGTAGCACAGACACAGAGCTGGTTAAAGTCGTAAATGACCTACTACTGGCTTCTGATCAAGGCTGTCTCTCCTTGCTTGTGTTGCTTGAACTTAGTGCAGCCTTTGACATCATTGATCACACTATTCTCCTTGATAGACTAGAAGATGATGTTAGAGTTAAGGAAACGGCCCTCTCCTGGCTCAGGTCTTATTTGACCGATCCTTATCAGTTTGTAGATATAAATGGTGACTTCTCTATGCATTCTATGGTAAAATCTGGTGTTTTCTTTATATATGCTACCTCCAGGTAATTGTATTGTAATGGTATTAGCTTCCACTATTATGCTGATGACACATAGTTATATGATTGAGCAAAGCCATATGAGAGACACCAGCTTGATCAATTTGAGGAATGTGTGAAGGACATTAGACACTGGATGATTATTAACTTCCTTCTACTTAAGTTGGGCAAGACAGAAGTACTTGTACTGGGACCACATGCAGCTGGAAGTAAGCTTTATGATTACCTAGTAACTCTGGATGGCCTTTCTGTTTCATCTTGTTCAGCGGTAAAAGACCTTGGTGTGATTATTGACTCCAGTTCTTCATTTGAAGTTCACATAAATAATATTACTAGGATAGACTTCCTTCATGTCAGGGATATTGCTAAGAAATATAATGTTACTACATGATGCAGAAAAACTAGTTCATGCTTTTGTTACCTCTAGGTTGGATTACTGTAATGCCTTACTGTCTGGCTGTTCCAGTATGTGCATAAACAAGCTCCAGTTAGATATGACCAGAAGATATGACCACATCACCCCTATCTCATGCACCCTGCATTGGTTCCCAATCAAATTTCTTATTGATTAAAAAATACTACTATTGACCTATAAAGCACTGAATGGTCCACAGCACCTGAGTGAAATTTGTGGTCTCTTATGATCCACCATGCCTACTTCAACCAAAAGTGCAGGCTATTTGTTGGTACCTTGAATAGTGAAGGCTGCAGCATTCTCTTACAAAGCCCCACAGTTATGGAACAACTAGTGTTCCAACTAGTGTTCTGGAGTCAGACATAGTCTCAGTGTTTGAGTCTAGGCTGAAAACATTTTTGTTTAGTCAAGCCTTTTGTGAATATTTTTTTCTTAGATAAGGAAGCAGATCTGGAGGGTTCAGAGGCATAGAGTGTTGTGGTGAACAGGCGTGTTTGAATGCTGTCATAGCACTCTGCACACAATGCATAATATACTATACTCTCTCTCTCTCTCTCTCTCTCTCTCGAGCTGCACATGCTGCTTTGTGACAATGGCCATTGTTAAAATTGCTATACAAATAAAACTGAATTGAATAGTAGTAGCAGGAGCAGCAGTAGTAGAAGCAGTAGCAGTGGCAGTAGCAGTAGAAGCAGCAGCAGCAGTAATACTAGTAGCAGCAGCAGTAGCAAGAGTAGTAGCAGCAGTAGCAATAGTAGTAGCAGCAGTAGCAATAGTAGTAGCAGTAATATTAGTAGCAAGAGTAGTAGCAGCAGTAGCAGTAGTAGTAGCAGCAGTAGCAATAGTAGTAGCAGTAATATTAGTAGCAAGAGTAGTAGCAGCAGTAGTAGTAGCAGTAGTTGTAACAGAGGCAGTAGCAGAAGTAGCAGAAGTAGTGCATAGATATTTAGCTTATGTTTAGTTGTTTAGTCCAGAAATCTGTTGTTTAGTTCTACTTTTTGTTCATTTTGTTAAAACACTTTGGTATCAAAGATATATAAGAACACTCATCAGATTTAGCTAAAGTTCATTGTTATTTTATTACTTTATGTATTAAAACTGATCTGAGAACAAAAACACATTGTTCTTCATGAACAAGGCATAGTTATGGAGTTCAGTGATACATCAACATTTATAAGAATGATATTAATGATGTACAAAGAGCTGGAACTCTGCTGCTGCTTCTGCTCCTGATGATGATGATGATGATGATGATGATGATGAAAATGAAATCTATTTGATGATTAAAGGCACTGTGCTGAAAAGAAATTTCATCATTTTCTTCACATCACCTCCTGAAACTGATTATTTATCCTTATCGCTGGCCAACAGAGTGAAACCTGAACCAGAGACAAGAAGAAAAAGAAAACACAGAAATAAAACATAATAATAATAATAATAATAATAATAATAATAATAATTCATAAGAGATCAAATAATCTTTTACATATAAACAGGAGATATTCAATATAAAATCACAAAATATAAAGTCTTAATGTATAACAACATATGCATATGTTCCTCATAAATTCATGACAAACTTGTAGATTAAGTAAATGTTAAATAACAATGTGGAGGTGGAAGCGTGGTCACATGCTGGTTTGTGAATGGAGGGCGTAGCCAGGAAAAGTGAGTGGTAAGGATCTAGACCTGTGCGGGATTGATCTAACGTTTCTGTATTTCAGTGAGCGGCAGCCAGGATAAAGTTGGGAGAGCCGCGAGAGAGAGAGAGAGCTGAGCAGCGCAGAGCTGAGTGTGTGTGCCTGTGTAATGAAATAGAAGAAAAACGCAAAGAAAAAAGCATAAAAGTGAAAAGAAAAAAAGAGCCCATTTGTGTTATCCCAACCGGCAGGTGCTGGTCCAACCGGCAAGTACTTCAGCAGCAGCCCCGGTGGCCGCCACGGCCATGTTGCTTTCGAAGATTGAGTCCACTGAGCTCTTTCAGCATTCTGTGGAAGTGTGGGGCTGGCCAGACTCACAGTGGGTGGTCTGCCTACTGCTGCTACTGTCAAGGGAATGCCAGCTCGCGGCCTAACAGCTTCCAGTCATGAATCTGATGGCGTACCCGGACCTAAAGTGGGCTATTTTTCAAAGGTCGCACCCCCAAACAGCACTGTCACAAACACTCAGTGAGCTTACCACCCGTTCGCATTTGCCCAACAGCTCCAAAACAGCGGTCTCTGGTTTTTCCTGACCGTCCCTCCCACCCTGTGTCTGTCCCTTCTCCCCTTTAGGTTGGTGACTCTGGGGCCACAGGTGTGGGTGTAAGGCCTGGGCCGATGTACTAGCATTACAGGGAAATGGGGTATTTATAGGACCAGTGCCATGTGATGGAAATGGGGCATTGGTCCAGGTCCCTGACGCGACACATTCCGTAAACAGAAATATATTGGGAATGTTCCTCTGGTCCTGCTTTCACACAATTTGAGCTTTTCGTCATTAAGATATACTGGACAATTACAACTGCTTTGCTCTGCCCACTGAAACCCTAGCACTAGAGGTCCCTAGCATCCACCTGGGACCCCATAAAAGCCACCTAGCAACACCCTAATAGCCACCTAGCAACACCCTAATAACCACCTGGAATAACACAACAACCACCAAGCAATGCCTGAGCAACCAACTAGAATATCGTAGCAACCAACTAGGTTAGCATAGCAACCACCTAGCAATACCCGAGCAGCCACCTAGCAACACCCGAGCAACCAACTTGGTTAGCATAGCATCCACCTAGCAGCACCATAGCAACCAACTGGGTTAGCATAGCAACTACCTAACAAAACCCTTGCAACTAAATGGAATATCATGGCAAACACCAACCAATAGCCTAGCAACCAACTGAGTTAGCATAGCAAGCACCTAGCAACACCTTGGCAATTAAGTGGAATATCTTGTCAAAGTTAATATCGTTTAATTATTTTAGCGTGTTAAGTGGGCTCTGTCAAGGAAATGTCAAAGTTTGTCCATGCACTTTAGCTTTCTAGTCATTCAGCTGGATTAGCTCAATCTGGAAAGCAAGATGGCGCCACTGCTGATGTTAGCTTTTCAGGTCTACAGTGCTAATGGGACAGTAATAAACAGTGATGTTGTGAATGCTAATGTTAAGCACTAGATGTGATGTGTACCCTCTTTAGCAACAGACTGTGCTGCACTCTTGGCTTTTCCACTCAGGTCTTTCACCATGCTGTCGAGTGCCGCCTCGTGCTGCAGAAAGAATGGACGAACCACTCGAGTGTAGATCACCTGAGAACCGTTCCAGGTCACGGGGGCCATGCACCATAACAGGAACACACACTGCATGCACACACAACCACACACACATTAATCTGTGTGCTCTGTAATCACACACACATAAATTCACTGAGTAGAGTGTGAGGAGAGTGAGAACCTTTCCAGCATAATAAAATGGAAACCAGAAGAGGAAAATGTCTGAGAAAAACTCGGCCACGCTGAAGAGACCGTACACCACCCAGTACGTCAACCACTGTGTGTCGTCCTCTTTATTACTGCTCTCAATTGCTTTCACACTGCACGCACACACACACACACACACACACACACAGAGGGTCAAAAGTTAATCAGATAAAAATAATAGGCAGCATTCAGGGTTTGTCAATCCTGCTCCTGGAAACATGGTAAAGTGTACTCTGTGTGTGTGTGTGTGTGTGTGTGTGTGTGTGTGTAGAGGGGAACACGTGTCTGTGTGTCATACTTACGAAGCATACGCAGGGTAGGTGAATCCAATGAGGTTGCAGAGGAGAGACGCACCGTAACCGAATAACAGGTACAGCGTGATGATGCACAATGCACCTACACACACACACACACACACACACACACACACACACACACACACACACACACACACACACAATGATAACATGTTTCTCAGCTGCAGTTTTCTGAAGAGGAGTGATAAGATTAAAACCACTAACACACACTAAGCCAAAACACACACAAACACACTACACCAATTACAGCCTGACCACACTCACCCTCATACTGCATCCCCAAACACAGCAACACACAGACCAAATGTATCCTAAACACACTGACACACACAACAAATCCAAACACATTTGATCCAAACACATGGACCAAATATGACACAAACACACACCATTTCCCAAGATGGCAGCGTGTACGGGCACAGCGGCTCGGTACTCCCATAAAAGTTCTTTGTTACCATTTGTGTTGCTTTTCCTGTTGTTTGCTTTGTATTTTGAGCCAAGCTTAGTGTTTAGATGTCTTGATCTTCAAAGCATTGGTACTACATACAATCACCTCGAATTTTGGTCCACTGGGATCAGTTTGGGTTACTATTCCGGCAGGAAGACACTGGCGGTGTCAAACTTTCAATCCCTTTCCAACAAGGTGGACAAACTATGACTGAGAAAAACATCACAGCAAGGTACAAAAAACTGTTGTATTCTGATTTTGACAGAGGCATGGCTACAATGCAACATTCCCGAATCTCCGAGGACCTAGAAGGCTGCACATTGTTCTGCGCAAAGGCGAACTCTGTATACATGTGAAAAATGCCTGGTGCACAAATGCAATTGCCATAGAAAGACTCTTCACACCAGATTTAGAATATATCATGGTGAGATGCAAGCCTTTCTATCTTCCCAGGGAATTCTCTGTGGTCTTTACAACTGCAGTCTTCCTGGTGCACAAATGCAATTGCCATAGAAAGACTCTTCACACCAGATTTAGAATATATCATGGTGAGGTGCAAGCCTTTCTATCTTCCCAGGGAATTCTCTGTGGTCTTTACAACTGCAGTCTTCATTCCACTGCATGCTAATGATAAGCTAGCACTCGAGTTACTACACTCAGCCATTATCCAAAATTCCACCAGAATGTTAAATGCTCAACCAGGAGTAAGAACACACTAGATCACGTTTACACAAACGTTGACAATGCATATAAGGCCCTGCCCTGTCCCTATCTAGGATAGTCTGACCATCTTTCCTTGTTAATGCAGCCAGGAAAGCGACTGGTCCTGATGGTGTCCCAGGGTGTATACTTTGTGTGTGCGCCGACCAGGTCTTCACCAGCATTTTCAACCTCTCCTTGACCAGCGCTGTTGTCTCTACCTGCCTCAAAACTACAACAATTGTGCCCAATCCCAAAGATGGTGCTTGCATTCATGCCTCTGATATCCAAGTGCTTCTAGAAGCTGATTCTGGCACACAGTAAAAGAATCATCCCTGCCACTTCTGGACTAGTATCAGCTTGCTTATCAGGCAGTCTCACCCTCCATGCTGCCATGAAACACCTGTATGAGTCAAACATGTATTTCAACTCTTCGCGGACTTAACTTCAGCCTTCAACACAGTCATCCCCAACGCAATGGTGTCTAAACTCCACAGCCTAGGCCTAAGCACAGCCGTCTGCAGCTGGACTCTAGACTTCCTAACCAACTGTCCCCAGAACATCAGGATTCGAAAACACACATCCTCCACTCTCACCCTGAATACTGGTGTTCTACAGGGATGTGTGTTGAGCCCTCTGCTGTATGCATTCTTCACCCACGACTGTCTACCTGCCCGTGCAACAAACACCATTGTGAAGTTCGCAGATGACACAACATTTATTGGTCTGATCACAAACAAAGATGAGAGAGCATACAGGTACAGCATACAGCCTGGTGCTCTACCAACAATCTCATCCTTAACACCAGGAAGTGGTGGACTTCAGTGCTTGTGGTGGACTTCAGGAAGAAAAGAAGAACTGACCTTAGTCCTCATAAATGGTGAGGCTGTGGAGAGAGTCCCCAGTTTCAAATTCTTGGAGGTGAACATTACATAGGAATTCTGTTGGGTCTCACACACACCTCCACTGCCACTGGAATGGCACAACAACGCTTATACTTCTTGAGAAGACTGAGGAGAATGAGATTGCCCTTCTTGTGAACGTCTATCTATATTACAGTAGAGAGTGTACTAACGTACTGCATCACAGCATGGTACGCCAGCTGCACAAGAGAAGACCAGAAGGCTCAGCAATGGGTCATCAGGACGACTCAAAACATCATCAGCACACAGCTACCGGCAGTTGAGAACATTGAGGACCCCGCCCACCCTGCACACCACCTCTTCAAACTGCTCCCCTTTCATGCAATACAGGACCATTCACTCACACACCACAAGGATGAAAAACAGCTTCTTCCCCAGAGCAGTAATATAGCGAGCAGAACACTGCTTGATTCCATCCCCAACATAGACACACATACAAGCAATTGCACATGCACCTTTGCACATCCTGTCTTATTGTCTGTCCTACTGTCTTATTGTCTTACAGTACCACTGAGTTTAATTTACATTTGTTTTTACTATTTTATATTTGTGTATGTTTTATATAGTTGCTTTATGTTGTAGTCTGAAGAGCTCAGGGAATACCATTATAGCCTTGTTGTTTTGCACAGCAGTACAATGACAATAAAGTCTTCTTCTTAAAACCCAAAAACTTCTTGACGCAAACATGTGCACACACAAACCAAACATGAACATGAGCCAGACAAACAAACAGTAAGCATTCTGTTTACAGGGAACAGAGTGTTTCCATGTCACATGTCTCTACAGAAGTGTGTGACATTCCTGTTTAACATACAGAAGGCTGTGTGCGTGCGTGTGTGTATAAAAACCACAGAATGTGTAAACAGCACACACGCCAGTACAGAAAGAGACCAAACAGGACTGGCAGTAGTGTGTGTGTGTGTGTGTGTGTGTGTGTGTGTGTGTGTGTGTGTGTGTGCTGTGGTTATTTGTGTAGGGAAATTAGTACCAGTTGCATTTCATTAAACTGACACAGACTTCAGATCTTCTGTGCTGCTGTGCTCATGTCAAACTTTGCGTTTTTATTAAAAATGGAAAATTAAGTTTTCTGAAAAGAATTCTTATGCACACACAGTTTTGTCTGCTCAACACAACAGATAGCTAAAAACACCGAGCAAAACAAAATTTTCTCATCAGTGAGGTTCATCGTTATCATGCTGGAGTGACAAAAGTCAAAAATCTGCAATGTTTTTCAAAAAAATTTGAACATTTGTTCTTTAGAATTAAATCTGGTTACATTTACATTAGCTAGTGTCAGCCCTCAATAGTTTATCTAGCACTTAAAATACATGTTGACAAATGACAAAAAAAGACATTAGCAGAAAGACGAAAGGAAAGCTGTTAGCAGATTTTTCTTTACTATAGTAAAAACAATCTATAAACGTTTCCACTTCCTGATCTCGAAGACGTTTGTACTTCAAATTTCCACAGGTTTCGTCTCTAAATATGATTTCATCAGAAATTCGGAAAGAAAATCAGAAAACTTGAGTTAAAAACAATCATTTGCTGGAGCGTCGATAGCGTTCACTCCATCACTTTTTGTCCTGTTAGCTATCATTACCATGGAGGGTAGCTAGTTAGAAGGTGTAAGACTCGATTTAATTTTAGTTTAGTTTTAATGGACGGAAATGGTTAACAGTAACATCTAGATCTTCTCAAACCATGCTACGACATCGCAGGCATTCTGCAATGTCCTCAAGTATCAAGATGATTGAATAAATGTTTTGTTTTAACACAATGTTTTATTAAAGGGCG
>CM074948.1:22350998-22360998 GCA_037577455.1 Pangasius macronema | reverse complement strand
GAGGAATGAAAAAGAGACATGAAGACAGTGAGATAGAGAGAAGAGGAAGACAGAAACAATGATAGAAGGACACAGAAGAAAAGACAAAAGAGAGACAGAGGAAGACAGAAACAGGCATTGAGAGACAGAGTGAGCTAAAAGTGAGAGAAAAATGGTGGGAGGAGAGCAAAGAAAAAGAACGAGAACCTTATATATACACATATGTATGTATGTATGTGTGTGTATATATATATATATATATATATATATATATATATATATATTTAACAACATGTAACCATGGTAACAATGGATGTTGTCGCCATGGTTACACTGACCTTAACTCACCAGGATCTCACAGCTAGCTGTAGCTACAGTATTGTAATAACATTATAAACCATGATAAACTATCAGCCAGTCAGAATTTTAGAAAGCAGGAAATAAATCATAGAAATGATTCTCCTGCGTTGCACAATTTTTTTTTTTTTTTTTTTTTAAACATCACTGCCATCATGGTACAGCTATTCTTCATAAAACTGGCATACAGAATTCAACATGTAAAGACGTTTACAAAATAAAGATTATTCCATGTGCCACCTTCTGAACAGCACAGATTACTTCTTGTTTACTACTTAGGCAGACTCCTGAAGTACCTTTGATGATTAAATATAAATATAATAATTATCATACAAGTTCATTTGCTACATGTGTAATTACAAAGCAGAAATGCCTGTTTTTTTTCTTTTTCATTTCCTGATATTTGACACTGCGCACTACTTTTGATTTAAACTGAACATCGATTTAGAACTGGACTGCCAACACTAAAAATTCAAATCCATTGTTAAATAAATATTTACAAAATGCAATATTTCAGTGTCTTGGTCCTGCTGCTTAAAACTCTAATCCAAGCTAATCTTTAGCCATGTCATGCGAAAGCCAAAACTGAATATAAATTTTTTGGAATAATAAAATCTAATACGATTTTAAATCTAATACAATTTTTAAATAAACCAAACAAATAAAACCTAATAAGAAATAAAGGAAACAAAACAAAATGTTCGGCAAATCAAAATAAAATTTAATGATCAGAATTGTCAAACAATCTCAAAACACAAAACAAACAAACAAACAAAAAAAGATCAAAAGGCCGGTTTTTAAGATTAGTACTAAGGAGAAAAAAAAATACAACTAAAGTCACATTAAACAAGAGTAAATAAAGAAAAATAATAATAATAAAAAAATAAGCAAATAACAAAAGCTTGAAGCTGAAATGAGAACAGGGGAACTACTTTTTGTTGTCATTTTTCTGGGGGAATTTTCCATGTCTTTGGTCCTTCTTACTTTCACTCACTCTGTTGCTTATTATTCTTTTTAACTTAGAGGATCACTTAAATAAACACTTTCCACTTCACAGGCTCAATTAGGAAAAGTGCCTCAGAGTCAAAAACTGGAGGAAAAAAGAAAGAAAGGGAAAAAAAAAGGTTTCTTAAAAATAATAAGGCATCAAATGTTCAAACACTGTACTAGGATCAGATGGAGAATCAGTGACTTTTGAGAATGTCTGAAACATCCCATAATAATCACAGACTTACAGTTAGACAAACTGGCTGAATTTAAAGGATAAACTGTGTGAGGTGTTCATATGACAATCAAGACACCTTTCACAATAACACCAACATATGACATAGTTTCCTTTTTTTGAAATTAGCCCCGCCCATATGAAGAATCAGCCCCCTCTTCCCCCCTTCCCCCCCTCAATGTTTTCGATGCAGTTCCGCAAACAGACAGCAGAGAGCGCCTCACACACTGCTCCATTACCACATTAATCATTATTACTAGAAACAAACTGGGTTCAGATCCAATACAGCTACCAGAATTTCCAATCAAATCCCAACGTCCACACAGCGACCGAGCTGTGACCTGTCTGTGTGTGTGTGTGCAGCTAACAATACTACGCACATCAAGGACTGAAAACTACACATGAAGTGGTTAATAAAAAAAAAAAAAAGAGCTTAATTTATAAAGAAAAACAAAAATAGAAATAAACAGGTAGTCATGTACCTTCAAAAAAAATCTCGCTAGCAACTTGCGGTTAGAATAACAAAAAAGGGGAATAAAAAAGAAAGAGAAGAAGAAAAAAAAAACTACCAAGGCTGAGCCAAGTGAAATTATACTATAAAGGAATTCCTGGGGAAAAAATAGCAAGACTGAATTACTGACCATTTTGTGTAACTTTTTATACTTAAGTTACAGCCTTGGGTGCAAAAATGAGCAGACGAGATGGAGGGAGCGATGTGGTATGAAGTGGACTAACACACAGAGCATGTGGCAATAACCAGCTAAACGATAAATCAGTATATTAAAGTAACCGGCTTTACAGCGGTCGTTATGAGTGCAGTGATGTAGTGATGTTAGCTGTGTGAGGATGGTGATGAGACAGTGTGTGTGTGAGAGTGTGTGTGAGAGAGAGAGAGAGAGAGAGAGAGAGAGAGAGAAGCAGATGAAACTATAAAACAGCGGCTTTCCAGGCCAAGTCCATCTACTTGTGAGTCTTGCTGGTTTTGAAGGACACCTGCAGGATCTTGTCCCCCAGTCTGTAGCCGTTGAGGCTGGCGATGGCCACAGCCGCCTCCTCGTAATTGGTCATGGTGACGAAGCCGAAGCCTTTGCACTTGTTGGTGTTGAAGTCTCGGATTACTTTGACGTTGGTGACTGCGCCGAACGGACCGAACATCTGCCACAGAATTCCCTCATCTGCGTCCGGACCCAGATTATAGATGAAAATGCACCACCCGGCCTGCGCACTCCCGCCCATGTTCGCTCCGGACAGACCACCCATGTGGTCCACCCCCATTGGAGAGAACCTGAACACACACACACGTGCACACAAACACACAATTATTAGTATTCACAAATATCTTAACAGAATGAGTATTTCCAAATCAATAAATTAACAGAATGANACAGTGTGCTCTGACTGGCTGAGGGCAGAACAGTGTGCTCTGATTGGCTGAGGGCAGATTTTCTGACTCACATTTGATAAAAATTTTTTATTTTATTTTATTTTATTTTAAACAAAAGCAAATTCATATAATGCAAATATTCATGTTCGGAGTCAACAATTTTTTTTGTCCAACAAAACATACATAGCAGAGAGTTTAAAAAATATATATAAATTCTAAATTTACGTTAGGTGAATCTTGGTCTAAATTTAAATAGAACTGAAAACAAAAAAAGAGACTATTTGTGAGAAGGGGGCACTGGCAGTAAACATGCAATAAGTTGTGTGTCAGAGAACATGCTGTACTGCTCTCAGCCAATCAGATCACATAGTTCTTTGTGTGCGCGTGATGGAGTGTGTACCTGAATCTCTGGGCTTGGTGGTGTACAGGTCCACCAAAGCGGCGAGACTGTGAGTGATAGATCTGAGGGATGATCTGGGTGTTTTTAATCTGATTGGGATTGGCAGCAAATTTGACGGTGATGGGTTCAGCTGCGCCAGGAGGTTTCTGTCCATTCAGCTCTTTAATGGCGTCTTCTGCCTCGGAGCGCTTGTCAAAGCGTATAAACGCGACACCGCGAGAAAGCCCTGACAGGAACAGAAGGGTCGTAATTAAGCACTAACTAGAAGCCGTAAATGTTTGTAGATGAGCTGGAGTTTCCTCCTCACCTGATGTCTGATCGACGAGCACGCGCGAGTTGATGATGCGTCCATAGCGTGTGAACATGTCCTCCACATCCTTCTGTGTCATGTTCTTAGGAAGGCCGCTGATGTACAGATTGGCATCTTTGATGGAGTCTGAGCTCGGCCGTGCGTACGACACCTGCGGCAGGGAAACACAGCACACACACTTTAACAACAAATCTGATTATAAACAAAGCAGATTGACAAGACAGAGGGGTTCAGAAACACTCAGGTAAGTGTTAATCAATAACACAACTCAAACACAACAGTGAGGCAGGACGTTTGGGATTTGTCCCATTCAGAGGGCTGCGTTAATGTCACATATCTCATTAAAAACCGATAAAAATGTAGCACTATGGTGCCTTATTCTTAGTAAAAACATTTATTTATTTCAAAAACAGCCCCATGTACAATGCATACTTATAGCACATAGTTAATTTACGCAATCGGGCAGTGTAAATTATGATCAATTCTAAAAAACACTGCACTCATTAACGCAATGCTTAATTCATAATAATTAAATCTTAATGAAGACGAACAGATGAATGATGGTTAACAAATCCTTAAGAACATAAAAAGTTATTAACATCCATCTCTTAAGCCTGGAATATACTTGCTTTTAGATACGAATATATATCTACATAAGATGGCTGTTGCACTATATCCTGTGCATGTCATCAGAATCATCTTTATTGCCAGGTACCGTGGGTTTACATGTACAAGGAATTTGTCTTGGTGTTCTGGCGAAATTAACGGTATTTATCTGCATGGCGCAATACGAACACAGACAGCACAGCGCCACATGACACTATGTTCACAAACTACCACTGTGTTTTAAATCGCGTGTGCTTATGTACTGCTCTAGTTATTTAGTGCCAACATTAACCGCTTCATGGTTAACGTGCGAATTCTAAAAACCTCACGCAGCCTTCAAAGGTCTGTTTTGCAGACCACTCTTCTGAAATTTCTAGATTAGAAAATTATTTTGAATGTAAGGTCAGAGATCACGATTCGAGACTTTCATGATCATGGCAACAATCACGACGACAGAGGAAAGTTTTAAAGAAAAACAGAGCTTGTTAGCGTGTTTAGCAGTGTTTTCCAGTTCAACTTGGAAACCAAACGTTCAGGGACGTTTTGCCTCCACCTACAGTTTTTAATCCTCCAGATGTGCATTGCGTTCACAGTTGAGTTTGTAAGCGGGGTGGGGGTAAAAAGAAAAAACAAACAAACAAAAAAATCAAGTATAACCCAGGCCTTAATGTGGAGTGTTACTGAGTGAAAAGTAAAAAAACCAAACTTGCAACTTAAATGAAAAGAATTAAAGTAACAGATATCCCAACAGGTAAAAGGCCACGCGTGATGTAAAATATGTAGTGATGTAATATTACCTTGATGGTTTTAGACTGTAGCCTCAGGCCATTCAGAGTACTGATTGCTCTTTCTGCATCACTAGGGTTTACATAGTTAACAAAGCCGTACCCTAAACTGTGGCCTGGAGAAAACAACACAAAAGCAAAACAATAAAAACAACCAAACTAAACCAAACAAAAACAAACAAACAAACCAACAAACCAACAAACAAACCTTACGGATAGAAAGAAACAAATCATTAAAATATCAGAAATGAATTAACCATATTACAGGGGAAAAAAAAAATCAGGACAAACCTTGAAGAAAAAAATATTGAAATTGAGCTGAAAAACCACGAAACCATTTAGCAAGATATTAATAATGATTTCTTTTTTTTTTAATTGTATACGAGACTACCATATTTTCCGGACTTATCTGTGTGTATGTGCATGTGAGAGATATTTGTAGATACGTATATACGGACCCGCGACTTTATCTCGGATGAGCTTAGCGCTCTCCACCTCGCCGATACTGCTGAAGAGACTGCGCAGCTCCTCCTGCGACATGTTCTGCGGCAGATAATTCACGATCAGGTTTGTCTTGGCATCCTTCGCCTCCTCCACCATGTGATCCTCGTAACCGTTCGACATGTCGTACACCTCCTGAGAGAGAGAGAGAGAGAGAGAGAGAGAGAAGAAAATCACACATCAATGAGATGATTTACTAGCAATCATCACCATTTACAAGCAACATACACAACTTACTACCGACCATCACAGCTAATGTCACTAACGCCAACAAAATGTGCAAAAAATGTGTCATGTCATTTAGTTGTTAAAGCTTTAATAAAAGCGAGAAATGACTCAAGTGGGAGAAACCTACAATAAACTACAAAAAAAAAAGAAAGAAAAAAAAAAGAAAAAAAAAAAAAGAAAAACAAAGCTCTAAAGGATGATCCATACACAGAATCTTTAAAAAATAATAATTAAAAAATAATAATAATAACAATAAATAAATAAATTTCAGTAGCCGCAGCTTAGTCAATTATTGATGTTTATGAATACGCAGATTTTCCAGACACAGTATGTAGAGTTTGACCAATCACAGATGCCCAGATTAAGAAGCTTCGCCCCAATACTTCCTGGGGCAGTGACTCAAAGGCAGGAAATAAAATTTGGTCCAGGCTTTTTTTTTTCCCCCCAGCTAAAATATGGCAGGGGTTCTCAAACCTGCCACCTGACCAACACTGAACTCTGTGTATGTGTGTGTTTCCTAAAAACATTTGTCCTTATTTTCCTTTAACTGTTGTAAATATACAACCTGTCGCTTGTGGGTGTGGCCTATGCAGCACTTATATTAAAGTTTTGGTTTTTTTTAAAAGACACCTTTATGTATCCGTTGCATATCCCAGCTTGTTAGGAAGTCATAAAGCAAGGTCAGCCGTGACACGGCACGCTGGAGAAGAGAGCGTTGAGGGCTAAGAGTGCAACAGCCTCCGTCCCCCTGATGAGAAACTGTAAAACCTATAGATCGCTTCTAAAGCTATCGAGTTAAAAACAAATTAAATAGCGCACCAATCATTGTTTAAAAAAATCTAATCGGTTGTTTAGTTTACGTGTTACGCACTTGGCTTTATTCTTGGATTAGATCAGCAAAGCAAGCTAATTGTACTAGCTACGTATTCCCACCAGAGGCACCAGCAATCTCCTTAGCGCTACCAAAGCTTTATTTTATTTTTCCTTCTTAATGTATCTATACACATTAATAAAACAGAATAAGATGAAACCACACTTTTCTTCCACTTTTACGTCAGCAGTGTCCAAGCTGTGAGCGGAGAACTGAAGAAATGTCGGCTCACACGCCGCAGGACTGTTTGGATTCATCGCTTCTTTACAGAGTCGTACATAATTTGCATAGGATTAAGAAAATCTTGGTTTAAAATGTCGCAGCTCCATGTCGCACATGTATGTAGAAAATTAACATCACTTTGTTGCCTGCTCGCTGCTCCCATAGCTAACCACAGCTCTGATTAAATGCTGTATCAAGAGCCGTTGCCATGGTTACACTGACCTAGCTAACTTTACTTGCTAGCTAGCATTAATTAGAGAACATGTGAGCCAGCTCTTCACCACAAGAGTATTTAAGTCGAGAAGCAAATGATGACGTACACGACAGCCGAATCAGCTCGTGCCGTAAAAAAGTGTCTCTCTCTCTCACACACACACGTTATCAGGTCGTTCCCTAATAGATACAGAATCTACTCACTTTTAAGTATCTAACGTGTCCCCTTCTGACTGCCATGAAGAGCCGTCACAGATCCCGACTCTGATCTGAAGACACCAAAAAAAATAAAATAAAATAACAAAATAAGGTAATAAAAATACACGCTGATCCAAAAAATAAGTGAAGAACTTCCAAAAAAAAAAAAAATAATAATTAAAAACACGGAAAAGGTGTCGGGTTGGAAAGTAAACAGAATGAAATTAAAACAAACGAAATGAAAGGGGAAAGATAAAGATGAGTCGGCTTCTGATATTACCTGTGGAAAGAACATAAGAGCCATCAGGCAGGAGAGCTTCAGCGTGTATTTTTAACACCTCACTTCGACTATTCTCTAACACACACACACGGTCAGTGTTTACACTATACACACACTTCTCTGTGTGCACGTGTGAAATCTCTCACACAACCTGCAGCTCATCGGGTTTATATGCAAATTCATTTCCCTCCATGCCGTCAGAGGGGTCGGATCTACTTCCTGTCTACACGCCATCACATCCTCATCGCCGTCTCAAACTTCCAGGAAAATTCCAGGAAATAAATCACACATCATTCCAAAAACGTAAATCATTATGTCTATAAATAATGTCAACTGGAATTTAAATAAGATTCAATTTAAAAAAAAAAAAATCAGAAAAAAGTAAAATAAAAACCAATAAATAGTTAAATTAATTTGATTTAAAAAAAAATATAAAAATTGCAAAACAATAATTAAAATGATTACCAAACTATAATAAATGCCATTAATAAAAAAAACCACTTAAACTCTGAATTAAAAATACATACATATGTATATTTGTATGTGTATATATACATATTTGCAATAGTTTGTGAAATAAATCTGTGCTGAGAGAGCCAATGACTGTTTTTTTCCACATATTTTCTAATTATTTGCAAGAGTTTTTGACTGTAAAAAGGTTTGAGCACCTAAATGAAACCGACCCTGGTTGTAATATGATGAGCACAAACAGATGAAGCATGATTATCACAGGTAACTAGCTTTTACACCGTGAAGTGAAGAGCATTTATGGTTGACTTTGTTTGAGCTGTTGCTAAGCTAACGGCTCCTCGCTAGTCACTGCAGAGCAGGAGGTTAGCATAACGACACGGCCGCGTCCCAAATACCACAATCTCTCACTATTCCCGTTATAAACTTAAAGAAATATATACATGTCTCGCTCACTATGTAGTGCACAATACGACCAAGATGGCGTCGTTTGGGACGCCGCCATGTTCTTCCTGTCTGGGTTAAACATTAGCTTGGCAGCTAAGAGTTACGAGTCGCGGCTGAGCCCGACACATCTATCTGTTTGTTCGTTTTTATAGCGTACTGAATTCGAGTTCGTACCAGGTTTTTTAATTATATATTAAAATCACGATACCGATTTTCATTCCGAATCCCGCGCACATTTTTTTTTGTACAGTGAGGCTTTACGCGCGAACAGGCCGCGCGCGCGCTGCTCTGAGGCCCGGCTAATATATAAATATATATATAAATATATATATATGTATGTGTATATATATTGAGGAGGGGGGGTGGGCAAAAAGCGGGCCTCAGAAAACGCCAGATTAGCTACATGCTAACAAAACACGGTGTAATTTAAAATAAAACGATTAGTGATTGATTATTATGTTAGTGACTCGTAACTTACCGACTTCACCCCCGCTCCGAGTCTTTTCTCAAAAATAAACAAAAAAAAATCACCTTCCGAGCGCTTTCTGTCTGAACGTGGCTGCGTGCGCGTGACACGAAAATGTAACCGGAAAGTGACGACCACGCCCATCAACGGCAAGTCCAGCCTGCCGCAAGATGATTGGTTAGGCTTCATGTCAATCTCACTATGCGACAGAACACTGCCTGTGTAAAATGATTCTTTTTTAATGATTCGACTCATTTAGTTCAGCACACTAAAGTGATTCATCTTGACCGTTACAACAGTTCAAAATGTTAAAAACTCAGCATACATGCATGTGTGTCATGAAACGTTTTAAAAGGGTCAAATATATAAATAAATAGATAAATAAATAAATATCAATAAATAAATAAATGTCATTGAAAAAATGCCACTAATTACTAATTATATTTTCTTTTAAACATTTGATGTGATAATCAGTAATGATTCTAAAATGATTCGTTTTTGTGATTCCAGCCGTTTAGTTTTAGTACACTAAAAGGATTCATTTTTCTCATTATTGATTCCTTTTAGTTTATTGAACTTAATGAGCACAACAGATGCAAAAGAGCACAACAGGTGCAATTTTTGCTCTGGGAATTTTGATGGAGATGTATTGGGATGGTCAGAGGGAGTTGCACTGTGTGCTTGTAGACTTGGAGAAAGCTTATGACAGGGTACCAAGAGAAGAGCTGTGGTACTGTATGAGGAAGTCAGGAGTAGCAGAGAAGTATATCAGAGTGGTGTAGGACATGTATGAGAGGAGCAGGACAGTGGTGAGGTGTGCTGTAGGTCAGACAGAAGAGTTCAAAGTGGAGGTGGGTCTGCATCAGGGATCGGCTCTAAGCCCCTTCCTGTTTGCTATGGTGATGGACCAGTTGTCAGAGGAGGTCAGACAAGAGTCTCGGATGACATTGTGATCTGTAGTGAGAGCAGGGAGCAGGTGGAGGAAAACCTGGAGAGGTGGAGGTTTGCCCTGGAGAGAAGAGGAATGAAAGTCAGTCGTAGTAAGACTGAGTACATGTGTGTG
>CM074948.1:22348208-22350411 GCA_037577455.1 Pangasius macronema | reverse complement strand
CAGGACTTGCTGAACACTGCCTTGAACTGATGATAGATACTGGGGACTCGAGACAGGTCGACAGACTCTCGAAACTCGGAACTAGGGGCTGAGGGACTCTGAAGTAGGCAGGTAAGTTGACAAGTGGAACCCCAGCTCAGAATGGTGCCAGTGGACCAGTCGATCCATGGATTATGTCTGTGCAGCCAAGGGTGACACAGGATAATAGGATACTCAGGGGAGTCAATAAGATAAAAGGTCTCCTCCTGCTGGTGTTGAAAGAGCATAAGTCGCAGGGACTGAGTGGCCTCTGTTACTTTGCCTGGTTCCTGAGGTCTGCTGTCCAAAGCTGTAACTGCCTGGGCATGAGGAAGAAGTTAGGTAGGGATCTTAAGTTTCTTAGCCAAGGATAGATCCATGAAGTCGCCTGCGGTGCTGGAATTGATCAAAGCCTGGACCAATTGCTGGTGGCCCTCCCAGGACAGAGTGGCTGGAACAGCTAGGGTGGCATTAGTAGGAGGAGCTCTAATTTTCCCCATCACAGCTCTCCTGTAGCTGGGCGGGGCAAGTGGAACGGAAGTGGCCAGAAGCACAGCAGTAAAGGCAACGACGCACCCTCATGTAACATTCTCTCTCATTGGGAGAGAGCCTGGAACGGCCCAACTGCATGTCCTCTAAGGAATTATGGAACTGTTCAGAGGCTGGGACAGCTCTGGATGAAGGAACACAAACTGGAGAATCAGACCTGCTCAGAGGAACTTGGGACTGAAACTTCTTGTGTTGAGCAGCCCTCCACTCTCTCAGGCAATTGTCCAGGCGGATGGAACTCATCACCTTGGACAGGAGTGGAGAGTGTTTGGCCATCGGCTCTTCACGTCGACTGAGAACGGCTTCATGGTACTGGAAAGATGCCTCGTGTTGAGCGATCACCGCCAAAAGGTCCTTGGAACTGAGTGTCTCTGGGTCCATGACTGACTTGGTTTTTCTGTCACAAGCTGGGCTTGAACTCAGGTGTCTGGTGTGGTGGTTCAAGAGTTCTACCACTTAGCTACAGAGGCAGTAATGTTGCATCCAAACGAAACACTCTAGGCAGTACTCCAGGCAATGTAGATTTAATAATAAAAAAAGGTCTTTGCAACAAGAAAAAAAAAGAATCCAACAGAAGATCGTCTCAGACAGAGGTATTAATAATAATAGAGATAATGGAAAAACCACTTGGGAAAATAAAAACTACACGAGGGGAGAAAACAAAACTAGAGAACATTAACAAACAATAACCAAGAACATCTTACTTGAAGTAGCTTGGAAGACTGATGAAACAAAGCAGGAAACTCACAGCCAAGACTCAAAAACCAAGTGAGAAACAAGGGTAAAAAACACAGCTAAAATACCCTAGGGAAAACAAGGCACAGGTGACCTGGATAATGCTAACAAGGACACACAAGGAAGAACTAAGGCAGATGGGAACACAGGGGCCCTCTAGAGGCACAGAGACCAACTACAGGAGGTAGGAAGCTGACATTCTACACTGTTAGGAAAATAAAAGTTGATTGTAGAACCCTTAAGGATTCCTCAGTTATCCCTTTGGGGAAACCCTTAAATGTTCCCTGTAGAACTGGATAACTGAGAGTAGAATCTTTTCAGGAACTGAAGAGTTCTTATTACTTAGAGTGTATTGTATACACTGTATTGTCTGTGTATGATGGGGTGCTTTTAATCATGGCCCTTCAGCAGGGATTCAAACCCACAATCTTCCTGTTATTAGTGCAGGAATATGAACCACACAAGGTGGCATTGTGTGTGTGTGTGTGTGTGTGTGTGTGTGTAAGGGGAGGCTTTGTGAGTGTTAAGGCGTTACAGGGGGATTATGGGAGTTTAACAAGCTCGTTTATACTGCACACTTCATTACCCTCAGAGCCGAGCAGAGACGTGCAGATTAGAGCAGTACAGGCTAATTCACGGCTAAATCTCTGTTTAAATATCTGTTTTATTTTACACACACACACACACACACACACACACACACACACACAGAGCGTCACATCTCTATCACTGAGTCTGACTCCGTCTCTGCACCAGCTTCCACACTTTATTCACTTTATTTATTTGATTTGTGACTCATCTGGCTGAAACACTTTGCACGAGGAACACAGGTCAGTGTGTGACTTCATCTCATACATTCATGGCTATAATGTTTATAATGATGTCTTTATTTATAAAACAC
>CM074948.1:22338208-22343208 GCA_037577455.1 Pangasius macronema | reverse complement strand
TATCTATCTATCTATCTATCTATCTATCTATCTATCTATCTATCTTCCTAAGGCAGGGGTGTTGATACATCACTTATCATCTTTACTGTATCATTATGTATTGTAGCGTATTTACACACACACCAGTTCACGTCCTGACTCTCAAGTAGCTCACAGTGTGCACCTCCTGTGTGTGTGTTTCTTTCAGCACACGCTAACATGTTCCTGAACACAGATGAGATCTCTACAGTGGAGGATCTTCGCAAGTGGACGGTTGATGATGTTTACAACTTTATCAGTAACATCCCGAGCTGCTCTGAACAAGCTCAGGTAACACACACAAACACACACACACACACACACACACACACACACACACGCACACAACCACATGGTTTTACCTTCTGACCCTGAACCTGTGTGTGTGTGTGTGTGTGTGTGTGTGTGTGTGTGTGTGTGTGTGTGTTCAACTCAGACGTTTAAAGATCACATGATTGATGGAGAAACTTTACCGCTGCTCACAGAGGATCATCTACTGGACACACTAGGACTAAAGCTTGGGCCTGCTCTCAAAATACGCTCTCAGGTACACACACACACACACACACACACACACACACACACACACACACACACACACACATTTCTTGCTTATATTTCAAACTGAATAACATACTAGTGTACTAAATAGTGTGTAAGGATAGGGCACTACCTATGGCAGTCAGTGTTAGTTCTCTAGCTAAGGAATAAGCAGGCATCATGGTTACCATGGAAACTAACTGACAACTTCCTGTTGCTGCATCTCAAACCACAGTATAGTGTAGAGTGTAGAGTGATAATTAAAAATAAAATAAGGCTGTGGTGACTGTGTGTGTGTGTGTGTGTGTGTGTGTGTGTGTGTGTGTGTGTATGTGTAGGTGTTAAGACGGATAGGCGGAGCACTCTGCATGGCTGCCCCACCCCTTGTTGCTCCGCCCATTCAGCCAGCGCTGGAGAAACATGTTGAGAGATCACATGACGTCATTTCCCCTTTGACCTGCAGCTCAGAATTAACACAGAGTCCCAGTGTGGGCGAGTGCGAGACTCTCAGACCCCCTGCTGGGCACACGCCCACCCCCAGGAGCGACTCAGCCTGAAGGGGCGCTGTTCAGAGCGTGCACACACAAACACACACACACACACAAGCACACACACACTCGGGTGTTGTAAGTGGGGGGGGAAGGGTGATTGAGTACAGAGGGCCCTGGCTGAGGGGGCCTTGAATATCCTGAAATTATTATTATAATCTCACAATCGTGAAATTGCACGTATACCACGTCTGTGCTACATTTCTGTTTGTTCCTCACCTGTTTGACAAACTCCGGCACACCTCTGTGTACACGCATCCCATGAGAACAATATATGCACAATTTGCATGGTTTGAATGGTTGTCTAGGAGTGATTTCAAACGCTGAATGGCTGTGAGTGAGAACAGACTCAGCGGAGAGAAGCAGTCCTCTATGTGTGGTGAAACAACTCACAAATTTCTTTCCAAACAGAGCAGGTGAGACAACATTTATTGAGGCAAAGGTGACCTAATATGCCAATGCTTGCTGTGGGGTAGTCTACATTTCCCTATGTATAAGAAATAACTTGTTTCCAAGCTGGTGTTAAACTTTCTTATTTAACTCTAAACACCGAAAGTATCACGAAAAGTGTTCGAGCTTGAGACAAGTCTTTAAAGGCAAAATGTTAGAAAATATAGACTATACTATAATATGGAATATACTTATAAATAAGTCAACAATGTTTGTAGTTTGGAAATACAGACGGATTGCGTGGATCTTTCATCAAAATATTAATATGAGCAAACTTGGTCATAACATTGATGGCATGATAATAAACTGGAAAACATTATACAAATGAAAAAATTATTAAACTCTTCGAGAAAGAGTCCTCGAGAGTCATCGTTTACATGATATACATGTTTTTTAATACTGTTGGTTTAAATATTACATCAGTAATTCATAAGCAATTACTCTACCAGCGAATGCTATTTGTATAGTTGTATACTGTTATTTGAAAAAAAAAATTGCGATAAATAGCATGGATCATGGGATGATGGGGAAGGGGCCCCCCCACAAACTGTCTTTGCATAGGGCCAATGATTCTGTGCTACACCCCTACATACACACACACAGAGCTGTCACTATTTATTTTTATTCATGTTTTACTACCACTATTTTACACTAGCTAGTGATAGGTTGCTGTTACTGCGTCAAGAAAGAAATAATTTTTGGGTTTAAGATAAAGTTAAGTCATTTTCAGAAGTGAATGCGTCAAAGCTGGTGTGACAAAGCAGGTGTGACAAAGCAGGACTGGGCTTAGCCCAGACATGGGGAGGCAGGAATAAGTAAACTTGTGCTTGTGTTTAGATGGTAGTACAGTAATAGTGATAGGTGGTAGTGCAAGGGAGAGTGAAAGTGGCTGACAAAGTGACAGGGACTGAATGCAGTACGCTGGAGGCGCGGCTTGGCAGCGGGACACGCAAGGCATGGTGGCAGCTTTCAAGTGCGGCTGGGCTCGCGGAGCAGAGTTTATAGCTCGTCTTCCTCCATCGGTGTCTATAGACAGAGAAAGAGAGATTAGTTGGGAGTTAGCCTCACCTAATCTACCTTGGGAGTGGCCTTTTATACGCCACCGTTGCCTCAATGAGGGTAGATGAGCATCGCCGTACTTATTGGCTGCCAGCTGAGCCGAGATTCTGTGCTCTGCCTTGCAGCCATGCACACTCAAGCTGTCCCAAACAATGGGGGTGCTGAACTGGTGCTGTCCGTTCAGCAACCTGCCAGCAATTGTGTGAGGAGCGCTGATTTTCTTTTGTGTACAGTCACAGTACTAAGCCCACCTCCCCCAGCCCTGTCCCCAAACTGTGGAACTGTGAAGAGGAGATCAAAGTCGGGGGTTCCTAAGTATGGGAGAGCATGTCAGTGCCTGTTTGAGTCTCTCAAAGGCTTCCTCGGGGTCCTGACTCCAGTGTCCGGTTGGCCTTTCCTAGTTAGGTCTGAGAGGGGAGAGGCAATTGAGGACAAGTTGGGCACAAAATGACAATAGTATCCCACCAACCCCAAGAAGGCATGTACCTGCTTTTTCGTGGTTGGGCATGGGTAACTTTGGACTGCCTCCACCTTCTTCTCTGGCATCAGGAGTCCCCGGCCGATGTGGTACCCCAGGTAATGTGCCTCTGTAAGTCCCAGATGGCATTTCTTGGGGTTGGCAGTTAGCCCGGACTTTCAGAGCTCGCCCAGGACCTAACTGAGATGGCGGAAATAGTTGGACCAGGTGGTGGAGTGTATTACAATGTTGCAGATATAAGAAGCAGCGTATTGGTGAAAGGGCCGTAGGATGATATCCATCAGCCGCTGGAACCTTGCCAGAGCCCGATGTACTGTAGGCCAAAGGGGAGGACCTGGTACTGCCAGTGGCTGCTGAAGGTGGAGAATGCTGTCTTGGGCTTTGCATTGGGGCTCAGACCCACTTGCCAGTACCCCTTGGTCAGGTCTAAGCTGGAAATGAAGCGGGCCCTCCCCAGCTGCTCCACCAGTTTTTCAACCCTAGTGAAGGAGTAACTGTCGAACTCTGATACCTGGTTGAGCTGCCGGAAGTCATTGCATAGGCCAGATGCTTCCATCGGGCTTGGGCACCATGACAATGGGGCTGGACCAGGGTCTGGTGGCCTCTTCGATAACTCCATCATGAAGCATCTGGCTGACCTCCTCTTCACTTGCCTTATGGTGGGCCTCCAGGACACAGTAGGGCCGATGTCTTACCATGACTCCCAGTGGGGTTTTGATGTTGTGGTGGGGCGTGGAGGAGAAGACATCTGCAAACCGGTCCACCAGCTCAGTCAACTCCTGGCTCTGGGCCTCTTGGCAGAGGTTGGGGAGGGGGACTGCAGCGGCGGGTGACCCTTTTCTCAGCTCCAGGGGTTCCTGAGCACCCTGCCGGCAGTCGTGTGAGGAGCGCTGATCTTCTTTTGTGCGCAGGCTGCCAGCCCGCTGTCACATAGGCTAAAAGAAATCTAGAGCTTTCATATATTATTATAGTTTTATACGTAGTTTAAAACATTGTTTATTGTTTTATGGCTTAGTGGTTAGCACGTTTGCTTCACTTTTCCAGGGTTGGTGGTTCGAATCTCGTCCCCCTCCTGTGTGCCCAAAGTTTGCATGTTCTCCCTGTGCTTCGAGGGTTTTCTCCGGGTACTCTGGTTTCCTCCCCCAGACATGCGTTGTAGGCCGACTCCGATTTCCAAATTGCTGTGGTGTGTGAGAGTGTGTGCAATTGTGCCCTGTGATGCATTGGCACCCTGTCCAGGGTGTCCCCCGAGTCCCCTGGGTTAGGTTCCAGGCTCCCCTGTGACCCTGTTCAGGATAAGTGTTATAAAAATGGATGGATGGATGTCTTTCTTTCTTGGATCATTATGACAGTGAAATAGTTTAAATGCTTAAATCATGAGCAGAACAGAGACTAGACTTTTGTTTTGACTGCTGAGGAAGGATTAGGGTGAGGTAATAATTATAACAATAATAATAAGCTTGATTAGGGTTGTGTTCTCATTATGTTTCATTAATTTAGGCTAAAGAAATATAATTATCTGAAGTTGTGTTTTTATATTTTGTACATAAGTAATGATTTAGTTCAATTTGTATTTTAAAATTTGTTTTTACTGTCATTGTTAATGCATTTTTTTTGTTTTACATTCAAATAAAATGTTTCAGATACTCTGTTTCACAATAGTGTTGTTTTTATTTTAAAAAGTTTATGTTATTAATAATTACATATAACATATATAACTTTTAATAGTTTGTATAATAAATTTTATGTAGGTATTGTTTAATGTATGTAATAAACAGTGACCGTATATACAGTCGTGGCCAAAAGTTTTGAGAATGACACAAATATTGAAAATTGGAAAAGTTGCTGCTTAAGTTTTTATAATAGCAATTTGCATATACTCCAGAATGTTATGAAGAGTGATCAGA
>CM074948.1:22327512-22338108 GCA_037577455.1 Pangasius macronema | reverse complement strand
TGCTTGTAATTATATTTCAGTACATCACAGAAACAACTGAAACAAAGATCTAAAAGCAGTTTAGCAGCAAACTTTGTAAAAACTAATATTTGTGTCATTATCAAAACTTTTGGCCACGACTGTACTAATATATATTAGTGGACAAAATGCCAGACCATGCGCAGTAGATGCCTCTCACCCCACACACACACTGATGGTGGACACTATAATTGCTCATGTTGGGATTGCGCATTCAAGATGGCAAGTTGGCTAAGTCACAATTAAGTACAGTTAAGTACAGGGTTATTAATATCCAAATGCTAAACTGTATAATTTTTGCAGGTTTATTGATTTTACTATTGTCAGGAAAAGATTTTAGGGCTCATTCATGAATGAATGAGCTACTATTTGCTAGCTAGCTGACATTATCCATCATTTTAATTAAGGTAATGTAAGTATTAGTAGCTAAAGTAATGCAGCTACTGAAAATAGACTGATAAACAGCAGTCAATATTTACACTCAACACAACTTACCTTATTGAGGAAAAAAATTGCTGCCCTCCATGATGTTCATCTAGCTCTGACACCTGCAGTAAGTTATCCATCTGAGTGGAGAGGTGCTCTTCTCTGCTTGTTCTGTCAGTGGAGTTCTTTAAAAAGGAGAGACTGGCTAACCTTACCAATCCACCTGAAGTATTAGCTAAGGTCTTACAGTGAATAAATTATTATGAAATGGAGCTAGTGTTGGCTGCTTTGGTTTATGCCATTATTTTCTTCATTCCTATTGGTTTGCTAGTTTTAATATCAGTATAGCAAGCTACAGGTTAGAAATAAAAATGAGCCACATACTGGAAAATCTGCAGAGAATTCCCCACTGCAGACCCTTTACTGAAGAACTCAACAAGGCTTTGCTACAGAATTTTCAAAGCTGCCAACAATGTAAATCAATAACATTTAAGAGGTTAAATGCTGATCTGCAAGCTCGACTTGCTTTCTGACCACAGGCACACCTCTCCCTGTGTCTACTCTGGTCAGTGAGTGGCTAGAGACATTCTGTCGCTTCTAACTTTGTCTCTGAAGGTATCTTCACACATACAGCGACTTGCAGTGACAAAGCAAAAGGAGACCATTCATTTTTTTATGAGAGCGGATGACTCCCAGCGACATGAGTGACAGCGATCATTGGTGACTAGAAGTGGGCGTGTCCAGCGGCATGACAAAGTTGAGAAAAGTTTAACTTTATGCAAATTTGGAGCGACTACCAATGGGAGTGAGCACAGTAGAGCGCTGATGATCCATTCTCGTGATCCATGCCCGTGAGCCATGGTGCCAAATTGTTTCAGACAGTCTAGTGTTTGCACTTTCACTGCGGATAGATGGCCGGAATGGCAAAGAACACACGCTGCTTCTCTTTCATCTTGTAAAATATGATGCATATATACGCTGGTGAATTTTATATACCAACGCTCTCCCTCCAGAATGTTTCATTTTAGTGGCAAGAAAACTGATTTGTTGTCAAAAATGGAATGCTAGTTGTGCCACTCACCGTCTATGGCAACCAGTAGTAGGAACACCTACTGGTGACTTCATAGTAGTGAAGAGTAGTACTTGTGAACGTACCTTGAGTGATTCTTTTACATGTAAATATAGCCAAAGCCACAGCACAGCCTTTGTCTTTAACTTATGGGTATGGTGATTTTGTCAAATGATGTTGTGTTTATATAAATCAGGATTTTAGCAGGACAGAGCAGCAGCTTGGACTTGGCTTGGGAGTGATAGCTGGTTAACATGTAGTCTTAATGGGCCACGTTTCAGTCACTATTTCATACTCTTAACTTTGTCTGACAAGAGAAACCGAAATATATGTAAACGAGAACAGCTTTATTCGGAATTCAGCTGTATTAAAATACAGTATGTGAGCACAGTGTAGAACAGAAGCAAACATGTAAAGGGCTGATATTGGGCAGAACGCAAATACGTTGCAATGATGTCATTTAGCAACATTTAGCTGCTTTTTGAGCAGGCTTTAGCTACTTTTACACTGAAAGTAGCTGGCAGCAGTGGTCCTAAATGTTTAGAGTAAAACACAGCTTTCTAAATGCCCCGCGGGCACAAACAGTGATTCTGCTTACAATCAATGCTTTTTTTTTAGGTTTTTGGATATTTTCCATAAATAACTTTCACACCTCCACATCATGTAAAAAAAGAAGAGGATGATCACTGATAAACTTTATTTTATATTGTTATCCCAGCTCCATTACACATTTGTAAATCCCTCCATTTTGAATCACACTGATGGAAACAATGAGAATTCTCTGTATTCTGTGTGCGCACATTTCATTAGATGCCATAATGATTCATGGAGTTTAGTCCTTATGCTATTGTAAATATGTTTTATTATTTTATACAGTTATTGCAGTGAGAGATGAGACAGTGATACAGGGACCATGTCAGACACTCCTTACACATACTCCACATTTTCGTACTTGTTTTTTTTTTTTACACATTTAGAAATATGAGGCAACGCTGCATGTATTAATACATTATTATAATTATTAACACGCAACAGGCAGACACTCAGGTTTATATCTATCTGGAAATATTCATTAAAATAAAAAAAAAAAAAAAAAAACACCTGCTGGCACGTGGGCATGATGTCACAGAGCGAACAGAACACATGAATATGCAAATGAATATGCAAATGAGACAAACACAAATAGTATGAAATGCTGAAACAGTTCATGGACTCGATCATTAATTTACCTATGCCACTGAGTCAGAATATTAAATCACATACCACACTCCAACAAGTGTGTGTGTGTGTGTGTGTGTGTGTGAGATTCAGAATCTTTCACTACATAGTATCTACATGATCTGATATTTTCGGATAAACACATTTACGTACATAAAACTAAGTTGTACTTTTCACTTTAAATATTGTTGTGTATAAAATGAACACAGAACTGAAGCCCAGTCTTGGCTGTGTCCCAATCCACCCTCCACCAGGTCACATGACTCGACATCATCTTTCACCAAAAGCTTTGTTGTTGAGCTTAATTACAGATGTTTCATTAAAAACTCCACTACAGACGTTACCTACAAGTTGGCGTTTGTGTTAATGTTAGCTAGCTACTTGTCTCGCAAATGAAGCTAACTCGCGTTTGATCTCAGCCTGACGCTAGCAAGTGACATGGTATCATTTAATCTGTATAAAATTCACAGAGCCATGATTTCACTGCAAGCAAAATGAGACATGAGATCTTTCAACTCTATGTAAATCAGGTGTGACGCTGCAAAGCAGCAACAAATCCAAATGATTGTCTCGAATGATTCCTGTGAGGAAATCCTATGACGCGTGTGGTCCCATAGCTCTTTAGTTCCTACCTTCGATTACAAAAATAAATCTTGGAAAGAAACAGCAGAGATCGTTGGTGCCTCTAGTGTGTGTATGTGGCTAGTACAGTTTAGCTCACATTGCTAATCTAATCTGAGATTGAAGCTAGTACGAAGCTGAGCATGCAACATAAATTACACACTGATTAATTCATTATTTAATTTCCCTTTAAACTAGTGAGCTTTAGAAGTGATATAAAGCCACTACTGTTTCTCATCAGAATTAAAAATTCTAATTGCTTTAAAAAAAAAAAATGCTAGCTAGTGGTTAATGTTAGGTAGTTAGCATAGTGAGCTGAGATTAGCTGGTGAGGTAGTAAAGATCATCAATAGGTGAAAATAAACTGTGTGTGTGGGAAATAACAGTGATGGATAAACCACTTTTAACGTAGAGAGCAACATTATATCATCAGGAACTGCGATAAAAAAAAAATCAGTGAAACTGTCATGATAGCTAAATAAATTAAAATAACTCGTTACACTCAGCGAGGTGTGGTCACGTGTCGAACACACAAACGTTATCAAGTGTGGTATGGAACACAGCCACACGAAGTCAGCAGATCAACCGGTACAGCCTAAACTGTTATCGGGGACATGAGGGACAGTTTGGACTTTTTGTTCCTAGTATGAACCTTTTTTTTTTTTTTTTAACATCGATTTACTTTAAAACAGGAAGTGATGTGTAGAGATGATGTCCAAAATGGTAGATTTGGCACTAATGAAAGACCCTTTCCACATCTGCAGTGCTCTCGCACTGCGCCAACATCGACCAATAGCATGCAAGCAGGAATCCTAGTGGTTAAGTAACGGCTGTGTGGAATAAAAATGTGGGCGGGACTTGGATGATGATTACGTTTACTTTAGTCATGTTATCACCCCAAAGCACCTGCTGGACATGCATGTGTGTGAGGCAGACATTTGCAACACACACACACACACACACACACACACACACACACACACACACACACACACACAGTAGAATAAGAAACATTGGTCCAAACTGAACAGCAGCCTGTGATCATATGGTGTGTGTGTTAGATCATCTGATAAACACACACACACACACACACACACACACACACACACACACACACACACACACACAAGGAGAGTCTATGCTAATTACACAACCAGTAAACACATACACAGTGTGTGTATTTGTATGAGTATTTGAGTGTGTGTGCGCGCATGTGTTTGTTTCTTTCTTTCTTTTAACTAGGAAATAAAATAAATCCAAAATGGCTGCCAGAAGGCATGTTCCAGCTTTCAACGTAGTTGACCTTTGACCGCTGCGTGCATCTGTAGTGGAAGATCGCAATGTGCGATGTGATGGGCGAAACTCATGAATGTTTACACAGTTTACGTCTGGTGTGGTTTGGGCTCCGCCTCTTTTCCCTCTTGCTCCTCCTCCTCCTCCTCCTCCTCCTCATCATCATCATCATCATCATCATCATCGGTGTGCTGCTCGAGCTCATCGCGCGTGATCATCTCGAAGTCGTTTCCGTTGCTGTGCTGTGAGCCGTCGTCCTCTCTTCGTTCACTGTCTGAATCCGAGCGCCGCTCTGCCTCCGCCTCCTTCCCTGCCTCCTCGTCCTCTTCCTCCTCCACTTCCTCTTCCTCTTCCTCCTTCTTCTCACCGTCCGATTTGTCCTCGCTGTCCGATTTCTGCGTCTTGGCACCCTTGCCCTCAGACTTCTCCCCCGTGCCCTTCTTGCCGTTCGTCCTAGGGCCCTTGTACTCGTGCGTGTAAATGGGACGGAAAGAGTCAACGAAACCCACATCCGCCGTCAGATTGGGGAGGAACCAGAAGTGATGGCGCCCCCCAGTGACCAACCAGATGATCAGGAATAGAATACAGCGAGCTGTAGAGAGAGAGAGAGAGAGAGAGAGAGAGAGAGTGTATATGGCAACCTGGTCAGAGAGAGGAGGAATGCGTTATAAACATACGTTATAAAGATAATACTGGAGTTACAGTCTCACCAACAGCAAGGAGGAGGATGCTGGCGACGAAACAGCCTGCGCACACACTCAGGTAATACACACCCACCCTCATCTCCGCTGGCCACAGGGGGAACAGCGTCGCAGCTATCACCGCAATCACTAACACACACACACACACACACACACACACACACAACACACACACACGCCCACCCCTTGTGTTAACGCCAGTACCCATGCGTCCCAAATCACATCACACTGCACAGGTAAGGGAACAACGCAGAAGAGCTGGACAACAAACCTCATAGAAATTATAATCTTCTTTCCAGCAAATAGTGTTTAAAATAATCTGTTCAACTATTGATTTATTTAATGTCTACAAAAATAAACTATACATTTTTTTTTTACATAAATTTTTTTACATTCCCATTTTTATTCATTAAATTCAAACAAGTCAAAAAAAGTAATTTAAATTACACAATATTACATATTTTTCCATACACAATATGTAAGAAAAACATATTGTGACAATTGATCATAATTTCTAAGTTCTAACAAGAATGTGTGTATTTTAATAATTTTTTTTTTTTAAAAATTAAGGAATAGAACAGTAAATAAGAGTAATGAGATAGGAAGGAACTAAAAAAAACGAAGAGACAAAAAGGGGAAAAACAAAACGTGCATGAGTGAGGGAAAGAAAAAAGAAATGGAATAAACGAGTAAGAAAGTGCAAAGAGGTGAGCAAAAGCAAGCGAGCAAGAAGATTAATAACCGGATTTAGAGTGCTTTACGACTATTTTGCTGTTATACGTCGACAAACAATTCTTGGGGCGTGGGATGAGATCGGAGCTTTTGGGACATGTAACGTGACGTGATTCCGTGCCACTGACAGTCAAAGACAGAGTCAGTGCGAGAAACTCCTGATTAAAGTCTCGGAGTGAGCGCTGCTGCTACGAGGCTCCTCTGAAATCCACCAGCAGGAGGATGGCAAACTCACGGCTACGGACACGGAAGCTGCGATAGAGAAATGTCAAACAAAACATGTTGGACGTGATCGATTATCGGACAATACGGATTTATGAAAAACTGAGAAATCTTTAAATATTAAATATTATACAATAAATGATCAAGTCGAACCCGATTAAAATCAGCTGATTTTGTGTTACAACTTCACACTAAATGTTTGAAATGGTAAGATTTTTTTTTTAATTCACAGACTCCTTTTTGGCATTAGTTTTTATAAATGAAAATCAAAAAAAAAAACAAAAAAAACAAAACACCAAAAATAAAAAAAAGAATCATTATTTTTTTTGTAGACACTGCATAACTGACTGAACACTGCCTCATTGCTCGGAAAAACGTCTGCAAACTGATATACATCGTGGTTCATATCATGAGAGTTGTGATGTGATAAATTCATCATATTGCCCCACCCTACCCGTAACTTTTTTCCTGCAAGAGCGAATGTGTGCAGATGATTTAGTGTTTTTTATTCGCGGGTCTATCATTATAGGATCTTCATCATTTAATTCGGCATTGCAGAGAACACACGCTATCTCACAGTCTGTTACAGAGTTCAGGCATGTTCGTCCAGGAACATATGATTAGTAATAACCTTAAAAAAAAAAAAAGGCACTGAAATGGCACATGGTAAACACGTGAATAATTGATGAGAATAAATACATCAATAAGATGTCAGTAACGGAGTAAGACAGGTAGTGAATATTGAAAAAGAAGTAGTGAATAGGGAGTAGGGAACAGAAGAAGGTGACTAACAGTGTGTTGTAAATGAAACGTGACCCTCTCTGGCTGTATGGTTACGGTTACATACCCAGCACCAGTCCCATAGCAAAAGTTTTAAAATGGACCGGGTCATAAATCCACACATACACCTGCACAGAGAGAGAGAGATCACAGAGTTTAGTGTTTAGACTGTAAGCCTAGTGTGTGTGTGTGTGTGTATACACTAAAAGAGAACCTCGTTCCCATCCAGAAACAGCTGATCCTCATGAGGCTCCAGTTTAAACTTCTTCTTAACCTCTTTCTTCTTCTTCGGGGATCCTGGACTTTCATCCTACACACACACACACACACACACACACACACACACACACACACACACACACACACACACAAACAGGTTTCAGAACACTGTCTGATGGAAACACAACCACTCCCGATTTCAGAATGAACACTTACGCTCTTTTCCTTCTTGGTGTCCGTGACCTCAGTGTCTTTTTTCTTCTCCTTCTCCTTCTTGCTCTTCTTCTCCTCCTCTTTGCCTCCATCACCTTTCACCTTCTCCTTCTTTGGGTCTTTCTCTGGTTTCTTCTTCATCACCTTCAAAGCTCGGTGGAAGAACTGCTTCTTCAGGAGCCTGTGAGAAATATCAGTCTCATAATCAGTCCCACTACTAACAACTGCTGATGGAGTTATACTCGCAAAGCTGCCACACAACAAGCAGCTAGTTAGCACACTATACAGGTATTTATTCTAATTTAATCGTCTGAACATTCATTTAAAAAAAAAAAGCAGTTTAAAATATTTGACAAGCATCTGCAAATTCTTGACGAGCCTTCAAACTGATCCCATCTAATTAACACCTCAGAACAGATCCCAATTTACAAGTGCCTCAGAAACGCTCCCACCTAATTAACACCTCAGAACAGATCCCAATTTACAAGTGCCTCAGAAATGCTCCCATCTAATTAACACCTCAGAACAGATCCCTACTAAAGAGTGCCTTCAAAGCGATCCATTCTAACGAGCACCACGAAACCGATCCCATCTACTCAGTGCCTCCACACGATCTCATCAAAAGGAGTCAATGATAGTACCCGTCTAACGAGCACCTCCAAATAATCCTATCTAAAAAATGCAAACTGAACCCATCTGAGGAGTGCCTCACAACAGATCTCAGCTAACGAGTACCCATCTCATCTAACAGATCTGGTCTAATAAACACCTCTGAACCAAGCCCGCCTAACTCACCTGTTGCAGTAATCCACCACAGACTCTCTGGTGGTGAATAAAGCTTCTTCGGGTTTCTTCGATTTTGCCCATTTAGAGTCGAGCAGACAGTCCACCGCTTTAGATGCTGTGATGCATAGATGCATGCACATACACACACACAATAAATATAACAGTACAGCAATGACACCACAGCTTTATTTTAACAAAAAGAGAAGCAAAAACACAACACTGACCTATGAAATAGTCGACTCGATGGCCCATCATGTTAGTGGACTTTGTAGGGCAGTTAAAGCGCAGGTATTTGGCCACCGCCTTCTCCTCCTTGGTTGGTTCGCTCACCTCCTGGAATCAAAGCAAGACAATTTAAAATCCACCACAAATGTTTCAACTGTGACGATTGCGGAAAACCTTAAAACTGGGATCTCCAATCAGCAGGATCTCCATGAAACACCATGTTGAAGAGTGGGACTGATTTACACAACAGCCAGTAGAGTTCGAATCGAGATACACCAAGCCACACCCCCACCCCTGAGCTTACCACACCTGAAGGAGCTAGCTGAATACATACAACAGTACAAAGCGAGAAGTTTTTTTTTAAAGCTATGGCGGATTTCTCACCCACACCTGTCCAAGATGACTTTAAGCCGAGACGACGAGACGCCGTGTGTGTTTGGAGTTACGTGTCTGAGGCGAGGAGAGCCATAGGGTCGTCACTGGGAGATATATGATGCGTCTGAGTGGGAGATAAAACGATATTACTGACTCCCACTGATGGAGACGGGGCATAAAGATGAAATTCTCCATCAGTCTGAGGGAGCAGCATTCCAGCCTCAAACAGCTCCAAGTCAGCAAAACAATCCTCCCAAATGTCACATGACCGTTAACCTACACAAACTCCGCCCAGTTGCACAAGAATAAACATTTATTCGCAGTTGGAAAAGGGAACAGTGTGTAAACACACACGGCCAAAGACACACAGATGAACCGTGTTTACGAGGCAAAGTACTATAAAAAGATTAAATATCCAAAACCTTTTTTTGTAGATATACAGTCATATTGGTGTTTATAACACTAAATAGATGCAAGAATCTCTGAAACACTGATTTTCACTTCAGGGACACTTTAGTATGTATTTCTTTATTTCAGAAGGTGAGAATGAAATGTGATTGATGTAAAAACACACTCTCTGTTTATCCACCTGTCAGGACGCTGTTTTATACACACAACGGTGATGCAAAGACACTAAATGTTGAATTTGGATGAGAATAAACCGTGATGTATATGTGTGTGTGTGTGTGTGTGTGTTGAGGCCGTTATCCCACCTGCCAACATGGCACCTGGCATAATCGTCACAGCTGCTCAACTTTCCTCATCACACACCTCCCATTTTATTCATTTTACACGCCCCCTCCCCCCCACCCCCCACTCATACACACAATCCCTTTATCTCCTGATAAACCCCGAGTTTATCTCACAGTAAAGAACCCAAACCGGAGGCTTCTCACTTTCTCACACACACAAACTCGTCTCCAAAATGGCCAACTTTCCTCTCAGTTAGCATAGCCGGCTAAAAACAGCTCGCGCGCTCTGAATCCACACGACAACACACGCAGAAATAAATTCCCTCGCGACGAATAAAGGGGTGTGATGGTATAAAAAAGCGCTTTTAAAAAAAAAGTGAAGCAGTTAACCTGAATTCGCTTCTTGTGTCTCCTGCGCTCCGCCATGATGCTAAAATTTTTCCCCTCGACCGACGTGATCACGTGACCAGGCGATAACTACCGCGTCAGTAAGCTTGGCCCACGTGTCGCGATGATTTCTTCCTCGTTCACGTGGTCCATGTTACTGCGCTCTCTACTGCCATCTACTGCACTACGGTGTGCATCGCACAGCGACTGTACCGTCTATATGAGTGGACATCTTCACTTTATTTATTTATTATTATTTTTTTAATTGAACAAAATTCAAGTGCAAACATTTATGGCATAATTCAACAATCATACATATGCTTTTAGTGTTGACACAGCATTTAGGAAAATAATAAATAAATAATCTAGCCATGGGGGTCACAGTACAGTGATTTCTGTGCCAGTCCCAAGCCCGGACAAATACAGAGGGTTGCATCAGGAAGGGCATCTGGCGTAAAACATTGCCAAATTTAATCATGTAGTACTCATTTCATACCGGATCGGTTGAGGCCCGGGTTAACAATGACCGCCATTGGCGCTGGTGACCTACAGGGCGCCGGTGGAAATTGGGCTACTGTTGGTCGAAGAAGTAGAGGAGGGAGGAGAGTGCGTAGACAGA
>CM074948.1:22304845-22319441 GCA_037577455.1 Pangasius macronema | reverse complement strand
TCATCATCTCCATGTTCTTCATTATCATCAGCTCCATCCTCTTCATCAACATCTCCAGCCTCCTCATTATCATCTCCATCCACTTTATCATCATCTTCATCCTCTTCATCTTTTCTTGCTATATTTTATATAATCTGTTATATTAATGTAGTAATTAATGTTTATTATTCATTACAGCCTGCTTATAGCACCACCATCATTATCATCATCATCATCATCATTATAGCAGGGGTCTAAGATGTAGCCTGTGTAAATAAAAAAATCACTGTGAATGCACTCATTAGCACTTTTATGTATGGATTTATTTGTCTATTTAGTTTAAGAAATTGTCAATTCTAGTGAGATTTTAACACAGTTGCTGATAAAAATCTAAAATGCAACAGTGAGATCAGACGTAACACGTCACTGAAAATAGACTAACGTTTGATGCTTTGTAAAGAATCAGTGAGTTTATTTTCATTTTAATTTCAGCCTGTCCTTTTTTATATAAAATATTTTATCTGAAAGCAGTTTTTTCTCCAGATGAAGCTTAGAGCAGGGCAACGCTGTATTGATCATTGTTTACAGGATTACATTGAATTAGTGATGAATTGTTCTCACCTCACTGCTCTGATGTTAATCTGATAAATGTAGCTCTGAACCAACGGTTGGTTTCCACGACTTTCTTTTAAACTTTCACCAGAACAAATACGAATCTAAAAATGATCTAAAAAAAAATAAAATTATAGACAAGGAGTATCTCTAAAGATCAGTTAACTGTCTTTGTTTATCTAAACAAAAGAATCTAGAGTGCTAGCTAATGTTAGCAAGATGGAAACAGGATTAGCATTACTCTTACTAGGTAGCTAATATTGTCATGTGATTAAGTAGAGTAGTTTGTTAAAATATGTGTGAAATTATTAATGGTAATGATGCTAATTTTTGGTGTTTTGATTTCCTGCCATTAATATATGTACCTCTGTGCCTGCTAGCTTACAAGCTAGCCTGCTAATTATCATAGCTGTAAAGTTTTATGCAGATATTGACAGTAAGGTCCTGTAAAGCATCTCAGTGCTTGTTATACACTACTATATTTTATTTCATGCTTTATTTTATACAGCTAAATAATGTTTCTCCTTGGGGAGAAAAGTAAAAATATCTAGACATCAAAGTAGAAGTTACAGAAAAGGGCAGACTTGCAGGTTTAATTTTTTTTTTAAAATTACAAAATCGATGTAATGTCATATATTGCATCACAGGTTATGCACACATTATAATTGTGTTAGAGATTAATTTATTATTATAAAGTTTCATAGTGTCATATTGTATTTAACTTTTTGTTGCTTTTTCATCATTGTGTATTACATTTTTTTGCTTCGTAAGGCCACAATGGTCCAACATCACTGTCACTCTGGTACTCTAGGGCCTCTTCTATCTTATAAGGAAAAAAACACAGCCAACTTTTCTCTTGGTTTGCAAATGACAACGTAACAATAACTTTTCAGAGAAGTGTTAGTGTGGCGTCCGGGTCATGGCACCAATTTGTTAAAAATTGACTTCAGAATCATTTGAGGATTAGTCGCTGCTGCTGCTGTGGATCATGCCACATGGATACCCTAAAGATTGCACTCATCAAAAACAGCTTACATTCATTTTTCAGTGCTTCTTTCGTAGATAGCCTAAAGACTGCGATTGTTAAGAACAGCTTATGCTCAAGTCTCAATTACTGAACAGTTGATAACTTCAGTATGATACAATAAGCTTAATGTTAAAACTCTACTGATGCTATAACACAATTATCAGTATTTGATTATACAGTACAGTGATTGAAATGATTTATAATCGCACTATCCGGTGTGATTTGAGGACGATGTGCGTATGTTCACTTTTGAGTTTGGTTACTTTCAAAGTTTCTTCCTCATATTGTATGAGGAGTTTTTTCCTCAGCTAATTCTAAATCTGGATTTCTGTAAAGTTGCTCTGTGACAATGTACATAAATAAATAAAATTGAACTCAATTAAGTAATATTTATATATTAAATATTAATATAATGTTATTAATATAATTAATATATATGTACATGCAGCAGTTCCTGCAGCATACCGCTGTGAGATCAGATGTAACGCATCACTGAAAATAAGGAAACAGTGTGTGTTTGGAGGGCCATAGAACCCCCCCCATTTTTGCCTCCAGACTTGTCCACATCCTGACGTCTGAGTCACCACAGCATCACTGAACACCTCTGACCTCCATCATCTGCCCCCTGTCCCCAATCACACCACTGTCAATATTGAACAGGAAAAGTGTCGTGCTCAGGTTAATGCCTCCTGTCTCTCTTTAAAACATTACACTTTAAGCTAAAGAAAGCTTTATGCTCTGATGTCACTGTAATACACACTATAACTACTGCATGTTCTTTAAGAAATATTCACTTCCTATAAGAAATACTGTGCAGTTTGGCTAAATGTTAAATCTACATCATGTCCCTTTTTTTAACTGTCAATCATATTCTGTGATTTGGAATTTTATTAATACAAACATGATCTGCTATTTTGCCGAAACTGATACATACATGTGATGTGATTCAGATAGAAGTATAGGTGTGGATACTTAACACACATACAGCACAGACGATTATATACAATACGTCATGTACAAAATAATAACATGTTTTGTGCTGTAGCGATGTTCATAAAGCTATAATTAAATTGAACTAAAGTCTAACGTAGATCCTTTAGTTTGTTTTATGAAAATTTTACTGGCTCCCAGATGCTATGGTGAGAAACAGGATCAGCCAATCAGGGTTTAGTACGTGAATGTTGTTCAATGGATCTGACAGATATTTTATAAATATTGTGAGATTCTTTAATCAATTAAATGAATTCCTGTCTATGCATCTGTACTGAGATAAACGATGATGATGATGTTGATGTCGTTATGTGGTCATAATTTAGTTTATTCCACAGCACTGCTGAATTTTGGATTCTGATTGGTTCTATAACAGCAGCTCAAATGAGAAGTTTATATTAATGAGCTCATCCTAATACATTATCAGAGTAACAGCTCATTCACAGTGTGTGTTACTCATTAACTGGCTACAGCATTCTCATTTCTAGTGATTTTTCTTAGCCCACACTAGTAACACCTAAACTGTAATTGGGTCACGACCTGAGTGGAATTTCTCAATGACAGGTGATAGGTCAGTTCGTCATTGATGCGTGTCAGAATGAATATTTTATAATCTGGAGTCAGGGCTGGTATAAAGAGTCGCAGCGCTGCAGTTTGAGCAGCAGTTTCACCACACACACACACACACACACACGAAGCATTAAGGTGAACTTCATCACCATGACCAGCATCTGCCTCGTCCTCATCAGCGCCACCTTCTGTCTATCAGCTGTTCTCTCATGCTGTGACGAGTCACTCGAGCGCCGCTCTGTACATACGGCAATCATCAAAACCCAACAGGAGAAAGACCTGGTGAGAACACACACACACACACACACACACACACACACACTCACTCACTCACACACACACACACACACACACTGAGAACAATCTAGCATTACACTTACACACTTTACTTACACAATTGTACAAATCTGATTCATGAGCTTTGTTTTGTGGGATTTGGAAATTGTTCTTAATTTTATTTATTTGTTTGTTTGTTTGTTTATAATAAGGTAAATATAAACAAAATGAGGATACAATATGCATATACCTGTAGACAACAATGTAAACAAATCAATGATTAATTAACTGAATGATTAATCAAGCTGAATAAAAATATATTTTAAAATAAATTTAAAAAGCTAGATCAGTTAAAAAGGTGCTGTAAAATAAACCAGTGAATTCGTTGGTTGATTGATTTGAATTAATATTTTAATAGAATTACACACACAAACACACACACACACACACACACACACACACACACACACACACACACACACACACATATATATATATATATATANACACATAGATATATATATATGTGTGTGTGTGTGTGTGTGTGTGTGTGTGTGTGTGTGTGTGTGTGTGTGTGTAAAATGTATGAATTAAAAAAAAAAAATTAATTTATTAATTAGTTTGAAATAAATATATTTTCTATGAATATGTATATAAATAAATGCATTAAAAAATGTTTCTGTGGTTCTCTGTGTGTTTTTCAGATCGAGGCTCTTCAGGCAGTTCTTGAGAAATTAAAGAACAAACAGCTACCAAACACCGCAAAGAAGTTTGGCCAACTTCCCTCTGTAAGAGAACAGAACAGAAATACTGTCTTCCATACTGCTCTCAGCCAATCAGGACACTCCGTACTACAACACACTGAACACACCGTAGAGCAGTACGGTGTGTCGTGATTATGTTTCAGGCGATGACCTCACACACATAAATGCTGGATTTTTAAAAGACACTCCTGCTCAGTTCTCTCCTGGGTCTAGTTTGTCTCATTTAGAGTCCTTCTTTAATTCTCCACTAGCCTACAGCTGTTCCCTAGTTTCTAAGTATTACCTAGTGTCCTTGTTTTATATTGTTCCCGTGCTCTATAGTTTACAGGTTTACAATTCCTTGTATTCCCTAGTTCCCTTGTTGTTTCCAGTGTCTCTAGTGTACTTGTTACTTGGTTTTCTTGTCGCCTAGTTTCCATTCTCCCTAGTTTCCTTAGTCCCTAAACAGTGGATTGATCTCAGTTGTTAATAATTGGGTTCTTCATTAGGGTGCAGAGCACTGAGTGCACTACATCATCTTACTCCGTCACTTCCTGACTGTTTTTTTCTTCCTGTTTCCTGCAGTGTGATGCGGGTGAGCAGTGTGCAGCGCGTAAGGGGGCGAGGGTGGGCAAACTGTGTGGCTGCCCCCTTGGGACCACCTGTGATTTCTTCATCATGAAGTGTCTCTGAGGATGAAAACCTTACGCATCAAGTGCACTTCTGTACAGTTTCCCTTCATGTGAAGTGTACACTCCTGCTGTGTTTCCCATACAGTGAAGTGTACACTCCTGCTATGTTTCCCTTAAATTGTACACTTCTGTACTGTTTCCCTAAAAGTGAAGTGTACGCTCCTGCTGTGTTTCCCTTACAGTGAACTGTACACTCCTGCATTGTTTCCTTTACAGTGAAGTGAACACTCCTGCTATGCTTCTCTTAGATTGTACACTTCTGTACTGTTTTCCTTATAGTGAAGTGTACACTCCTGCTGTGTTTCCCTTACAGTGATGTGTACATTCCTGCTGTGTTTCCCTTAAAGTGTACACTCCTGCTGTGTTTCCCTTAAAGTGGACACATCTGTATTTTTTCCCTAAAAATGAAGTGTACACTCCTCCTGGGTTTCCCTTAAAGTGAAGTGTATACTCCTGCTGTGTCCTGTACTCTACTGCACTATTTCCTTGAAGGTGAAGTGTACACTACTGTACTATTTTCCTCTTAAAGTGTACACTTCATGATCAACAATAAAAGAAAGCTGCTGTTTACTACAAACTGTCTCACTAAATTTCTGTGTCTTAGAGAGAGAGAGAGAGAGAGAGAGAGAGAGAGAGAGAGAGAGACCTCTGTGTGCGCAATTACTGAATAGCTCTTACATCAGTAGTTACATTTGAGATCTGAGTTCTGATGTGTGTGATTTCAGTATTAAATCCTGTAAAGTGTGCTTAAGGAATGACAAGTGTACTATTCACTGCTGTTTCACACAGGATGTATAGTTTAGGGAGTTAAAACCTGCCATTATTATTAACTAGGAATAAGACTACCACAGAAATATACACACCATCAATATGCATTAAATTTTTAATGACAAAATTGAAAATGAAAGGCAATTTGATAACTAACTCTGTAGCTAATAATAAAACCGTATCAAATCAGCTATTAGAATGTTTTACTCTCCTTTGAGAGACTTCAGACAGATCATTCAAACAGATAATTCCAGAAGCAGTCAAACCTCTTCTAAAAATAATCAGTTATTCCCTTAGCATGTACCTGACTTTGTACTTAAATCTTTTAAACTGGCAGGTAACAAATCCCTAATTAAAAAACCTGACCTCAATCCCTGTCAATTGTCCAACTATAGGCCAATATCAAACCTCCACCATTATCTCCAAGATCCTAGAACACAACAGTTATGTTCATACCTACATAGGAATAACATTCATGAAATCTATCAGTCAGGATTTAGGCCTCATCATAGCACAGAGACAGCGCTGGTTAAAGTGGTAAATGACCTACTACTGGCCTCTGTATCTCGTTTCTTGTGGTGCTTGACCTTAGTGCAGCTCTTGATACCATTGATTATACTATTTTCCCTGATAGACTAGAAAACGTTGTTGGTGTTAAGGGAACAGCCCTTTCCTGGCTCAGGTCTTATTTGACTGATCGTTATCAGCTTGTAGATCTAAACGATCACTTCTCTACGCACACTAAGGTAAAGTTTGGTGTTCCGCAAGACTCTGTTTTAGGCCCACTGCTCTTTTCCTTATATATGCTCTGGCTAAAGTTATTCATAAACATGGTATTAACTTTCAGTGTTATGCTGATGACACACAGTTATATGTTTCAGCGAAGCCAGATGACAGACACCAGCTTAATAAAGTTGAGGAATGTGTAAAGGACATTAAACACTGGATGCTTATTAACTTCCTTCTACCTTAATTCTGACAAGACAGAAGTACTTGTACTAGGACCACATACAGCTAGAAGTAAGATTTCTGATTACATAGTATCTCTGGATGGCCTTTCTGTTTCATGATGTACAACAGTAAAGGAGTGATTGGTGTGATTATTGTCTCCAGCCTTTCATTTGAAACTCATGTAGATAATATTACTAGGATAACCTTCTCTCATCTCAGAAATATTGCTAAGATAAGAAATATAATCTCACTACAGAATGCAGAAAAACTAGTTCATGATTTTGGTACCTCTAGGTTGAATTATTGTAATGCCTTACTGTCTGGATGTGTAACACGGCAGATGCCTTCTAAGGCAGATCCGCGGCCACCCGCACGGGATTTTATAACACAGCGATCTCAGGAGGGTAATCAGTGTAAACGCGCAGCACCTGGCCGCGCCTCTTTATAAGCCCTCTGATTGCCTCACTCCCCATGCGGACATAGATCTGTGCCAGGTAACAGAGCGGCGCCACGCTACTCTGGTCAGTGATTTTGATATATATAAAAAGAAAAGAAGAAAAGAGAGAAAATAAAATATTTAGGTTTAGAAAGAAAAGTAAAGGGACAGAAATTATTGAGGGAAAGAAAGAAAAGGGAGCTCAGAATTAGAGAGGAAATATGCATGAAAATAAAGAGGAAGACAGACTGAAAATCCTCATTTCCAGATAAAGATTCAGCCATCCTAAGTTAGAGATTGTTTTTGTTTCATTTGGTGCCTTTTAGTTCGGCCAGAAGGAAGGCCAGTTTTGAGTTGTGTTTTCCCGCCGCGCTGTGGCACTTTTGAGTTCAACCCTGACACAATAGAACTAGCTCAGTGGGTAATGTTACGGCTTGGGGTTCACAACCTTCCCTGGTTTGAATCCCGCTCTAGGGCAAACACGGCCTGTGTGACATGCCTAGCCCCCATAACAGGATGTATAATTTATGCACAGTAGGTGCATAAACAAGCTCCAGTTATTACAGAATGCATCTGCAAATGTCCTTACTAGAACCAGAAGATATGACCACATCACCCCTATCTTATCGACAATGCATTGGCTCTCAATCAAATTTCATACTGATTATGATATACTTCTATTGACCTGTAAAGCACTGAATGGTCTCATGCTGCAGTACCTGAGCAAACTTTTGGTCTTTTATGATCTTCCATGCCTACTTCGATCAAAAGTTGCAGGCTCTTTGTTGGTACTTTGAATAGTGAAGGGTACAACAGGGGGGTAGAGCTTTCTCTTACAAAGCCCCACAGTTATGGAACAGCCTTCCAACTAGTATTCAGGGCTCAGACACAGTCTCACTGTTTAAGTCTCAGTGTTTAAGTCTGAAAACATATTTGTTTAGTCAAGCTTTTTGTGAAAAAAGAGCAGATCTGGAGGGTTCATGAGCATAGAGAGTTAGAGGGCATTGATGGTGGAGTGGCTGGCTGCTTTATGTTCTAGGGCACCCTCATGTCTGTGTTACCTTCTGGCTCTCCCTTTTAGTTATGGTGTCATAGCTAGTCTTGCTGGAGTCCCTGCTTGCACTCTGCATACAATTCTTACATATTCTTATACATATTCTTTAACCATTATGTGACAATTAGCATACCTAACAATCTTTCTCTCTCCCTCCCTCTCACTCTCTCTGTTGAGCTACACATGCTAGTCCTGAGATACCAGTGATCCTGACCCCTTCTGCTCTCCGGACCTGCCAGATCCATCCTGATGCCCTACTTCTGGTTGGATTCCTCATCATTTGGAAATCACTCACTGCTGCTGAGAATGGACCCACATGGACAGCCTGAAGATCACTTAGATTACTGTGGATGGTACCACATAAAAACTGTGAAGATGGCTTTGGACCACGATTCATATGAACAGTTATGCTAAGATTGCTTTGGACTACAATTGCTATGACAGCTTTAGGACTGCAATTGCCATGAACAGTTTTGCACTCAAGTCTCCATCAGTGAACAGTTGACAACTTAATAGACTTCATGCGTAAACTATAATGAACTTTCGTGGTTACACAACTGCACCTTTTGACCATGCATAATTATTATTATTATTATTATTATTATTATTATTATTATTATTTAATGACGCCCCCTTATGGCGGTCGCTAATCAGTGAGCTAACTTGGATTGTATAAGGCTGCTGTTTTTGTTTTGTGCGTGTGTGTGTGTGTGTGTGTGTGTGATGCCATCATCCTCAGCAGAACCTCCCATCATGGCGGAGGAGGAGCGCGTGTCGCACCCCGGCTTTATCCCCGCGCGCTACTCGGCGCTCCTCATCATCTGCACGTCTCCGGAGCGGAACATCTGGGACTTTATCGCATCAGAGATCCATAGAGGTAAATACTAATATTTCATGGAATAATGGACTCCTGTTTTAGTCATATATTTTATTGTGCTTGAATGTGAGGATGCGGTCACACCGGGAGGAGGGGAAAAGCGCGTCTCCCTGCTCTCTGCGCGCGCGGAGACACACACCCCGGGTTTATTTACACATTTACATTCACGTTACATTTACATTTACACTTACTGGGTGCATTTTTGCGGCCAGTGCGTCGCGCGCACAGTGCCTAGAAATATTGTGTTCATCTCTGTTTATTTCCCATCACATCCTTATTTGCACTTCCTGCTTCATTTACTCCGTATATTTATATGTGTGCACGCGCGTATTAAGGTTTATAAATGTAAATGTGTAAAATGTTCCGGTNGTGTGTGTGTGTGTGTGTGTGTGTGATGCTTTTGTGTAAATCCAGAGCCTGTCCGCATGAACACACACCCTCGGGCGTTAGATCCACACACATCGGATGCTTGTGCAAAAATCCTGCAGTGTTGATCAGAAAAACGCGTTAGCGACATAAATAAACGGCGTTATGACGTAATAACCACCCCATAAGTATTGGCACCTCCATCAAAGGGTGAACAAAAATAATTAATAAGTGCAATATCACATCCTGAGTGTGAACATTTTTGGGAATATTTTGTCTTGAAAAGGCCTAGTAATAGGCTATTTCAAGACATTTTTTGGGAATATTTTGTCTTGAAATAGCCTAGCCTAGCAACTGGCCAATGAAACGCAGGTTTCAAAATTATTGGCACCCCCTAACAATTAATACTATTTATCTTTCCCTTAGAGAGAATAACAGGATGTCTGTAATATCCAACAAGGTTAAAGACACTAATTGTGGCTCTAGCCCAGTATTTTAATCTCCTAGTTCTCAGACCTCTCACACCACTGCTTTTCATCAGGGTTCAATTCAGGATTGATTAGGTGATGTATCTGAGCTGACTTTCTTGTTACAGTCTTTGTCTATGGCCACATTGTAACCTCCTGGCAAAAGGAATCAAGGTTTATGGGCTAAAATCTGCACAAAAAATCTGCTAAAAATTTGCTAAAAATGCACAGCTTCACTGACCCTGTTTCTTGTATCCACTCCTCATTTTCCACTAAACTTGATGAAGATGATGTCTATGTCCAAAAAAGGTTGAGTTATGAATTTTGACTGAGAGTCTTTTTTAAGGACAATAATTTATTTTAAACATTCATTAAATTAATTTTGATTATGACACCACAATGTATTTTTAATTGTCCAATCAGTAGGTGCTGATTAATTTTCTATAGCAGCAGCTCTGACTGTAGTGTAGCTGCAAATCACAGGTTTATATTAATGCACTTGTTCTAATATGGCATCGTTTCTGTACTAACGGCTCACAGGGACTTGTACAGCAGACGCTCCACATAAACTGAGAGGCTGGTGCGGGAATGACTGTTTATAGCTGCTGTAACATAAGTGACAACAGGAACTAAGCTCTCTTGCCAAAATTAAATATAAATGGATTAAAAAGTATGACGTGTCATTCTTTAATAAACCAAAAATCGGTGGTGAATTGCTGTGGTGAATTTATCTTCTTTGAGGATTCTAAACTGTAAATATGATGAACAATTAATGTTAAAAAGTGTGGTTGTGGTGTATGTACTCAATGGTGAGTGCGTATGTGTTTGGGTGTGTGCAGGGTTCCGGGTGTGGGATGTAGATCTGACGGTGTGTAATTTGGATGAAGAGCTCAGAGTGTTTGTAAGTCGTCACTCCTCTCAGAGCTGCAGTGATGTTAAAGGTGAGCACACACACACACACACACACACACACACACCTTGTCTCTGCCGCTTACCTGTATTTCAGATCAGTGATTTCAGCAATGACATCATCTGTGCAGCCAAAAGAAAGCTCCGCCCACCTAAAAAAAAAAGAGAGAGAAAGACTGTCCTTTCTTTCATTAATCAAAACTCTGATGCATAAATCACAATTCAGGATCTTTACTGTCATATGCACAGGGTTGTACAATGAAATTCTTCGTTTTCATGTTTTCACATATTCTGCCGTAGATTTCCACTAAAGGGTAAATAAAAAATCACAAATCAAGTAATGACAATGACAGTGTTAAAAAAACAAAAAAAAAACAAAGCTGTCATGGTCGTATTTTATGTAATCCTACACAGAATCTGTATAGACGTGTGTGAGGAATTTACTGGTACAAAAATAACAATGTTTTGTATGTCATAAAAAGAGGAAATATACAAATATAAATATAGAACAATTGAAAAATGAAAAAGCATGCAAATAAATAATGAAATATAAACACTATAATGGAGAATGATCACAGAATAAACAAGTGATTAAATAACTGTAATCATTTTATATTTAATCACACAAATAAGGATATGAAAGATAGTTGTGTGGTTTATTACTCTACAACAGACCTGCTTTGTGTATGTGTGTGTGTGTGTGTGTGTGTGTGTTGGGTTCAGGAATGTTTCACATTCACATAACAATGACACTGTTGTTAACTGAACAAATCTGACTGTGAGATCTGATTGTGAGATGTGAGAGTGTGTGTGTGTGTGTGTGTGTGTGTGTGTGTGTGTGTGTGTGTGTGCGTGTGCAAGGTTTTGGGTGTGTATTATAATCAGTGGAAGTTTAGGAAGGAAGTGCTAACGACCGATTGTTCAGCTTCAGCGTCAGAACATGAACTTTCTTCACCACATCCATGTTATTTATTTTCCTCCAAAATCTGAGAATTTGCTCTAAAAAAATAAAAAAAAAACCTTCCTGTCCCATATGCTTAACTGTTGACCCCGTGATTGTGGATCCAGGTTTAACAGGAAGTGTGGGTGTGAAAAAGGAAATAGAGATTGTATAGAGAGCTGCAGGACAAAGGAGAGAAGAATGTGTTTGAGAACCAGAATAAAAAAAAATTATAAAAAAAACTGGCACTCTCTTTTTATGTGTGCGTTATCTCAGAAAGGTCACGCTCACTCTGACGTTTTGTTCTTTAAAAAGTTTTTTTTTTTTTACAAAGAATTATTCAGCCTTAATCTGAGGAGTGCAGTTTCCTCCAGCTATATGTGTATAATTACTTCATTTCTCTCCTCCAGCTTGAGAAAACTGAACAAAATCTCATGCCTCTTCATTTCTCACTTTGTCTCTTTGAAACTGTTGGTGAAATCATGTCAACCGTATAATCTGATCTGATCACACACTCCGATGCAGAACTTGTGACAGATTTCATTGTCATCATCTCACACAAAGTGACACACAGTAAACATATAATCTCACAATGTAAAGAAGCTGTAAAGGTGCATTAGGTAAGATTTGTAAAAAATTCTGAACATTAGGTCTCTAATCAGTGATTTTTTTTTTCACCTCCGCAAAAACCCTGCAGTGGTTCAACTAGAGTTAGCATGCTAACAAGAGTTAGCGTTAGCAAGGACGGTCATGACATAATTTTTAGGTGCACTAATACATACAGCTATAAAACTACAAACATGCAAAATTCAGCTCATCATGAATTATGAGGATTTTCACAAGTGCAGTCACTGTCCTGTTTTTCTTTGTAATAAGATCTTATGAGCTCTACAGCTATGCTATTAGTATATTAGCACTGTTAGCTAAAAGATAGGACATTCGGCTACATGAAGACAGAGGTATAATACTACAAAAATGCAAAATTCTGATGTGCAGTTGCTGTCCTGTTTTTGTTTGTAATGAAATCATTCAGACAGTTCAAAGCTTTATACAGATTGTGTTTACATGTGTGCAGGAGCAACGTCACTAATTGTGCATCTAGCGTCATCTCCAGTTCACCAGTTATAAATCACTCCGTCTAAGAAAGGGGTGCTAGTGTTTATTATGTGATTCTTGTGAAACTTTCAAAGCACAACATGCTGTTTTGCTCTCAGGAAAATTATCTGGCTGTGCTGGGAGTTTACTGATTTCATACTGAAATGAGGGTGTGGTGCGGGTCTATAAAATGACTGACAGGAGGCCCATTTAAACACAAACAATCATTCTGGCCCGTAACTCAGTTTTCAAACAGGTTTTCTCAGCCACAGAACTTGTGCTGAAGTCATGGGTTAAATCGTTATTTTTTCTTATCATGTCATCATTATCTACCTATTTTTCCAGGTTATTTGTACATGTAATAAATAAAAAAATGACAATTGCACCTTTAACACACTTGGGCTTGTAAACCAAGTAATAGAGTAGACCTGCATTATTGATTTCTTTCTGTTTCAGTGTCTAATCTGTCAGTAAAATCAGATGAGATTGAGATTAGTGTTTAATTAAGAAATCCTGCCTGTCTGTCTTCTGATGTGTGTGTGTGTGTGTGTGTGTGTGTGTGTGTGTGTGTGTGTGTGTGTGTGTGTGTGTGTAGGTCAGCGGATATTGGAGTTCAGTACGAGTGTGTTCAGCTGCAGAGTTGTGTTCAATCCCTCAGAGGAAACTCTCTACTCTGAGGTTTGTTCAGGCGCTGATTTTAAACAAGCCGAATTTTACTCCAGATTCAGATGTGACTGTGATCCAGATTTAATTTCTATTTTCCCTGTTTACTGTTTGCATCATCATGGGCCTTTTTAAAATTGAGATGCAGATTTAGTGTCTGTTAAGTGACTGTTGTGACGAACCGGAGCTTGTCAGGCTCAGAAAAAATCTGTTGTTTTTAAAAAATATTTAATTCTAATTTGAGCTTTCTGTGTTCTGATTGGTTAAATTGTGTCATATGATCATGAATAAAGGGTAAATAGAGGAGATGAAGATTTAAATGAAAACTCTGTATCAGCAGATTAATGAGTTTCCTGATGCTTAATCGAAGTTACTGTTTGCCTCGGACATTAAAGAAATCACCAATGTATTCATCAAAAAAACCCAAAAAAACAAACTTTATAATTCGAAGTTTATTACATACATTTTCTTTTTATTAAAGCTGCACTGTATGATTATTTTGTTCTGAAGTCTTTGTAGCTATTTCTATTCACTAGATCGATATGTTAAATATTACATAACAAACTCTACAAATATACAGAACTAAGGAATTAAACTTCACTTTTTAAAACTCTTTATTGCTCTTTGCAGGAGTTTCTTTCCTTGGTCTTTAAATTTTTAGAACAAAAAAAAAAAATCACACAATGCAGCTTTAAATAAAAATGTATACAATTAAATTTCAAATTATGGAGCTGCCAGTGGTTGTGCTTCGATCTTTCCTGTGGCAGCCAATCCATTCGTGCTTTTTTTTTTTTTTTTTTTTTTTTTTTTTTTTAAAGTGAATCAAAAAAATTAATTTCTGAAGCAAGTGTCAGGAATCATATCATTAATGTGTTTTTTGTTATTACAACTTAAAATGTGCAGATGCAGGGTTTTCTTATTAATTTCAGGGTTATGCTACAATCCATTGTACTCCAAACTCGGAGTAAAAACCGGACCTACAACACAGAAAATTAAGAAGAAACAGTCATTCAACTCAGAATTCCAAGTGAGGAACTCTGGGAACATCTAAGTTGCCCCGAGTTCTCTGACATAAACCCACCGAAAATAAACAGTAAACAGAATTACTTTTGCCCTATGCTCTACTTGATAAAACTTGATTTTTAACTTTTGTGTTGTGAAAATCTGTTTGAACAGCTGTT
>CM074948.1:22269122-22282186 GCA_037577455.1 Pangasius macronema | reverse complement strand
GTTTGGTGCTCCCTTGCAAATTCCAAACGGGCAAGTTTGTGGTGTGGGAGGAGACGTGGCTTTCGAAGACGTTTTTTGTTCTTTAAGCCCTTCTCTCACAGATGCCGTCTTATGGTTATTGTGCTGCAGTCAGCATCAGTAAGGGCCTTAATTTGGGTCGAGGATCGGCCTGTGTCTTCACGGACAGCCCGTCGGATCCACCGGCTCAGTGGCTGTGTGTGTGTGTGTGTGTGTGTGTGTGTGTGTGTATTTTATATATATATAAAAAAAAAACCATGACCCCTGCTGGCCAAAGATGGCTGATTAGTGTTTCTTGCTCTTACTGTGTATATTTGTATAATTTGCATATATTAATAATGATAAAACACTAACCTGTCTCTACAGCCATTATGATCTGCAACAGGAAGTTAGAGAGTCTGTGTAACATCCACGAGAACATCCGCGTGAAGAGCGGCGCATGGGATGAGAGCGGCGTGTTTATTTACACCACCTCCAACCACATCAAATACGCCCTCACCTCAGGGTAACACCCACACCTAACTCTGTCACCTCCCCTGACGTTAACACAAACCTTCACCTCTGTATAACAGCTACACTTAACATTCACTTTAAAAGGAACACTTGTAGACCTGCACGCTCATGCGGTTCTTTGTTGGGCTAGTTTCAGAAACTGCTGATCTCCTGGGAATTTTCACACGCAACAGTCTCTAGAGTATACACAGAATGGTGTGAAAAACAAAAAACATTGAGTAAGTGACAGTTCTGTGGGTGGAAACGCCTTGTTGATAATGTTGAGGAAAATGGCCAAGATGGTTTGTGCTGCTAGGACGGGTATAATCACTCTTTACAGCTGTGGTGAGCAGAAAAGCATCTCCGCATGCACCAAACATCGAACCTGGTCTTTTTCCAGTCTTCAGTTGTCAGATTCCTGTTCTCCACTGACAGCAGTGGAACCTGATGTGGTCTTCTGCTGTTGTAGCCCATCCACCTCAAGGTTCGATATGCTGTGCATTCTGAGCATTCTGATGCTTTTCTGCTCACCACAGTTGTAAAAACGTGTTATTTGAGATACTATAGACTTTTCATCATCAACAGCTTATGAAATACTCAAACAAACCTGGCACAAACAACCATGCCACTGTTAGTCCCACATGCTCCCACATGATTGGCTGATTAGGTAACTGCATGAATGGGCAGGTGTACAGGTGTTCCTATTAAAGTGGACAACGAGTGTATATAATATTTATGATAATGTAATGTTGATTAAATGTGACCCTGCTGGTCACACAGGGTACTGCAACTCTACTAACACTACTAGCAATCAGAATTATGTTTAAAAATAAGGAATCTCAGTGTATTTAAATGTAACGTGTGTATCCCCAACCCCCCACTCCGAAGTGATCATGGTATAATTCGCACCCTGGACCTGCCCATTTATGTGACCCGTGTGAGGGGGAACAGCGTGTACTGTCTGGATCGGGAGTGCAGACCTCGCGTCCTCAACATTGACCCAACCGAGTACCGCTTCAAACTCGCACTTGTCAACCGCAAATATGATGAGGTAAATCTATATAGCACATAGGGCATGCAGTTTGGGACACCCCCATGGTGTACTGATTACACTGAGGAGTTTATGAAAGATAAAACTTGTATCTGTGGATAAACTGTTACCCATAATTCCTCAGGTGCTGCACATGGTGCGTAACGCTAAGCTGGTGGGTCAGTCCATCATTGCGTACTTGCAGAAGAAGGGCTACCCGGAAGTGGCGCTACACTTCGTCAAGGATGAGAAAACCCGCTTCAGCCTGGCGCTGGAGTGTGGAAACATCGAGGTGAGGAGCGCATGGCTGTGTCACATCACCATTCTGTAGGCCACATGAGCTCACTGTGAACACATTCACTGACGCCTCCTTCCTCGTGCTGCAGGTGGCTCTGGAGGCGGCGAAGGCTCTGGATGAGCGCTCCTGCTGGGAGCGTCTGGGCGAGGCGGCTCTGCTGCAGGGTCATCACCAGGTCGTGGAGATGTGCTACCAGAGAACTAAGAACTTTGACAAGCTCACCTTCCTTTACCTGATCACAGGGAACCTGGCCAAGCTCCGCAAGATGATGAAGATCGGTGAGTGTGTCTAGGAAGGATATGAATGGACGTCAGCAGTGTGTTGTATCTGTAACTGTGTGTGTGTGTGTGTGTGTGTGTGTGTGTGTGTGTGTGTGTGTGTGTGTGTGTTGTCTGTGTAGCTGAGATCAGGAAGGACATGAGTGGACATTATCAGGGTGCTCTGTATCTGGGAGACGTCAGTGAGAGAGTGCGCATCCTCAAGAACTGTGGACAGAGTAAGTACACGTACACACGCGCGCTACTACACTCCAATACAGCACGTGCTTTACACACTCATTTACTTGGGTGCAATTTTGTGTTTCTTGCTATCCTGATGTAACTGTGTGTGTGTGTGTGTGTGTGTGTGTGTGTGTGTGTGTGTGCGCGCACTCGGGCGTGCAGAGTCTTTGGCATACCTGACTGCAGCGACACATGGCATGGACGAGGAGGCTGAGGCGCTCAAAGAGACCTTCGACCTGGAGAAAGAGATGGTAAACATTATTTTTCTTTCTCACACACACACACACACACACACACACACACACACACACACACACAGTGTTAAGTGTGTTTGAACAGGACCCTGATGTGTTCTCCACCTCAGTGAGGTTCTTTAGACACGTGAGAACACACTGCTCTGAGAGCCTCTGAGCGTGGCGATCTCAATCCACTGGGACATGCTGTGTTTTTTTGGTTGTGGCGTTTTTGTTTGTTAAACTGTGCCATATGGAGCTGTAGCACTGCAGAAGATGGGTGTATTCTCGTAAAATATTTTAGCCAAATTATTTCTATAATTATTGAATGATTTATTTAGTGTTGGCTCACAGTGATTTTTTGTTTGTTTGTTTTTTCCCAACACATGCTTGAAGGTTTGTTTAACTTTTATTCTGTTTTCTGACTGATGAACAAAATAATGTTATTAAAAACTTTTTCAGCTCTACACACACCGCAGATGTTTAATTATGTGCAGTGTGAAAGTCTTGACTCAGCGAATAGGATAATAGGTGTGACACTTGCTAATGCTACCTAAAGCTGTGTGTGTGTGTGTGTGTGTGTGTGTGTGTGTGTGTGTGTAGATCCCCGAGGTAGACCCAAACGCTGAGCTGCTGCAGCCTCCTCCTCCCATCAACCCTCTGGACACAAACTGGCCCTTGCTTACTGTCTCTAAGGGCTTCTTCGAGGGAGCCATCGCTGCTAAAGGTCAGCTCAGCTCACTTTTCTGTGGTTCTGGTTTCCTGGGGTCCTGTTAGCAACATGCTAATGCTGGTATACGTTCCTGTAATTGCTCCTGTTGCAGGAAGAGCAGGTCAGATGGCGGCCGATCTGGACATGGATGCTCCTGGAGGAGAAGGTTGGGGTGAAGATGCAGAGCTCCACCTGGATGAAGGTCAATCTCTTTCTCTCTCACACACACACACACACACACACACTTTTTATACTTGCCGAGTGTTGTGAGTGTGGTGGTGTGAAGTTTTCTTGTTGATTTGTCCTCGTCATGCTGCAGATGGGTTTATGGATGCTCAGGAGGGTCTGGGTGAGGAAGGAGCGCTAGGGAAGGAGGAAGGAGGAGGATGGGAAGTGGAGGAGGATCTGGACCTTCCACCTGAACTGGTTAATACACTCTGCTTCTCAAACACACACACACACACTCATCAGCCATTAATTTGTAGTTTTTTTTAATCTAACTGATCATTTGCAATTTTATTTGATTGATGCATCTTTTTATTGCTTCTGTTTGGACCAATAGGATGTGCCACCTGGTGCCGGAGGAGGCCCTGAAGGAGAAGGCTTCTTTGTCCCGCCCACCAAAGGTATTAGCCCTGCCCAGATGTGGTGTAACAACTCGCAGTTACCGGTCGATCACATCCTCGCTGGATCCTTCGAGACAGCCATGAGGGTAAAGCCTTTATTTAATGTGGAAAAAAAAATTCACAGTTATCTTTATCACACCGTTTCCAAACCACCAATGAGAACGCTCCTTCTCTGACCTCACCCCCTGCAGCTGCTGCACGATCAGGTGGGCGTGGTATGCTTCGAGCCGTTGAAGCCCCTTTTCATGCAGGCGTTCTCGCGGGGGCGCGTGTCCTACGTGGGGCTTCCATCTCTGCCCTGTCTCTTCTCCCACCCTCTGAGGGATGGGGGCACGAGCGAGGGCAGGAGACAGCGGGATGGGCAAAAGGGCGGCGTCCCGGCAGTGGGGCTGCACCTGCGTGACCTCATCGCTCGCCTGCAACAGTGCTACCAGATGACCACCGCAGGCCGCTTTGACGAGGCCGTCGACAAGTTCAGGAGCATCTTGCTGTCCGTCCCTCTGCTGGTGCTCGATAACAAACAGGAGATCGCTGAGGTAACACCCCAATCCCTACACCCCCCACCCTTAGCCATACGCTACTCACCTCTCCACCCTCCACCCTTAACCGTACACTGCTCATTCCTGCACCCTCCACTCTTAACCATATACTGCTCACCCCCACACCCTACACCCTCAACCATATGCTGCTCATCCCTACACCCTTAACCATATACTGCTCCCCCCTACACCCTCCACCCTTAACCTTTACCCTTTTAATCATGTATGCTTAATCTCTACACTCTACACCCCTAACACCCTAAAAATCCATAAACACTACACACATTCACATACTCCACAGGTTAATGCCCTTGACCCTTGACCTTTAACCCCTAAATACATAACAGTTACACTTTTATATCCCTACACCCTAAACCCATATCCCCATTTCCTGCCTAATCCCTGATTCCTAGCTCTTATACCCTTATACTCCTGTGTGCAGTCCTATTTCACTGTGTGTGTGTGTGTGTGTGTGTGTGTGTGTGTGTGTGTGTGTGTGTGTGTGTGTGTGTGTGTGTGTGTNCTCTGTGTGTGTGTGTGTGTGTGTGTGTGTGTGTGTGTGTGTGTGTGTGTGTGTGTGTGTGTGTGTGTGTGTGTAAGGCCCAGCAGTTGATCACTATCTGTAAAGAGTACATTGTGGGTCTCACCATGGAGACGGAGAGAAAGAAGCTTCCTAAAGAGACCCTGGAGCAACAGAAGAGGCAGTGTGAGGTACTGATGATGTCATAACCATTGGATGATTTAAGCCCTGCCCATTCTGCCCCTTTTCCTCAGTGTAGCTGAGCATCTCAGTGCATGCTTTATAAAAGTCAAAAATATGTCAGAAGAATAAATATAGTGATGGTGTGTGTGTGTGTAGATGGCGGCATACTTCACACACTGTAACCTTCAGCCGGTCCACATGGTGCTGGTGTTGCGCACAGCGCTCAATCTCTTCTTCAAGCTGAAAAACTTTAAGACGGCCGCAGGGTTCGCACGCCGCCTGCTCGAGCTCGGACCCAAACCTGAGGTGGCACAGCAGGTGAGGCCCGGTTGCCATGACGACCACCCACCGTATCCTACACCCAGTTTAACACTACAGAAGATAGAGCGAATGTGTGTTCATTGTGTAGCTCGCGCTAGCGCTGATTTGTGCAACTTGGGACACAGCCTCACGTGACCTGGTTCTCTTTCAGACGCGCAAGATCCTGGCAGCGTGCGAGAAGAACCTGACCGATGCCTACCAGCTCAACTACGACCCCCACAACCCCTTTGACCTGTGCGCCGCCTCCTTCACCCCACTGTACCGAGGACGCCCCGTGGAAAAGTGCCCTCTCTCCGGTGCCTGCTACTGTCCCACCTACAAAGGGCAAGTGTGCAGGGTCACACAGGTCAGTGACTGACAGACACACACACACACACACACACACACTCGAGGTGGACGGTGATAAAGTAAAAGTGTGAATTTTTTTTATTTCTTTTTTTTTTTTTTTTTTTACCAAAATCTTAGTTTTTCTTCCTTCACTGGTTGTTTATTTCTTTTGTTAGGTTTTATTTTCCTCTTTTTGTCCTTTTATTTTTTTTCCCCCTATTCTTCTGTTTTCTTTTCCGTATGTTCTGTTTTGTGGCTTTCGCTCCGTCAAGTTCAAGTTCATGCTCCTTGGCGCGTGTGCACGTTTCGTGTGCTCTGCCAGTTATATCACTCTTCAATTCAACTCGATTTGATTTGTATAGCACTTTAACAATGGACCTTGTCACAAAGCAGCTTTACAGACATATATAAGTTCATGATATAATTTTTAAATGTATGAATTTATCCCTAATGAGCGAGCCAGAGGCGATGGAGGTGAGGAAAAACACTCTGAGACGATATGAGGAAGAAACCTTGAGAGGAACCAGACTCCAAAGGGAACCCATCATCATCTGGGTGACACTGGGGAGTGCAGTTATAAATAAATCCCTTCTATTGCTGTGTACTACATGGACAAAAAGTGCAGTTGTGCAAACTGTCTATTTATGCGAGTCACTGAAAGCACAGAGACACTAATAAGTAGACTGGCGGTAATGAGACGCAGGTGAGAATCATCACGCGTTCCTGCCGGTTAGACCCGCCTCCTCTCCGTCAACAGCTGACTCTCAACCATGCCACCTCGCCACAGTTCATTTCCCTTTCCTTTTTTTTTATTTTTTTTATTTTTATATATATATTTTTTAATAACCTTATTTCATGCTTCTCTTCCTTTTTAAAGCTATTTTTTCAGCTTTTTTTCTTCATTTTATTATTTTCACTATCCCTTCTCTTTTCCTTTTTTCAGTTTTTCTTTCTTTCCTTCTTTAGCTTACTTTTTCCTCTCATTTCTTCCTTTCTTTCCTTCTTTCTTTCTTGAGTCTGATGTAAAGTTATTAAAGAAGGCGGGTTTGTTCTGATTGGTTATTTTATCAGTGTCTGCAGTGATGTCACTTCCTGTGTTCTGTCTCTTTTGTCAGGTGACTGAGATCGGTAAGGACGTGATCGGGCTACGTGTGAGTCCTCTGCAGTTCCGCTAAAGGAGCACCCGACACACACATACACACAAGCACACGCACACACCTATAGATAAAGAATTAAAACTAACTCTCTATATAGATAATAAAAACGTACAATATATATAGTGTAACTTAAGGGCTGTGATCTCACTGTCGTGGGTGTATTGTGTTTCTGCTTGCTTAATGTATCACACTCTCTCTCTCTCTCTCTCTCTCTCTCTCTCTCTCTCTCTCTCTCTCTCTCTCTCGCGCGCGCACACTCACTCGCACACACCACTTCTGTGTTTAACCCCTGAAAAACTGAAATAAACATCCTCCAAGCTGTGTGCTGTTTTCTTTTCCTGTCCGTGATCCTCTGAGCGATTCACATTAGAGCTGCATTTAACTATGATTAAAATGACTTTTTTATAAAATACAGACGAAAGTAACTATGCTGTTCGTTTAGGAAGTAGAGGTTTCACTAATATGTGTATCTCAGCCACAGTTGCACAATAATAAGAACAAGAGTCATAATATTGCAAACTTTTCAAGGTTTAGAAGAATGAGCCATTTGGGTGCTGACCAACTCGGATCTCTGGGTTCTGATCAGCTGCAGTTCTCTGAGCGGCCACACGGGGCAGCGTACAGGAGGAGAAACACAGAGCATGATGGTGGTTTAGAGGAATTTATTTTTGTGGTTTTCATTTCGTACATGATCAGTGAGTTAGAAACTGCATGCATTACATGACTCACATTAACTATAAACACACACTGCATGTTTGTGATTGTCCTCTAAAAGCTTCTAGTAGTGTAGATGAGGATTTGACTCTCACTGTGTAGGTTCTAGTATCATGATTGTAGTTCTAGATTCACCACTGCGTAGGTTGTAGAATTCCTCAGCATTCCTGGGGTCTGGCCTATGCAGGTTGGTTCAAGAGTTCGAGACCCTCTGGCTCTAGTGTCCTGAGATGGAACAGTACTAGAATTCAGATGGCAGTTACGGAACTCTTGAATCTTCAGTGCAAAGTATCTTATGTAATATTGTACTGGTTCTAGCTTTGTCAGATAGCAAAGTTCTAGAGTTCTAGGATCCTCAGAGCGACGCTTCCAGAATTCAGATAGAATAGAACATGAAGGTTCTAGAGTCCAACCTCTGATTGACATGTGTATGATTGAGATGAGAAGGTTCCAATATTTTGTGTGTGTGTGTGTGTGTGTTTCCTCTACTAGTTGAATTTGTGCAGACGTAATGATCAAATCATCAGTGTGGTTCTAGAATCATCATTACAGATACAGATACATAATAAACAGAACAGCTCTAATGATTAGGACCAAGCAAACTTGAGCAAGGGTGTGAGAGAGCACTACACAAAGGATTGAAACACAGCCTGGTTCTACCCAGCTCTGTTGCAGTCCTCCTGAGAACTTGCGGTCATGCGGCTCACGTCGATGCGGTTCTCCATGAAGATCTCTTTAGCGCGCTGGATGGTGGACTCAGGCAGAGTGCGGCTGCGTCCCAATATCCACGCAAAGTCCACATGGAAGATCCTGAGAACATCCGTGCATGAGTACACCACAGCCGAGCTGACATAATCCGTGGAGAGAATCCAGTACGGCGTGTAGGGAAGAACTGCGGCACCATATACATACACATACAGTTACTGAGGATCTGGCAACCTGTCTCTCTCTGTCTCTCTCTCTCTCTCTCTCTCTCTCTCTGGCTTTCTTGCTGCTAGCTAACATTTGTCCAGAAAATGTTCTCAGATCTTCAGTGTGGTTGTAGAGTCATTACAAAGGTTCTGTGTTCTCTGACATGGTTCTAGCGTCTAGTATCTTTATGGTGAAGATTCAAGTAACTTAACTGTGGTTTTAGCAACTTTGGTCTGTTCTAGAATATAACTCTGCCTGAATGAGATAGGAAGACCTCGGTATTTGTGTGTGTGTGTGTGTGTGTGTGTGTGAGAGAGAGAGAGAAAGAGAGGTACCGTATGAAAAGCTGATGCCCAGTTTAGCCGGGTTCTTCTGGTCTTCAACAACAGCTGTTCCTTCAATCCTTCTCACTTCGCCTTTTCTACATCAGTAAAATATGAATAAATGAATTTCAGGGTCTGTTTACAGAATTCATTAATTATACAGTTACAGTTTTATTACATGTAAAGAGGAAATCTGCCTTATATATAAACAAATAAAAGATTAGAGTTAATTTTTTAAGAACTGCGCACACACACTTACAGGATCTCAGAGCTCTGTACGAGAGCCGACCCTTCAGACGTCAGCGTGAAGTTCGTCTCAATACATCTCCCCTTCTCAAATTGTGCTGGGAGCTTAGCCACCTCGAACCATCGTCCCATAAACTACACACACACACACACACACACACACAGAGAGACAGTGAGGTGTGTTAGAACAGGGGGGAGTCGGTGGTAGTGAAGGTGTGAAAGTGAACTCGGTACCCGTTTGAGGCTGAAGGCAGGCTGAGTGCTAGGTTCGGGACACGCCCCCCAGTGAGGCACCTGAGCATCGACAACGGCCAACAAAGTGACCAATGAGAAACACACCTGTACGTCCATCACACCTATAACACATCAACACACACCTGCCATCAGATAAACACGCTGTACCCACAGGGTTAAGTTCAAAGGGACAAATTTATTCATTTAAAATTTTATCTGGATTTCTGTAAAGCTGCTTTGTTAGTACTTTACTGCAAAAGACGACATCTTACCAAGATCTTATTTTATTCAAAATTTTAGTTGAGTATAGTCAAATTTATCTAAATAATATTACATTTGATTTGAAAAAAAAAATCTCATAATAAAAATAATAGATATATTTGTGCATAATCAAGAAGTTTTCATTATTATTATTATTATTATTATTATTAAAGCACTTAATCCAGCTGCTCACCCCTGTGTTCAGATTCTGCCTCAGTTTACATTAATAATAATAATAATAATAATAATAATAATAATAATAATAATTTATCTAAGAAGAAAAATCCACGTTTAAACATAATATATTTATATATCCGTACTTTAGGACTCATTCACTTCAATACATTTTTACTCTTCATTAGTAATCACTATTTCATTAGAAAGCAGTTTATAATGAACATTTTAATAAAAAAAATGTTGGAATGTTGCTGATTACCTGCAGCTGCTCTGTAGGAGACTTTCTCTCTCTCTCTCTCTCTCTCTCTCTCTCTCTCTCGCTCTCTCTTATCAGGACTTTGAGAAATTTTCCGTCCCTCAGTCACGCTGCTCAATAAAAACTCGTGATGAATGAGAGGCTGTGTGTGCTTTATTAACAACACACTGCAGAAACTTACACAAATTAAAGTCAGGAGGTTACAACACCCATGTGTAAAATATGTGTAAAATATGAAACTCTTATTTTTATCCTTTTATTCAGAGCTTTTTGATAATATATCCAGTTTTAATAATTCATTTAAATTTAAATCGTTTCTTAAAATTCAAGAATATTATTTGCTAAATAATTTGTTTGAAGCAATGTTTCTACAAAAATATGATCGGTCAGCAGAAAAGGGCACATGAGCATGTTTACATGAAATGTTTACAAAAATCCAGATTTTATGAATATGTAATTTAAAAACGCCCCCAAACCAACATGCTCCACCCCTTTTCCCTGTATGTTCGAGGGTTTATTTTAGCTTTAACTACAACAATATTGTGGTGCAATCAGAGCATGCTAGCTAACTCACCAATACACGATAAACAGTGAAAAACACAAAGATAAAAGTCTTCTTTGACAAACTGATGTTTATTTCTTGTACTGCATGCTGACCTTAAACAATATCAACCAGCAAATTACCACCATGTGACTGTACAAAACCTGAAAATGGGAGTCTCAGGTTTCAGCTTTGGAGGGTGATTGAAACTAAATGCACTCTTCTTTATGTCTCAACCTCCCTAACAAACGGTATGAATTTGGAGAAAATTTAAGAAAGTTTAATTTTTTGCAGCCCAAAAAAAAAAAACACAAAGGCAAAAAAATAAAAAATTAGACTATCTCACATTTTCAACAAATTCACACTGTGTTGGGAGGTCGGGACATAATCAAGAGCGCACTTACTTTCATCCCATCACACTCCAAAGCTGAGATCGGAGACTCCACATTTCCAGGTTTGCACATGGTTACATGGTGATAATTTCAATTTCAATTCAATTTTGGTTGGTATTATTTAACGTGGACGTACAGTGCACGAATTAAACATCAGTTTGACAAGAATGCTCTTTTAGTTTTATGTTTTTAATAGTTATTGTTTCCTCAATCTCACTACAATGTTGTAGTAGGCAAAATGAAGCACTTCAGGAGCCATCACTTAAGGGGGGTTCTGTTATGAATTCCTCAACTCAGTGTGAGTCATGGTTCCCAGCATAGTGAGCGCTGCTTGAGTTATATTTATGTTATGTTATGGCCGTGTGCATTTGTTTTGTATCAGTCCTGTCTCCATCCCTCTCTTATCAGTGGTTTGTTCTCCTATTGTGTGCACCTGTTCTGTGTTCAGGTCTTAATTAGTTTGGTTATTCATCTTGCCAATCATACCATGGAGGTCTGATCATTTATTTCTCTGTTCCTTATTTCCTTTTCCAACTCCTGCCTGCATTATTCGTTTTGAATATGGATTTCTGGTTTATTATGTTATATACATGTGTACTGAGCCCTGATATAGAATATGACCCCAATAAAGCCTACAGTGTGTACACACTCTTGCCTCCTGTGGGAGGGGTCAGTTAGATTAGATTCATCTTTATTGTCATTTTGCAGAGTACGAAAACAGATCCAAAGAAATGCAGTTTTCACATATCCCAGTTGGTAGGAAGCTGGGGTCAGGGTACAGGGTCAGCCATGACACAGCAGCCTTGGAGTAGATGTGGTTAAGGCCCTTGCTCAAGTGCTCAACAGTGCTGGGGCTTGAACCACCGGCCTTCTGATCACTAACTCCGAGCCTTAACCGTTTAGCCATCACTGCCACAATTAAAGGAGGTATTTGAGATATTTTGTCTCTATGAGTAGATACTGTTTTACACCACAGCACATTGGTGATTTCATGAAATTGTGACTTTTTTCTTAACATTCAACATTTGCATTATTTTCATTTGGTATCTTTTTTTTCTGGTATAAGAACTAAATTCCACTGATGTCAAATGTCCCACTTTAACACAACAGTACATTCGACAAATTATCATCAACTAATTGAATATAAAAAGTGTTTTACCAAGTTTAACCCACTAACCCCGAGTATTTTCACTTTTATATTTTATACACAGTCATGTATAAAGTATATAAACTATATATTAAACTGTGTTTATATATATTATAAAAAATGTCAAGATGATGATGGTTTGTGTTTTGTAGTTCTGTGTGTACTCCATTTTTATCACGATATACAGTAAGTGGGCTGTTATGCTCTTTGTACAAGAGAGGGCGGGGCAGGTGGAATTCACTATTGCCAAGTTTATTAAAGAATGCAAAACAACACCATGAGACAATATACAACACAATATGCAAATGAGAGCAATATGCAAATAAGCTCTTGTTCCAATCCCATATGCACATATGTGATATAATGCACATCTAATCATTCTAGAACCGTACATACAGTCATACAACCAGAACTGCAGAACCCAGTGAAGGAGGACCCTAGTATGTTGAAAAAAGAGTTTAGAATAAACCCATTCAATTAATACAGAATCTCACTACCACCCCTTTTTTTTCAGTGATCTGATTGGTCAGGAGATATAAAGGTGCTTGATGTCACTCTCTTCTTTAGCAAATATATCTAGTGTTCTGGAATCTACTCTTCTACTCTTCCTGGTAGGAGCAGTCATCAAAGTATGCCTCAGCGGTTCTGATGATCTGCAGAATGGCATGAAGCAACAGGATATCAGTATGTGGGTCAAGATCAAGCTCTTTGCTGTAGTTCTTCACTGGAACCATGGTGTTGAGAGAAATGCCCAGACGTACACTCACTTCCTGCATCTAAACACACACACACAAGCACACACACACACAAACACACGTACAAGGTATTTACAGTGCCTATAGAAAATCATCATACCCTGTGAAAACCTTTACCTTTTGTCACATTACACCCTGGAAAATAAAATA
>CM074948.1:22238719-22255965 GCA_037577455.1 Pangasius macronema | reverse complement strand
TATATATATATATATATATATATATATATATATATATATATATATTATTATTATTTTTTTTTTTACTTCAAACAGTCTTTTGACTTCTTTTGGCATCAAAAATCATTTTAGAATTTTTTAAAGGGGTTTAGGGGGTAAAACAGAACCTGAACCAGACCTGGGCCCTGACAGTAAACCCCAAAAAAGACTAAAATTATAATATTTATAAAAATGATAAGATAATGATTTATGTTAGGTACACATGAAACTGAGCATAGCAGTGATTCTGCTTACTGTAACTGATTCCTCAGAAAACATCAAACTGGCTGTGAGTGAACTGCCAGTTGCCCTGTATGGCAGTGAAGTGCAGTTCACTTACAAATTTTGACAAATAGGACAAACATCCAATTAGGATCTGCATGCTAAGTTCTGTAAAACCATCTTAAATGCGCATAGGTACCCCATTAACAATGCACGCAGGACATTAATAAATAGGCTAATATAGCTTTTGCTGTTAAAATGCAGAGTTAAACTGGGTTTTCACGGTAAAGACAGAGTAGTTAGTTACAGTAAAGTGATTGTTCCATATTCACTATAAAAATCTGACGTCAAACATCTTGTAATGATGATAGAGATTTTTCTCTTTTGCTTGTCAATAATGAAGAACAGCCAGCTGTCATTTTAATGTAGCAATCCATGTAGATATAAAACACATATTAGATAGAAATAGATTGGATTGTCATACCTCAGACAGAACAGAAGCACACTTTTACTATAAATCCACAGATGAAGAGAAAAGGTTTGATATCAGCAGAACAGAAATTCACACCCAGTTTTATTACATCCAAAATGAACTCTGACCATCATAAACATTTTATAACATATCATCAATTCCCTAAAAAAACTGTAATTTACTGAGATAAAAATACTAATCTTAACTGCGTGTGACCAGTATAAATAGGAACAAATAATAAATGAAAATAATAAAAATGTAACATTTTTTTTTATACTTTATTCTTGCCCAGTTTCCACCCACCAGTCAGATCTCCCCATCGTATGACAGCTACCAACCTGGGAGCGTGAAGGCTAAAACATGCCACCTCTGAGACAGGTGAAGCAAACTGTGGCAGCAGGGGCGTGGTTGAGACTCAGCTGTGGCTGGAGAGGAGGTGGGTTCAACAGGGAGGTAACGCTCAATATATCATATTACCGCCAGCCTACTTTGCTTTTTGTGGTTTCCCCCCTTTTTGACAGTGGAGTGGCTGGCCACTTTATGTCTCAGGTTTCCTGTCATAGCTAGACTTGCCAGAGTTTCTGCTTGCTGAAGGCTTTGTCCTCTGTGATGTTCTGACCCATCTGAGCATAATCTTTACAGGCTCCGAAAATGTGGCCCGAGTTATTATATGCTACAGTAACAGTGGGGCCTATTCTGGTTACTGTTGAAGCTGTGCATACTGACCTTGAACAGCAGACTGATCTTAGTGTTTCAGAGACACCAGTAGCAAGAACACGGACAAGCTCACGCTCTGACACACACACACACACACACACACACACACACACACTAAACAAGAGAGAGAGAGAGAGAGAGAGAGAGCGAGAGAGAGAGAGAGAGAGAGCGAGAGCAATAGTGGAGCAGAGGTATGAATGAATCCTTTTGAACAAATCTTTTTGAAGTGACTCAAAAAAGGAATTTCACATTTTTTTTTTTACTTTATTTATTGTATTTACTTATTTATTGAAGTTAACCATGCTACATAAGCTTATTTCTCTGAGACAATGCTGTATATTTGTCTGTGAGCACCTAAATTAATTCATATCCATTCGGTGACAAAATGAATACAGTGGACTTTTACAGACAAGGCCACCGTAATCTGTTATCATACACTCCCTCCCAATCACGGGTGTCTGAGAGTTCATGTGGAAAAGGGCAAATAGTGCTTTCCTCTGTGTGTGTGTGTGTGTGTGTGTGTGTGTGTGTGTGTGTGTGTGTGTGTGTGTGTGTGTGTGTGTGTGTTTGTGTGTTTGTGTGTCTGTGCTCGGCGACACGGCATGAGCAGCAGTTCAAAAAGATCCGGTTGCCTTGACGTGTCTCAGGTGGAAGCACACATTAGCCTTCACCCAGTCGTTTGACTGGGGGAGGGTGGGAACTGGCCAAGACTAAAATATTAGGAAGAAAATTACTTTTCTGAGCGTTAAAGAGCATCAGATTGACGGGAAGCTCCCTGACATGCCCGACCTCATTCTTGTTTCTTAGTCCTACCACAGTACAGGAGGCTCTTCATGTCTATGATAGAAATCAGAGTCATGTAGTGTAGTTAGTAAAAGTTTAATGAACACAGCAGCAAAGCAGGAGAAGCATCGTCATTCACTTATTCGGATTAAATCAGGACTTCTGTTCTTCTCTCTAACTCCTGAGTCTCTCAGCTGGAATCCAGTGACTTCGTCTCCGTCAAGCATCAGCACCATGTCTCCTCTGGAGCTCGAACATCTCTAACATTTCACATAAGTGGTTCAGTGACAGGAGGCAAAGCAAGCGTTCTAAACTCTATCCAAACAGTTTTATGCTTGATCTCAAGAGTGACCTGGTTGCCTGCCAGAACAAATCCCAGCTCGAGGGCTTGTGATTTGTTAATCCGTGTTTAAAATTAAACCCAATAAAAGTCAGACCAAAGAAATCCTGGACTACACATTTACCCACTACAGAATCTACACATATCAGACGAGATGTAGCAATTAAATTGGCCATGTTCAGGATTTTACTTAACATTTTCTAATCATTTTAAAAGCTTTCTATAATGATGTGAATAAACGTCATACAGGACAGCATGTACCACATCACTCAGAAACACAAAGCAAATATATCAGCACCCTTGAGAGAGAGAGAGAGAGAGAGAGAGAGAGAGAGAGAGAGAGAGAGAGAGAGAGAGAGAGAGAGAGAGAGAGAGAGAGCGCAAGATGGTTGGAAGTCTTTGTTCTTTGTAGCACTTTTCCTTGTCAGGACAAGCGTCCTCACAGCCAATTGTGTGCATTCAGAGCTGAGGTTCATGTACGTACACTGTGTGTGTTTACTGGAGGACCTTGTGGTATGGATACAGTGCAAGTGTGTGTGTGAAAGCTCTGATGTCGGTGATGATAATGTCGGAGGGGAGTGTATGTGACGGAGAGAGGAACGCCAGTTTGGACACTTCACCGTACTGAGATGTCTCCAGCTCCTCCTCAACTGGGGGGTCGTTCTCCTGTGACCCAAATCCCACCACCTGGCAAATCAATCACAGATTCAATCAAAACATATCAAATCTCATTAACATGCTATACACATCAGGACCTAGAGCTAACTGGCATGTCCATTCAGGATCGTTTCCGTTTACAGTTTACACTCCTGAATGATTCAGTGTTTATTTTCTTCACATCTGCAATAAAACTGCACATGCTTTTTGAGTGAAACACAGCAGACGTTAATCCAGAACTCCTTTAAACGGACCCCTGTCTAACCTCTGCTACTGCTTGGGGGCAGAGCTTGCATTATCGTTTCTATAACAACAGCTCATTCCCAGGGACTTGTACAAGCTGCTCCACTAATAATATACAGATTTGAAAACATGTTAGGAGACATTAATGGAACATTTACGGAATGAGTCTCCAGTGTCAGTACTTGGTAAAAATTAGGAGTAAATCTGTAACTACGTTTTCTGACATTATCAGGACCAAGGAGTTTACGCTGTGTGGTTTCTCAGGCTAGCTGTGGGTTTTTCTTGTCTTATTAACTTCAAAAGTGAGAAAAAAAGAGAGGATGGTGAGGGAACTGCTATAACATAACTGACAACAGAAACTAACTTGTTTCCTGTATGACATGTTGTTCTATAGTTAATAAAATTTGAAATTATTGGTCAATTGCTATGTAAGAGGAATACACAGTAAGAAACATGCTTTTATAAGAAAATCAACTTCAGGGTATTACTTATTTATAACTATGTTATAACATCACTTACATGCACACTGAGTCTCCTGCTAATCTGAGATCTGTGCTGCAGGAACCAGTCGATCAGCTCAGTTTTACTGATCAGCTTCAGAGCCTCGATCTGACACATACAAATACAGTTATCACACACATACAAACTGTAAGGTAATACCGAATTTTGTGTGTGTGTGTATGAGAGAGACACTGACCTCCTGGTGGAGTCGGTCGTAGACGTACTGTTGGGTGATGACCTCGTTCCAGTGACGCTCCACTTCCTCCCCTAAGTGTGTGTCCTCACACTGCTTCAGCTTCACCAGCGCGGTCACATGACTCCTGAATGCATCATCAGTCAGCACCGCCAGCGTCTCACCAAAGTTCTGCAGGAATTCCTCCATCTTCATCTCCACATGCTCTGTACTGTAACACACACACACAAACACACACACACACACACACACACAATCTCATTTTACCGATTTTACCAACAAAATGACACCACCAAGCCACTAAATGCTAGTCAGTTAATACTGTTATTACCTTCTGTTAATCAGTACAGCGAAGTCACATGATAATGTTTGTGAATAGCTGATAGGCCCTGCCCTTGCTGACCCAGAGACTCACCTGAACTTGGTTGCCTGCGTCTCCACGGTGATGGAGAAGCCGAGGATGCCGGAGGTGTTTCTACAGGTGGGGTAGACGTGATACCTGCAGGACAAACGAGACGCACGTGTAAAAGAACAAGAGAACATGAGGGAGGAGGGAAAGATCTGAACTGTGACTCACCCCAGAGTCTCTTTTGTCCTGAGGAAGTCAAAGCATGGCTCCTCCATGTGCATCTGTAACACACAAACAATACACAGATTAATACTGCGATTTACAGAGGCCACACCTGCTTTAATGTGACTAAGGCACAGAGAAAATGACTCTTTTATTGACACAGTGGCCATGCCCCCTTTATTAGCACAGTCACACAGAAGCCCCTACTCCTTCACTGAGACTGAGTCACAGAGGCCAAACCCCCTTCCTTAGTACTGACTCACAGAGTCCACACCTCCTTCATTGGCACTAATTCAAATAGGCCCTGCTTCCTTCATTAAAAATGACTCAGAGGTCATGCCTCCTTCATTAGCATTGACTCACAAAGGCTCCTCCTTCTTGACTAGGACTGAGTAACATAGGCCACACCTCCCTTACTGATGCATAGAGACCACTGAATGTGAGGCTGCTGTAACATGCATTATGACATCGTCACAAACACACACACACACACACACACACACACACACACACACACACACACTCACCACCAGCAGCTCCATCAGTGTGTGTTCTCGCAGGTTTTTTGCTCCAGACTGAAAACACAATAACAATAAAGATGAAGAGAACTGAATTTCAGCATGACTGTAACTACATAACCATTTCACATTTAATTTTTGTAAATTATTGTCTTATAACAACAACAACAACAACAATAATAATAATAATAATAATAATAATAATAATAATAATAATAATAACAACCGTGTTTGTACCTGGTAATAAATAGTGACTTCGGAATTCGCGTCTCCTTTACTGAGTGATTTCACTTTACACACACTGTGAGTCTGTGGCAGCTCCACCACCCTGAACTGAACAGGAACTTCTGCTGACAACTTCCTATACTGTAGTTTACTGAAACACACACACACACACACACACACACAGCCACCTGAATACACTGAACATAGCAGTCTTGAACATAGCAAACTTTAATAACAAACATATAATACGTACAGACGTTACTCACTGTGTGAGGTAGTTCAGAAAGTCCATGGCCTCCTGCAGATAAGATCAACACACATGGTTTTTACACACACACACCTACACACACACACACACAGTATACGTCATGATGATAAAACTACAGAGGTAGTGGAGGGTGCCAATAGTTTCATGTTCAGGCAAATTGCAGAGACATTTAGTGCAAATAACCAAAACATTGTGTTGGCATTCTAATAACCGCATTCCAGTATGGGTGTAGTGCACTAGATAGGGACCATAGTATGTAGTAGACACGTATAGTACAGTATACACTATAGTATATTTTAACTAAAACCTGTTTGAAATCATTACAGGTTTTTATGTGGGTCAGGTATAAGAAAAGTAAAACCAAGCAACGAGAAAACATCAGTGAGTGTAAATAAACATATTAACATTTCTGATCTAATTAAATTTTTTATCCTCCTAAAAAATAAGCTTAGAGAAAGAGATAATGAGTTATTACTCTACTGAAGATCACTTTGTCATACTGTCCTCACACCAAAGCACCACAGAGTTACTTTTTACCTCAGTTGTTTCTCTGAGTAATTGTCTCTGAACTTTGGAGGATGGCCGTCATAAACACATCAATTATATTTGTCTATATGTGTCTATGTGTTTTATATTTTTATATATATATATATATATATATATATATATATATATATATATATATATATAATATATGTGTATATATAATATACACATATATTTTAATATAATATAATATATGTGTATATTATGGGATGGATCAGTTGCCCTGTCTTTGCTTGTCTAACAGCGAAGTCTAATCTGTATTTTATGTTTTATGTTTAATTAGTTCTTAATGACTAACAGATCAACGATATGGAACATGTTATTAAACCACACCCTATTTGCCATCATCCCTACTACTCTCAGCCAATCAGAACGCATCGTGATAGGTGTGTATACCGTGCATGTGAGGTTCCCCTGCAACAGTCCCTCAGCATAAAGCTCCTCCTTAAAGCTGTGCACAAACTCCATAAGCTCGTCCACACTGATCCCCTCCACCACGGCCTGGTGTTTCTGCACCACTGACCACCGCTCGGACTCCAAGATCAACAAGCGCACGTCCCTGGACACAGACACAGACACAGACACAGACACACACACACACACACACACACACACACACACCATCATCACACCACAGATCATTACAGATCTCGTCTAGCTTATTACATGATCTCGCTTATCTAAGACATGCTACTGGTCATTTTGGGATTTGGGATTTATTAAATATTTATAGTCAGCTTGTTTACTTTAAATCTCATTACATTATCTCACACTCTAACTAGCATGAAATAAATAAACTAAAAGCTGCTTTAACACTATTTTCCTTCAGTCCCTCCCTAGCCCTTACCGATCTGAGCTACTAAAAATAACCAGTGGGTATCATGACTTGTAGTTTGTGTGTGTGTGTGTGTGTGTGTGTGTGTGTGTGTGTTGGAGAGTGAACACACAGACGCACTTGGCAAGTTTCTCTGGCTTTATCAGGATATTGAAGTAAGATTTCTTCAGCTGCTCTGTGAACATGCTGAAGACATCCGGCGGTGCTGAGAAATCAGCCAGATGATCCACAATCAGGTTAAACAGCAGCTGCACAGCAAACATCACATACAAATCAAGGTCAAGATCAAGTTCATTTCTTAACGTTTACAAAGAGAAGAAAAAGAACAGGAAGTGGAAGAAGTACAAAGAGAAGAAGGAAAAGAGAAAATGCAGATGCATGGGAAGAGCGTGAAGATGAGCCTGAAGACGATTAAAGACAACTATGAGGAAGAAAAAAACGGTGCGGAAGAAAGAAAAAAGAATAAGGAAGAAGACGAACAGACAAATGATGAAGAACAGAAACGATCATCAATGTGAAAAGGAAAACGGAAAGAAGGAGGAGGCAGAAGAGATGACAATTTAAATCTGCTAATGATGCACTTTAATGATGTAGAATTTGACTGGAAGGTTCTAGAATAGCTGACCGTGTGTGTGTGTGTGTGTGTGTGTGTGTGTGTGTGTGTGTGTGTGTGTGTGTGTGTGTCTCACCCGTAGTTTATGGTTGAACCCTTTGACCTTGATGACAAGTCCATGTTCCCCCGCTGTGAGTTTGTACTCGAGCTGAGCCACGTCAGCCTCGTATGCTGGCTCCGACACGTTATACAGCAGCACATTCACAAACACGTCAAACAGAACCAGACTGAAGGACAGAGAGCAAGACAGACGGAGTGAGACAGAGAGAGACAGTGAAGACGTGAACATATGTTCATTATAAAAACATTTAAGCTGTGAAAAACTGCATTCTTACTTCTTAGGGGACTTCTGAATCAGTGGGGAGATGAGATGGAACCACACGTAGGCTAACACACACACAGAGGGAGAGAGAGAGAGGTAGAGACAGAGATTGAGAGAGAGAGAGAGAGAGAGAGATTGACTCTGGGTTCTGTACTGTTCTAGAACATCAGCTAACTTAGCTAGTGTAGTGGTTAGCTAACTGCTAGTACACTAGCTCACATTACTAGAGTTTCAATTTACCTCCTCATTTTTGCGCTGATTTATTTAAACCTGTCAGAATACAACCTTAAACTACCATGACAACCACCGACAGCTTAGTATGCAGGTTCCGAAGTGAAACATTTCCAGTCAGGACATCTTTATTCTATTGTAATTAACATATTTTAGCATATCAGATCGTGATTGGTTCAAACTGTTTATTCTTTTTTTTAGAGAGAATTATTACAAATTACTATGGGTTTAAGGGTACTTAAGGCACATTTGATTCTCTAAAAGCCACACACACACACACACACACAGACAGACACACATACATACACACACAAACACACACATACACATACACACACACACACCTTTAGGGATTTTAAATTTGTTGTCCTTCTTGTACCACACACACCCTCGGTCAGTGTCTGCGACTTTAACAGGAAACTCTGTGTCCTCACAGTCCGATGGTTTTATCTTAAAGTCCGTCGCTGAGGAGAACAAAACACACATAAAGGCTGTGTGTGTGTGTGTGTGTGTGTGTGTGGGTGGGTGGCTGTGTGTATACCTCACCAATGAACTGGTTTTCAGCAGGAAGGTGGAAGTCTGAGTTTAGTTCGAAGTCTGAGACCCAGCGATCTCTCCACTGCTGCTGGATATCTGCAGCACAACACTACATTAGCATTCTAACACATCTTGCACTAAAACACACTCTATGCTAATACACACCCTGTACTTAAACACACACCCTGGTCGAATCAATCGAATCTTACTGATCACAACCAAGACTCATTACTCTCCCATTCAGTCAATCAAATGTGTCAGTGAATCTATTGGTCATGGCCGAGATTAACCTCTCTCTCTTTCAGTGAATCAGTTGAGTCAACAAATCTTTTCATCATGCCCAGGATTCACTTGACTCACGTTCAGTGAATAGAATTAGTCTGAGAAACTTTCTGATCACAACCAAGATGCGTTACTTTCTCATTCAGTGAATCTTCTGTTCACTCATTCAGCAAATGTATTGTGGCTCCCTCCTCAGCCATCCACTCAGCATTAGACAGTGTGACAAATTAGTGCAGCACTATGTCATTTTTTTCTGCAGTCTGTTAATCCCCACAGTAACTTTTACACACACACACACACACACACACACACACACACACACACACACACACACACACACACACCCTCGACGCTGTACTGAGTGCTGAACCACTTCTCCTGCAGAAGACAGAGACCCTCATGTTCCGGAGACAGCAGCAGCAAGTTCACGTTATCTGGAGTGAGGAGATTTAGGACAGAGCTGATCACCTGATGCACAAAGAGAAACAAAAAAGCAGTGTAGTGTTAGGTAATTACTGATATCTATTAGCACTTTTAGCTATGAAAGCTAACGCAGGCTACCCAGATTTAACAAACTGTTATGTTAGCCTTAGATTGCTAATATGCTAAATGGTGTGTGTTTACCTCAGGATTAAACTCAAACAGCAGCTGATCTCCTGTTAGGAAATCCTCTTTAGCAAACAGCTGCAGGTTCTCACACACGTCTTCCACGTACTCGATCGGATCCGTCTACACACACACAAACACAAACACGCACGATTACATCATTCACACTGATGATACTTGTAATTATGATATTAAAAGCTAACATTTCCAGTTAACAGCACACAGTGCTGAAGCGAACACTAACGAATAAAAGATCTGTCATTTTTTACACACCGATAATGCTAACATAAATGCTAGAATTAATAAAAGAACTTTTCACATTTCATTAATGCTAATACCAAAAAAAAAATCACTACTTTACATTATTCACACACTGTTATTGGTGTGTAAATGAATTGCTACTGTTAATGTTAATAACAAAACCATTACACTAATGCTAATTTATACATGTTAATTAGCATACCTGCTCCTGGTAGTGGAACTCGTTAGCTTCAATCTTCTGGATTTCCTCATAAATTCTGCACAAAATTTTGATCAGTGTTAAAGAATTACAGAACAGAATTTTGACGTTGCTGATTACATGTGTGTGCGTGTCTGTCACATGACCATAAAAGAACATGTGATAAAAGGATGTTTCTCACCTGCGCTGAGGGCCGAGACGCTGCAGCATCTTGACATACTGAAACACCAGATCAGCCACCTGTACACCAATAATACATTTAATTACACCTTTATTTACACCTGAAACTACTATTTAGCTACACCTTTAACTACACCAAATACACCTTTAATTACACATTTAATTATGCCAAATACAACTTTAACTACACCCTTAATTACATCTTGAGTAGGCTATAAATATATACTGTATTCTATGTAGTGTCCCNCTATGTAGTGTCCCTATTCACTGTACCCTATATAGTATCCTTATTCACTGTACCCTATGTAATGTCCCTATTTACTGTACCCAATGCAGTCTACCCCATGCAATGTACCCATGTACCGTACCCTATGTAATATCCCTATGCATATTACATATTACGTATGCTATGTAATGACCCTATGTAGTGTACCCTATGTAGGGCAGACCTGGTAGAAGTTCTGGAAGCCTTGGTCAGTGAGTGTGATATTGATGCTGAAGATGGAGTAGGTGGAGTTCTGATCAAACCCAGTCTCACTGTTACCTCCATACAGAGCCAACGCCCAGCACCTACACACCCAAACACACCCATTAATGTACACAACAAAGTTGTAATGAATGAAAGGGTGCACGAGTGAGAAAGACATACTTCTTCCGAAGAAGAGACAGGATGCTGCCGACTCCCTCATGACCAATGAGCCAGGCGAGATAATGTAACGGCTTCACTCTACAAAACACACACACAGGTAGTATGAACACATACATCAGCGGCTCTTCATTATTCCAAGTATTAGTCATTAACCTGGGCCAAACTGTGAAACAGCAGGACAGGTAAGCAGGACAGGTAAACATGTAAACGAGTTCAGATAAGTTAACTCAAGTTAATGATCCCAGATAACATAGCATAGCATAGTTAGCCCAGGTAAAACTTTTACTCAAGTGAACTCACCTGTAGTGTTTCTCCTGAGGGGGCAATGCCCATGTGATGGTGAGGGAGTGTTCTTTTCTCACAGGTACAACTGCAACACACACACACACACACACACACACACACACACAGAAATAATGTAATGTTTCTTAAATGTGTGCATTTACGAAAAGTGGTGAAAAGACAGTGTGAATGGTTGTGATTTGGTTGTGAGGATTGGGACACGCCCACACTCCTTTACCTCGGTACAGTTTGCTGAAGGCCGGAGTGTTAAACGGCTCCAGCAGGTGAGAGAAGTTGGGTCTGGGCAGACCACTGGAACATCAAACACTTTATTATTATCACAATTACTATTATCATTATTATTATTAAAGAAAGAAAAAGAGAACAAAAAGAAGAGAAAGAAAGAACCAAACAAACAAACGGAAAGAAAGAAAAAAAAGAAAGTTAAGAAATGAAAAGTAAACATGTTGAAAGTAAAAAAAAAGAGAGACCAAAAGAAGGAAATGGAAAAAGTAGAAAGAAGGAAAAGAAAGGAAGAAATGAACAAAAAAACAGAAAACAATTTAAAAAAAAAACCATGAAGTAAAGACAGAGGAAAGCAAAGCTGCTGATTAGTCAGCTGCTGTAACAGCCATGATGACATCATCATCTGGAATTCCATTCCATAGTGTGTTTCACTACTTTTTTTATGTGCACTACACTCACAGTCACGTCCTAACAGCCCTCAGTGCACTTCTGCTACTCACTTGTTAGGAATGTTGCTGAAGATTTCTCTGACCCACTGCTCCAGAGTGTCCAGCGTCTCTGAGGGACAAACGAAAGAAAACACACAGCAGCGTTCTGTTAGAGTTTTACATGCACCCTAGGACAAAGTGTGCACTTACCTCACACACTTGTAATGGCTCACTAACTCATTAACTAGCTAGCAAGAGTGATAACTGAGTAACAAGTACACAGAGTAGCCTGGTTTATCAAAGTAGCCTGGTTTATCAATTATATAGCACGCTAACTAGCTGGTTTGCTAACTAGCTAGCATCCTAAATAGCTAGCTAATAAAGCATATAATTTGACACTTCATTTGAGCTGATAATGTAACAGAACAGCCCTTTAACCAAGGGGAAGTGCATAAAACAAAAATGAGATGTAGTGTTAGCATACTTGCCTTTGGACTGCACGGCTAGTGTCATGTAGTGAGCGGAGTAGTGTCTCTTCCAGAACTTTCTCAGACGCTTGTACACGTTTATCTTGTTTTTCTTCGGCTCCGTCTTCAGAGTCTGTGCGTTCCCTTGCACAATAAATTACCTCTTTAGGGTGCAATGTTCATGAGAATATTTGTGACACATCTCAGAACAGGTCTGTTAGCATGTATGAAGTGCAGATTAGCAAAGAAAGAAATAAAGGAATTTAATAAAGGAAAAAAGGAATGAATAAAAAAGAAAAACAACAAAAACTTTTATGAGCCCTGACACAATGCTAACGCTTCTCAAAATGGTAGAACCACAGGAGTTGTGGTTAGCAGTTGATGCTAAGTGGAGTTACAGTGTCACTTTAGGCTTTTAAAAAAATAATTTATTAAGCATGTCTGAGGTAAATTTTGATGTTCTGGATAATTCTGTCTCGTTTCCACAGTCACTTATCAAAGATTTTATAGCTACGTGCTAGCATTTTAGCATGCTCATCAACCTCATTGACAAGAAGGCAACAATCAACAGTCTTACAGCATCTGCCTTTTCTGGTAATTTACATATTCTTCACAAAAAAATGTAACAATAATAAAGTGCTAAAATTTTTTGTCTCTTTTTTTATTTGACAAAGATGGTGTTGGTTTTGTGACACTGCCTTTTCAACCCAAACTATACACTTTTCTCAGCCTTGTTTGTTTACAAAAACACCATACAGTTGCAGAAATTAGTCAACTGTAGTGTATTTACTGCAATAATACTAAAATCTCATTATGAATCTGGTGCGGCTAATTTTGGTGTGTAAATGAAGGAATTTTTTTCTGACATAAATAATAAATAAAAGAAAGATACAGATCAAAGCAGTTAATATACACATTACTGTTAGCATAAATCCCTTAGTGGCACTAGCAGTAATTAGCACTTTCACAGCGTTAAACTACATGATGTAATTTACATAACGGATTAGTCCGTAGCATATGTTTAGTTCTTGATATTCCTCGTGTTAGCAGCTGTGTAACTGAGACATGACCCGGTGTGGACAGTTACCCCAGCAGAACTTGGCCATGGGGTGATGAGGTTTAGCCAGACTGCCAAACAGCATCTCCTTACGGTGTGAGTCTGATGGCTTCGCTAACTGATACTCTGAAACAGAACAGTCAAAAAAAAAACATTCACACAAGCCTTTGTTCATTTTTAGTTAGTTTTTTTTCCCCCAGATCCAGTGTCCTGAGTTCAGTACATTACTAATAATAATAAACCGTAGTGAAAAACGATACGATTTGTAAAGCGCTACACTGACGCAGGAGTGGAGAGGTCAGATCTTGTGTCTGAGATTTTAGTTTTTTGTTTTTTTGTTTTTTTTTTTAATTACCCTTCTGCTGCACTACACACAAACGTTTTTCAGTCTGATTAAAACAGCGTGCAGGGCTCTTTTCTGAATGAGAAACACATTGGTATGTGGAAATTCTGACGAAAACAGCGTCACTGTATTAGTCTGTGTACATGCATTTTAACTAGCTGCTCACCAAACATTAAATGATCTTTTAGCCAAGTCAGTTCAAAACACAGAGCCACACACACTGAGCTACTGAATTTTATATTTATCTGCCACTGTTAATAATATGATAATTATATACTAATAACATGCTAATGTGTAGTCACTCTGCTTAATGTGCTTTTCCTCACCGCTGTCAACGGCCTCCACCTCTCTCTCTATGGCGTCTCTGATCATGAGAGGACAGATGAAGAACTGAGCCCATCTGGGAAAAAAACGTCATAAACACATCACAATGCTGGTAGCGTACATTTCTGAATCTAATCTACGGTTCTGACTCCAATCTACGGTCCTGACTCCAATCTACGGTGCTGAGTCTATTCCATGATCCTGACTCTAATCTATGATTCTGAGCCCATGTACAATTCTTAGTGTATGTTACTATTCTGAGTCAGGAGTGATGTACCTGTCGAGGGCTTCTTGAAATCTCTTCCTCTGCACATCAAACTGGAACACAGTCCTCTCACAGTCGGTGGAGGCATTATCACTGCCGCCATGTTTCTTCAGGAACGCATCAAATCCATTCTCATGCGGATATTTCTCACTGCCCATAAACACCACTAACACAGAAAGCGCGCGCGAGAGAGAGAGAGAGAGAGAGAGAGAGAGAGAGAGAGAGAAACACAGACAGACAGCGATATGTAACATATGATCTTACAATTTGGGACACAGCCTGTGTAATTTAGTTCCATTGATAGAGATCTGGCAATGGTCTGGAATTGCAGTGAGGATTTTAGATGCACCAGAGAAGCTAGAGCTACACCAGAGATGCTCAGAAATACAGCATGCACAGAATAGATTCTACAGTCAACTGCACATGACTGCACTTTTTTCCCTTTTCTTAACTATCTTTTGCATTAATGGACTGTTAAGACTTCCCAAAGGAATTACTCTTGGAATTGTTGATGAGCTTCTATGCAGCATGCTCTCCGTTTCAGAATAGTATGCATTTTAAGATTACATCATCAAATCACGTAATTTGTTCATATGTTTATTACACCAATTTATTTATTTTCATTGTTGAAGATAAAAACCACCTGAAGCTGGGAATGTGATGTGTAGCCTGTGTACGGCCTTTAACTGAACTGCTCTTTGCTGCATTCTGAAACAGATAACTCCTTTAATTACGGAAAAGATGTCTGACCGACTACTTTTTTTTATGAGTAGCGGAAAGGACAGCTGCAGAGTCACATGAGAAACAGAGACATACACTGAGATGCAAAGAGTTACAGAGGCACGTTAAGAAACCTAGAACTTGACACACACATTTTCACACAAAAACACACACACACACACACCCACTGCACAGAGTATGAAGGGAAGAGTGAGAGATGGAGTGATATCGGTATTGAGGTAGATGTGTATACACTCACTGTGTTCCAGTAAATGCGCGAGCCCCGGCAGGTCCTCCGGGTCGCTGAAACTCCCCACACCGATACACAGGGCCGCTGCTGACTGTCTCACACACGCGTACACACACACACACACACACACACACACACACACGAATAAAAATGCTGAAAAGACCATAAATCTGACTCTTTTTGGTTTCCACATTCCTTATTTGGTCATGGTTTCTTGTCTCTCTCTGTGTTAACATGGCTAGCACCTAGACGTCAACAAATGTGAAATTTTCGACATGCACCAATGACAAAAAGGACAGAAGGACGAACAGCATCATTGCTGGACCCCTGACTTACTCGCTGTGTTACTAGCCATGTTAGTTTATATGCTAGCCATACTGTGGCATCCATTTTATGTGCTTTGTTAACTGTAGCAGTGTAGCGGAACTACTGGGACCTAGCATGTGTATTAGGGGTGTGTGTGTGTGTGTGTGTGTGTGTGTGTGTGTGTGTTTGAAATGTCACTGACCTGTTTCTCTGAATTCTTCTTCTTCTTCACCTCCTTCCCCTCATCCTCACTGCCCTGCTCATCATCTTCTTCCTCTGACCCATCATCTGTTCCTGCCCCTGAATCATCTTCCTCCTCTTCCTCCTCCTCCTCTTCTTCTTCCTCTGTTTCATCGTCGTCATCATCATTATCATCATCATCATCATCATCATCTGATTTCCCTTCAGAGCTGCTGAAGTCTGAGATCAGCAAAGCACGAAGGCCATTATTCAACTCTATGTACCTGAGAGAGAGAGAGAGAGAGAGAGAGAGAGAGAGAGAGAGAAAGAGAGATAGAGACAGACAGACAACAGAGATAGAAAGAGAAAGACAGACAGAAAAAGACATAGACAGAGTCAGAAAGAGATAAACATAGAGACCAAGAGAAAGAAAGACAGAAACAGAAAGAGACAGCCAGACAGAGACAGACAGTGAGGTGTGAATATGAGAGTGTATGTAGGAGAAATATGATCTGCATTCTTCACTTTTCCTGTAACATGAGTCCTGCACTGAGATCAGTAGAGTTTACTGTACTTCCTGTCTTCCCCTGTCCTTATTTGGTCATTGGTTCCTGTTCTGAGGTTTAACCTCTTCATTTATCCTCACTCCTCCCTCACAGCTGAGCTAGCCGAGGTGTTACCTGTACTGTTTGGGGTCACTGGGTGATTTGATGATGTCATCATCCCCTCGGTTCTCCTGATGTGCCGGTTCTGGGATTGGTTCTCCTCGGTCCGGAGCGGCTCTCTGAGCCGGGACACTCCCCACACTCTGTTTGGACTTATTGGGCATCTTAACACGGAGAAATGCACACTACATCCAGAGAGGAAGGGCACAAAACAAGGGAACAAGTGAAACTAGTGACAAGTCATAACCACACACACACTTTTTAACACATTTATTTTATCCTAATGAAAGGTTGTAACACATGCACACTAACAAACACACACAGTAACACACTCTGACACACACAAACACACATCCCCTCCCATATTAACACCTCATACACACACACCCTCGCACACACCCCAACACGTAATGTAAACTTCATGCTCCACTCTCACAACAAACACACACTCAGACGAACACACACCCTCACTAATACACACTCACACATTAATATACACTTAAATACACACAAACACATTCTCACTAATACACACTAACGCAGACTAACACATACACACTAATACACACTAATTCACACTAACACATTCTCACTAATACACACTAACGCAGACTAACACATACTCACTAATACACACTAATGCACAATAACACATTCTCACTAATACACACTAATGCACACTAACACATTCTCACTCATACACACTAATGCACACTAACACATT
>CM074948.1:22216787-22233333 GCA_037577455.1 Pangasius macronema | reverse complement strand
GATAGGGATAGGTGGAGAGTGATGATTCGCTGTGGCGACCCCTGAAGGGAAAAGCCAAAAGAAGAAGAAGAAGAAGTGCTGTGGGCATCTAAAGTAGCCTAGTATTTTAAGTTTGAACAGATTTTTTTTTACATATAATTATATTTTCGGTGCCACCCCAGAGTAACTGCTGACCCCTGACTGGACACCCCTGCAAAAAGTTCGTGGCTCTCTGCTCACTGGTGGCCAATCTTATCCACAAAGGGCCTGTATGGATGCAGGTTTTCATTCCAGTCAAGCAGGAGCCACACCTGATTCCACCTGTTTAATCAGCTGATCTTGGATTTCACTAGACTCAGGTGTGGCTTCTGCTTAGTTGGAATAAAAACCTGCATCCACACCGGCCCTTTCCGGATAAGATTGGATACCCCTGACCCAGTTCACTCATTTCTTTCACAAACTGCAAATACCAGATCACTCAGAATCAGTGGATCTACCACTCTTCTTCAGACTCACAGTAAGGGGCGTTCAGTAGGTCCAACCTGCGACATGCTCCTTCACAGCCCTCTCTCTAATGCTGTCTCTAAAAAGCAGGAAAAAGCTGCCAAAGCAGTCACGTGTTTTACATGGGCAGGAGTTAAATGGACGAAAAATACGAGTCAATACGTGGAAGTGAACGAGAACGATTCATTTACTAAAAAGATTCGTTCAAAAACACCGATTCGTTCATGAACGACAGACCACTAGTCACTGTAAATGTCACTGTTATTACACTTAGCATCAGCTGTTTACACAGACGAACATGGGTTCCGGCATTCTGGGAAATGATTTATTTATTATCACATGATGAGAACAGAAAGTGATGTGGAGAATGATGTGGAGGAAGAAGTAAGTGATTAGTAAAAAAAAAAAAAAAAAAAAAAAAAAAAAAAATCGTCATTATCGTCATCACATGCGGGCGCGCGCTCACAGGCGCTCACACACATTCACACACACACACATATACAAGCGCGCGGGAGGAGTCTGTGAGGATTTTCCCGCTGCTCACCGAATTGCAGCCTCCGCTTTTCTCCTCCTCCGGTGACAGCTCGAGCTGCATCCTAAAGCGCGCGCGCGCATACACACACACACACACACAGTGCTGCAGTCTCATCACGTCCGCGCGCCTCCATCCGCTTCAGCGCGGAGCAGAAGAAGAGCAATGCATCGTATGAGAACGCGCGCGCGGCTCAACCGGAGCGACATGGAGAACATCAGTGACCACGGTGAGTATTAACCAACACACTCACGCGCGCGCGCGGTGGAATGCGCTGTGTGTGTGTGTGTGTGTGTGTGTGTGTGTGTGTGTGTGTGTGTGTTACATTGCTGCACATATGATTGAGCTCAAAAATGACTCAGGATTGTGTCCCAAATACGCATAATACTGTATTTATAACATGTTATAACATATGTACATGATATGTAACGTGTTAGCGTGCGTTTCTGAGAAGTGTCCCGTTTGTTTGTATTGAAGATACAATCAATAAATCAGAGACATCTTGTGTCCGCATCTCGACCTGCCATCTACCAAAAAAAACAAAAAAACAAAAAAAAAAACGAACGAGGCTCTCCAAGATCACTGCCCCGTGTGCTAAACATTTTCTCCCACTGGTCCAGGGACCATTTTAGCACTGGAGGCATGTTTAATCTCCATCGATCTGGCGGTGGTTTTATTCTCCTCACATCCCTGCTACTGCTCGCATTAGCTAATGAGGGAGGAGAGCAAGAGAGATTTCCCACAAGGAGATTCTTTAATATTCCTGAGTCATTTATAGCCGCCTAGCAAACTCTGCCGAGGCCCCGCAGGGACAGTGAAGCCTTCAGACTGCAGCAGCACGGTGGGCGTATGGTTTTATCTAGCCGTGTTCAAAGCTACACACACAGATGTGTTGATATTTTCAGTCTAAGTAAGCAGGAAAGAAGTATTTGCAGAGAATACATTGATAATCATGATGCATTATTCTGTTTTTCATTTCCAGTGCAGTGAAGGAGTTCCTGATGTTGTCCACTTTCAGAGGAATGATGCTGTGGATCGTCCTGCTAACCAGCATCAGCGTCGCGCTCGTTCGGACGACTCCCATCCCTCTGCTGGATGAATCAGAGGAAATCGACGAACCATGTTTCCATCCCTGCTACTGCGAGGTGAAAGAGGGACTGTTCCACGTCCACTGTGATGGCAAAGGTTTCACCAACGTCAGCCAGGTGGCTCACTCCTGGATCAGACCTTTTAAGCTCTACCTGCAGAAGAACACCCTGCGCAAGCTTTACTTTAACAACTTCCTGCACCTAAACAATGCTGTAGCCGTGAACCTGGGAAACAACGCTCTGCAAGACATCCAAGCTGGTGCGTTTAATGGATTGAGCTCTCTGAAAAGGCTTTACCTCCATGAGAACAAGCTGGAAGTGTTCCGCAATGATACGTTCCTTGGCCTGGAGAGCCTGGAATACCTGCAAGCCGACTACAACGTCATCAGGCGGATTGAGAGCGGCGCGTTTAGACACCTCCACAAACTCCGGGTGCTGATCCTCAATGACAACTTGATACCTGCGTTACCACCACTCCTCTTCAGATCTGTCTCGCTTACACACCTGGACCTCAGAGGAAATCGTCTAAAGACTCTGAGCTACCGAGGAGCACTGGAGTACATCGGGAGAAACCTGATGGAGATCCAGCTGGAGGAGAACCCATGGAACTGCGCATGTGATATTGTCCAGCTGCGGGCCTGGCTGGAGAGAATACCATACACATCTGTGGTGGGAGAGATCACATGTGAGTATCCATTCCATCTGCATGGTAAAGATCTCAGAGAGATCAAACGGCACGAGCTCTGCCCAACGCTGACGGATGCCGAAGTTGAAGCCAATCTAGGAATCTCTCATTCAGCAGGAAGAGCGAGACCAACAAAGCCTTCGTCTATGTTCTCCGCAAACCAGAACACAGTGTCATCTGTGGAACAGAAGAACGTGAAACCAACGCGAAGGCCAAGGCCCTCAAAAACCCCACCAACACCACGCAGCATTTATCCAAACCATCCTCCAGTAGCTGGATATGAGACGAGGCCGCCCATCCCCATCATCTGCCCCATTGGGTGCACCTGCAATTTGCACATCAACGACCTCGGCCTGACCGTGAACTGCAAGGAGAATGGATTTCACAATGTTTCTGAGCTAACGCCGCGACCGCTAAATGCAAAGAAGCTCTACCTGAGTGGGAATCTGATCCAGAGGATACACAGGTCTGACTTTTGGAATTTTTCCAGTCTGGATTTGTTGCACTTGGGAAACAACAAAATATTTTACGTTCAGGAAGGTGCATTTGGCAACTTACCTAATTTACGGACCCTGTATCTAAATGGGAATAATATAGAGAAGCTAACGGCGGACATGTTCCACGGCCTGCAGAGTCTGCATTACTTGTATTTTGAATATAATGAGATAAAAGAAGTTCAACCAGCGGCGTTTAGGCAGATGCCTGCACTTCAGCTTTTGTTTCTGAATAACAATCTTCTGCATTCACTTCCTGTAGGCGCTTTCGAGGGAACTTCGCTCGCTCGGCTCAACCTGCGCAACAACTACTTCCCTCACCTGCCAGTGGGTGGGGTTTTAGAGCACCTACACGCCGTGGTGCAGATCGACTTGAATCAGAACCCTTGGGACTGCGCGTGCGAGATTGTTCCATTAAAACAGTGGCTGGATACGTTAAGCTCTGTGGTTATTGTTGGTGAGGTGCTGTGTAAGACACCAGATGCCATGCAGGGAAAGGATTTGCGTTCTCTGAGCCTGGAGGTGATTTGCCCCGAGCTCTTAAAGCCATCCTCATCTCCGGATGAACATGAGATGGAGTTTTCGCCCTCATTCCCTCCTAAAGCTGTCATTCCTCTTTCTGTGCTTGTCCTCAGCCTTGTCGTTCTGTTCGTCTCATCGTTCTTTGCTGCTGCGGCACTCTGTACGTTCATTATGAAAAAGCGCGACAAGCTTCCGTTTAGGAAGCAGGAAGAGGCGGGGCTAACTGGAATTCAGATGGAGTGTGGAATATTTACAGAAACTCCACCCACACTGCCCGAAACTCCACCCTCTAACCATGTCTATGAGTGCATCACTGTGCCAGCTTCGCAGTGTGCAGTTTACGAGCCTGGGCGAGAGGGGGCAGGGCCTCTAGGGCTTTGCAAGGAGGAGGTGGGGCCTCTAGAACGTAAGTTGGAAGGGGAGGATTGTGGAGAGAGCAGCTCCAATTACAGAACGACACTTGAAAAAGAGGAGGAGTGGACAACTATAGTCAGCCATGCTCCCATCAACACCGTGACGGATATTGCTGGTTTCCGTGGGAATGGAATACTCTGTCCGACGGTGATTGACAGTCAAGGGCCGACTCCCAAAGTGGGATTGGTACACAGCCTTTTCGGGATGAGTTCATGGTTGGGTGACATCAGTCCAAAACAAGAGCTTGCCATGAACACAGAGGCGAGGACAGACTGCGCTAATCAAACCCCGAGCAATTACACCAACCTCAGTGCGAGACTGAAAACTAAAATGGATTATGTTGATGCGCTGGAGAGATCATATCAATTTTAAAACATTTCTAAAATAAAAGTCTTAACTTCCCCATCATCTTTCTTCCAGAATTGAATAATGGTAAGACGGAACGCCACGTTGCTCTAGAGGAAATCCCCGTACTTTGACTTTTATAACAAGTGCCTTCATGAGAGCAGCCAGCAACGATGTAAAAATGATTATTTTTATAGAATTACAGTTTATTTATCTAAAACACAGATTTAAGGCAAAAGGACAAAGCTGCAAAAGGAAAGAGCGATGCATCTGAACCACAGATCTCCATATTAGACACCTACGTAGCTGATGACATCATTACTTACACTATTGTGTGATGAGGAAATCTAAAATAACATATACTGTTAGTTTCTGTGTAACGTAAAAAGGACTTGGGAGATGTTTTAAAGAGATTTATTTACAGAAAAGTAAACAACAGGCAAGGCACGATAAAATCAAGCTGAGAACGTGCACAATACGGAATCACTGGCAAGACCTCACGACATTTTAAATCTTTTTTTTTTTTAACATTGGTGAACTGTTTTTTTGGGGTTTTTTTTGTATTTACACACTATTTTGATATTAATGAAGCAGATTTTAACAAGTACATAAGAAATTTAGCACTAAATAATTAAATCGTTGCACTGTTACTGTAGTATTATATAACATTTAACATCATCCAGTGTGACACTGTATGCAAACTGCAACATTTATCTAAATATAATCGCTACAAGCACGCAGCATTATAAGATTTATTTTTATTTAAAAATTATACAATTATATTCATTTTGCATGACATTCTGTGACGCTGGGATTTAATGCAGCTGTTTCTACTTGCAGTTGTTTTATTGCACTAACAGTAGCCAAAATACATCACGCATAATGACCCAAAACACTCTCATTTATAAATATTTATATTTTAAAATTGAACATTTAGCTCCTTTAGACAACAAAGCTTCTAGATTAGCTAGAAGAAAGCCTGTCCTTAATTAGCTGGCTGACTAACATTCCTCAATATGCTTGAAATGTAAATATTTATTTCAAAATGCTCGTCTAGGATGCATGAATGTTTAACGTTAACATTACTTCAAACAGTTTTTCCAGTCTTCCATATCTTGCTGCTAAAAATATACCTTCTGCTACCAGTAGATTGTAAGCTATCATGCTAATCAACTGAAAACTGTTAGTGGCTTTCAGAAAGCAAAAACTGAAGATTCATTTTGAAAAATAAAATCGTTTCTTAAATTATTAGGAGAGCAAGCTAGCTGCATAATGTCATAGAAAAGCTAGGATACATCAAAAATATATACAAAAAAAAAAAAATGCTAATACTAGCTAATGTCAGAGAAAACTGCCCAAAGTAAAGCTAACTAATGTCAAATATATCTACAAACTGGCTAAAACAAAAGCTAGCTAATTTAAAAAATTTATGAGTTCAAAATGACTAGCTAACAACAAAAAAAATCTACCCAAATATAAACATTAGTTTTAATTCCCCAAACAAAAGCTAGTTAATCTTAACAATATCTACAGAAAAAAAACTGCCTAGCTCACATCAGTGAAAGTTTCCCAAAGAAAACTTAGCTAATGTTTAGAAAAAAAAAAAAATCGCAAAACACTGTCCAGTTAATGTTGGGAAAAATCTAGCTAATTTTATGGGCTATACCCAAAGAAAAGGTAGCATGCTAGTTTAAGGGTTTCAGCATCAGTAGTACGCACTATCTAGGGCACTAATATGGATATCTGTGGTATGAAGCCTGGCTTTTATTCTGTGGATTATTTTTGGTTTTGTTTTTCTTTCCCGTGATTAGCAACGTTTCAGTGACGGAGTGAAATTGTACAGCATTTTTATTCAACATTTAAACTGATCATCGTTACGGACTGCGATGAGGCCGGACGCACATTTTTATAATCATCAAATATGCGTGCAGGACGTGTGCTTATATTTATTCTTATATTTCAGTGTTATTAATTATTAATTATTCTTAATTATTATTCCTGTACATCATGTTTAATTAATCAGTGTACGATGATTCTGCCTCTCGTTTAGCCTGAATGAATAAAGGAAGATAAATGCTAATCTCTAAGTACTGGTCATGCTAATGTGCACTTGTTCACTTCCCCTAGTTACCCTGAAGTTTGTATCATCTACATCGCACACTTGCACACTATTTTAGTTCACTGACTACCTAATATCTAGCTAGCGTACAAATGACCTGATAACTACCTGACTATTAACATGCCTAACATGCTAATTTACTGATTTGTAATCTAGCAAGGAGGATAACTACCTAATTTGTTAAACAGTTGACTTGTTAAGTAGTGTGCTTGCTAATTGCCTAACATGCTAATTCTCTATAAGAAGTCAAAAAGGGGTGGGGCTATCATGTGACATCGCTGTTAGCACTTCCTTTCATGCCTTCACCTTGGCGTACTGTTTAGTCTCATAGCCCAACGTTAGCTAGCTTGCCACTTGTTTAAGTGACACAATGTAATAGTTTGTTTAAATTCAGCCACCGTGTTTTTGCGAACTTGACTAGTGTCCGATTGCTACTAGTAGAGATGTAATGGATAACGCTAGTTATGCTAACACATTTTGCTGGCTAACATTAGCCCAGGGCTTAGCTAATTATATTTTCCAATAAAGGTGCTTTATGCTAAGCACTGTATCAAGATGATGTCATAGTATCATGTTTGTGATTGACTAATCAGATTAAATGTAAACTCTGTCTGTCTCACTCTGTCCTACTCTCCATCTGTCTTACTCTCTGTATCTTTGTCATCCACTCATCCCTGTCTCACACTCTATCTGTCTAACTCTCCTTTGCTCATTCAGTGATCCATTCATCTGTTTCATTTTCTGCCTGTGTCACGCTACCTGTCTCCCTCTCTCACTCTCCCATCTCCCTATCTTTGTCTTCCTCTTATCATTGTCTCACTTTCTATTTGTCTCACTCTCCTTGTCTCACTCTCCCTGTCTCACTCTTTCCCTGTCTCTTTGTCATTCACTCATCCCTGTATCACTCTCTATCTGTCTCACTCTTTCCCTGTCTGTTTGTCATTCACTCATCCCTGTCTCACTCTCTATCTGTCTCACTCTGTCTGTCTCACTCGCTCTCCCTTGAGAAGTCTGTCACACAGCAAACTGAAACCCAAACTTCCCGTTAGTTTATCCTGGCAATGTTAGTGCTGCACTGAGTGTTAGCACTGTTTCCCGCATTTAGCCCATCAGCTCTGAGTTACGACATTAGCGGGAATACCAGCACCTGCATCAGAATGCGTATATTTAAGAAAGTCTAAATATATCTGAGATGCTAATGTTAGCTCCTCTGGTTCCGACCATGGGGATAAAATTAGCGTGGCTAATGCTATAAGCTAAGTGTGTGTAGATATTTAAGTGTGTCAGTGTTGGCTTGCTGAGATTTAATAACACACACTGCAGCTCCATTTACACACGCTGCGCAATAGCTCCGTCTCCATGACAACCAACGGGATTACAGGCGTCTCATTGGCTACAGGAATGCGAGTTACACGTTAAAGTAATTCTACATTAACACTGAGTAACACTTCCTGTTTCTAATGAGTGACCCTGCGTGAAAAGAGGCAGAGTTTAAACTCTCTCTGTCTCTCTCTATCTGTCACATTCTCGCTCTCTGCCTGTCTAACTTTCTATCATCCACTCATTGATTTCTCACTCTCTATCTGACTCACTGTCTATAATCCATGTCTCACTAACTGTCATCCCCTCATCCCTGTCTCACTCTCATTCTGTAACACTCTCTTCCTGTGTCTTTCTCTCTGTCTCACACTGTCTGACTCTCATCCTGTCATTCATTCATTCATTCATTCCTGTCTCAAACTCTCTTTATTATCCACAACCCCTCTGTCCTACAGGAGCGAGTGTTACAACATTACCCACAATTCTTCTGTCCTACAGGAGCGTGTGTTATAACATTATCCACAATCCCTCTCTCCTACAGGAGTGTGTTATAACGTTACCCACAATCCCTCTCCCCTACAAGAGCGTGTGTTATAACATTATCCACAATCCCTCTCTCCTACAGGAACGTGTGTTACAACGTTACCCGCAGTTCAAGTCAAGTCAAGTGGAGTTTATTGTCATTTCAACCATATACAGCCAGTTAGTGCATAGTGAAACGAAAAAATGTTTCTCCAGGACCAAGGTGCTACATAAGACAAACACAGAACAACACAGAACTACAAGGGACTACATAAATTTATACAAAAAATGCACAAGTGCAAACATGTGCAGACAGCACAAGACAGTACAATGACTACTGGGACAGACAATGGGCACAGTAAGTCCCAGTGCAGCGCCGACCAGTACACAGTCCTGTTTAAAAGTTAATCCAGTGACAATAGTGCAAAGAGTACAATATAAGTAACTGAAATAGTGAAAACATAAGAGTAGCAGCCTATGTACAGTATAATAAATATTGTAGCAGCATAATGTACTGTGCAAAAACTTGCAAAAAAAATGGCAGAGAGGATGCACAGTTGTGTGTGTATTTTTGGATGTGTGTGTGTGTGTTCCTCCAGTCCAGTTTCTGAGAATTGAGGAGTCTGATGGCATGGGGGAGGAAACTGTTGCGCAGTCTGGTTGTGAGGCCCAAATGTTTCAGTAGCATTTGCCAGATGGCAGGAGGGTGAAGAGTGTGTGAGAGGGGTGTGTGGTGTCATCCACAATGCTGGTGGTTTGTGGATGCTGCGTGTGGTGTAAATGTCCGAAATGGAGAGAAGAAAGACCCCGATGATCTTCTCAGCTGTCCTCACTATCTGCTGAAGGGTCTTGTGATCCGAGATGGTGCAATTCACAAACCAGGCAGTGATGCAGCTGCTCAGGATGCTCTTGATAGTCCCTCTGTAGAACATGGTGAGGACGGGGGGTGGGAGATGTGCTTTCCTCTCTACTACAGGAGCAAATGTTACAACGTTACCCACAATTCCTCTCTCCTACAGGAGTGTGTTATAACGTTACCCACAATCCCTCTCTCCTACAGGAGTGTGGTGCAGTGTTACCCACAATCCCTCTCTCCTACAGGAGTGAGTGTTACGTTACCCACAATCCCTCTCTCCTACAGGAGCGTGTTACAGTGGTACCCACAATCCCTCTCTCCTGCAGGAGCGAGAGTTACATTACCCACAATCCCTCTCTCCTGAAGGAGCGTGTTACAGTGTTACCCACAATCCCTCTCTCCTGCAGGAGCGAGTGTTACATTACCCACAATCCCTCTCTCCTGAAGGAGTGTGTTACACTGTTACCCACAATCCCTTTCTCCTGCAGGAGCGAGTGTTACAACTTTACCCACAATCCCTCTCTCCTGCAAGAGCGAGTGTTACATTACCCACAATCCCTTGCTCCTGAAGGAACGTGTTACAGTGTTACCCACAACCCCTCTCTCCTGCAGGAGCGAGTGTTACAACGTTACCCACAATCCCTCTCTCCTGCAGGAGCGAGTGTTACATTACCCACAATCCCTCTCTCCTGAAGGAACGTGTTACAGTGTTACCCACAACCCCTTTCTCCTACAGGAGTGAGTGTTACATTAGCCACAATCCCTCTCTCCTGCAGGAGTGTGTTATAACAGGTGGTAGGGTCATGTTCATGAGCGCAGTGTTAATCAGGGTGTGATGTGCTGCTGTGATAATGGCGACTCTGCAGCTGAAGGATCAGAGAAGTGTGAGATGACACGGCGAAACAAACGAGTGCTAATGAACTCCAGCGCTAACGAGGACTCACAACAGGAAACGAGCAGAAAGGCTAAAATTAGCGCAGCGCAGGCTGCTAACAGGAAGTCAGATTTCTTTTGATAATGAGGGAAACCGCTCTGATCCTCGCTGCTGCTCATTAGCACAGCGCTGTAAGTAAACGAGCACGCTTTAGCTCCGTAATGACCAAATTCATCGCTAATGACCTCGCTAGCGGAAACAGCAGCCTGTGGAAACACACACACACAGACACACACATTTTCACACTGCGCTGGAGAATTAGCATAATGTGTTTTTTAATGAGTGTAGCGACGGTGCACTTCAACTAACCCTGAGCACAAACACACACACATTTATTCAGACTGGACTCACGGTCACATTAATAAACATCATATTTCCATAATTGTGCCATGCTCATGTATTATGAGGGGGAGCACACACGCAATTATATACCAGGACTGAACGTTTAATACAGGGATTAACAGCGACACCTGTAGGTTTACAGATCACTTTTCGGGATTAAGAACATTTTTTCTTGTCAGAATGTGATAAAGTGATGATCATAAACACACCGAGCGTGTGATGTGGAATAACGGTGGAGGATAGAGTGTGTGTTTGTTACTGATCTGTTCGAGAGGAAATTGATATAGAGAGAACAGGATTTTTGTTGTATTTACCAACAGTTTCTATAAGAAAAAATGAAAGAAAAAAACAAAGATAGAAAAAGAAAAAATTAAAAGAAAAAGAATCAAAGAAAGAAAGAAGTGAAGTAAATAAAACAACAAAAAGAAAAAATAAAAACAAAACAAAAAGAAACAACAAAAAGAAAAAATAAGAAAATTAAAAAGCAATTACAATCAAGAAAAAAAAGACAGGACAATAAAATAATGAATTGAAAATGCCACAACGCAATTAGTGATGTGTGACGTGAGGTGTGAGGTGTGAGACATAAGGTGAGGAATGTGAGACGTGAAGGTGTGAGGAGTCAGATGTGAGGTGTGAGATGTGAAACCTAAGGCATAGGATGTACAGTGTGGGACATGAGGAATGAGAGGTGAGGTGTGGAATGTGTTGCATGAGAACTGAGGATGGGACATGAGGTGTGGGACGTGAAGTGTGGGATGTGGGGAATGAGGTGTGAGATGTGAGGTGTGAGATGTGATGAGTGAGACGTGAGGTGTCAGAAGTGATGAGTGAGACTTGACGTGTGGGATGTGGGGAATGAGACGTGAGGTGTGGGACATGAGGCATGAGGTGTGAGACATGAGGTGTGGGATGTGATGAGTGTGACATGAGGTGTGAGATGTGATGAGTGAGACGTGAGGTGTGATGTGATGAGTGAGGTGTGGGGTGAGATGTGATGAGTGAGACGTGAGATGTGATGAGTGAGATGTGAGGTTTGAGACATGATGAGTGAGACGTGATGAGTTAGAAGTGAGGTGTTAGATGTGATGAGAGAGACATGAGGTGTGAGATGTGATGAGTGATATGTGAGGTGTGAGATGTGATGAGTGAGGTGTGAGATGTGATGAGTGAGACGTGAGGTGTGATGTGATGAGTGAGGCGTGAGATGTGATGAGTGAGATGTGATGAGTGAGGCTTTAGGTGTGAGATGTAATGAGTGAGGTGTGAGGTGAGATGTGATTAGTAAAACGTGAGGTGGGAGATGTGATGAGTGAGGTGTGAGATGCGATGAGTGACATGTGAGGTGTTAGATGTGATGAGTGAGACGTGAGGTGTTAGATGTGATGAGTGAGACGTGAGGTGTGAGATGCGATGAGTGAGACGTGAGGTGAGATGTGATGAGTGAGACGTGAGGTGTGAGACGTGATGAGTGAGACATGAGGTGTGAGATGTGATGAGTGATATGTGAGGTGTGATGTGATGAGTGAGGCGTTAGGTGAGATGTGATGAGTGAGACGTGAGGTGAGATGTGATTAGTAAAACGTGAGGTGGGAGATGTGATGAGTGAGACATGAGGTGTGAGATGTGATGAGTGAGACGTGAGGTGAGATGTGATGAGTGAGGCGTGAGATGTGTTGAGTGAGACGTGATGAGTGAGACGTGAGGTGTGAGATGTTATGAGTGAGGCGTGAGGTGTGAGATGTGATGAGTGAGACGTGAGGTGTTAGATGTGATGAGCGAGACGTGAGGTTAGATGTGATGAGTGAGGCGTGAGGTGTGCAATGTGGGGAATGAGGTGTGAGACGTGAGGTGTGGGATGTGGGGAATGAGGCATGAGACATGAGATGTGAGATCTCACAAGTTGAGACTTAGAACACGTTTCTGCTGATCTGTTCCATAAATATAAATTATAATAAGTCAGGTGCCTGATGTTAATACTACAAGATGATTTCCTGTTTTTTTATGATGTTTATAGCAGGTGTGGTTCACTTTGTTAGCTCTTTATTGTCTTTATTATTATTAATAATCTGACTTTAATAAACATTCGGCCGTTAATTACATGCTAATTCCTCACTGATTGGCTTTTAAAGCACTGGAAGCCGAGCACACATTGCCTCATGGTTTCATCACCATTTCACCAGCGCATTACATTATGCGTGCTATTTTCAGTTCATTTGATGAAAAACGGTGTTCTGCTGATCATATGACTGCTGTTGCCTGGCAACAGGAAGCTGTTGGTTCATGCAGCAGGAATAATAAAGAGCGCAGACTGTAAAAGTGATTTTACTCACAGCCACAGGACGAGTTAATGATGGAGACGTTAATTCAGCGTGGTGGTTATGACCAGGGGAAGCTGTTAATAAGGTGTTCAGGAGATGTAGAGTGCCGAGCATCAACACTAAATCATCATCACTCTGATCCTGTTACCGAGGAGACGTGGAGATGAGATTCCCTCGGCATGTCGCAGAGAAAGGGATAAATGCTCACTTTCTGACCATGTCAACAAAATGAGGAGTGTGGAGTGAAGCAGGAGTCTGAGTGGAGCAGAAATCAGAGACAACACACTATGCTTATTACCCACAGTCTTCATCTTCATCTGCATCTTCATCATCATAATCACCTTCATCATCTCCATCACCACCTTCATCACCACCTTTACCATCACCATAACCTCCTTCATCACCACCTTCATCACCATCACCTTCATCATCTCCATCACCTTCATCATCACCTTCATCACCACCTTTACCATCACCATAACCTCCTTCATCACCATCTCCATCACCACCAATTTCATTACCATCAGCATCTCTAGCGTCATCTCCATCATCACCTTCATCATCACCATAACCACCGTCATCACCTTTTTCATCATTATTATCACCTCCACCATCATTATATCTGTGAAAGAGTGGAAGTGAACTAGGGGAAGAGTTAAAGTGTACTTGAGTGATGAGTGGTTTAGCTGAAGGTTCTCCATGTGCGATTTTTCTTCCTTCCAGGTTACATGATATTTGGAGTGTTCCGGTTTCATTGCCGTTCCTACTTTACTCTGATGAAGTGGATTAGTTTATCGGTGTGGCACATGGCTGCGAGCAACAGTGTGATAAATGAACACTGCATTTTCTGCAATATGGCCATGAGGTTTATATTAAAGCTGCATCAATCATCCTGAGGCCATCTTTGAAACAAAAACACACTGTCGCGTTCCAAATGACAAACCACTAATTACACACTCATTGTGGAGTGCGAAGGGATAAAAAACATCAACACCACCACTGTCTCAGCCTACAGCAGTGTGTCTTCCCACCTACTAAAATTACTCACACACATTTAAGAACATCATTACAGGGGTGTAGAAGAAGAAAAAAGAAAGAATAAGCAACAAAAAAAATTAAAATGAGAAACGGAAAAAATAAAAGGAGAAAGGGCTTACAAAGAGTAGGAAAGAAAACCAAAGAAGAAGAAAGTAAAAATGTGCTAACTGATGAACTTTGAAGCCTGGTGTGAATTTCCTCAGATGCACTGGTGAGGGCTTCAAGAAAACTCGGAGAATATCGGTGTCAAAGCTTCAGGTTACATTTAAAATCTGAGGTTATAATAAGCTTTAAAGTTAGAGGAGTCAGCACTATGTCTTATTTCTGGTTTTACAGACTTTGCTGCTGGCTAATATGAGCTAGAGTATGGCTAATATGTGCTAGAGTATGGCTGATATGTGCTAGAGTATGGCTGATATGTGCTAGAGTATGGCTGATATGTGCTAGAGTATGGCTGATATGAGCTAGAGTATGGATAATATGTGCTCTATGGGATTTCTGAGAAGTCAGATTTAGAAATCTTAACCTTTACGACTAGCACTAACCAGAGATCTAATCTAATTCTTCACTTTCTGAGTGGATCGTTATGAGTGAATTATGGATATTATTTATAAATGTGTACAATCTTCGCTGCTAACGCTAACCTGACAGGATTTCTTAAGAGGATTTTAGAATAAATAAATAAATAAATAGAATATTAATGTGCTATCTAGGTAGAAAACCATGGTAACTAGGTAGCATGGTAATTAGCTAATTAGCAAGAAAGCAAACCAGTTATTTATACGCCAGTTAGCTAGCAAGCCAGTGAGTTGGCGAGCTGCTGGCGTTGAAGTGCTGAAGAAAGAGAGTGAATCAGTTGAGTGCTGATGCTGTGTGAGGGGAAAGTGCACAATCGAGTGTTAGTAACCACAGTCACACATATTGCATGTTTATTTTTTTATTAGTTTCCTCCAGTTTATAAATTACACTTTCAAAAAGAGGAAAAAGGGAAAAAGACAAAAAGATGAAAGAAACAAAAGACTTTTGTATATTACATTATAACAGGAATTTCCCACAAACCCTCACACTCATCCATACACTCTCTCGCGCTCTCTCTCTCTCTCTCGCTCTCTCTCTCCTAGGCAACGGTTTTGAAGGTCTGCAGGATCAGGTTGGTTTGGTGGATCAGCCGGTTGGCACTAATGAACACGTTTATTGCTCTGTGGGACAAAAACACACAAAATTATTATTATTATTATTATTATTATTATTATTATTAATTACTGCTAAAATAAAGCTAAAATCTCCTCGCTAGATAAGAGATATTTTCAGTAATATTAGCGCATTAGCGACAAAATTAAATCTCTGGAAAGCCCTAGCAGGGACAAAGCAGGACGCAGCTGATTCACTGAACAACAGAGGAGTGACTCTTGGTGTTTGGGTTTGCAGAAGTGAGGCAGCACCTGAACAAAAGCCACTGCCTGATTCACCATAGCGATTTGTTCAGAAGGACTAAATCTTTTGTTAAAGAAAGTCATCACTAATCGTCACTTACTTTCCGTCTTTGAAGTAGGTCTTCAGCGTGTCGCTGAAACTTTTCGAGTATTTCACAAATTCCTTCTTTTGGTGTTCAAGCGCCTGCGAACGAACAAACAAACGAACAAAGGCTGCAACACTGATGGTCTGTGATCACATTGTCCCCTTAATGATGTTTCACTGCTACAGATAACGAGTTCAGTACATAAAAATCTGAACTAATCTTACGTTAATCCTATGCTGATGTTAGATTAATCTTACACTAATCTTACATTAATCCTACAGTAATAGTACATTAATCTTATGTTAATCTTGCGCACTGTGGTAAAAAAAATGCACTGTTGTTAAGTGGGTGTTACATTAGCCTTAGCTTTGTGATAAGTGGGCACTGGGTTAATTTAGCATTAGATTAATGGTATATTAGCATTAACTGTCTTTTAGGTGGACATTTCATACAGGATTATTGGAGACATCTGGAAGCTCAGATTTACCAGGAAGCACTGCTGCAATCTGTTTCCTTTTACAAAACGGCAGACATTTACCTTCCATTTACATTCCAGCTAATCGTGTGTTAATCCTATGCTTCTTTTATGTTAATTTTACATATTCTTACACTAATCTTATATTAATTTTGCAGTAATCTAAAGTTAACTGTACACTAACATTACGCTAATCTTACATTAATCTTACACACAAAGAATAAAACATACAAACAATGTATAATGCAGCAATCTAACAAACAAGGTCTCCGAGACGCATACTACAGAACTGTGTGTGTGTGTGTGTGTGTGTGTGTGTGTCCCACCCTGCGGTTCTGATACTGGTATTTCTTGAAGACGTTGTTGACGGTGTCCAGCAGCTCCTTTATGGCACTCGCAATGTCTCTGTGAAAGTCAGAGCCAGAAATCACGATGGAATACGATTTTAAATTAAATACCAGGGCCCGTATTCACAAAGCTTCTTAGAATTCTCTCAGAGAGCTCCTATCTTAGCCTAAAAAGTCCTAGCTAGGAGTC
>CM074948.1:22176540-22191660 GCA_037577455.1 Pangasius macronema | reverse complement strand
AACCTTGAAATGTTTCACCAGAGGGTAAAGGTAGGCAAAATCCAGGAACTATATCATACATACACACAAACACACTCACCCTGACCAAAAACACACACACACACACTCACCCTGACCAAAAACACACACACCCAGACCACACACACTCATTCACCCTGACCAAAAACACACACACATACACTCACCCTGACCAAAAACACACACACACACACACACTCACCCTCACCAAAACACACACACACATTCACCCTGACCAAACACACACACACACACACACACACTGACCAAACACACACACACTGACCAAACACACACACACACATTCACCCTGACCAAACACACACACACACACACACACACACACACACACACACACACTCAACCTGACCAAAAACACACACACACACATTCACCCTGACCAAAAACACACACACACTCAGCCTGACCAAACACACACACACAGACCAAAACCACACACACACACACACACACTGACCAAACACACACACAGAGAGAGCAAAAACACACATACACAGCACTCTGAAAAAAAACATAAAATAACACACACATCACCCTGACCCAGTCCTTTTTTAATAATAATTTAAGAACACTTGGTCTGAAATCTGTTTCATCATTATTTTGAAAAAAGGCAACATGGTGCTGTAAAAGAGAGAAACACTAATACTCATGTGGAATGTCTCATCACCAGAACAGGCTCACTGAAATGTAGTTTACTTAAAGTGGAAAAGAAAAAAAAGGTTAGATTTCACAAAAAATATTCATTTTAAGGCAACAATTACAGAGGTTTAATTTGCAGTTATCAGTTTGTTAGTTGAAAAATATAAAATATAGTTATACATGTACAATATCAAATATAGTTATACATGTACATAAATATAAAAAAACAAAAAACAGACAGCAGACAGTCCGAGAGAAAAACTTCCTGATTCCTGTTGTGCTAATGGAAATACATCATATACAAAAGCATTTCTTACATTTATTAGATTCCTAACACATGATCACACTGACATTACAGGAAAAGAAATGAAAATTTAAAAAAAGAAAACAAAAATGTCCAGAACCACCTCCGTAACACCAAACGCAGAGTTACAGCAACGTTAAAGAGGACATCATGCTATGGAAGCTCACATGGGACACGTGAAAGGTGAAGCTCTAGAATCTTCTCTGTAATAATAATAATAATCATCATCATCATCATCATCATCATAAGCACTTCCAGAGAAATAGGGAAAAAAGAAAGATTAAAAAATCAAAGAGAATTATTAAGGATGACACAGACACTCAGGTGGTGTCTGATGTAACCAAGGCAACAATGATGATGAAAAACAAAAAAAATATTATATAAAACAAGATTTATTACTGTCTAGATTTATAAATCTTACAGTTTGTGGAATACTGAGAGAAAAATCCTTTTTTTTTTTGGAAACTGGAAAGACACTAGCACACACACAAACACGCACACATGCTCGCACACACACACACACACACACACACACACACACACACACACACACACACACACACACACACACACACANTCTCTCACACACACACACACACACACACACACACACACACACACACACACACACACACACACACACACACACACAGCTCTGGCTGCACTTCTGGTTCTGATCAGAAGATTCTAGAACCTTAAAGAACTGCTCACACTGACAGACTTTACTCCACTGTGTGTGTAAATTTAACATTTTAATTCATAAATTTTGATTTCCAGTAAAGTTTACACCCCTAAGTCTCATACTGGTCCGTTTCTATGACAACCGCACCCAACATCAGCTGGAACTTCAGCGTAGTAATGCTGTTCTATTGACCCTGGGGTGTTTACAGTGACAGGATGCGGAGCCAGTACTGGTGATGTAAAGTGGGTGGGGCCGGCAAAACAGGAAAAACGTTAAGAGAGCTTTACCTTTATGCAAATGTTATACAAAGTGGGACCAGCAAAAAGTTTCGAGATGTTTACCTTCAGGCAAAATTTACGCCAACCAAAAGGAGTGAGGGATGGTGTTACACTTTCTCACCACCCGTCCCAACACCTGATTTCCCTTCAGAATTTTTTATTTTTATTCAGATTTAACCTTGTTTGCGTTTTTGCACTTGTTCACATGTTCACTAATATCACTATAAAGTGACTCTTCAGGAAAGCGCCCCCTGTTGGCTGCAGCTGCTCTACAAGTTAAAACCTCAGTGCTAACCTCATGTGCTTGTCATGGTGACTGTTGTGTTTATTAGTGATTATCCGGTGGTGTTTAGCCATTAGCGTGGTTCACTGTCAGAAAATTTACTGCATTTTTCCCCTCTTCCTCTGCTGGTAGCGTAAAGCTGTCAAAGTAACTCAGAGGCCCTGCAGCTCCACACACACACACACACACACACACACACACACACACACACACACACTGTTGAGTCTGTCTAATAACTTTAATAATAATAAAATAATCAGATTTGCGTGAGGACATGCCCACATCTGACCATGCAGAGGTTTGGTTGATTGCAGATATACGATAAAACACACACACACACACACACACACACACACACACACACACACACACACACACACACACACACACACACACACAGCAGGCGGGCGGGGCTTGTCCGCGGTTAGCGGCTGCTCTTCATGGCCTCCTTGGCGGCAAGGATGAGGGGGGTGAGACTGGACAGAGGCTTCGCTAGCTTCAGGAACGAGTGCTGAGGAGGAATACGACCAGACGACCATTAATTCTCACACACACACACACACACACACACACACTAAACATAATGCTAACACTGCTAATGCTGGTCCTTGTTTCCCAATAATAATTTTTTTTAATAATTAATATAAAATTAAAAATGATATTGAAATTATATTGAAATTGAAATTTTTTAAATATTAGAAAACATATCATTATTGTATTGTCATGTGGTACCACCTGGGAAAATAAAATAAAAATGTGTGTATGTAGTGACCTGAGGCAGCTTTTACTCACCCCCTGCTTGTGTAGTGTGTTTTTGTGTTTGTGTGTGTGTGCGCATGTGTGTGTGTTTGTGTGTGTATTGGAGAGGGAGAGAGTGTGTGTATTGGAGAGGGAGAGAGTGTGTGTAGTGACCTGCAGCAGCTCTTTGCCGCTCCATCTCTTCTCCACGTCCATCTCCAGACAGTGGTTGAGGAAATCTCTGAAGATGGGAGACAGCTTCTCAGGGTTCTGCAGCTCCGGAGTTCCGTTAGTGGCAATGAGGTACAGGGCCTGGAGGAGGAACACCAGCTAGCTTTAGCATCTCATAATGTTTACATCACACACTCGTGTTCATTTTAATGTCTCTGTGACAAAAAGGGCACAACTTCAGTGGAACTGGATCAGTCGATCAGAAAACTGATCATGTAACACAATAAGTCTTCTTCATCTCACAATTAAACACCAGCTATAATTGTATAATATAACAGTGTGTGTGTGTGTGTGTGTGTGTGTGTGTGTGTGTGTGTGTGTGTGTGTGTGTATACCCACAGTGGGATCTCATTGCGCTATAATGTGTGTGTGTGTGTGTGTGTATATACCCTCAGTGGGATCTCATTGAGCTCTAATGTGTGTGTGTGTGTGTGTGTGTGTTTGTGTATACGTGTGTGTATACCCTCAGTGGGATCTCATTGAGCTATAGTGTGTGTGTGTGTGTGTGTGTGTGTGTGTGTGTGTGTGTATACCCTCAGTGGGATCTCATTGCGCTATAGTGTGTGTGTGTGTGTTTGTGTATACCCTCAGTGGGATCTCATTGAGCTATAGTGTGTGTGTGTGTGTGTGTGTGTGTGTATGTGTGTGTGTGTGTATGTGTATACCCTCAGTGGGATCTCATTGAGCTATAGTGTGTGTGTGTGTGTGTGTATATACCCTCAGTGGGATCTCATTGCGCTATAGTGTGTGTGTGTGTGTGTGTGTGTGTGTGTGTGTGTGTGTGTGTGTGTGTGTGTGTGTTTGTGTATAACCTCAGTGGGATCTCACTGAGCTATAGTGTGTGTGTGTGTGTGTGTGTGTGTGTGTGTGTGTGTGTGTGTGTGTGTATACCCTCAGTGGGATCTCATTGAGCTATAGTGTGTGTGTGTGTGTGTGTGTATACATTCAGTGGGATCTCATTACGCTATAGTGTGTGTGTGTGTGTGTGTATACACCCTCAGTGGGATCTCATTGTGCTATAGTGTGTGTGTGTGTGTGTGTGTGTGTGTGTGTGTGTGTGTGTGTGTGTGTGTACCCTCAGTGGGATCTCATTGTGCTATAGTGCTATAGTGTGTGTGTGTGTGTGTGTGTGTGTGTGTGTATACCCTCAGTGGGTTACCCTCCTTTATGAATTTGCCAATTTCATCTCTACCCTGGTTGTTTCTTTGGAGAAAGCCTTAATTTTTGAAGACTTTAATATTCATTTTGATAATCCAGAAAAGTCTCTGAGATCAGCGGATGTCTTATCATTCTAGATTCAGTAAGGGTTCTTCAGAAAGTAATAGGACCCACTTATAGTGGTGGTCACACTCATTATAATACTAACACTCGGATTAAATATAGAAAATATAGTCCCATTTCCGCAGTCTGAAGTTCTCAGATCATCATTGCAACTCATTTAAAATTTGTCTTAATCATAATATATGCACCTTGCCACACTACTGCGTCAAACGTACACTCACGTCAGATGCTGCACAGAGTTTTATCAATAATTCCCCAGAGTTACAAACCATGTGTGGACCACTGTCTGATCTCAAAGAACTTGACCAGGCAACTGAATCCTTAGAGTCAGCTTTCCGCTACACTCTACATAAGATAGCTCCACTTAAAAGAAAAATAACTAGAGAGAAAAAGTAGCACACTGGTATAATTACAACACACACCTTAAAACAGACCACTCGAAGATTAGAACGTAAATGGCGTCAAACTAAATTGGTAGTATTTCAAACAGCGTGGAAGGAGAGCCTCCTGAACTACAGAAAATCTCTTAGTGCTGCTAGATCAATGTATCTCTCCACCCTAATAGAAAATAACAAAAATAATCCTAGATTCTTATTTAATACTGTCACAAAATTAACAAGGAATAAGACCACAACAGAAACATATAATCATTATACACCACTGATGACTTCATGAATTTTTTCAATGGCAAAATTGAAAATATCAGGCAAAAAATTCAGACTATTAATTTAAACCAGACAGTTTTATAACTAACCCTGTAAATAATAATATAATAATCAGATCAACGATTAGAATGTTTTATTCCCCTTACAGACCGAACTAATTTCCTCATCAAAATCATCAACTTGTGTACTAGATGCCTTACCTACATGTTTCTTCAAACAGATAATTCCATAAGCAATCAAACCTCTTCTAAAGATAATAAATTCTTCACTTAGCACTGGCTATGTACCTAAATCTTTAAAACTAGCAGTAATCAAACCCCAATTAAAAACCTGACTTTGACCCCTGTCAGCTGTCTAACTATAGGCCAATATCAAACCTCCTCTTTATCTCCGAGATCCTAGAAAATGTTGTAGCACAACAGTTATGCTCATACCTACATAGGCATAATATTCATGAAATGTATCAGTCAGGGTTTAAGCCTCATCTTAGCATAGAGACAGCACTGGTTAAATTAGTAAATGACCTACTACTGGCCTCTGATCAGGGTTGTCTCATTGCTTGTGTTGTTTGATCTTAGTGCAGCTTTTGATACCACTGATCACACTATTCTACCTGATAGATTAGAAAATGTTGTTGGCGTTAAGGGAACAGCCCTTTCCTTGCTCGGGTCTTACTTGACTGATCGTTATCAGTGTCTAGATGTAAATGGTGACTTCTCTACGCACACTAAGGTAAAGTTTGGTGTTCGACAAGGCTCTGTTTTAGGCCCACTGCTCTTTTCTTTATATATGCTACCTCTGGGTAAAGTTATTTGTAAACATGGTCTTAGCTTCCAGTGTTATGCTGATGACACACAGTTGCATGTTTAAGCAAAGCCAGATGACAGACACCAGCTTAATAAAGTTGAGGAATGTGTAAAGGACATTAAACACTGGATGCTTATTAACTTCCTTCTACCTTAATTCTGACAAGACAGAAGTACTTGTACTAGGACCACATACAGCGAGAAGTAAGATTTCTGACTACATATTAACTCTGGATTAACTCTGGTGTGTGCTGTGGGTGTCTGTGTACCCTCAGTGCGTTCTCGTTGAGGTATGGTGTGTGCATGTGGGTGTGTGTACCCTCAGTGGGTTCTCGTTGAGGTATGGTGGTTCTCCCTCCACCATCTCTATAGCCATGATGCCCAGAGACCAGATGTCCACTTTGGGTCCGTACGCTTTACGGGTCACCACTTCGGGGGCCATCCAATACGGCGTTCCCACCATCGTACTGCGCTTACTCTGCTCCGGGGTGATCTGAGCGCAGAACCCGAAATCCGCTGTGCACACACATGCATACACAGTTAGACAAACAGCACACTCTTCTTATGACATCACAAGTTTTTATGTATCTAGAGATTAGGAGGTCAGGAGTTAGGTGTTTGGAGGTTTAGGGTGAATGAATTAACATTTCTAATGACACTTGCTACATATATGTCCAGCACCATACCTTTTATGAGCATGGCATGTAGGGTGTACGAATTAGAGGTTAGGGTGTAGGTGTAGGTGTAGGGATTGGATCACTCACAGAGCCATCCATGCCCAGTAGCACATTGTTAAGGGTTAAGTATTTAACTGTTTAGCGCTTAGGGATTAACAATGATCAGGAGACTTGTTTAGGTGAGATTAGGGTTTAGGAAACAGGGGTTAGGGTTTAGGGTTTAGAGTGTAGCATTAAGGATGTAGGGATTAGGGCATAGGATACAGAGTATGGAGCAATCACTGAGTTTATCAGAGCCACCCATGAAGCATGTCATTTTAGAGAAATATGGGTTATGGTAATATAGAGTGTAGGGTATGGGAATATAGGGTATAGGATACAGGATATAGGGTGTAGGGTATAGGGAATAAAATGTACTCACTGAGTTTAACAGAGCCGTCCATGCCCAACAGAACGTTGTCACTCTTAATGTCTCGGTGAATCACCTGATTAGCGTGCAGGAATTCGAGCGCCTGCAGACACTGTACAAAGAAAACAGGGAGTTAATTACCATTTATTACTCAATTACTTGTTAATTACATGTGTGTGTGTGTGTGGGTGTGTGTGTTAGTTAGGGGAGAACAGTCAGTACCTCTCTGCACACAGCAGCGATTTGCGCTTCATCCATACATGTCTCTGTAACGACGTCAGTCAGAGAACCACCGGCTAAATACTCCATTACCACAAACAACTCCTCCCCCACCAGAAAACTATACACATACACACACAAATCAACGGTACACTGATGTAGGGAAACACACTCGTTTCTTTACTATGTGCAGATAGCTGTAGTAAGTGAACACTGAAGAACAGTAGCTGTGTGTAAATAAGCCTTTATTACAGGTGTAGTACACATTCGTAAACTTACCTGTCTAAGAAGTTGACGATGTTGGGGTTCTTCAGCTCTTTCATCACCAGGATCTCATTAATGATAAGCTCCTTCTTCGGCTGCTTCTGTAAGTTAATCTGCTTTATAGCCACCTGTACATACACACACACACACACACACACAGCTGAAATATAATGTACCTGTCAAATAATGCACAGGTGGATTATTCAGCACATTTAGTTACATGCTAACTCACCTCCTGTCCTGTAGCGACATCAATAGCAGTAAACACAGTACCGGATGCACTGAGGACACACACACACACACATTAAACACTGCATTAATTTTATTTATTCCCTCATCACTATTCCAGATAGAGCTGTGTGTTTAGTGTGTGTGCTAGCATTGCTAATACTGACTCGGTTAGCATGACTCAGTGTAATATGACACTTCTGTACAATCTATAATCATGAAAACACAGTTTGTATGGTTCTCATCAGTGTGTGTCTGGTTCTCATCAGTGTGTGTCATATTTCCACATGACATTTCCAGCTGAAGAAAATGTTAACATCTAATCATGTGGATTTGAAGCTTTAGCACTTCTTGCCTAATTTGCATAGAAATTACAAATTGTTGCTTTGTCACTGAAATTGCTGCTTGCACAAAAAAAAACGCTTGCCTGTCACACCATAGTGCGAACAAACATGAGAGAGTAAAGTAGATACCACTAGCAGAAAGTGCTAGAGTGTGTTTAGAGGCAGTACAGTAAAATAAACAGAACAGAGAATTAAACTAACTCTCACTCACCCCTGTCCGATTTTCTCATATCGTGTATATTTCTTCTTCGGGTCTCCGATGCTCACTATTGTCCCTGAAAGCAGACGGAGGAGTGTGAAATCAGAGTGGAGGACATGCCCACTTACATAATCACCACACACACAATCACATCCTCATCATACTATCATACTTAGTTTCTCCATGATCTCCTCATCCGTCATCTTTCCTTTTCCTTTCTTCTGTTTATCTGCAGATTTGGAGGCTTCTGGAGGAGGAAGAGGATCAATCATCGACGGACGAGTGAGAACCTGAGCGATAACGAGCGGTTACCACCACACACACGACCATAGCAAGGGTTAGACCTGGACTTTCAGGAAAATAATTACAAATAAAAGTATACAATAAAGTCCTTTATAAATCATTTATTCAGGGATTTCTCATTTGTCTTTAATATTTTAACATATACACAAATAAAAAAGTTCTACTAAGAACAATAACTAGGAAAATCAATTCTAGCATTTGGGATGGAGCCAAAATGACTGAAGTTCTAATAATACTATTAACTATTGATAAATTTTACTGTTTGGGACAGAGCCAAAACTATGGCTGACAATCTAGTAAGATCGCCAACTAGGGAAAAGTGTACTGTGTGGGACAAATGGCTGAAGTGCCCTTAAGAACACTAACTAAAAATAAATTCTACATTTGGGACAGAGCCAAAACATTCTCAAATCACAATCAGCACTTATGTTCTTAAAATGAAAATCACTAATTCTTATTTCTGGTGTTTATGACAGAACCAGAGCAGCTGATATTATAGTAAAAACACTACCTAAGGAAAAACTCTACCATCTGAGATGGAGCCAAGATGACTGACATTCTACTAAGAACTAGGCTTATGCTCTAACGTTCGGCACAAACTCAAAACGGCTAGTGCACTACTAAAGAGAGCAGTTAGACATAATTTCTAGGGTTAGGACAGAACTTTAAAATAAGAAAACACAAAAAAAGAAAACCCTGAACTATAAAAGTTTTCACACACCCACACAGTGTTGAGGGTGTGAGAAACAGACGAATGAACACGTGACACTCACTGATTTGGTGTGTTCAGGTCGAGGTGCCACTACAGGGGGTGGGGCTTCATCATCATCATCATCTAAATCATCTTTAACACCACCAGGTACCGGCTCTGACCCCTTCTTCACCTGGGGAACGTCTTTATCTGAGAGAGACAGACAGCGAGACAGACAGCTGACCTGTGATACTTAGTGAGTGATGGAGTGAGAGTGAGAGAGCTGATCTGGGAAGCTGAGTGAGTCAGTGAGAGTGAGACAGCTGACTTGTGAAGCTGAGTGAGAGTGAGACAGTGAGAGTGAGACAGCTGACTTGTGAAGCCGAGTGAGAGCGAGACAGTGAGAGTGAGACAGCTGACTTGTGAAGCTAAGTGAGAGTGAGACAGTGAGAGTGAGACAGCTGACTTGTGAAGCTAAGTGAGAGTGAGACAGTGAGAGTGAGACAGCTGACTTGTGAAGCTAANGTGAGACAGCTGACTTGTGAAGCTGAGTGAGAGTGAGACAGTGAGACTGAGTCAGTGAGAGTGAGACAGCTGACTTGGGAAGCAGAGTGAGAGTGAGACAGTGAGACTGAGTCAGTGAGAGTGAGACAGCTGACTTGTGAAGCTGAGTGAGAGTGAGACAGTGAGACTGAGTCAGTGAGAGTGAGACAGCTGACTTGTGAAGCAGAGTGAGACAGTGAGAGAGAGATAGCTGACCTGTGAAGCTGAGGTATTTCTGCTTCCCATTTCCGGTTGAGTCGTAAAACTTGAGCACATCAAGGACAGCCTGTGGGTTCTTCTTCTGCTCTGACTTGGTGATGTTGGAGGTCTGGAGGAGCCGTGCCCACTGCTCCGGCATTCCCTAACCACCCACAGACAGACATACAGACAGAGCCAAGTCAGTAAGACATATGAAACTGGATTTGACAAGTCAGATTCAAAGTAATTTTCTATGTTTACACTACCATAAAATAGATTTAAAGTACTTTCACCTGCACCTGCACTGTGAACACATCATGTTTCACAGGTGTGTGTGTGTGTGTGTGTGTGTGTGTGTGTGTGTATGAGACTCACAGTGAACTCGCCCGTCACGGCATCAAACCCAACGTGAATTGTGTGCTCAAAGTCTGAGGGATGCGAAATCTCCGGTCTCTCCTTATCCTTATCCTTACGCTTCCCTGCTGTCAGGATGAAGAGAGGGAGAGAGAGAAAGAGAACGTCACACACGAGCTGTGTCCCAAACACTAGCAGAGTTGAGACTAGAATTCATTCTAAAAAGTCAGTGAGAAAAGGTGATTTAGAACAGAGCCTTAAAATGGTCATTGTCACAGTATGAACTCTGAGATATAACAGTTTAAACTAACGAGACATGAACTCTGGCATTTGGAACAGAGCCTTAAAATATAAAGGAGGTCTTAGCCCCAGTGCATGCTTGATAACATGGTCTCTCTGACCTTTCTCAGCAGAGAAGATGGAGTAGATCCCTTTGCGTGTTTTTTTCTCCTCGGGGACAGAAGGCAGTGGTTTGGGGACGCCGTCTTTACTACTGCTGCTCATCCTGACAGGGGGGGCGGGGGGTTTGTCCTCCAACTCTCCGTTATCACACATCACACACACACACACTCACTCTCACACACATACACACACACACGCTCACTCACACTCACGCAGTCACAGAGTTTCACACGGCAACCTGCAGGGGACAGCAGCATTTACTACAATATCATTAGTCACACAAAGAAATTCTTAGTGCTTGGACCACTAATTTCAACTAAAGTAATAGGGATCCTTGGTGCTTAGACCCCTAAACATGCAGCAATTACACGATGTTGATGTTGTACACAGTGACGCATGTGTGTACATGATTATTAGGTGTCAGCAGATTGGCATGTATAAACGTGCAGCTAGTTTATCACATGCTCATTCCCCATCAACACGTCCATATATGGTCAAATCCTGTCTCACTTCATGAAGAGCATTCCAACAAATCAAACACGCCACAACCACAAACAGCTTCCTGTTTCTGCATTGTCACTGATTTCACACACACACACACACACACACACACACACACACACAAAGCAGAAATGCCACAGTGAAGTCGACTTGATCTAACACACTTCAATTATCTGAGACAGAAATAAAATAATCTCAAATTACATGTAATGTCTGTGAAACAAGTTTCTGTTGTCTCTTATGTTATAGCAGCTATAAACAGTTATTCCCTCACCAGCCTCTCTTTTTCTCTCTCTTGAAGTAAAAAATATGTCACAGCTTGTCATGTTACTGAGCAACTGGAAAGTGCAAACTCCTCTGTCCTGAAAATGTCGGACCTCTGACCGTTCTATAAATGTCATGACTCCTTCTATAAATGTTAAATAAATGACAGAAAACCTCACCACATCAGTGATTACACACATTTATGCGGAATGTACACATCCCTGTGAATGAGCTGTTACTATAGAAACAATAACGTATTAGAACAAGCGCATTAATATAAACCTGTGCTTTGCAGCTACACTATTGTCAGAGCCGCTGTTACAGAAAATTAATCAACACGTTCTATATCTATCTGGGAGGGGTCTCTGCTAAGCCCCTCCCCTAATAATGACACGCCCAAGCAGCCATGTTTAAGCTCAGGCTAGAGTCTTAAAGGGTTAAAAGATAATATGAACTGTACAGCTCTATAACCTGATAAACTTTATATTAATGGTAACATAATAATCATCTATATCACATCTTACACGTTCTACACATTCTCCCTGATCACACTGAGATTCTACACTACACAGAACCCTAATCATTCTACAGTCAGAGAACCAAAAAAAAACAAAAAAAACAAACAAAAAAATTAGCATTCCTCAATGTTAAATGTCCATTTCAGACCATTAACACGACTCAGAAACATTAAATATGAGAAAACACATACTGAGAGAGAGAGAGCTTACCTTCACTGCAGTGCTCCAGCTAACCTGTGTGTGTGTGTGTGTGTGTGTGTGTGTGTGTGTGTGTGTGTAGGCAGTGAGAGTGTGTGTAAAGTCTTCAGTACACTACAGAGTACGCACTCTCCACAAGGGCAAGTTAGAGCAAGCAGCCTTCATTCCAGAGCAAGAGTACATTCACGCTACGACTCACATCCCCCCCCCCCCCGCCTGTCTGTCTCTGTCCATCTCTCTCCCTCTTTTTTGCTCTCTCTCTGTCAGTCTCGCGCCCTCTCTTTCTATCTCTCTCAGTCTCACCTTTTATTTCTTTTTATCCCTTATTTCTCTTCTGCACATCATTCAAACTTTTCTTCTAAAAAGAACCCAGTGTAATAACACTACACTACACCACACTTCATACACACACAGCCAGCGGGGGAGTTTTACAGCGAGGAACATTTTTTCTGTTCAAGTCTTAACTTGTACTACAGCCACACACACACTACTGTCTTCTATATCATATTCACTGTGTGTGTGTTTGTTGCTCACATAATTACACTGCACATAAAGGACATGCCTAAGAAACATCAACTTTATACACTGTCAGGTTCACATTTCATAGCTCTGAGCTCCAAAATCTCACTCTCACCCTGTCACTCATTCACACACACAAACACACACACACACACACACACACACACACACACACACACACTGCCATTTCAAATTTACTCACACAGGTGAAAAAGGAGCTGAACATAACTCACATATGGGCTTTACTCTCATTCTTCAACAAAATATACTAATTAGAAGATATACTCATGCCTTTGCTCATTAAAAGTGTACCATTTGTGTAATGACTGAAACCTGTGTTTGATGACAGCGTTTTTAGCATAGACAGTGTGTTGAGTAAAGAGAGTGTGTTGAGCATAGACAGCGTGTTGAGCATAGACAGAGTGTTGAGCATAGACAGAGTGTTGAGCATAGACAGCGTGTTGAGCAGACAGCATGTTGAGCATAGACAGCGTGTTGAGCAGAGACGGCGTGTTGAGTAAATTGAGTCATGTTGAGCATAGAGAGTGTTGTGAGTAGCAGAGTGTTGCGTACAGACAGAGTGTTGAGTATAGACAGAGTTTTGAGCATAGACAGAGTGTTGAGTATAGATAGAATGTTGAGTAGAGAGAGTGTGTTGAGTAGAGAGAGCGTGTTCAGTATAGACAGCGTGTTGAGTAAAGAGAGCGTGTTGAGTATAGACAGTGTTGAGTATAGACAGCATGTTGAGTATAGACAGTGTTGAGTATAGACAGTGTTGAGTATAGACAGTGTTGAGTATAGACAGTGTTGAATATAGACTGTTGAGTATAGATTGTTGAGTATAGACAGTGTGTTGAGTATAGACAGATACAGTTTTATCTTATTGTGTTGAAGACTTTGTTAATAACACATTAAATTCTCTCTCTCTCACACTCTCTCTCTCACTCTCTCTCTCACACTCTCTCACTCTCTCACTCTCACACAGTCTCACTCACACTCTCTCTCACACACACTCTCACTCACACACTCACTCTCACTCAGCTGCATGCTGTGGCTCTTTAATACTGAGGAGAGATGTGAATCTTACACATACCATTAAAGGGAAAAAAGTGTGTGTGTGTGTGTGTGTGTGTGTGTGTGTGTGTGTGTGTGTGTGTGTGTGAGAGAGAGAGAGAGAGAGAGAGAGAGAGAGAGAGAGAGTTTCCCCATCACTCACTTCCTGTCCTGCTCTGATTGGTAGAGAACAAAAGAAACATGTCCTCTTCCTGTTTTACTGCAGGTCAGGCAGGTCTCTCTCTCTCTGTCTGTCTGTCTGTCTGTCTGTTTCTCTGTCAATCTCTCTTGTCTCACTCTCTCTCTCTTTCCCTTGTCTGTCTCTATCCCCGTGTCTCTCTCTTTCCGCCTGTCTCTCTCTCTTCCCCTTGTCTCTCTCTCTCAGGCGTATAGAGGAACTGTTTACAGGAAGAGAGTCACAGCTTTTGTGTTCTCGTCTTCTATAAAAGGAAATTTGTGAATTGAACTTCCTGTGCCGGGGGTGAGACATTTCTCCTTGTGGTCAGAGCGTCTCGAAGCTCAGCGTTTTATTAACGAGCTGCATGAAGAAGCACTTAATTACAAAAAGGGGGAGGGCATAAATATTAACACGTAAGTTACAAATGATACAAGTGCGCACTAGGGCACTGAAACACCCTGTACACCATGGGTTAATGACACCCCCCCCCCCTTCCACACACACACACACACACACACACACACACACACACACACACACACACAGTTAAGAATCCAGAAACCACACTATAATGAACAGTAATGAGGTCTATATGAATGTAAGCAGATCAAACCTACTAACTAGAGATAATGTTTTTATCCCTATCAGTATACATTAATGAGTTAATTAAGATTCATGTCAATGACCTACACATAAACACTGCATTCATGTTTACTGAGCATGAATATTATTACTGGCTAAGTGTTAATTGTCTAATGGAGAACAGCAGTGTAGAAAAACCCATGACGATGAGATATAGAATATATAAAATACAAGAGCATGAGTATTAATATTACTCAAGTGTGATTATTACCTGCAATATGCAAGATAATAAACAAACAAATTAAGTGTAAAATTAATCCATGAGGTTAAAAAAGGCTACTTAAGCTTAACATAGTAGTAGTAGTAGTAGTGTATAAGATTTAATAATTAAATAATATATTAAATGAATAAGCTGCTAGTCATAATTATTAATTTACTGGACAATTTAGTGGTTTAGCTTTTTACTGAGAAAATATTCTGACATGTTAAAGTTCAATGTCCATTATACATGCATATAATAATAATAATAA
>CM074948.1:22105273-22115326 GCA_037577455.1 Pangasius macronema | reverse complement strand
CTTTTCCTCGGGGTTGGGCCTGGCCCCCCACTCACCGTCCTGTTCCCCACAATGTTTATATAAAATAAAAAAAAAAAAAAAAAAAAAAAAAAAAAAAAAAAAAAAAAAAAAAAAAAAAAAAAAGTTACTGTTGTTAAATTGCTGTGGTATAAGAGGAATAAACCACTTGGGCATGTGCTGTTATAGGAAATTAATCAACACCACCCTGTCATTGATTAATTTACTGTAACACACACACACACACACACACACACACAGTGTTTATTACTGTGTTATGGAGAATTAGGACGTAATTGTCAAGGAAACGAGAAAAGCCATATTCAGCCACTTAATGCTTAGCTAGTGTGCATTACAGGTGAAGTGGGCATGTGTGTGTCTCACCAGCAGTCTGAGTGCGCAGTAAACACTCCGTCTTTCAGAGACTCGGGTGCCATCCATCTGACAGGAAGCAGTCCTTTACCTCCCTTCCTGTAATAATCTGTCTCATAGATGTCCCTCGTCATCCCAAAGTCTTCAACACACACACACAGATTAACTACACACTCAAAATTTAACTCTAATCTGCATAGAGCTGAAAGAAATATCGATGAGTCGAAAAATAAAAAAAAAGAATAACATTTCATTCATTCTGTCCCTCATTGTTTTTTTTCCTCCTTAATTTTTCCTTTGTTTATTTCTTCCTTCTTTATTTATTCTTCATATCATTTCTTTGTTTCTGCCTTCTTCATCCATTTTTTCTTTATTCTCTACCTTCATTGAATTTTTTTCTGTCCATTTTTTATTCGTTTTGTTTTTTATTGTTGCATTTATTTTATAAAAGAAAATATTTATAATATATTTTATATAAAAAACATTTTATTTAATTTTTTGTTTATACTGTATGTATAATTCTATCAACTTTCATCCCTTGTTTTAAGAAGATTTAAATCTATTAACATTCCATGTCCCTCAGGAACAGCACACGTATTTATTATTATTGCTGCTATAGTTATTTTAGTTGTGTGTTGCCATGGTTACCGCCGATCTTGACAGTGTAATCTTCGGATACCATGCAGTTTCTGGCCGCCAGGTCTCTGTGCACAAACTTCTTAGCATTGAGATACGCCATTCCATCTGCGATCTCCGCTGCCATCTGCATCATCTCCCTCAGTGTTGGGGGAGGACGGCCCGGGTTATTCTGACACACACACACGAACACACTAACAAAATGCTTCACACAACAGTGACAGAAAAATAACCCTAGGCGTGTGAGTGTGTGTATACCTCAGAGTCAGGGCGGAGATGGCGCAGGTAGCTCTTCAGATCTCCATGTGTCATCAGCTCCATCACCACCAGAGTAGGCTGGCCTTTAGAGACCACGCCCAGGAGTCTCACCTGATCATTCAATCAGAGACCGGTTATCAGACAGTCATGTCCCTAATGTCACACACAGGAACTTTAACTGCTTCAGTCAGGTGACCAATTAGAACACAGACAAGAATATTGTACACTGTACACACGTGTGCACTTTGTCAGTGCACTTTGTCAAGCACTGCCCTAAAAGACATGTTTGAAAAACGTTCTTACCTGTCTGTTTTTTGTGGGCAGCATTTTTGAAAAATAACTCCATCCACACAAGAAGGCAAAATGTGTAACCAACAAAAGCTCTAAAATTTAAAGCTCCAAATCCACGGACGCATGTGCATGTGGAGTGACGATGAGGTGGAAATACTGCTCAATGTTCCACTGAAATACAGTGTGTTCTCCCGAGTCTGATCCTACTGTTTGGAGCACTGGAGCGGTGGATTCAGGAGCATTAAAGTGCTGATCAGATCCTGCCTCCTCCAAGAAATGAATATGGAGTAACTGACATTTTTTTGACATCTAACATCTGTTTGTTTTTGCTGATAAACTGACATCTGTTTATTTTTGCTTTTTGTTCGCAAAGATGCCACAGAGCCTTGCGTGTTGCCATGGTAACACACAGACTGACAGCCTGTATTAATTGTGGTAAAGATTTTAGTGTAATGAACTATTGCTTGAATTGATATTTTATGTACTGAACACAAATGAGCGGAGTGATACACACTGACATGTTGCAATGCTACTATACTAAACATGAGTGCTCTCAGAATGCCACTTTTCCAGTCAGGTTAGTAGATCAGAACAAACTGCTGTATAATTTTAAAAATGTCTCCATCTTGGAGAGTGTTTTCAAAAAGCTTTGTTGATGGACTGGAAACCAAAATACAGAGAAAGAAACCTACACTTAAAAAAATATTCGTATGTGTGTGGGTGGGGCTGAGAATGGGAAGAGAAAATAAGAGGATGCGTTTCGACTTAGTCCAGACTTTGTGTGTTATCCAGCTGTTAACTTGAGGACAACACTAGTGGTACATAATCATTGTGAGTCGAATTAAAACACTAGCCAACTTGTAATTTGTAACTATTTGTAACAGAGATCAGTATTTGAATGTGGTAATATCTTAAACAGTGCTTATCTAATGCTAGTGTTACTAGGAATCACAGTAGTTTTCGACGTAGTGCGGTGTTGTGAGTGAATGAAAGCTTGTTTGTGAGAACATTCCCCCAGCGTGCGTGCTTGTTAAGTTATTAATTTGTTATAAAGTTAAATCTGATTTGTTACCACATGGTGACAGCTGAAAGCCTTCATGACGGAGGCCTCATTGAGGAACTCAATCCTCTCTCGGAGACTGGCCGCCTCGTTAACGGTCTTCACTGCGACACGCGTTTGAGCTTCACCCTTCACCACGTCACGGGCCACACCCTCATACACCATCCCAAACGAGCCCTGACCCAGCTCACGCAGAAGGGTGATCTTCTCTCGTGCCACCTCCCACTCATCCGGCTCATACACTACACACACATGTTCACAGTATTTTATTTATACTATTATTATTATCATTATTCTTTATCATTATTATGATCAATATAATATCATTATAATTACTTTCATCTGGACTCAGATATTCTGGGTTTGGTGAAGTGTACAGACGTCCAGTTGGTCCTTCTGCTTGCCTAACACACAGACACATCCCACAGGCGATTTATTATACCGTTAGCATTACACTACTGTAGCACAGATAATGACATCACACTGACTGACTTAATGACCTCACTGCCGGCTAAAACACTCACTTCTTTCTGAACATGACGAATCCAGCCGTTGCCATCAGCACCACCAACACGACACACACCACCGGGATGACGATAATCTTTAACATGTTTGAGGGATCCACACCTGAACACACACATACACAGTATATATACAGGGTATGTGATGCATATGCTACACATGATATGTATATAGTGTAGGGCACTGTGTGTGTTACGAACGGAGATCTTTGACGTAAAAGTACGCAGGTTCCGTCCAGGACCCGTTTCCTGCCAGTGATGTGGCTCGAATTCGCACAGTGTAATTCCCAGGATGAACCACTCTCAACCGGCAGCCACCATCACTGATGTAGTTTTTCCTGGACACACAGTGACTCAGCTCCTGTAACATCAAATATACGCTCAGGTATTCAGACTAACTGTATAGCTGATACTGTGGTACAATTTTTATAGCACACGATTACAGAAGTGTATATTTATTGTACTATCTTTTAAATCAGAAGTCTGTGTGTGTGTGCCCACCTCTGTATCTCCCAGTCTCTTGTAGTTCACCTCATACAGGATAATCATGCCATTCGGGGCTTTTGGCTCCTCCCATCTGATGTGCACTGAATATTCAGCAACATTAAAAAGAATCTGCCCAAGGATGTCATCAGCATGATCTGCAACACACACGTTTTATTATAAAATTAATGCACATTTTACTTATTATTACAAATTGAAAAATGTGGAATATCGATATCATTTGAATATTATACATAGTGTGCACACTGTGGTTGAATTTGGAGTGGAGACACAGCCAGCAGCAAGGAAAGCTATATTAGGAATGATAAATGTTTAGTGAGTTAGCTAACACTGTTAGCTATATATTGTTTGACACAGACTTTGACATACAGCAAAATCATTACGTGCATCCTCGTGACTGTATTAAATTATCAGGCGCAGTTATCATACATGATATCTGCAGTTTTTAAGTAGCTATGCATTTATTGTGTGTGTTTACCCTCGGGCATGGTGCGAGCGCTGACATAGGCGGCCATGCTGCAACGCTCAGGGTCACCCGGCTGGTTGTTGCAAGCATGAATCTCAATCTGGTAGCTGGTGAAGTGTCTCAGGTTGGAGATCACTGTCGACTCCTTACCATAGACAGGCTGGGTAATCTTATTTGACTCCGCCTCCTCCTCCAGACTCAGGCTGGGCAGGGGAGTGGGCATGGTGAGGGATGCAGAGATTGTCCTGTTGGCCACGCCTATGAGGGATCTGCGCTGACGGGACGGCCTGGAGAGTGCAGAGTTAAAGGAACTGAAATAACACATTATTAAATAATTGTTGAAATGTGGTCATAGTGCTTTTAACAATGTACACTGTCACAAAGCAACTTTACAGAAATATACAAATTTATCCCTAATGAGTAAGCCGAAGACCATAGTGGCAAGGAAAAAGTCCCTGAGACGATATGAGGAAGAAACCTTGAGAGGAACCAGACTTGAAAGGGAATTCATGCTCATCTGGGTGACACCGGATAGAGCAACTATAAACACTTCATTCTGTAACTGTGCAATACACATCGTCAAAAAGTATGAGCACAGGTGAGTGCGCAGGTGAGCACAGGTGAGTGCAAGTGTGTACTGATGAGTACAGGTGTATATCAATGTGTACAGGTGTGTGTAGGTTATCACAGATGAGTGTGTAGGTAATCACAGATGAGTGCATAGGTGAGCACAAGTGAGTGTGTGTGTGTGTGTGTGTGTGTGTGTGTGTGTGTGTGTGTGCGCGTGTGTACTGATGAGTACAGATGTATATCAATGTGTACAGGTGTGAGCACAGATGACTGGGTAGGTGAGCACACCTGTGTGTATGTGTACACAGGTGAGTACAGTTGTACAATACTGTGTAGAGATGTGTGTAAATGAACACAAGTGAGTGTGTGTGTATGTGTACTGAAGAGGACAGGTGTACATCAGTGTGCACAGATGTGTGTAGGTGAACACAGGTGAGTTCGTTGGAGAGCACAGGTGAGTACAGGTATGTGTGTTCTGATGAGTACAGGTGTATATCAATGTGTATAGGTGAGTGCGTGGGTGAGCAGAGTGAGGGCGTGATTGGTACCTGATGCGGAAGACCTCGTTGTGCAGGTAATTCTCAAAAGTTTTGCGGTATTCGCTCTCTTCTGCTTCTTTCTTCAGCTGTTTCTCAGTTTTAGGACATGGGCAGCAAAGCTCACTCTGTCCTGACTCTTCCGTCTGATTCCACTTCTGTCCCTCCTTACTATCCACCTGCGTGGGGGCTCGAGACGGTAGCTTCATACCTAACACACACACCCCCCACACACACACCTTTACTACTCAGTGAGATGAGTGGTGGAGTGTTATTTCCTCTTCTATAATCTACCCAGAGTATAAACCCTGATGAAGGTGTCCTCTCTGCCGCGCACACACGCCCACGCATACACACGCACCTTTCTGGCAGTAATCAAACTTGTAGAGCTCGCTGGCCTCAGGCTGCTGTAGACAGGACACTATATAGTGTGTGATGTTGCCGTTAGGGTCGTTCGGAGGTTTCCACTTCAGGATGATCTGAGAGGACGAGTTGGAGGATGAGATCGGGTCCAGTGGCACAGATGGCTCTGAAATGACAGAAGGAGGGATTAGAAGAGAAACATGACAGAAAAATAAAATAAAAAGTGTGCTGTTTTTGAGTCACTGTGATTGTGGTCAAATTCTGGCAGCATGGCGACGAAAATCTTAAAGTTACATTAGCGCTAAGCTAACAGCTCACTGGTGGCGTTGGTGCGGACATAGATGATGTGGCTCTTGGCTCCCTGGACCTGGTGCTCGTCAGAGGTGGAGAGCTGGGCTTTAACCATGATGGCATACTGAGTCCAGGGCTTTAAGGCCACAATGAGGAATCCAGGCTCCTGGTGTGGTCGGCCATCACTGGAGCGCTGAGGAGGATCCACATCTGCAATCACCCAGCTGTTAGAGCCACATGCATCCCGCCCGTCAAACTCTGTCACATTTCTGTATGGCCTGCATGCATCCCAATCACATCACATCACATCACACACACACACACACACACACACACACACACACACACACACACACACACACTTTAACAACACAGCTACAGACTTCATCTAAAAACATGTCTAAAGCATGTTCACTCCTTCTTGCCACACACAGATTAATTTTTACATTTAAGATTTCTCTTTTAACTTGAAAATGTTTTGTGTCATGTTTGGACTCTAAATTACACAACATTTTCCCAAGCAGCGTTCAAGAGTGTTTATATTTTCTATAACTGCACTGGGATGTTTCACTGGTGTGCATCACTCTGCCAGTCTGTGCTCTCCACATATAATTCCACTTCCTAGTTTGAAACAATTAATACAGTAGAGTTAGTGATTTAATCAGCAGGCACATTTTTCATGAATATAACTTTGGCCTAAAACATGAAAGCTCATCGGATGAGGATGAAAAGGAAGAAAGGACACCAATTTTTCTAGAAGCACATTTAACAGGAATTTACAAATCAATGTGAGCTAGCTTGCCAGCTAGTCAATGGGCTATAAAGTGAGTGTAGCTTCTTCAGAATCTTTTTCCAAAATGAATCTACTTAGCATAGAAAAAATAAACAGAACATTTGGCCATATTGTGTCCAAAATGTAACTTACTCTATATTAATTTCTTGTTCATAGAACTGTTGTATAAAAGCAATATGGCACAGGCAATTGTGAGTATACTGAATATCGCCACGAATGTGATTAGCTGTGAACAAAGCTGAAGGCTGAGTCAACACCTGAATCATAGCTGTGCTGACGTTCAGTATAACTGCACTCTTGCTCGTGCAATATTGCTTAATTCTAATCTAGTGTGTTTTCGGTACTGGCTGGTTAATGTGTTAGAGTGACCACTTGGGGGCGACAATGTGTTGTAACATTACAGCAGACTGACAGCCAGACCAGGTGATGTACGGATTTTATGTGGGACACAACATGAAACCTCAACTGAAATAAATGCATTTTTAGGAATGGCACAATATCACAGCTTCTTTTTTCAATACAGATGATGAAATCTTTAAATATTGGCCAACACTGATACTGAGACGATTTAAAATGAGTGATTGTTAATTGCAGATCTCACTCCCACGACATGAAGAAATACTGACCTGCACAAAACTACAGTTTTTTTATTCAAATAAACTACTTCAAATAAACAAAAAAAACAAACAGACATCTTGCTGCTGTTATGGTAACATAGCTAGATATCGTTATTACCTCATTACCTACTTTCCATTGCGGTGCTACAAAGAATTCTGTAATGTTTCTGGCTACACTTGCTACAGAATTCGGATCCAGTACTCTAGACTGATTTCAGTACGATACTGAAAGTTCGTTTTGTTCAAGTTCATGTTTTGTCTCTGTGTTTGCAATAAATCATTTTGTGAGCTGTTATAAAGCCGAGTTCTTTCTTTCATCCCTGTATCACAACACAGACCTGCACAGAGCCCAGGAGGAATCACAAGAAACTGAAAATTAGCTCTGACAGGCTCCGGGTGTGTTTCATTACTTACGCTTCTTTATACAGCACCATGAAGCCCAGCAGATCCCTGAAGTCCAGCGGCCAGAATGGCTCCCATTTAATCAAGATTTTATCTGCAAGAGTCCGGACTGTCGTAAACTTCAACACCTGGTACTCACCTGACAAAGGGAGGGCAAGAGAGAGAGGTTTAACAAATCTTTATTCTTATAATTTACAACCATACAATACCAAATCTCAGAATAGATATTTAAGATTCAAATAAATAAATAAATAAATAAATAAAATAAAAATAAATAAATAAACAGACCATCATCAATTGTACAAAAAACATCAACACAACAAATATAAAAAGACATCTTTTTATTTATAAAACTATAATATGCAAATTCTACTTTTAGTCTTCTGGCTACTAGACTCTTAAACATCAATTCAGGATCAGTACTAACAAGTTGCAACCGCTTTTTGGACCCAAGCCCTGAAAGGGCGCATGGCCCGATTGTTTTCCTATGGTTTGTTTGTTTGTTTATTTATTTATATTGCCGGCTTTTGGGAACATTAACTTGCTCAAAAACTCATGAAATTCGGCATATACATCAGAGTTGTCGGCCATTAGGCCCAGGTAAAGTGTAGCACATAGGCGTGGTGGGGGGGATCTGCATTAACCCCTTTTTACATGGTCCATAAACTTGGTGCATATATCATACATACTTATATGTCAAGCTGCTACTTTTGGGCACTTGAGCCAGGTCCCTAACCACATCTGCTCCAGGGGCACCGTGTCATGGCTGACCCTGCGCTCTGACCCCAGCTTCCTAGCAAGCTGGGAAATGTGAAAACTGCATTTCATTGGCTCTGCACAATGACAATAAAGTTGAATCTAATCTAATATGCACAAAACTCAGTATGCATATTGTTCTCGACCTGAAAAATTTTCACACTCACAGTCATGACCTTCGCCCAACAGGAAGTCGGCCATTTTGGATTTTGTGAAAAGTCCATGTGGTATACTTTTAAATGCTCTGGAATAAGATTCTTTGGACTGATGAAACTAAGATTAACTTGTACCAGAATGATGGGAAGAGAAAAGTATGGTGAAAGAAAGGAACAGCTCATGATCCAAAGTATACCACATCATGTGTCAAACATGGTGGAGGAAGTGCTATGACATGGAATGTCAATGATTAGAGCATTTTGAAGGAGGCTTGTCTTATTTACACCTTATTTAAACATTTAGTTTGGTTTGCTCGTAATTGTTGAAGTGAGAGGTATCACCATGGAGAGATCCAAACAGCTCTCTGAGCAATCGTCAGAAAGAAGATTGTTGACGCTTATGAGTCTGGTAAGGGATATAAAAAAATCTCAAAAGAATTTGCAATCAGCCATACCACTGTCCGGAAAATCATTTCCAAGTGGAGAACATTTAAAACAACTGCAAACATGGCCAGGTCAGGCCGTCCAAGCAAATTCACCCTGAGAGCAGTCCGTAAGATGCTTAAAGAAGTCTTCAAAAACCCTAAAATATCACAGGACCTACAGCAAGCTCTTGCTACAGTTGATGTCAAAGTGCATGAATCTATAGTCAGAAAGAGACTGCACAACTTTAATTATCATGGGAGGTGTGCAAGAAGGAAACCTTTGCTGTCTAAGAAAAACATGAGGGCAAGACTGAAGTTTGCCAAAGAACACAGACAAAAGCCAAGACTTCTGGAATAATGTGCTTTGGACAGATGAGTCTAAAATTGAATTATCTGGACACCATAACAGAGGACATATTTGGCTTAAACCAAATACGGCATATCAGCAAAGAACTTCATACTAGCTGTGAAACATGGAGGTGGAAGGGTTATGGTTTGGGGATGCTTTGCTGCAGGACATACCAGTAAATCCAACAAGGACTGACTGAAAAGTAAAAAATGGAGAGTTCTGGAATGGCCAAGTCAAAGCCAAGATCTAAATCCTATTGAGATCCTGTGGGGTGATTTGAAACGGACTGTGCATGCAAGAAACACCTCAAACATCAGTTGAAAGAATTCTGCATTGAGGAGTGGGGGAAACTTTCTTCAAGTTGAAGTCAGAAACTGGTAGATGGCTACAAGAAACATCTCAGTGAGGTTATTTCGGCCAAAGAGGGAAACACTAGCTATTAGGGCATAGGGTGTCCTAACTTTTTCTACAGTTGAAATACTAATTTTTGTTGATTGCTTTTGTTTAATAAGTGAAAAAGGTTTTTTTGTTGTTTACATGCAATTACATCACTTTCATCTACAAATTAAAACAAGATCAGTAATTGGCAGCTGCAAGTGGACCTGGGAAAACAACTGAGGTTCCCACAGCATATCGCTCCAACATCCCTCCGACCAGACATGATCATAACATCTGAGGCCACAAAGCACCT
>CM074948.1:22086994-22105173 GCA_037577455.1 Pangasius macronema | reverse complement strand
ACCCGAAACACCCTATGACCCCAGGATACAACACTGATGATGCGTCCCAGTGCATCCAGGAGATGTTTCTTAAAGAGCCATAACTAAAATATTCATAATAATATTTTTAGAAAATAAAATGGCTACACCTGCGCTAGTATTTGTCCCATGGAACAAATTTTCCTTACCACCACATTCACCACATTCAGTTTCATTATCAATACTAGTATGTGTTTCTTGCAAAAAACTAATATTGACCCTTTTAATTCGAAATATCTCTGCCATCTTATTTCTGTCCGTACCCCCGTTTATGTTTAAGTACCCCACCCTTAAATAATCCATAAAGAGATAAAAATATAAAGGGGACAGAAACAGAAAAAAAACAAAGTACAACAGAAAAAAAAACAAAATCACACCCTGTGCAATTTTTAATCATGATTATTTTTGTGAAGTATGTATTTTATTCCTCCTTAACTTTGTTAACATCTTCTTTAAACACAACTTTTTCTGCTTACTTAGAGCATCATAGGCAACTGTTTTTTGTAACATCAACATTGACACTATAAATTTATCTGTGTCTGGAAAAAAATTTCACTTCTACAGTTTTGCAGAAAGTTACAGCCAACTCATTTATTTCTTTGTGATCAGAGAGTGTATCATCATCATCTCTCATCTCTGCATCAGCACGCATTTCAAAACATTGTGACGTTCCAGGATGTTCAGCACAAACCACTTCAACATTATCCCTTTCCCTGACCGACATGACATGTTTCAAGGCCATGTTTTACATACCAATAGGATAATTTTTATCTCGCTCACAAACTTTTCATATTGAGCCAGCCCCAGTTCAGTCTCATCACTATGAATGAAAGGTGGTACATTAGAAACAGTGACTCTAAGTAGTCGGAGTAACAAGCAGTGAAACAATAATAAAATCCCCACTTACCACGATTCCACTGCTTACCAAGCTATTAAATAGATTTTCCCCTTTGACAACAACCACAACCGCCTTGTTCAACCTAGACGCTGAAATGTTGTTAAAGCCAACCTCCTCTACCAGTACAGCAATTCACACACCTGATACCGTGACACAGCAACACAGGTGATGCTCCCCTCGAGGAGGGACGCCATCCTGACGTGGCCACAAAAAGTTGTCCAAAACTCACAAAACTTTTAACCAAAATAAATCTTACAAACATTTATCACTAGTAAAATTAATTTTAATGTGCAACTGAAAGCAGAAAAAGGAAAGATATTGCCAAAGAAAAACTCCTCTCCTCATGAGCAGTCTTTCACACACACCTAAACGCTCCCAGCATGAACCGAGAGAGAGAGAGAGAAAGAAAGAGAAAGAGAGACATTGATATTTCTATCTGAGAAAAAAACTGTGTGTGTGTGTGTTTGTGTGTGGGTGTTGACACACTCACATGAAGCCTGGTCTCCGTTGGTTTTGAAGCCGATGTCGTTCTTTGGCTGTCTCTCTCTCGTCCCCGTTACCTCCTCCATTTTGCGGATCTCACTCAGACACAGTTTGGAGTTGTGGTGGAAGAACATGCGGCCCTGCAGGATGCTGAGGTTGTGTTTGGACCAGTCCCACAGCTGATGTAGGTTCTGATTGTCCAGGGCAAAGAACGAGTAATTCCTTTATTTAAATAGGAAAAAGAGAGAATGACTACAATAATCCATCAAATAATAATAAAAACACTGTGATTCACTAAATTTAACTTCACCAGGTTTAAATTAGCATTAATGCTCTACTGCATCATCACCCCGCCTTCTCTGCTCTCAGCCAGTCAGAACCCCGGGTCTTACCCCCTTTCCTGTGTCTCTCCGCGGATCAGTCTGAGCTTCCTGAAGAAGGACAGAGAGACGAGAGCATAGGAGCGACGCACCATCAGGTATCCTGTGATTTCCTCCAGCTGACCCAGACTAGCTTCCAGTTCTGCTGCGATGTTATCTAACACACACACACACACACACACACACACACACGTGACATGTGCACAGTGTTAGTGTAATCTACTGGCCTGTGCATTGGTGTATTTACAGTAGTTGTGTTTACTGCAGCTACAGTAAAGTCATGACAAAGTATTCAATTTGGTTTATTTGTGTGTTCAGGTTGTCAAACACTTCTCTATCACATTTCACACAAAGTTTTTACTTTCTCCTCAGATGTCACTATCATTATTATTATTATTATTTACTTCCTCCTCGGATGTTGATGATAAGGCTGCCATTGAGCAGTGTGCAGCCCCGCAGTGCCTGAGCCGCCGTCACTGAGTCCACCGTTTTCTCTCCCACACACACTTTAGGACACATTCCTGCACACGGTGTACATATCAGCCTAAGCAAACACACAGAGAGATGATTATTCAAATCCCATTGTGAGCTGATACATCAGTACATCACAGTGTCTAATCACACAAGAGCCTGTTTGCTAAGAGAATCTCAATAAATACCACATCTGTCTGTCTGTCTTCCCCATCTGTCTGTCTGTCTGTCTTCCCCATCTGTCTGTCTGAATGGGTGAAATTGTGCTCTGTGCTTAACATTTACATGTATAACCAATAAAACTAGTATATGATTAGTTAACTTAATAAAAGAAATGTTAGCCTTCTGTAGAATGTGACCTCAGGGCGAACTTTCCTTGCAACAGCTTGTGCTGTGTGTGTGTGTGTGTGTGTGTGTGTGTGTGTGTGTAAGAAGGTGTGTAGGAATGTGAGGGGGAACTTCCCTGTCTATCTGTCCTGTCTATCCCTCTCTCCACTCTGACTGTCTGACTGTCTTCCCTGTCTATCTGTCTGTCCTTCCTCTCTGGCTATAGCTGTCTTTCGCCATTATACATATTTCTCTCTTTTTTCTCCATCGATCCCATTTTCTTTGTGATTCCTTATTTCTTGCTCTCATTTTCCATCTCACTCACTGTCTCTTTAAATCTCTCTCTTGTGAAGCTGTGTGTGTGTGTGTGTGTGTGTGTGTGTGTGTGTGTGTGTGTGTGTGTGTGTGTGTGTAAAAGACTCACGTTGTTGAATTGACGGTGGTGTACCCTGAGGGACACTCAGGAACACATGCCCCCTGGTGGATGACATAGGAGCTGCAGTCTTGGTCCTGTGTGTTGCGAGTGCACTGTGTGTGAAGGGCATGGCAATAGGCGGGGCTCACGCACCGCCACCCCTTAAAGGAGAGAAACCCAGAGGGGCAGGCCTCCACACACACCCCCGCATGCAGGAAGTGACGACATGCCACACAGTCAGCTGCTGAGTCCGGCTTCACACACCCTCCCAAACACTCAGAGTGACAGCACTGTCCGTCCACTGTACACGCCCTCACCTTACACACTGACGGACACACTGAAGGGGCGGGGCAGGGGAGGGGGGTTAGGATGGAGAAAGAGATAGAGAGCAATAGAGACAGACAGAGAAAAGATACTATGGTCATGTCACTATATTCAGTATATGCAATACGTCAATTTATTCCTTCTGTTTTTAGGGACCCAACACACACACACACACAAACACCTTCACTAATCACACAGCAACACACACTCAAACAGAGAACAGAAAAATAACAAACCCAACATCCACAACACGAGTGTTTATCCACTTTCACTCAACATCATCAAGGAAGTGTCCGATACAGTGTACACATAATTAACATCACAGCGTGTGCATGTGTGTACGTACATTTACAACTACATTTACATTTATTTATTGTAAATAGTCTTTTATTTATATTTATCGATGTGTTCCAGGGTAGAGGTCATAATCTTGATGTTAGAACAGTATTCTTTTACCTTTTCATGTCAGTGATAAAGTTAAAGCTGTTGTTGATGTGTTTATGTTCTTTTTCACTGCATCACCTCCGAACAGGAAAAGGCCACACAATGGCAGGAAATCATTCACTCAAGTGTGGGTATGTGAAAACTTTTTTCAGGAAACTATTATTAGGCTTGTTTTCCTGACAGAAACTTTTCGTGAAACTCAGGAACTTCAGGCATTGTGGTTCCAAGAACACTTTTAGTTCTGATTTGGCTCAACTGACTGAACCAAAACAAAACTACTGAACTGTTAAATGCAGAACTGAACAAATGAGTGACGACTCTTCAGTATAATAAAAGAGGAAAACCTGTGATTAATACTGTAACTTGTGATGGTTTTACCTGACATCAGCCTAGTGTTAATATTGGCATGCACACACGCACGAACACACAGTACTCACTTTGTTGGCAGTGTCGTTGTGTCCAGCAGCGTGCTCCAAACTGACCGTTGATGGTGGTCTGAGAACAGATGGTTTTGCCTTTGGCCATGCCGGGACACACGTCTCCGCACTCTCCCTCGTTTTTATTGGCCACAATGTAGTTGTCTTCCACAGAGTCGATGATCTGGGACCAGTCGAGCGTAGAGAGGTAACACAGGTCTGGGTTCTTCTCCAGCCTCACAGCGCCGCGTGTGATGTTCATCAGACTGTGCAGTCCGATCTCCTTCAGCTGCAGCATCTCGAAGATGACCAAGGCGTAGTTGAAGAACAGGTTGTTACCTCGGATGACAGTGAGGTTGGGGAACAGGTCGCTCAGGCTCTCCAGGCCGTACACGCGGAACAGCAGCAGGTAATCCGTCACGAGCGTCAGCTTTGGGAAGCTAAGACCCCGGAAGTCCTCAGCTTTTGTGTGGAACATCAGCAGAATCTTCAGGTGGCCCTCGATCACCGTGCAGTTCTCCAGAGTGTGCAGGTTAGCCAGACTGTTCCTGATGTCCTTACTCAGACAAACTGGGGACAAAAATGTTTAAAAACATCACAAAGCAATAAATAATATGCATAAAAAAACAATATGCATACACACATCTGACAGACAGAGAGGTATTTATGGAAGTACATCAAACATCAATCCACTGAACAACAGACATGAGAAGAAGCAGGGGGGCCAACAGACGAGAGAAGCAGCGGCCGGGCGACGGACAAAGAAAGTTTCGCCCATGTGACGAACGAGGGAAGCAGCGGCCGGGCGACGGACGAGGGAAGCAGCGGCCGGGCGACGGACACAGGAAAAAGCAGCCGGGCGACGGACGAGGGAAGAAGCGGCTGGTTTAAAGTGTTTAAAAAAGAAAACTTAGATTAATAACACAGAGTTAATTAATCTGGAAAAAATCTGGCTCAGACAGAGGCTCCCTACACTGACCACACTCGCGTCTTCCACCGCAAGAGTACGCTTTGTTTATAAAAACAATCACTGGACAGCACACTGAATTGATTGTTAATCTTTATCATGACACTGGCCTTTGCAGTAAGTATAATCTCCAGTTCTGAAATGCTGTGTAAGATTTTAAATCTTCAGGATGAATTAACGTGTGGAGAAATCGTAGTGCTGACTTGATGTGACAAAGTCCGAATCTTGAATCAACACACGGCGAGGTTCACTTATAGCTGAAAGAGAAACAGTTCCATGTAGAAACATGAACGCGGCAATAATATGGCAAAGTGAAGGCGTGACACTGAACCAGACAAGGCCACTTCTGTTTTTGGATTTGAACGCAGCCCAAGTGGGTCAAAGCATGGCTGTATTTATTCCATCTATTCCAGTATATATCGTCACCAAGAGAAATGCAACGGTGTTAAATCCTAACATGCATGCATGCACACACAGTTTAACTGAATCCATTTAGCTTCCCTAGACTTTATGGAGGAAAAAAAACAAACAAACAAACATTCAGGCTACTGCACGAACACGGACACGGACACACTCCTGCTCCTGTTTTATATCCAAACATAGGACAGAAAACTGCATCAATGATTCAATTCTACACTTTAAACAGATTTTAATCTGATCTATAGATTCTTATCGTATCTAATCTTAATCTTCCTATAGTTTAATGCACTTGGTATCTGAGTCTGAAGGTAAATTCCAACATTATTCACCATGAAACGTCCTGATTCACGTGACTTGATTCTGCATGTTTATGTATTTCCTTCTGAGACAGGAAGTCAGAGTGATGATACGTTGAAGCGTTTGACTGATTATATAACAGCCAATAGTGTTCGAGATATACTAGGCCACACCCCCACCCAATCTTAACATACCTGAGGGAGCTAGCTGAATACATAGAACACTAAAAAGAGAGAGTTTTTTTAAGCTGTGGAGCATTTCTCACCCACACCTGCCCAAGATGACTAATCCTAAATGATGAGACGCCGTGTGTGTGTTTAGAGTTATGGTGTATACATGTCTGAGGTGAGGAGAACCGCAGGGTCATCACAGGGTAATATCTGATGCATCTGAGTGGGAGATAAAATGATATTACTCACTCCCACTGATGGAGATGGGGCATAAAGACGGAATTCTCCATCAGTCTGAGGGAGCAGCGTTCCAGCCTCAAACAGCTCCAAGTTAGTAAAACACTCCTCCCAAACGTCACATGACAATTAACCTATAAAAACTCTGCTCAGTTCCACAAGAATAAACTCCAGAGTTGGGATGTGTCTCAATCATCTCCTTAATTCAATAGTTAGGGCACTAAGCAGGGAGTCTGCCATTTTAAGGGCTGTCTCAATCACAAAATCCTTCCAGTGCACTGGAACGTTCGCTCCCTAAAAAAATCCCACAATGCACCACAAAAACCAAGAAGCATCGATGCTCACTATGTTCTCTTACTGAAAATTACATCATATTTTCCGAAGTATCTGAGCTCAAAAAATGGTAGATGAACTCCCAGACAACACCTACAAATGTAATTAGCTTATTATCATTGTTGTAGCTCTCAAATTATTAGTTACATTCGTGATTTTTTTTACTTTACTTGACACGCTATATACAATTTGTTTAAGTCTAATGACTTTTAATGACTGTTTAATGATTTTAAAAAGTCTACTAGCCTATGACCCTGCTTGAACTACCATGAGAGAAAGACATTTGATTAAGCTAACAAATTTATATGACATATAATATCAGATAGATATTGGTCCTGAATGTTGTTGATAAATGCCAGTGGTGATGTTTCACAAAGTGAGTAGGTAGTCATGTAGACAGAAACTGAGTCATCAGAGTCCCAATGTGTAGTGAGCCATGGCCTTTACCAGTGCCCAAACTCGTGTACACGATATACTGATTCACGACCTAGGGAGCTGAAGGGAAGTGTGTGTAAAGACGCACAGCCAAAAACACACTGACGAACAGTGTTTACTGCCAACGAGCTATTACTGCAGAGCAAGACACGCCCCTAGGGGCGGGGCAAATACAATCTAGAGAGCATTTAATTGGACAAACACAAGAGGAGTACACGATGAGTCATCGATAATATAATAATTTTACCTACATTTTCAAGTAACAAACTATAAAATAACAATGAGAATATTTCCAAAACGGTTTTGTTTTTTATTCTAGATATACTGTCCTGTTGGTTTCCACAACACGCTCATTTTCACTTCAGAAGCGCTGTAAATGTTTATATGATGAACACAGCTGGTGTAAATCATTTCACGATTTATTTTTATTTTAAATCCTTGCCCCCGTGCTTTGGGAGCAGCTTAAAATGTGAAACGCGTGAATGAGAAAGTTTAGCACAGTAAATCACTAACATTAAAATTAAACATTGAAGTGAGAACTAAAAATAATTAACTTTTGTTTATTACACATACATCCATGCATGTACTCATGTAGGTACAGGTTTACAGGAAAATACACTGAATTTACCACTAATGAGAGGTAAATATTAATAATTACTAATAGCATTAGCAGTTATTTAAATGAAGTTACTTACTTTCTGCACCGCTCTGTGGCCAGTTCCACACAACACCAAGACAGAGAAAAAAAACAAACAAACTCCGAAGTTTCATTTTTTTAAATCGAACAAGTGTTTCTTTTGCCAAAAATCTATTTTTACACACACACAGTATTCAAAAAACATAACCAGAAAAGTCACAGGCACTGAAAAGTTAAACGCGTTTAGTTATCCAGCTTAGCTAGCATAACTGACTAGCATGCTGTGATTGAATTAGCTTAGCTTCACTCAGAGCAGTTGTCACAAAACACAGTGCCGTCGTCCTGGACGGCATTATTGCTTATCCACCTATCCAAAATCTTCATCTTGGACCGGATTATTTTGGTATTTTAGTCAGAGAGAGGATAAAATCCTACCCCGGCTAGCTCGCAAAGCCAAAACGACAAACTAGAGCAATGCTAACGTTCCTAGTGAAAAAAAATGGTTCAGAACCTTTAATTCCCGCCTCCGGGGCAGTCATTTACACAGAAATAACGCAAGTAACAGACAAGATGTTAGTCACAGTGTCTGCTATGTGTTAATGCTGATATAAGTTGTATGCACTTATTCTTTCGCTAATGCTAAAGCTAACGCTAGCAAGCTAGTTATGTCAAGCATGGCTTCAGTGAAGTTGCACAGCTCCGTGCAGCGGCGTGTCTCAGCTCTCACTTTTAATTTCTACAATAATCACTAAATGCAATGAAAATGTAAAACTAACTCCTGAATTCCGCCAAAAACCTACAATAATAATTTAACGCCTGCAACAAAAAACGGAACATCACTACACAGCTGAGATTAATTTTCCAAAGTTAGAGTATGAATTCCGTCATTATCCCACTGTAAATCCACTGAAGCTTTCCCTTTTGTCCTCTCTTTTTCTGTGGTTAAAGACGCTTATTGTTCTCTTTCTTCAATATTCTGGCAGAATGCACGTTTAGGGGAAAAAAACGAGAACAACACGTTGGAGGTAGCAGGTTTTACATGCGCCTGTGTCTCACTGAACATCCCACTGAGTCTGTAAACACAGACAGAAACACAGACAGACACACAGACAGGAAATACGGAGTGGATTTGTGGACTGGGACTCTCTCTCTCTCTCACTGTCTCAATTCCATTATTATTATTATTATTATTATTATTATTATTATTATTATATAGTGTAAATGTATTGTAGCATACAATACAATAAATTAGAATAAACTTTTTGTTACACTTTTATAATATACAGTTCTTTTATTCATCTATTTTTTAAAATAATTCTACATTATTTACACTTTTATTTCAAGTATTACAGAGACATTCTTTAAAAATATATGGTATTAAGGTATACTATACTGTTTAAGGTATACTATATACTATAGTGTAGACTATTCAAAGAATATTTAAAGTACACACACTTAGCATATACAGTGTTAAGTACACTTGAATAAAGTGTTTATAAGAGAGAGATTCTAGGTGTTTAATACTGTCCTCTTTGTAAAGAAGTTGTTAAAGTTAAAGGATTTTGTCAGATCTCCACAGCAGGACTTCATGTTGACTGTTGAGCTGAACCTGAGCTACAGCACACACCTGTGTACACCCGTTTAATGACTTAAAGGTCATACATGTCCTAATCTCCATACGTCAGTGGTGTGTATATGTCCTGCGGGCTCATCAACATGTCCACAATCATTCACTGACCTTTACAGCAACCTCACTTAATCAGACAAACCACATTATGTGCGTGTGTGTGCGTCCATTACTTAAAGTGTGCAGATGGAAAGAATAACCTAATTTCCTCTCAATTACTCAATGTGGAAACATAAACAGTGGAGACAAACAGACAAACAAAATGAAAGAGACTGAGTTAAGGTCCAATTTTCCTTTTCCAACCTGTATTTTCTTTATTTTAATGTTTTACATTTTCTACTGTTTTTACTCTAATAGACTTCTGATCCACAGCCACCCTGAGAAGGATAAAGCACTTACTGAAGATGAATGAAAGAATAAATTAATACTAATACTAATACTACTACTACTACTACTACTAATAATAATAATAATAATACATTCATAAGTGTCTCTAGCAGTGCTTGGATTTCAACTCAACCTTCTGGTCACTATTTTAGAAAATTCAAGACAATGCTATATTAATATTAATAAATAAAAACAGCAGACCTGTTGTGAATAAAGTGCAGAAGATAATACAAACAAACAAATAAATAATGTAAATAATGTTTGTCTGTTATCTAGGAGATGTTATTAGACATTTATTTTAGAACATCCTCCTTATTTCCTTTTCCCATTATTAACATTTGATATTTTGTGGGGTTTAGCAACATGTTCCTACACACACAGAGTTTGTTTCAGGGAACAGAGGATCTAAACAGGTCAGTGTGATGTAAAGGTTCAGAGAGTAAGGTAAAGGTACTTAGAAGATGAGGTAACTAAGACACAGTGTGTGAGATAAAGGAGTCAATGTGAGGTAAAGAGGTCAGAGTGTGAGGTAAAGAAGTTATAGTGCAATGTAAAGGTTTAGAGAAAAAAGTAAAGGGCTCAGAGAATTAAGTAAAGGAGTCAGAGAGTGAGGAAAAGTAGTCAGAAAGTAAAGAAGACAGAGTGTGAGGTAAATGAGTCAGAGAGTAAGGTAAAGGAGTCAGAGTATGAAGTAAAGAGATCAGAGTGTGAGGTAAAGGAGTCAGAATGTGAGGTAAACGATTCAGAGAATGAGGTAAAGGAGTCAGAGAGTCGGGTAAAGGAGTCAGAGTGTGAGGTTAGTGTGTGAATTAATACAATGACAAAATCTAACATCGATTATGTACAGTAATTTATTTATAACTTTTATTTATAACTGTGACCTTGTAGAGTGTTATTGTTTCTCTCTCAGTGTGAAGGTTGAGGGGAAAAGCACATCTTTATCATGGCTCTTAGCATTTTCCTGTTTCTCATACAGTTGGACTTTATCCGTGTTCTATTCCTGTGTGTGAAACATGCCACTGTCTGCAGGGAAATAAACTCTGATATCATCCATTCTCTAATAAACACAGATAAAACTCAGAGAAATTAAAGAATGTTTACTTTTAACACATCACTTCATTTCTGTTACTGCAGAAAAACAGAAGCACATAGTTTATTTTCCCCAATCCAGAGGGAGTGTGAAATTTTGCACTAGAGATCTACGGATGATGTGTCCATCTCTGCAGTGCAGGAAATATGTTTCTGATAATGAGGCCTTGATTTCCTGTTAGCAGGTCAAAAGTCAACCTAGGTCAACCTCATAAAGCCTGAGAGTATTCATCTGTGAGGAAAAAAACGTCACATGGAGCGGTAATCTGTCTCAACATCCTCTACAATAAAGACACAACTCCACCTCCTAACTTTGTAACTTTAATGCCCCTAACTAACCATTATAACCTTAGACATACAGTAAGTCAAGTTTGTAAGTCTGGGAGCTGGAGGAAATAAAAAAAAAAACACTCAATTCAGCTAAAATTATTCATCTTTAAACTGAGTGAGATTTTGACACAATGCCAAATACATACAATTTGTAGAATATGTACAGTTTGAGATGTGTTCAGTTTGTGTAATATGTTCAGTTTCAATATGTTTAGTGGATTTTGTTTTTGTCATTTCCCTTCAGTACAAAACAGAATACTGTTTACTGTAGTTTAATTCATTTAATTATCCTCCACTTTCACTGAAAAGCTAATTGAAATGAAACTGAACTAAAAGTCTTTCAGTTAAGATGTGAATCGTTTATTACTAATTGATTATTATCCTCCTCTCCCACAATGGACAAAAAAAATTAATTCCCATAGTAAAATTTTAGTGTGCCTGATTGTGTGACAGGATCAGAAGTGTGTGTTGTGTGGATTACCAAAGAAATGTGAAGACTAAAAATATATTTTTTTAAATTAAATTCTACACACTCCCCAGTCTGCTGTTGAGTTAGCATAGCATATCTGACCTGTAACTGCTGTAATATAAACCTGCACACTGCACTACTGAATATTACAGTAAGCAGCATGTAGTGTATCAGAATATATCAGCACACTATATATACTTACACACTATTCTCACAGACCGTTAGTGTTTAAGTACAGATAACTGAACAAAGAATAATGGACATGGTGTGTCTCTGAGCAGTTTAGATCAGCCGCGCCCTCTATTGGAAGATCCGCACCATTCACAACACAGCATGTTATTTTGTTTACTGTAGTTTAATTCATTTAATTGTCCATTAAACGTTCACTGAAAAGCTAAATAATTTAAATTAAACTGAAGTAAAAGTCTTTCAGTGAAGATGTGAATCATTCTGTCCAGCAGATGATCAGATTATTAACCTCCTCTTCCACACTGGATAAAAAATGAATGAGGTTCTGAAACATTTCATATTCAGAACCTGTCTATGATCACAGTATGCATTTAACTTTAACAACAACAGAGCAGATATGTACATCATCACACTGCTGTATTCCAGCCATTAGTTTTAAATTCCTCAATTTCCTCCTCATCATCATTTAAATCTTTATCACGTCCCACTTTTATTATAATTAGTTAACATTATTAATGTTTTAGCTATTGATTTAAATCCATTACATTTCAACTGAGCTAAATTCTATTAAATAATAATAATAATAATAATAATAATAATAATAATAATAATAATTATTATTATTATTATTATTATTATTATTTAAGTAAAGCAATACATTCAGTGCTCACTTTGAGAACCAAGGTACACTGTTCTACACATCAGTATCTGTTGAGTGAATGTGCAGTAAAAGGATATTTAAATTAATGTGCAGTAAAAAGATATTTAAACAAACAAAGCAGTTTAAAGCAATAGACAATAATTTGAAAACACAATTTTCTTTATTTTTGTAACACTGGAGATCTTTTTCAGAGCCGGCTGAAATTAACAGTTTTTTTAGGCTCCCGAGGGGCGCAACAGAAAAGCATTCAACCTATTATCCACAGATCACGAGTTCAAATCCGACAATGCCTCTGCCATCTGTGACCCAGACTCCAAAAGAGCTAAAGTGTCCATGCTCTCTGTCAATCACAGCGACATCAGCCAATCATGGGTATCTGAGAGTTGATGTTTTTGGAAGAGGGCAGATAGCACTTTCTTCTACGCGTGTTATGCTGCCCCATGATGCAAAGGGAAGAGAAGTGTTTGGCTTCATGTGTCACAGAGAAAGCATGTGTTAAGTCTTCAAGTATCTGTTATATCATAGGTGGAGAGCTGACTGGTGGGTGGGAATTGGCCAAAAATAAATTAAGGACAAAATTATTAAGGGGGTGGGGGACACAAATAAAATTTTGGCACTATTAGTTTTTTAAGCCCAGTGTGCTTATTATTATGATTATTATTATTATTAATTCAATATATTTATTTAATAATTTAAATAAATAAATAAATAATAATTAAATAACTAGATTAATGAAAGATAACATACTATCAATAATATTTATATTATATAAAAGTGTAAATATTCAGAGTAGTAATTATTTTTCTTTTGCTTTTGTATGATTTAATCTCGATGTCTTCATTCAGTCTGTAAATCTTTCCCACACCATCATTCTTATTTGTGTATTTTATGATGAATAAAGAAATCAGTCTTATTCTCCATGTGTAGAAAAAACTCTTCTCTCTGTTCTGCTGTTTTAAACTGAAATCTGAATCTCCTTAATTTTAACTAACATTCTGTGGAGGAGCTGAAATCCACCCCATAATAATCCCCAGCACCTCCACACTGAGCTGGAGATCAATAAATCTCTCACACAGGAAGTCAACGAGACGTCAAGCGCTGAGAATCAGGAGCCTTTTAATAAATAGTGGCTTGTTAATTTCCTGTTATTTACATCTCGCTGACTGCTTTACAGTTTTACTGAAATATTCTGTTTCATTTTTTACACACACGCGCACACACTCCTAAAAACTAATATCCACCAATTAGCATTAGCATATTGTTGGTCATTCACTTTCAGTCAGTGATAGTAGAGTTGTCATTTCTGAAGTGGTCTAAAACCATGTGCTCACTGGATTACCCACTCAGAGTGGGCAAGAGAGAGAAACAGAAAGAGAGAGAGACAGAAATCAAAGAGACAGACAGTCACAGACAGTGCCGTCATCAGGGTTCAGATTTTCAGCTCACAGTAAACAAAGGCAGCGGTTTTAATGATGGAGATGCTGCGTGTCCAAGTCCACACCCTGTACACTACATACTGCACTACATTAGGCATCTGTTACATCCACAAAGAAAGTGGATTAAATCCCATAATACACTGCAACAAGCTGAGATCAAATCAATAATGACCCACAATCCACCACAGCAGTCTAGAAAGTCTAGAGTGTCTAAAAAACTGTACAGTGTAGACAGACAAAAGTGTCTCTGCAGGGAAAAGGGAGTATGGCACCATTCAGGACACAGCCGCTGTGATATGGCCTCAGTAGTAACAGAATATATAGAGAGAAGATATACACACACACACACACACACACACACACACACACGTAAAAACCACCAGACTGTTTAAACAGTTCTTATAAAACACTGTACGTTTAAGTGTATATGTGTGTGTGTGTGTGTGTGTGTGTGCGCGCGCTACATGTGTATGTGTATGCAAGCGCTAGCGTCATCCACACACAGTGTTCTGAAGTGTGTGTTCAGCTGATGGAGGTCAGTACCATCAAAAATTTGTTGGGGGGCAAAACAGGGGAAAGTGGGTGGAATCATGTACGTGACGCCACCCTGAGGTGCATTTGAGGTGGCAATGGGTGGAGTCATACACTGCTGTCATTCACTGCCCACAGCTCCACCCCGATTAGTCTTTAGTGTGCCAGTGGGTGGGCATATGGCATTAGTCCTTTGTAGGTTCCGCCCTGATGTGTGTGAGATGGCAGTGGGTGGAATCATACAGTGTTCACATCCAGTAAGGCCAGTTTCTGCTTGGGTGTGTGTTTGGCAGCAATGGGTGGAATTATGCACTGCTATCATCCAATTCTCACAACGTCCACCATAACATGTATTTGATCTCAAAAACTAGGGAGAAATGTGTATTATTGAGGTAAGTGGGCACAGTCATAGAGTGCAGTCATTTAAATCCTTGCAAGCTCCACCCTGATGTGTTTGAGGTGGCAGTGGGCAGAGTCAGACACTGAACCTGTCCAATAGAAAGGCTCTTTCTTCTCACTGGCTCCACCCTGATGTGTGTAAGGCACAGTGGGCAGAGGCAGACACTGAACCTGACCAATAGAAAGGCCTTTTCTTCTCACCAGCTCCAACCTCATGTGTTTGAGGTGGCAGTGGGTGGGGTCATACACTGCTGTCATCCAGTAGAGGCTCTTTACCTTCACAGGCTCCACCCTGAGGGGTGTGGACGTGGCTCTGGGCAGTGCTGGTGTGTTTTTTGTAGTTGCCAGGCCGCAGAGAGAGCGCATTGTGTTCGGGGATGAAGAGCGCCACCAACAAGGAGAGGAGAACTGAGCACGCTCCAAACAGAAATGGGGGACCGGGAATGATGGCACTCTGCACACAGACAGACAGAAGAGGAGTGAGACAGGGAGAGACAGAGAGTGAATAAGAAAGAGACAGACAGAGTGAGACAGGAAGGGAGAGAGAGAGACAAAGAGAAAGAGTCAGAGTGATGATGAGAAAGACAGGTAGAGAGACAGAAAGACTGACAGAGAGAGAGAGAGAGAGAGAGAGAGAGAGAGTTAGTGAGTAAAAGAGAGAGAGTGAGACAGGAAGGAAGAGAGACAGAGAGAGAGTGCGTGTCTGTGAGACCTCGTCAGTGGGATTGGCCATGTTGGGTTTGGTTCCTTTCTCGGCTCCTCCTGCAGCGTCCATCTCATTCAGCTCCACGTGGAACAGGTAGAAGACGAAGCCATAGAGGGCAGGGCCAAGTCCGTTACACAGCCCCCTGATCCCTGTTATCATCCCCTGTACCACACCTACACACACACACACACACACACACACACACACACACATCACAAGGTAGTACAGTCAAAGGCAAAACCAGATGTATGCATTCATATAAATATAATATATAGAATAGAAAACAGATAAGTAAACAGAAGTGTGTGTGTGTGTGTGTGTGTGTCTGTGTTCTCACCTTGCTGGTCAGGATCTGCATTTCGGGAAACGATGGCACTGATGGCTGGAAAAGTGATGCTGGACATCGCAGCTACAGCCCCCGCGGCCCACATCATCCTAACACGCACACACACACATACTTCATAAATACAGAACTCTTGATGTTACTTTCTGTTCATGTTACTTTTCAGATACACTGGAATGTTTTTCAGAATAAATCTTCTGTTTCCTTTTTCTCTCCATCACTTTGCTTGAGGAACTAGTTCTCTGTGTATTAACTGTAACAATGACTGTGTGCGTATGTGTGTGTGCGCGCATGGGGGGTGGTTGTTGAGTGGTGACTCACCAGGGCTGGGAGCCAAAGCCATACCAGGCGAGCTGCAGGATCTGGAAGCCGAGCCCTAAGAGGATGGTGTTCTTATTCCCGATAGAGCGCATCAGCACACCCAACACCACTGTCTGTACACAGCCACACATTAGGTAAATTCAATTAAAAATAACCGAACCTATGCAAGCATTTTAATAATGTTACATCCCACACACAGGCACACACACACCTGAGCTAATATGGACAGGATTCCCACCACTGCAATAAATGCTGCAACTGTCTCTGAGGTGAATCCAATCACCTATTCAACAGAGAGAGAGAGAGAGAGAGAGAGAGAGAGAGAGAGAGAAAGAGAGAGGATAAACAGAGGGAGGCATAAACAGACAGGTTATGTTTAAACTCTTAAACGATATATTACAGGTGCAGTTGATGTGTAGTGTGAGTGGGTGTGTAGTCAGAATATAGTAGGAGCATAGTGAGAGTATGGTAGAAGTGTAGTAGAAGCGTAATACAAGTATAGGAGTGTATCATGACTGTAGTAGGAGCGTAGTGTAATGTGTTTGCAGTGAGAGTGTAGGAGGGTCATAGTGAGTGTAGTAGGAGCATAGTACAAGAGTAGGAGTGTAGTGTGACTGTAATAGGAGTGTATTACACATGTAGGAGCGTAGTGTGACTGTAGTAGGAGCATACTACAAGTGTAGCATGACTGTAGCAGGAGCGTAGTATGACTGTAATAGGAGAGTAGGATAAGGGTAGGAGTGTAGTGTGATCATAGTAGGAGTGTATCGTGATTAGGAGTGTTGTGTGACTGTAATAGGAGTGTATTACTAGTGTAGGAGCATAGTGTGATTGTAATAGGAGAGTAGTGTGACCATAGTAGGAGTGTAGTACAAGTGTAGGAGTGTAGTGTGACTGTAGTAGGAACATAGTACAAGTGTAGTGTGACTATAGCAGGAGCGTATTATGACCATAGTAGGAGCGTAGTACAACTGTAGGAGCATAGTTCAACTGTAGGAGCGTAGTGTGACTGTGGTAGGAGTGTAGTGTGACCATAGTAGGTGTGTAATACAACTGTATGAGGGTAGTGACTGTAGTAGGAGTGTAGCATGACTGTAGTAGGAATGTAGTATGACCATAGTAGGAGCGTAGTACAAATGTAGGATGAGTGTCGTAGTAGGAGCGTAGCACAAGTGTAGCATGACTGTGGTATAAGTGTAGTACAAGTGTAGGTGTGTAATATGACTGGAGAAGGAGCGTAGCACAAGTGTAGGAGCGTAATGTGACTGTAGTAGTGTCGTGGCAAGTAATGCAGATCAAAGATCACTCTGGAGAGCCAGGCTGTTGACGCCATTAGACCTTATTCTTTCCAGAGTTAAGCCGAGCAGTTGTCTGCAGACAAAAGCTCCCCACCTCTTCAGAAGGGTGCTCTTATATCCATTTTCATGAAAACACTTCCACACCACGCTTTTCACAAAACCCAACATTGCCATATATGCTTATGTTATGGTTTAAAGAAGCCTTACTCACTTAAATTTACAGCTTGTTTCTGCTCTCCCCTGTTAGGAGGCTACCCCTGCCTATGTAAGGTCATATAGGGCACTTTCAGGCCTCCGTGTTATACATTTCCTGCAGGCATATGCCTATATACGGTCATATAGATCATTCTCAGGCCTCCGTTTCACATTGTGCACTATACCGGTTCCATATATCTATACCCCTGAAGATAAAATATGATCAAATATGAGTACACATAATAGGAGCGCAGTACAAATGTAGGAGTGTAGTGTGACTATAATAGGAGCGCAGTACAAGTGTAGGAGAGTAGTGTGACTATAATAGGAGCGCAGTATAAGTGTGGGAGTGTAGTGTGACTATAATAGGAGCGCAGTACAAGTGTAGGAGTGTAGTGTGACTATAATAGGAGCGCAGTACAAGTGTAGGAGTGTAGTGTGACTATAATAGGAGCGCAGTATAAGTGTGGGAGTGTAGTGTGACTATAATAGGAGCGCAGTACAAGTGTAGGAGTGTAGTGTGACT
>CM074948.1:22049668-22066450 GCA_037577455.1 Pangasius macronema | reverse complement strand
CTGCGTGTTCCCCTGATCTAAATCACCTTGAGAATGTTTGGGGATGGAGGGCAAGGGAGGTTTACAAAAACGGACGTCAAACAGTTGCATCAAGCATGCTGAAACGAGTGTTTGAAGTTATCACCAAGAATGGTGGGGTTGCTCACCACTGAGTCCTTTTTTTTGACACTTTTAGCTCTGTTCTGGGTATTTTTAGGCTATGGTCTTAAACTTTTGATCAGTTGATGAACAGCCTGTTTGAGTTTAAAATGCAGTTTTCAATAAATTGCCAATCTCTGTTTTTTGTCTCTTGCTCCTTTTTCTTCTTTTGACATTTTGAAGTTCTTACAACCTGGTTACAATCCACCAGTAAAAAGTGTGAATACTTGTAATATTTTCCCCGGTCTTAAGATTTTGATCAGGAGTGTATTTGTGTACCACTGGAGAGCATTACATAGAGGACACAACTGGTTAATACCATCCCTACAGTGAAGCATGGTGGGGGCAGCATCATGCAATGGGGGAACAGCTTACCAGCAATGAGACTGATCAGAACTAAGGAAAAAATGAACAATAAAATGCGCAAAACTGAAGGAATGTGAATATTTTCTGAACGTTCTGTGTTTATTTGCACACAAAATGTCCCAAAATGACTAATGTTAATAACTGTACTGTTTTTTCTCCATTATGATTACAGTGAAATCAGACCACTGCTTCTTTTCCTTCCATAGAAGCAGAACAGATCCAGATTGTTGCTAAAATGTGTGTGTGCTCTCCTGGTATAAATAAATGTGTGTGAGCATGTTTCTGCCTGCTCTGGTATTCTGAGTTGACCAACACCCTTGGAGGAGCCAAGTTGCACAGCTTCAATACTACAACTAAAAAATAATAATAATAAAAAAAAAATTAAATAAAATAAAAAAAATAAAACAAACAAACAAACCCAGATGGTTTAAGGGGTGGAGGAGTGAGAGTGAACACATCAGCAGTCATGTCAACTTTGAACTCTGTTTTTGTCATTCATGCAGGTGTGTTCTCCCATGTAGAACTCTCTCTCACAAACACACACACTTAAATACACATTTACTTACAAACACACACTCTTGTACCACTAAGGTCATAAATTGTGGAGGAAAACTAAAACAGAGCCATGATGTGGAAAATATCATAAACCGAAAGTGAGAGGAGCTGGATGATGTAATAAAGTCAAGCAATCACACTCCTTTATGTCACCCAAACTGTAAAAGCTGTTATTGTGACTTACAGCTGAGTAGCTGCCATGTATAGAAAAGGGATTAAAGAGGATATGTATGGAAAAAGGGTTAAAGGTCAAGCAGACAGGATTTCTGTTACACATGATTTACAGCTCTGAGGTACACAAGGAATAAGTGTTTATTTTAAATTCCCCACTCTATCTTCTGTTCACTTCAGTAATGATTAATGTAAAATGATGTACAGAATATAAACATTACAGTGGTGTTGTGGTTAAATCCACAGACATGGCTGGTGGTAACGGGCTCAACACCACTTCCTGTGTTAGTTTCATGATGAAAATACTTCCTCTCCTCTTCTACATCACAGAAGAAAACAGAAGAGATGATGACATTCTCCTTTAGAAAGGAAAAATACATCTGTATAGCTGCACTGTTCTACGCTTCTGATTCAGACATCCATTAATGTCCATCAATAATAAATTTGTGGTTAGTGACACACACACACACACACACACACACACACAGTCATTTCATCTACATCCATCACACATCATCACACATCCACTTGAGTGTCTTTTATATCTCAAAATTATACCATTATCTTATAAAATAACATTAATATAGAGCTAATTCTCCTTACAGTGTCAATAATTTTACTATTGGGTATTGGGAAATTACTAATAGATAATCTACCTCCCTGTCTGTCTGTGTTTTCTGTTAAAGTTCACAATTCTACAACTTGTATTTGATCTACCAACTATGACATGCTCGACAACACACACACACACACACCCTCACTCTCCCCCTTGTTTTTTGTTCCAGAGTACACTTACAATGCAGTGTTAATTCTACACTTCATATGAGTCTTTATATGAGCAACTGGACATTAAAAGTTAATTCAACATTGAGGAGCTGTGCTTTAGTTCATTGTGAAACAGATGTGCTGTGGGAAACACACACACACAGTTTGAGAATTGTGTAGTGATTATAGTGTTGAACAGGTTAAACAAGTTTTGGCGAATTGCATGTCAGGATTTCTTGTTTAACACTCCGAGAGAACGACAGTGCCTCAGTGTTTACATGCTGAATACTGCAAATTTCTCATTAACCTTAATCTCACAAAACGTCATCTCATTTTCTCTAAATGGCTTAACAGTAGAACAATTATAATTTTACAAAAATTACAATTTTTTCCAAACAATTCAACAACTAACTCACTGACTAAACAACTCAACAATTAACATACTCGACTGTCCTGACCCACCAAGACAAATAACTGAGTTTGTCTTGTTTACCCACTGACTAACCAAATCAACTGACCAACTGACTTGTCCCACCAACAACCGGACAACTGACTGACTGACCTGACCCACCAACAACCAATCAGCTGGCTGAACAACGGATACCTCACCGACTAACCCAAAAATTAGCTCACAAACAGGCCAACCAGCTTAACAACTAACCAAACTGCTGACTGACCAGCTGACCAACCCACCAACCAACCTTCCCACTCACCAGTTCACCAACCAACTGACAACTGACTAAACATCCAATCTACACACTGTCCAACCAACCTAGTGACCAAACAACCCATCAAATAACTGACCCACTTAACAAAACACTCACCAAATAACTGACCCAGTGACCAAACAGCTAACACATCCATCAGACAACCCACCAACCCACCAAAATAACTAACTGACTCAACAACTAACTTACCAAGAGACATAACTAACCAACAAACAACTGTACCACTGAAATAAAAATAACACAGACCGCAGATTTGAAACATAAAGACCAACTGAATAGAACAGAATATAATGTTCAAGAATTCCCTCAAAGAATCACACACAAACACATTGCTGTTTCGTTTTATAACACAAGGAAGTGTGAGAAGAATATTCCTTGGTCATGTGCTTACATGCACTGCTTCCTGTTTCCAGTGAAAAAGAGTTTGGAGAAAAAAGCTAAACATTCACGTTTTCATCGCTTGCAAAAGAGAAATGACAAAATGATATCAGCCATCAGCCAATCTCACGCTGTCCTGGACAAACGTCCTGGAGAGGGAACACACCCTCACTACGACATTATTTACTATGACATTAGTTATTCCAAATAACTTATCTGACTGGCCTGACCCACCAACAACTGACCAAGTGACAAAGCCAAGAACCACCTGACTCACTGGCTAACTCGATAACTATCCAACAACTAACTCACCTATCAACCAAACAGCCTGTGTGATAAGTATTTGGTATGCTAATTCACTAGCAGAGTAAAGTAACCCAGCTCCACTGGCTATGATGTAATGATGGGGCCATAGTAGTAAAGTCCAATTTGTAAATGCTTTACTGCTCATGTTTATAAACTGCTTTCTCCATTTAGTAACAGGAAACTTGCAGCAAATGAGTTAATGCTCATAAAATGAACTTTACCAGTGTGTGTTGGAAACAGAAATCGGTACCTCAAGTACTGGTCCAGCTCCTAAGATGGTCCTCTCCACACCACTGGTGCACCCCTTCCGGCTCAGTGCAGTCAGACAGTGGATGAGGAAGTTGGTGCTCTGCGTTTTCCCCGAGCCACTTTCTCCAGAGATGACAATGCACTGATTGGTCTGTTTGCTCAGCATGGCATGGAATGCAGCATCCGCTATAGCGAAGATGTGAGGATCTTCTTTCCCTAGAATGCAATTCTCGTATCTTTGCAGATATTTGGGGTTGTAGATGGGAAGGAACTTGAAGGGATTGATGGTGATGAGGATGTTACTGGCATATGTGTAGATTTGGTTCTTGTAGAACCGACAGCGTAGAGTTTCTAGAATAGTGGCCTCGTTAAGCACAGTGAGGCTGCACAGATCCTTCACGTCTTCATGCCGGGGTGTGAGAAAGTCCTGCACAGTGCCATACTGCCCTGATGTGTCCTGTTTGCCCTCCTGAAAGGTGAAATGATAACTCTGACTTTCCTCATGTCCCTGAGGCCAAAGCAGCAGGCAGTCCACAGGACAGTCGTTCTTCCGGAGGATGTGTTTGTCCCCTGCGTGTCCCCTCACCTCCATCAGCTCGTACATCCGGGACAAGTCTAGTTCAAGCAGCTCAGCGATGTGCTGCACCACCAGGGCTGCCGTGGTTCCCTTTCGCACCCTGACTGTGCAGGATGAACGTGTACTGAGGGACGGACTCACATGAATCTTCAGTATGTAGGACACGCCTGTGGAGCTTTTGCTCTCTGGGATGCTCATTGTGACACTTGAAAACACACCACATGTCACACAGCACCTACAGAATGGAGCAGGAGTTTGAGTTTGTGTGTGTGTGTGTGTGTGTGTGTGTGTGTAAGGGAGTGGAGGGTGTGAGGAGAGGGAGGGAATGCAAAAAAGGAGAGGTGAAAATAGAGTGCATGTTCACACTTGTACTGATTGAACTAGGAAGTGCCAAGCTGGAACATCTCTCGCGCTTTAAAAAAACATTTTTACTTAATCAATCAGTCAACAAACAAACAAATAAAGTGTGGATTATGAAATCAACACGAATAATATTTGCATTTGCATCTGTGTAATTCAGGTGTAAACAGGTGTAAAAAGTAAAATACCCGTTTGCACTGAGATTAACAAACTTGAGCAGAGCCACTCTGAAATAAAATTCACATGCACGCTTAAATTTTTAATTTTATATTGTAATTTACGATTAATTTGACAAGTCTCTTACCTGCTTTAATCTGCCTCATTCCATCACGACACATATCTATACTTAGGGTTAAAAGCCACTTGCCCTTCTTCCTCAGCGGCTCCAGTAAAACTTGGTCAGCGGAAGAACACAGCTCACCTGTCCTGTAAACAAAATCAAAGCGAGAGGTCGAACTGCAAAAAAAATACATCCGCGATAGGGAATAACACCTCTGCAATCTATAAACCGCAGGTTTAAACCTTGCTCACACAGGACTCTGAGCTCCACACTGCTATCTTACTTCCTAGCTTTTTCACTATCCAGCCATCCCCGCCCTGTGGACCGCCAAGCGGCCCAAAACACAGAGAGATCGCGGCACTGCCGTAAAGCCGGGATTTTATTATTACTTTTCGCACTGAACGAGATCCTGATAAACTTACGGCTGAATTCTATAACAGTCTGAGTGATAATGTGTATGACGATGAAGATCCTCTAAAGTTACAACTGCAATTAAAGAATATTGCTTTGTTCTTCTCACGTCATCAGTTTGATCCAGACTCATGCACAAGGGTGCAGTTCTCTATTTATTCATTTCATGTTTCATTTCATTTCATGTATTGAAAATGCTTTTTCTCTGACCCAGGTGCATATTTCTAAACGTTTTATCCCTTTATTTAATCTGAGTAATCTTAATTATAATCTTAATCATGAACCACTTTTTTCCTACACAATGTGGGATATTAAGCAGTCCAATACAATTAATGCTGCGTCATCTTACATAAAAGTAAAAGTATCTGAGCAAAGTATGTAGTTATTTACTACAGTCAACCACAGAAAATGCTCTTTGATACATTTCACTTCATCTCTGAGCACAATACTCTTATATATACATACATACACGTTTCTACCAGCTATATTGATAGTTAGATTTTTGATTTTGGATGGAGTGCCCTGTTAATACTGTTATTCTTATTATTTATTATTCAAATAAACCATAAAAGTGATTTTCTGGAATATTTAACATTCACTGATAGGAGAGAAGAAAATGAAGGCTAGCTAGTTATGATGGAAACATCTTGCTATCTATTGGTTGTCTGAAGTTTTTCATATTCAGCAACATTATCTGACATTTTGAATCCTTGATTGCATGAACTGGAACTAGCTAGTTAGAAAGTAATTAAGCATTCTTGCTAGCTATTGGTTGGCTACAGGTAGAATTTAAAAACAGATAAATTGATGTCTAGCTTTGTATATGGCCCTGTTGGTGTTCCATACAGTAATTACGTCACAGTTCACGGCACACCTGAACTTAACTACAGATAAAGTGGTTTAGTTTTAAAACATGTAAAATATGTGCTGGTCCAGTTTAACCGTTTATACATATCATAACACTCCTCTGTCCTCTGCTTCATTACACATTAAGGTTAATAACACAGCATGAATAATTAATAGGTGTGTTAAATGTACAGGAAATCATGAATATTTAATGCCTTAAATGTGAAAGTTCCAAAGTACTCTAAATTCGACATGCATAAATAATTAAATATACAAATTGCTTAGATATAGAAATTAATGTGCAACTAATGTACAGTTTATTTCATTTAATATAAGTATAAATAACAGTGTGTTCTGACTGGCTGGCAGCAGTCCTGGCCACACCCACACCTTCTACATAAATTTATTTCTATTACATCAATGTTTATACGTTATATATTATTCATTACACCCAGGTACAAACACACACATACACACACATGTTGTGTAACTGCAGGTTGTAAGTTTACAGATTTCTATAAAGCTGCATTGTGACAATTTCTAATACTAAGAGTAACACAAATAAAACTGAACTGAATATACATATCAATTTACATGCCAATACTAACGATTATACTAATGATGATGATGATGATGAAGCTGATGCAATTCAATTTAATATAGAACTTTTAACAATGGACACTGTCACAAAGCAGCTTTACAGAAATATATAAATACCTGATATGAAATTTAAATTTATAAATGTATCCCTGATAAGCAAGCCAGAAGTGAAGGTGGTGAGGAAAACTCCTGAAGAGGGCATGAGGAAGAAATCTTGAGAGGAACCAGACTCAAACGGGAATCCATCCTCATCTGGGTGATTATAAATCATTACTCTTCAAGAGCTGCACACTACAGAGTCTCACACTGCTGAGTGCATTGGGAAGATCTTCACTATGTACATTAGGGTCATTCTGATTTCAGCTGAGTTTTATCTTTAAGTCTATAATATCCAGGTAAAGTTATCCACTGTATAATGAATGAGACTTGCACATCATTTTTAGCAAGACTGTCCAAATGAGAAGATCCACAATCATCTTTAGGGTGCCTGTGTGGTACCATCCACATGAATCTCATGATGATCTTTAGGCTGTCCATGTGGGGCCATCCTTAGCAGCAGTGAGTGATTGTTAGGTGATGGAGGCTCCAAGCAGAAATGGGGCATCAGGCAATACTAACTATGACAGCATAGCTAAAAGTTTTATTTATAAAGCACATTTAAATTCAGCATTGCACTGACCAAAGTGCTGAACAAAACCAATACAACAAATTCTAAAATAGAATAAAAAAACAACAAAAATAATAATAAAACAATAATATTAACAACAATGACAACAGTACACAATAAGTTAAAAGCCTGGAAAAGCAATAGAATAAAAATGTGTCTTAAGTCTAGACTTGAAAATAGAAAGAGAAGAGGCACTCCTAATGTCAGGTGGCAACTGATTCCACAGACGTGGAGCAGCGACCGCAAAGGCTCTGTCTCCTTTTGATTTAAGTCGAGACTGAGGCACATGTGATAGAGCTTTATTAGCCGACCTGAGAGACCTGGGCATTGAATGCAAATGAATAAGATCAGAAACATAAGATGGGGCTTGTCCATTAAGAGCTTTGAAAACTAGTCTTAAACTGAATTCTAAAAAATACAGGAAGCCAATGAAGGGACGCTAAAACGTATCCTAAATGAAATAGGATCATGTTTTTTGGTGCCGGTTAACAGTCTAGCCTCCCCATTCTGAACCATCTGCAGCCGTGCCAAAGACGTTTGAGGAAGACCAATATATAACGAATTACAATAAACCAGGTGTGAATGTCTTTTTCCAGATCGTGAAAGGAAAGTGACGATTTAAGTCTGGAGATGATTCTCAGCTGGTAATAACTGTTTTTAACAACTGAGCCAATTTGTTTTTTAAGACAAAGCTCATAGTCAAAGATAACACTTATTTTTTTTTTGCATGAGACTTATAGAGTATGGAGTGAGGTTTTCTAAGTTCCCAACAACAGAATTTCTGGTTTTAGAGGGACCAAAGAGAATTACCTCAGTTTTATCATTGTTGAGCTGACGGAAGTTATTTGACATCCAGCATTTTATTTCCTCCAGACAGTCAATGAGAGGCTGCAGAGAATCTCGAGATTTTAAAGTAAGATACAGCTGAAAATCATCTACATAAAAGTGAAAAGAGATTTTATATTTCCTTATGATATTACCAAGTGGAAGCATATACAACTTAAAGAGCAATGGCCCTAAAATGGACCCCTGAGGGACTCCATAAAGAAGAGAGGCAGATGATGAGATAAACTGTCCAACAGACACTGAAAATGACCTGGAATTGAGATAAGACTCAAACCAGGGAAGTGCTGTACCCTTTATGCCCACCCAATGTTCAAGGCGAGACAAAGGGATATTATGAGCTACTGTATCAAAAGCGGCACTCAGTGGCATTATCACCAGAATCAACCGACAGTAACAAATTATTCAACACTTTTAACAAAACTGTTTCAGTGCTGTGGTGGGTAGTAAAACATGATTGAAAAGATTCAATTATATGGTTGGAAATTAAGAAAGGATGTAACTGTGACAGGACAACTCTTTCCCGAACTTTTGAAAGAAATGGGAGGTTTGAAATAGAACGATAGTTATTCAAGCAATTAATATCGGCATTGGGTTTTTTAAGCAATGGCTATACAACTGCACGCTTCAAAAACGCAGGGACAGTGCCAGAAACTAAACAAGAGTTGATAATTACTTAAATACTAGGACCAATTGTATCAAAAGCCCCTTTAAGAAGGTCAGAGGGAACAGCATCATGAGGCGAAGTTGAAGATTTTGTCTGCATCACTAAGTCCCTTAACTCAGAAAGAGACACTGAAGAGCTGAAAACTACACAAAGTAGCTGTAGAAACTGAACAGTCAACCAAGGAACTAAAACTAAGAGGATCAAATGAGGATCGAATACCAGCAATCTTTTCAATAAAAATTTCAAAAATCTCTCACAAATATCTGGTGATTGTTCTACTTCATACGAGAATGGGGGATTAATTATTGAGTTTATAGTGCTAAATAAAATTTTAAGGGTATGAGAATATTTATTAATAGTATCAGAAAAAGTAAAAAGTAAAAAGCTCTAGCTATTTTGCTGCCTTCTGAAAATTCACGAGGGATTCTCGGAAGATTTCAACAGAGAAATGATCTTTTTTCCAATGCCGCTCTACTTTCCGATAGATCTGTCTAAGCAAATGAGTGGAATCATCCAGCCATGGTTGCAATTTAAATTTTGGATCTTTGAATTTCAGAAGAACTGTAGAATCTACGATATCTAAACAGAACTAATTAAAGAGACACTGTAGACACTTCATTACTATGAAACATACCTGAATACTGATTTGCAGTGAGAGAATTTATGCAACGTGAATAGAAACCTGTTTTTATAGTACCCCGAAGGCTAGATAGGGTGACATTAAATAGAGTCCAGAGTGTGGCCAAGTACATGTGTAGCATTTTCTATATGCTGAGTAAAACCAAAAGAATCCAAAACATGGGTAAACTCAGCAACCATGGGCTTTCCAGGACAGCAGACATGAATATTAAAATCACATAAAATTAACAGACAATAATATGATGTGACAATATGAGAAACAAAAATCCTTATCTGGCTTTGGGGGCCTGTAAACCAAAACATATAACAACGGAGTGGTAGCAGAATCGTCTCGGGTTACTTGACTGTAACCCTGTTCCCTGAAAAAGCGGGAAAGAGATGCTGCGTTTCGTCTCGGGTTACTTGACTGTAACCCTGTTCCCTGAAAAAGCGGGAACGAGATGCTGTATTTCAATAACGCATATAGGAACATTCTTTGTTCGACCGGTTATGAAGCAAGTATGCCAAACACGCCAAAAATTGGCTTAAATAACCTCGGTGGGCGACGCTGATGACGTGCACCTGCAGGTTATAAATAGACGTGAAACGGACATACCCTCAGGTTAAACCTTGTCTGAGGAGACACCCTGTCACGTCAACAATGCAGCATTGAGGCACAGCATCTCGTTCCCGCTTTTTCAGGGAACAGGGTTACAGTCAAGTAACCCGAGAGGATTCTGCTACCACTCCGTTGTTATGTGTTTTGGTTTACAGGTTTCAATAATGCATAAGGGAACGAGAATACTAACACTGCCGCACTGGAAGTGTCTGGACCCCTCAGGGTTGTGTAGTGTGTGCGCACATGCACTGAAGAGGTCTCAGACATGACTCTGGGATGTTGACTCAAGGACACTCAAGCCCGGAGTAACATAGACATCCAAACTATAGAATCTGACAAATGTGTGCGGAGAGGACCAGCCTGCCGCACCACACACTTGCTGCAAGGGGACATCTCTTGCCAAAGCCATAGAAGATGCTACCCCCCCCTGGTTGAATGGGTTGTTGAATTACTCCTTGAGGCAAAGCTTGACCATGCGCCTCGTAAGCTAGGGCAATAGAATCCCTCACCCAATGTGACATAGTTTGCTTAGTGGCAGCTGTCCCCCAGTTGTGGCCCCCATAGCATATGAAAAGCTGCTCCGACATACGCCACTGGCTAGTGCAGTGGATGTAAATCTGAAGTGCATGTACTGGACACAGTAAGTGAAGTCTTTCTTGCTCTGGTGTCATGAACGGCGGAGGGCAGAAGGCTTCAAGAATGACTGGATGTATGGTCAAGAATGGAACCTTTGGAAAATAATTAGGGTGAGGATGCAAAATAGCTTTGACTAGCCCAGGGGCAAAGTCTAGGCAGGTGGTGAGGCTGACAGAGCCTGCAAATCCCCAGTTCTTTTCAGAGAAGTAACAGCCATTAGAAAAACCATCTTTAGGGTCAGAAACTGGAGAGGCGCTGACTCTAGTGGTTTGAAAGGGGTGTCAACCAGACCCTCGAGCACTATAGGCAAGTCCCACAAAGGGACTGTCGCCCTATGGGCGGCCTCAACCGCTTAGCTTCACAAATGAAGCGGGCAACTAGAGGGTGCCTTCCCACAGAAACCCCATCAATCAGAGCATGGAAAGCCGAAATAGCAGCCACATAGACTCAGGCACATGTCCTGAGAGTACCAGGACATGTGCCTGAGGACAGTTTCTCTTGCAGAAACCCCAGCACTGAAACAATTTGGCAGTGAACTGGGTCTGCATGGTGTGCCATACACCAACTTTCAAAAACACACCATCTGAGGGCATAACTTCTCCTAGTGGAGGGAGCCCTAGCACTTAGAATAATCTCTACTACATCAGCTGGAAGCCCAGCATCTCTTAGTTGGTCCCCCTCAGGGGCCAGACATGAAGGTTCCAGAGCTCGGGCCGGGGATGAAAGACTGTCCCCTGTGCCTGAGAGAGAAGATCCCTCCTGACTGGAATCTCCCACGGCGAGCTATCGAGGAGGGATATTAGATCTGAGAACCACACTCTGGTTGGCCAATGGGGCGCTATCAGTAAGAGGCAAAACCCTTGTTGACGAACCTTGGCCAGGACTCCTGGGAGCAGAGCGATCAGGAGAAATGCGTAAAGATGCAGTCTGGGCCATGTATGGGCCATCACGTCCAGACCCAGGGGAGCTGGAGGAGTCAAAGTGAAGTAGAGGGGACATTGTGTTGTCTCCTATGAAGCAAAGAGTTCCACCTCTGCTTCGTAAAATCTTTCCCAGATTTGACTGACTACTTCGGCGTGGAGTTTCCATTCCCCGTCAGTCACAGCTTGTCTGGACAGCAAGTCTGCTCCCACATTCATAGTCCTGGGGATGTAAATCGCCCTGAGGGACAGGAACTTGTCCTGTGCCCAAAGCAGAACCATCTGCGCTAGCCTGTTTAGACGGTGTGAACGCAGTCCGCCTTGGCGATTTATGTAAGAGACTACTGCAGTGTTGTCCACCTGCACTAGGACATAGTAGCCTCTTAACTGCTGGAGGAAGTATTTCAGGGCCAGAAATAGAGCCATCATTTCGAGGCAATTGATGTGCCAGTCGAGAAGACGACTTCTCCAGATCCCCTGGGCTGGATGGCCATCTAAGACTGCACTCCAACCCGTGAGGGAAGCGTCTGTCATTAGCATCTTGCAACAACAACACGTGCCTAGAGTGGGCCCCAAAGTCAGAAACTGGGGTCTGAACCACATAGATAGGGTACAAAGCCCCTGGCGCGTAACCCTCATTTGCCTCTGGGGATTGGCCCTTGGATGAAATCCTCTGGCTCTGAGCAACAACTGAAACGATCTCATATGCAGGAGGCCCAAAGGTATCACCATGGATGCAGCTGCCATGAGACCTAGAACCCTTTGAAAGTAATGAACTGTAACTTTCTGGCCTAGCTTGATGTTCTTTAGGGTGTTTAGAATGGACTCAACATGTGCAGGAGACATCTGTGCCCACATCGTGATTGAATCCCATACAACCCCCAAATACGTTGTCTTCTGAGCAGGAGAGAGAACGCTTTTCCTGGCATTGAGTCTCAATCCCAGAGAACCGAGATAAGCCAGGACGACATCCCGATGTCGAAGCGCTCCTGATACTGAGCCAAAATCAGCCAGTCGGTTTTTTTTATGCATTTTGTGTATTTGTGGGGCGACAAGGCTAGGCCGAATGGAAGAACCTGATACTGGTAAGCTTCGCCCCTGAAAGCAAACCTCAGGAACTTCCTGTGTTGTGGCAAGATCTCTATGTGAAAATATGCATCCTCGAGATCGATCTTCACAAACCAATCGCCTGATTGGATCTGAGACACAATCGTCCTGATTGTCAACATTTTGAACTTGTATGTTCTGAGGTAGCGGTTCAACCTGCGAAGATCTAAAATTGGATGCAACCCCCCATCTTTTTTGGGAACCAGAAAGTACCGGCTGTAATAGCCTGACTCTCTGTCTGGCTGGGGAACACATTCTATGGCCCCTTTGTCCAGCAAAGCTTGCAATTCCTGTGGCAACAAATGTGCTCGTTTCACGGAAGTGGAGACCACGCCGTTGAAATGCGGAGGACGATATACAAACTGAAGCCTGTAGCCTTTCCCTACAGTCCTTTCTACCCATGGAGAGATATTTGGCAGTAGCTTCCACGCTGCCAGTTTCTCTGAAACGGGCACTAGTTTTGACACTTGGCTCTGTCGGGGGGATGTTAGACGTCCGGTGTCCTGAAACATGACAGGAGGCAACCGAACACGTAACATTCCGCTGGAGACCGCTGCTCCCTGAAACACCAGTGGTGGCAGAGATTGTACAGTGGCCCCCTGAGGGTGCCAGGAAGGAGCCTCTACTCTCTGTTGGAACTTTTTGTGCCCCTTCCTGGGGGGGCACACCCCATGGTCCCGGGTGGTTGACCCTCAGGACTTCTTCCTCTTGGACGAAATGATCGTCCTCAGATCCAGCCTCTTGCTGGGCTGCTGAGAGCGGCTCCCCAGTTCCTACGAGGGGGCGCACGGCTCACCAGACTCTCCTTCTGTGACTCTCGCTGCAGAGATCTCGTCATGGAGATTTGGAAAAAAAGGGAGAGATCGATGTTGGGATTTCTCCCCTTGGCCACCGAACAGAAATCTGTCATCCAACTTGGAGTGCCTGGGGTTCTCTTGCTCTTGTGGCCAGTCCAATTTAAGCCTGGCCACAGAGTTAGTCACCACCTCCAGCAATTCCTCAAACGCTCTGTCATCCCGTGTGGGACGCTCAGAGGTGGCGCTCTCCGCTTCCTTTTTGGCAGAAGCAAGAGAACCCGCGTCCTCGGCTCGCTCTGAAGAAGCGCCGGGGCACGCTTCAGCAGCGAGGGAGGAGACATTGCGATCTGGGGAGAGCACGCAAGAGAGAGGAGGCTCACGCACTCCTCGTCTCTCAGCGAGCTCGAAATGTGAGCCCCACGATCTCAATGCTGACGCAGAGGCTCGGCAATCCTGAAAGAAAGCGAGCCTTGAGCGGAGCACTCCAATAGGAAGTGACTCGCAGCGCTCACACTCAGCGTCCTCGAGGGCACAAGCTGCGTGCTCTTCCCCAAGGCACGCCAAGCAATAATCATGTGGATCGTCTTCAGGGATTACTCCTGGCATCTCCTTTTTTTCCTTTTTCTTTATTAAATAAAGAAACAACGCAAAAACACACACACATGCGGTCTCTGAAGACAAAAAAACCTGAGGGTATGTCCGTTTCACGTCTATTTATAACCTGCAGGTGCACGTCATCAGATGGCATCACCCACCGAGGTTATTTAAGCCAATTCTTGGCGTGTTTGGCACACTTGCTTCACAACTGGCCGAACAAAGAATGTTCCCATATGTGTTACTGAAATGCAGCATCAAGAGTAGATTTTGATAGGGAACTATCAGAACACATTGAGATTCAAAAGTAGAAAAGATCCAGACAGAGACAGGCCGAGATTTAAACCAGTTTCTAAAAACCATAGCCGCTCCACCTCCTTTTCCAACACATCTTGGAGTGCTGATAAAAAAAAACAGTTTAAAGGACAGAGCTCACCTGCTCCAGCCCAGTTCTCAGTTAAAAATAAGAAATCCAATTTGTGGCTAGTAAAAGTCATTCAAAATAAAAGTGTTATTAGCCACAGATCTGGCATTAACCAAGGCCATTTTAATGTGGGAGATGACAGTATGTGTTTGTGATTGATGGATATACTTCAATGATTTAATAATTCAAAGATTCACACCCCTGCTTCGGACGCGCAGAAGCAGAAAAAGCACAGATAGGCAGAGTGCTGGAAAGATTTTTAAAAACAGACGAGATAGACAGTCTAGTAAGGACTCTGGCTGCTGCATTCTGCACCAACTGGAGCTTGTTTATTCACCTTTCACTATTCACTATTTTAACACATTACAATAATTCAACCTAGAGGTAACAAAAGCATGACCTAATTTTTCACTTCACATTATATTTTTTATCTTAGCAATATTTCTGAGATGAAAGGACGCTGGAAGTAATATTATCTACATGAGCTTCAAATGAAAGACTGGAGTCAATAATCACCAAGGTCCTTTACTGCTGTGCATGATATAACTGAAAGGTCACCCAGAGTTATTATGTAATCAGAAAGCTTACTTCTAGCTGCCTGTGGTCCTAGTCAAGTACATCTGTCTTGTCAGATGTAAGAAAGTAGTAAGTAGAAGGAAGTTAATAAGCATCCAGTGTCTAATGTCTTTTACACATTCCTCAACTTTATTAAGCTGGTGTCTTTCATTTGGCTTTGCTGAAACAATTGTGTGTCATCAGCATAACAGTGGAAGTTAATACCATATATAAGTAGCATATATAGAAAAAAAAGCAGTGGGCCTAAAACAAAACCTTGTGGAACACCAAACTTTACCTTAGCATGCAGAGAGAAGTCACCATTTACATTCACAAACTGATAATCAGTCAAATAAGACCTGAGCCAGAAGAGGGCCTTTCCCCAAACTCCAACATCATTTTCTAGTCTATCAAGGAGAATAGTATGATCAGTGGTGTCAAAAGCTGCGCTAAGGTCAAGCAACACAAGCAAGGAGACACAACCCTGATCAGAGGCCAGTAGTAGGTCATTTACCACTTTAACCAGCAGTGTATCCGTGCTATGATGAGTCCTAAATCCTGAAAATAGATTTCATGAATGTTAAACCTATGTACAGCAAGTATGAGCATAACTTCCTTTTGTAGGTTGTATCTTTATCTCTTAGAGATAACGAGGAGGTTTGATATTGGCCTATAGTTGGACAGATGATGGGGTCGAGGTTAGGTTTTCTAATGTGGGGTCTGATAACTGCTAGTACATAGCTAGTGTTAAGAGAGGAATTGATTATTTTTAATAGAGATTCGATTGCATCTGGTAGTATCTCTTTGATTAAATGTGTAGGTCAAATGAGATGAATTCATGTCCAAGTTTTTCTGTGATGCCTAGAATATCCTTATAAATCCTTATAAATAACATTGACACTTCTGCCTCTGCAAGTTAGACAAGGGTGGTGTATATAACTATATCCTCGGGGGACTATTTGCATTTCATGCTAAGTGCTCATTTGGTCTAACCCAATTTTCTGTTAAACACAATACATTAAACTCCTGATCAGTAATAGTTTAATTTAGAATAAGTGCTTTAGATGTAAGATATCTTTGCAGTCCAAGCCCAAGGTGGTGGCTGTGCATTCAGTTTGATCTAAGTTTATGTTAATTAGGTGATGATCATGATGTTCATGATGATAATGTTTTTGGTGATGATGATTTGGTGAATTTAGATCCTGACTCAGTTATGAAGATGTGTGTAAAGATTGTTGGGTCATTTTGCTGCAGTGAACACTAGGTGGGAGTGTTGGTATACGCTGTACTACAGCACGCTGCTCTTGTGTTCCTTTACAGTTCTAACAGAAAAAGTCAGGTCCGTTATTTTAGCAATATTACTGCTGTCTCCTTTACTTCCACTTGGTCATCATTTCTCAGCTCCAGTGAAGTTCAATAAACTTCATTATCAGAACTCTCACAGAGTGACAGGATTTGTGTTGATGATAATTCAACTGATGCTGCACTCTCAGAAATAAGGGTATACTATAAAATATTAAACTTCACTATATTTAGTTTTGATCACTGTTACATTATATATATATATATATATATATATATATATATATATATATACACATACAT
>CM074948.1:22022287-22036042 GCA_037577455.1 Pangasius macronema | reverse complement strand
AGATGCTTATATATATATATATATATATATATATATATATATATATATATATATATATATATATATAATATGTGTGTTTGTGTGTGTGTGTGTGTGTGTGTGTGTGTGTGTGTGTGTGTGTGTGTGTGTGTGTGATCTCAGAGTGGAAATGAAGTCCAAAGTTCACTTTAACCACATTTTATAAATACATGAGAAACAGACCGCTAGTTTCCATGGCTTCTGTTTTTATTACCTAGCAACAAATAATATAAACAAATAAAGGATACAGCTCGTTTACAGAGTAACAGTATTGTAACAGTACTGTTTTTATTACCTAGCAACAAATAATATAAACAAATAAAGGATACAGCTTGTTTACAGAGTAACAGTATAAATGTGACGTTTGCTCACGGTGCTATTAATACAGAACACTTTCAGTCATGTGAAATGAAATCCTGCTGCTCAATACATGCGCACGCGCACACACACACACATGCTTGCCATTACAACAATCCAGTAGGAAGCTACATGTCTTCATCTCAACCACCATCTCCACCTCTATTTCCATCTACACCTCCTACTCAACCAATATCTCCACCTCCATCTCCAACTCAATATCCACATCCACCTCCATCTCCTTCACCACCTCCATTTCCACCACCACCTCTATATCCAACTCCATCTCTATCTCCAACTCCATCTCAACGACCATCTCCACCTCCATCTCCATCTCAACCACCATCTTTGTCTGCACATCCATCTCTACCTCCATCTCCACCACCACTTCCATCTCTATCTCAACTACCACCTCCATCTCCACCTCCATCTCCATTTCCATCTCAATCACCATCTCCACCTCCAACTTGATCACCACCACTACCTCCGTCTCGATCTCCACCACCACCTCTAAATCCAACTCCATCTTTATCTCCACCTCCATCTCAACCACCATCTTTGTCTGCACATCCATCTCCACCTCTATCTCCATCTCCACCTCCAGCTCCACCAGCATCACCATCTTCATCTCCACCAATATCTCCATTCTCAGGCCACATCTCCATCTGACCCCACTCATTTACTTCTTTCTCCATGTCCTACTCCATTCCTCCATCATTGTCCACTGTCTTTCCAGTCCTGATCATTCCTCCTCTCCATTATCACCTTAGGCATTGTCTCCATCTCCATCATCACCACATCTCCAGTCTCTCTCTTCATCTCTGTATATGACTCATTATCTGTCCCCATCTCTGTCTTCACCCTGATCTCGGTAACCCGTCTCCATCCTCACAGTCTCATTACACAGAGATGCCTCATCTGTCAATTTGCTTCATTGTTAGAAGTGTACTGATATCAGTAAAAACGATCAAAGTGAATCAGTGAATCAGTGAGTCAGATAGATTTAGAAGATAGCCTAGCATAAACTCTGTTTCACTGCTCTGCAATGTAAAATATTCTATTGCTATGTGAAATAAATACATAATAAACACTGTGTGGCAAAATAACTGATGCTGGGGTGGTGTGATGAAGTGGAGTTACTGTTACCACCCTGACATTGATTATTTTCTTATAACAGCAGGTCCCCAAGTGTTTCATTCCTCTTACACCACAGCAATTTATCAACAATTATTATTTTTTTATTTATTAAGAAGGACACATCATACTTTTTATCCATTTTAGTTACATTTTATGTTGTCAAATGTCAAAAGTGAAACAAATTAGTTCCTGTTGTTATTTAAGTTATAGCAGTTATAAACAGTTGTTCCCTTACCAGCCTCTCTTTTTTTTCGCTCTCTTGAAGTTAATAAGACAAAAAAAATGCAGCTTGTCATTTTACAGAGAAACTGCAAAACTCCTCTGTCCTGAAGATATCAGAAAACTTAAAGTTATAGCCACACCTCTGACTGTTACAAAACAGACTCCTTCCATAAATGTTAAATAAATTACAGAAAACTTCACCACATCAACGATTACACGTTTTTAATCCGTTTATGTGGAGTATCTGCTGTTCAAGTCCCTGTGAATGAGCTGTTATTATAGAAATTATAAAGTATTAGAATGAGTGCATTAATATAAACCTGTGATTTGCAGCTGCACTACTGTCAGAGCTGCTGTTATAGAAAATTAATCAACACCTGATGACCAATCATAATCCAGAGTTCAACAGAGTTGTGGGGAAATGCAAAATGATAAATGAAGTCGAATAGAAATAAAGATGATTATGTGACGTTAAGAACAGCAGAGAAACCTAGAAAGAAAAAACATACAGAGAGATAGAGAGGGGGACAGACAGAGAGACATACACACAGAGAGACAGAGTGAATGGGTGTTCTGTACTAATATGGAGATTCTAGGCGGAGTGTGTGGAGGTTGTACATTTTCTCTCGCTCTCACACTGTAAACTCCCATCACTGAACTCACACTGAATAAGACATACTCTCTTACACACACACTTTTACACAAAGCACTTTCACAGATACACAGTCCAAGCTCAGAGACTCCACGAGACAAGGAGAAGTTCAGAGCAGGTAACACATGTTTACTTTTATTTTTCATCCCTCTTTCAATGAAACAGTGAGAAAATGAAGTGATTCACTGTTGTGAGTTTTTTTTAACTTTTAGTTTTTTTCTGTTTTTTTTTTTAAAGAGTTTTTTTTTTTTTTACTGTGTGTGGGTGTGTTTTCTGTAGTTTCTGAAATGTTTGCATTTATCAGTGTGTTATAAACAGCTTTTTAATTTGGTGATGAACAGTTAAAACACTTTATAAACACAGATTAGGTAGAGGGGAAAATGTGTGTAAGTACACTGTGCAGGGTGGGGCTGGAATACACACCCCCATACACACACACACACACACACACACACACAACACACACACACACACACACACACACACACACACACACACACACACACACAGGTGGCTGTTAGGTGATTTCATTTCTAGAAGCTAAAAGAAATTTTTGAATTTTCATTTCCTGAAATGTGGACTGAAAGTCGGAATGACAGAATAACAGAATTATCACGATTAATGATGCGTGCAGTAACTATGGAGCTAAGGAGAGAGAGAGAGAGAGAGAGAGAGAGAGAGAGATGATGATGAGAGCGAGAAAATGGAAAGAGAAATAAAAATAGAAAAAAGATGGAGTAAAGAGATTTGAATAGAGTGAACCAGAAAGAGGGAAGAAAGACAGAAGTGTGCGTGTAGTTGCATGTGTATTCATATGTGTAATCGTGTGTGTAATTGTGTATGTAGTCATGTGTGTAGTTGTGTGTGTAGTTGTGTGTATACAGTAGTTGTTTGTATAGTTGTGTGAACTTGTGTGTCTAGTAGTGCATGTAGTTGTGTGTGTAGCTGTATGTTTAGTCATGTATGTAGATGTGTGTATGGTTGTGTAGCACAGTGGGTATTTACTGCTCTGAACTGTGTGTAATGACATTAGTGTGTAATGAGTGCTGGTGCTGTGTGTGAACTCTAAGTGTACTGATGATTTTAATAATTTGAGGTTGGAAAATCAGCTTAAGCAGCTATGTAACCTTACACTGAATACAGCCTAGAGAGACAGGGGAGAGAGACAGATGGAAAGAGACAGAAACAGAGAGAGAGAGAGAGAGAGAGAGAGAGAGAGAGAGAGAGACACACACACACACACACACACACACACACACACACAGAGAGAGAGAGAAACAGTGAGACAGAGAGAGGTGGAGAAGGAGAGCAGGATTGAAATTAGTAAATTAATTCCATCATGGAAAACACGAGGCACTCTCCCGCTCTGTTTCACTTTTGTCTGTTTCTCTCTCTCATGGGTGAGGCTGTAAATCCTTTAGTCCCCTCAACACACACACACACACACACACACACACACACACACACACACACACACAAGCATACACATATCCTGACCAATCACTAGTCTCTTCCTAAACACATGTTCCAGGGCCTCCATTTATTCATCCATCATTCACACCAACCACCTCCCCCTAGTGCACCCGTCTCTCTCTCTTTCTCTCTGTTTGTGGGGATCCTCAGCATCTGGAACTCATTAGTAAACTGGAAACTCTGAGCCACAGTTGGGTGAGAGAGCATTGGTAACTGAAAGAGAGAGAGGGAGGAAGGGTGAGTCATAAGCAGTGAGCAGGGTGAGCAGTGAGTCATGGCTCAGTTATTTCAGCCTTTGTTTAGAGTTTAAGGCAGAAGGACGTGTAAGAATTCCCCCTCTCAATGTCCATACCTGGAGACGCACATTCTTTCACTCTCGCACTCACATTTTTCACTCTATGCTAGATTTATTACCATTAGAACATTACATTATTCTGCAGCTAAAAGCATTTGAATCACTATAACATCATACACATGATGTTTACATACGGATCTATTCATCAATATCCCTTCGTTTTATCCTCCTATTTCTCTCTATCAACTGTTTCTTTGTCTATCTGTCTTTCTGTCTGTTATTCTCCCCCACCCTCTTTCTTGCTCCATCATGTTTTCTTCATCTTTCTGTCTCTCCATTTCTCTATCCTTTTCTTTTTCAGTTTCTCTCTCTATTTGTCTTTCTCTTTCTGTCTCACTCTCTCCATTAGTGTGGTATGAAAGATCGATGTGATGTGCAGCTGAACCCGGTATTTCTGTACTGAATATCCCTGTGTGTTTGTGTGTTTGTGTGTGTGTGTGTGTGTGTGTGTGTGTGTGTGTGTGTGTAGGAGAGCTGAATGCGCTGATTGTCCCTCTGTCCTCCCACAGGACGGAGTGTAGGGTTGGGGAATGGTCTCGTCTTTTCTAAGTGGTTGGTGTAGATTAGTCATCAGCTGTGTCCTAAATTCCTCACTGTGGAATTTCACTCCTATTCTCCTTTATACTTTTAAACACAGCTGCAAAAATAGTGTACTATGTAGTGAAGAGGGAGTGGATATAGCCAGAGTATAGCTCTGAGTCCTTTTGTCAGGGAAATATGTTAATGTTTTTTAGCATTTGTTAGCATGTTTGTTGGTGGTACGTAAGCTGCAGAGCTGTGTGAGTGTTCATGTCTCTCTATCCTGTTGGAAAAAGTGCAGTATAATGCAGCTGTTGCTTTATACAGCATGGGCCACTTCCAAAACCACATTATACTATACTAAATAACATGTCAAAATCGTACACATCCTTTGGTATTGGCTGTTTGGGGTGCAGTTGTAATGTGTGGGAGCAGGAAGAGCTACATTACTCAAATGTTTACTAAAAGTGTGTTTATTATGGTTAATCCAGTAGTGCTCCTGGAAAGTCACCTGGAACAAACAGAGACAAACACTACTATACAAGGCACTAAGGAATCTCATAACTAAGAAACCACTAGGAGGGGCTATGGGTCAAAGCACTATGCAACTATGGAACTAAATTATGGACTAAGCGGTTGAGAAACTAAGGGAACAAGGGACAAACGGACTAAAGGACGACTTGACTAAGGGACTAATGGACTAGGGAACTATAGGGACTAAGGGACTATGCAACAATGGAAGCAAGATATTGAAAGACTAAGAAACTAAGGAACTAAAGGAAGGAAATAAATGATTAAGGGATTATGGGACTAAAGGGCTAAGGAAGCTAGGAGCTAATGGACATCAGGACTAAGGGACTACAGAACCAAGGATCCAAGAGATTAAGGGACTATGGAAGAAACCAATGGACTACAAGGTTAATGACTAAGAGACGAAAGGAAGATTAAATCACCATTATGAGATTATGAGCTCACATACTCACTATATGGTTTCATGTCGACTGTCATTTATATGTGCTCCAGTACTACAGGTTGCACTGTTACATTTTTATGACAATTTCTACGACTACAAGAATAAGATGGCCCACTAGAAAGTGCAGATAGCATAAACGCATTTGTAGCAATCAATCAAGCTTTGTCACATAGTGTGTTTGTCAAGCGAAACCTCCATATGAGACTCATTTACTCCACAGTTACATCGTATTGTGGAGGCCAAACATCATCTCTGCCTGAAGTAGGCTGAGGCCTTTAGAGACTGAATGTCAGAGGACTAAAGAACTACAGGACTGAGGGAATAAGGAAATAAGGGTAAAAGGCAAAAGGCAACTGGGTAACAAGGACAGGAAACAAAGAATATATAAGGAAAGTGAAGAACAAAGCAGGACAGACACTACACAGTGAGAAGGGACAGAATCATGGCAGACATGACAGTAATGTACTATCATTAAGAGTATGCAGTTTGGAACATGGTCATATTTTCATACCTCTGTTTTTATTACATCATGCTTTCTCTTCTGTTCTCAGACATCCTTCTTCCCAACAACCCAGCAGGCGTGTCTGAGGCCTTCCCATCATGCCAGTGGTGTTCCGCTCCTCTCCGCTGATGTGGTCGCGAGTGGCGGCCATGGTGTTCGCGTGCGTGGCATTTAGCGTAGCTTTGTATGGCGCACAGGTGAAGCATGGTACCGGAGACTGGTGCGTGTTCTGTTGGAGCTTCAGCTTCGCTGGGACGCTATTGATCCTCCTGGTGGAGATCTGCGGCCTACAGTCTCGTGCTCCTGTCTCCTGGAAGAACTTCCCCATTACCTTCGCCTGCTATGCCTCTCTACTCTGTCTGTCTGCTTCCATCATCTTCCCTTTATTCTTTCTGAAAGGCTACGGAGGACGTGAGGAATACGTCAACTGCCGCATTGTCTCCACTGTGTTCTCCTGCCTCGCTACACTCGCCTACTTCAGCGAGGTCAGCTTGAGCAAGGCACGCCCAGGCGAGGTGTCCGGCTACATGGCTACAGCGCCAGGTATTCTGAAAGTCTGTGAGACCTTCATCGCCTGTGTCATCTTCGTTTTCATCAGCGATCCGGTGTCTTATAACCAGAATGCAGCAACGAAATGGTGTCTCTCTGTCTACTGCATCTGCTTTATCCTGTCAGCGGCCATCATCATTATGTGCATCGCTGAGTGGACTGGACTGCTCCCAGTTTCCTTCCCACGTTTCCTGTCCATCTACGCTCTGCTCGCTGTAGCGATGTATCTCTCTGCCACCATCATCTGGCCTATTTACAAGTTTGATGATAAACATGGAGGGAACAGCCACCGGCCGAATGAGTGTGGCTCCTACCAGGGGCTCTGTCCATGGGATAAGACATTAGCCATCGCTGTCCTTACTGTGCTAAACTTCCTGTTGTATCTTGCAGACCTGATCTACTCAGCCAGGCTTGTCTTCGTTACGGTTTAATCACGGTACAACATTGCATTGTTTTCCACTACTCTTTCTTCTCTGCCACCATCTTAAATTACTGTTATTAGCTCGAATGATGTACGTTAGATTAGCATACTCCGACATCACTGTAGTCTCCATGTTTCTTTTATAAAGCTGTTTATTAAGGAGCAATACAATTCTCTAAAATAAAATTTATCAAGCTGGCTAAGCAGACAACCAGATAATTTGCACACTCACTAGTTAGCAAGTATAGTGGAAGTCTGTGAATGTGGTGCTGGACACAGTATTGGAAAGTGGACGTGGTTGCCTTGTCAGTGTCGTGTCAGTGGTGTTCTGACAGCTACAATGATGCCACATATGCTAGTCTCTCTTTCAGTCTGTTTTTTCCGTTCACCACAAACACCATAGATGACATCACATGACCTTAGACACATTGAAGCATTTATTTTTCAGTATTAATTTGGGAATGTTTATTTTTTAGTGTTATGTGGTTTTGGTTCATTTACAACAATTGTAGTATACCAAAGACCTTCACGCATCAGAGTAATTTTTAAAGAAATTTCACAAATCTAAAATTAAAAATTTTTAAAGTTTATCATCACACTTTTTTTTTAACACTTACAGCTTAGTTAGTTTTAATAATAATATATTAGCACATTTATCTCTCTAACATTGATGCTTTGTCACATTAGCAAGGATTAGCTCATTAACTGAATCACTGTTATAGTAATTGTTATCAAGCAGCATGTAGTGCTGGTGCTTACGGATTGTTTGGAAATGTTTTCAGTTTTCACCATTAAGTGTTTAAACACAACTCCTGATAAAGCCAGGTGAAGAATTATGTGTATTTTCTGATTTATCATGATTTTTACACAGTGTGGATGCAAGCTATATAAATTAGCATGTCAGACTTAAGACATTAAAAAAGATACAGCTTAAGAACTATTACTCCTATAACAATTCCAGAAATAACATTGAAGTTATTGGCATTTAATTCCCATTTGTCAAATTTATAGTCACCGATTTAACAAAGAATAAATAATAATAATTAAAAAAAAACTTTGTATTAATCACTTCAGGGATGTGCAGCCATTTTACAAAAACTGAAAATAGTCATGTGATTAAATTCTGGTCATGTAATTGGTCAGAAGAACTGCTAATGGTATTAGCTAAATGTACAGTACAGTTATCTCAATCTGTATGTTTTTAGCTTAACTTTCAGATGAAATTTGTATATTCTGACGTAATTTCACAGATTTAAATTTAGCATGTTAGCTAAATGACTTAAAATACAAATTTAAAGACAATAATGAAAAATTGATATATTGTGATTGTGACAGTATTTTTTTTCAATGTTTTTCAATATATTCTGCTTTTGAAATAAACATGATTGTATCAGTATTACAGTATGTGTATGCAAATTATATATGCAAATTATATGCAAATGTGTTTTGTATGTAAATATCAGCTGTTAGTTACACACGATGGTGTTTGTTGTGCAGAGTGTGTGTCTGTCACAGGCTGTTACAGTGAGGTCATCACTCTCACATTGGTTCATTGTGGGAAATGAGCTCTGAATAAAAAAGAAAGAAAGAAAAACAAATGTCCCTGTGTGTCTCTGCCTTGAGTTCATTACTCATGTGCAACTGTAACACACACACACACACACACACACACACACACACACACACACACACACACACACACACACACTCCAGATCAGGATAAAGTGCTTACTGAAGATTAATGAACTAAATAAACATGTTAGCTAAGAACAACACTAACAACATTGCATCATATTTGTATTAAATCTTTGTATAATACAGAAATATATTTTATAATCAACTGAATATGTTGAGTTTTTGTTTATAATGAGCTTGCACTTCATCCACGTGATAACTACGACAGAGAAATAAAATTACAGTTAAGTCGAGCTCAGATGAAATAATAATAAAGTAAATAATCAGTAACTGAATCATTATTAGCCCGATGTTTCTAAGACACATCATTATTCTAATTACAGTGTTCCGACCTTACAACATATTACTGTGTGTGTGAGTGTGTGTGTGAATGCATGCATGCTGGCGTGTGTGTGTGTGTTTTCTTCATCAGTGAGTGAGATGTGACACAGTTTACATTTAATATGTAATTAAAGTGTTGAATCAGATTCAATCTATTACACAACATTTACATTCATTTTTATATTTCTCACTCTGTCTCTTTCTCTGTCTGTCTCTCTCTGGCTGTCTGTCTTTCTGTCTCTCTGTCTATCTCACTGTCTTTCTCTCTCTCTTTCTGTCTCTCTCTCTCTGTTTTTCTATATAAATGCATTCATAGATTAATACATTTTGTGCAATGTGGACAAAAATGAACATAAAAACCACATAAATCTTTATAAACAAATAAGTAAAACCTTTTAAAAATTATTTCCATAAATTTAATGTTATAAAATATTTATTTCTAAAATAAATGTGTGATTATTAGAGTAACTAGTAAAGCGTAAACATTTATGCTTATGATGATTTTTCACGATACACAGTGAAGTTCAGTTTAGAGAGTAAAAGCTGCGACAAGGCACCCCCTAGTGGTGATCTTTCTCTCTCTTTCTCTCTCTCTCTCTCTCTCTCTCTCTCTCTCTCTCTCTCTCTCTCACATACACACACACACACACATTGGTGTGTGTGGGTCAATATTGTTCAAAGTTTGTTTTGCTATTCATTTTTTCTATATGCATTATCAAACCTGGCTTCTCAGTTCTCCAGAAATAGAGAATAATGAGTACTGGTACTGTATCAGGGACTACGGTCCTTGTCTGTGTGAACTACTGATACAGATCTATAAGTGTATGGGATACAGCAATTACATTCCCTTCACAGTAATACTGTTTAGTCCTCTTCCTGTTTCTCCATGTAGTACACTAAACACTACACAGAGTATAAACAGTAACTTGTACAGTATAGTTCATAAATGAGTACTGAGAGTTGTATACGGTACTGTAAATTTCAGTACTGTAATTTCTATTTCCTGTAAACAGCAGATTGCAGTAAATGACCTGTTCTCCTCTTTGAAGTGAAGTGAAGTGACTTGTGGCCAAGTGTGGTGACCCATACTCGGAATTTGTGCTCTGCATTTAACCCATCNTGGGGGATCGGTGCCTTGCTCAAGGGTCTCACCTCAGTCGTGGTATTGAAGGTGGCAGAGAGCGCTGGTCATTCACTTCCCCCACCTACAAACCCACGACCTTCGGGTTCACCTTCGGGTTACAAGTCTGACTCTCGAACCATTAGGCCACAACTGCCCCCAAAAAGATTCGATTGAAGGTTCGGACTGTAGAACCTCAGATTGTTTGAAGTCGTTACTAAGCTTCTCTCACTGTGGACATGGACAAGGACATGGTCAACCACAGTGACCTGGTGGCACCTGCCTCTTTCTCTTCTTTTTTCTGCTTTTTGTTTTCTTCAGTCATTGTTTTCCTCCATTTTCTTTTTCTCCATACTGAAGTTCTGATTGGTTTGTGAACCATTTTGCTGTTTGCTGTGTACATCTGTGGAGTTGTGTGGAGATTGTTTGTAAAGTTCTGCTCAAATCTGTAACATGAGTGAAAACACGTCAGTAGTGTTTACATTTCTCCATCAGTGTTTTAGATATGATGCAGATATCTTGTTGATTGTTGTTTTCTGGCCCAGAAATGTGCTTCACCCTCATAACTACTTAGTCAGACCCCTTTTCCTTTTGAACTGAGGGGGTGGGGTCAATTGTGGAGAAGGGCAGGGCTTGTCAGTGTTTTTATCGCAATTGCAGTTTACCTCAGGCAGTAGAAAGTGCTAAAATATTACACAATGCTCGCAGAGTAAAGAAGAGCAGACAATAAATGATTAGGGAAGTAGACCTGTTTATCCAGCCATTCATCCACCCATTTATCCATCCACCCACCCATCTATCTATCCATCCATTCACTCATTTACCCATCTGTCCATTCATTCATCCAACCATCCATTCATTCATCCACCCACTCATCCATGTACCCATTCATCCACCCATTCTCCCATTTACCCACCCATCCATCCATTCAACCACCCATCCTTTCCTCCATTTACCCACCCACCCATCCACCCATTTACCCATCCATATCCATCCACCCACCCATCCATCCAATCCCATTGCCCATTTTCAAATGAATCACTATTATTTTTCTGAATGACTCAGTAATGTGTAACATTACAGCCATAAATAAACTCAAACACATTTTAATACAATGATAATTTATTTAGCAAACATGTTTAAAAAAACACTTGTTCCATTCAATATCAACTCAATGCTGATAATGTAACATTTATCTACAAAACTTATACTTACAGCCATTCCCTTATTGTGAATTAGCACAAAATATACCGTAACGTAAAAACAACAGAACATATGAAATAAACTTCTACGTGTAAACAAGAGCAGCGTGTTATGCAGGTCGGCTGTCTGTGTGAAACGTCCTGATGTCCTCACCAATGAACTCAGTCACTGTGGACAAAGCATTGGCATGTTAGAATCATATTACTTTAGCATTTAATTAGTAGAGTTTACATTAGCTATTAGTGTCACGTGACATATTTGCATAATTTCAGTGATGTATTTGTGACAATTTTACAAAATCCTGCTATTTCAAAACATGACCACAAACTATAGACAGAGTTAAACTTTAAACTGTTTATTTCTTTTGAAATGTAAACAGATACACTATCAGCTGTTCAATGACAAGCTAGTTAAGATTGTCTAAACTACAGTAATTAAACGTGTGCTACTTTTTTAGTTCCATGTAAGGTAATGTTAGCTGTACACCTTTCATAAGGTAATGACCTTTCCATATACTCTTTATGTAGGGTCAGTTGCATGTACATGTGAAATTAAGTGTTGAAAAATGTGTATAGCATTACAGATTAATGGGTGGGTTCTAAGCTATGCATTTTCTGTCCTCAGCTAGTCAACATTTAGCTAACTGTTTGATATTTTAGTAGCTAGCTAATTTATTTTTTAATATGTGACCAAATAAGAGTAGATTTTATTAATACATGATTAATGTACCTGGCTAGGTAGCTAAGAATTATATATGTTAGCTACGTAACGTTTTGCTGGCACACCATAAGTCATGTTGCTAATTTGCTGCTCTGTTTTCAATTCTCACTGGATGTGGCTCATAGCCAATCAGAATGCCTCCTGCACTAAAGACAAGGTGAATTACCTTCATCCAGCGTGATGTGCTGCATGGGTGGGGCACCACTGAAGGTCATGTGACACTCCTGGTGGTAGGCAGGGGGGCCGTGGGGTAGGAGAGGAGGGGGGAGGGGGGAGGTGGAAACAGGGCTGCTGGGGAATGGGCTGATGGAGGAGGAGTGAGATGGTGATGGGGATGAGGACAGGTACGGAGAGTCGGGCCATGGCTGGGGTGGGTACAGCGGTGGGAGCAGCTCACTGAAACCCAGCTCCAGACTCTGAAATGAGGGATCACACTCGTTTACCGGCCCCCTGTCCTCTGTCGTCTCAGGCGGGGGGCAGAACTCGTCTTGATATGCCCCAGGGGCAGTGTAAGGGTACTCAGGAGGGTGAGGGTGTGGACACAATGGCATCCCTCCATCCAACAGCAAGAGAGCTGGGCGAGACAACAGAGGGTCTTCCTCTTTACACAGCACTGAGTCGAGAAAAAACGAGAGAGACAGTGTGAGAGGGAGACAGAGAGAGAGAATAACACTCACTGGGCAGGTCTTTAAAGCAGTGTTTGTGTGTGTGTGTGTGTAAAAAACACTGACTGGGCAGGTCTTTAATGCAGTGTGTGTGTGTGTGTATGTGTGTGTGTCCATGTAAAACAATGAGCAAGTATTTAAAGAGGTATGTGTGTGTGAGTGTGTGTGTGTGTATATAAAACACTCACTGGGCAGATAGGCAGGTATTTATTTAAAGCAGTGTGTGTGTGTGTGTGTGTGTGTGTGTGTGTGTGTGTGTGTGTGTGCGTGTGTGTGTGTGTGTAAAAACACTCACTGGGCAGATATTTAAAACAGTGTATGTGTGTGAGTAAAACACTCAGTGGGCAGGTATTTAGAGCTGTGCGTGCGTGCGTGTGTGTGTGTGTGTGTGTGTGTGTGTAAAATACTCAGTGGGCAGGTATTTAAAGAAGTGTGTGTGAGAGAGTGTGTGTGTAAAACATTCTCTAGGCAGGTATTTAAAGCAATGTGTGTATATGTATGTAGGTAAAACAAACACTGGGCAGGTATTTAAAGCAGAGTGTGTGTGTGTGTGTGTGTGTGTAAAACACTCACTGGGCAAGTATTTAGCAGTGTGTGTGTGTGTGTGTGTGTGTGTGTAAAACACTGACTGGGCAGGTCTTTAAAGCAGTGTGTGTGTGTGTGTGTGTGTGTGTGTGTGTGTGTGTCCATGTAAAACACTGGGCAGGTATTTAAAGAGGTACGTGTATGTGAGTGTGTGTATATAAAACACTCACTGGGCAGGTAATTGTAGCAGTGTGTGTGTGTGTGTGTGTGTGTGTGTGTAAAACACTGACTGGGCAGGTCTTTAAAGCAGTGTGTGTGTGTGTGTGTG
>CM074948.1:21998775-22017944 GCA_037577455.1 Pangasius macronema | reverse complement strand
TGTTTGTGTAAAACACTCACTGGGCAGGTATTTAAAGCAGTGCATTTGTGTGTGTGTGTGTGTGTGTGTGTGTGTGTGTGTGTGTGTAATACATTCACTGGGCATGTATTTAAAGTAGTATGTGTGTTTGTGTAAAACACTCACTGGGCAGGTATTTAAAGCAGTGTGTGTGTGTGTGTGTGTGTGTGTAAAACACTCACTCGGCAAGTATTTAAAGCTGTGTGTGTGTGTGTGTGTGTGTGTGTGTGTGTGTGTGTGTGCTTGTGTGTGTGTGGATGTGTAAAACACTCATTGGGCAGGTATTTAAAGCAGTGCATTTGTGTGTGTGTGTGTGTGTGTGTGTTTGTAACACATTCACTGGGCATGTATTTAAAGCAGTATGTTTGTGTAAAACACTCACTGGGCAGGTATTTAAAGCAGTGTGTGTGAAACACTCACTGGGCTGGTGTTTAATGCAGTATGTGTAAAACACTGACTGTGCAGATATTTAAAAGTGTGTGTGTATATGTGTAAAACACTCACTCGGCAGATATTTAAAGCAGTGTGTGCTGCTCCTCTTGCGCTTGCCGTTGGACACGTACAGGCACACACTTACCGATATTTAAAGCAGTGTGTGTGTGTGTGTGTGTGTGTGTGTAAAACTCTCACTGGATAGGTAATTAAAGCAATGTGTGTGTGTGAGTGTGTTTGTGTAAAACACTCATTGAGCAGGTATTTAAAGCAGTGCATTTGTGTGTGTGTGCGTGTGTGTGTGTTTGTAATACATATACTGGGCATGTATTTAAAGTAGTACGTGTGTTTGTGTAAAACACTCACTGGGCAGGTATTTAAAGCAATGTGTGTGTATGTGTGCGTGTAAAAAGCTCATTGGGCAAGTATTTAAAGCTGTGTATGTATGTGTGTGTAAAACACTCATTGGGCAGGTATTTAAAACAGTGCGTGTGTGTAAAACACTCACTTGGCAGGTAGTTAAAGAGGTGTGTGTTTGTGTGTGTGTGTGTGTGTGTGTGTGTGTGTGTGTGTGTGTGCATGTGTAAAACACTCACTGGGCAAGTATTTAAAGTAGTGTGTGTAAAACACTCACTGGGCAAGTATTTAAAGCAGTGTGTGTAAAACACTCACTGGGCAAATATTTAAAGCAGTGTGTGTAAAACACTCACTGGGCGAGTATTTAAAGCAGTGTGTGTAAAACACTCCCTGGGCAGGTATTTATAGCAGTGTTTGTATGTGTGTAAAACACTCACTTTGCAGGTATTTGAAAGTGTGTGTGTGTGTGTGTGTGTGTGTGTGTGTGTGTGTGTGTGTGTGTGTGTGTGTGTAAAACACTCACTCGGCAGATATTTAAAGCAGTGTGTGCTGCTCCTCTTGCGCTTGCCGTTGGACACGTACAGGCACACACATACCGGCTGACTCACACACACATCATTGTAGGCTGGCACGCGTACACACAACACATTCTAACGCACACGCAAAATGAACACACAATATTAATACACATACATATTATACACTATACACACAGCAATAAGATGCAAGAAATACACAATAACTGTATACATATTACACACACACACACACACACACACACACACACACTCCATATTAACACACAGAGAAGCCAAACAACACCACAAAATAAATGTGTGAGTTGTTACCTCAGTGCTTTTGTCACGGTCCACATGAGCCTCCTCCTCCCACTGCAGTTTACCATCTACATCACGCACACACACACACACACACACACACACACACACACACACACACACACACACACACTTTTGCACTGATTTAGTGCACCATGCTAAACTGGAGGCCATAACCTTCCATTACTTGTTATCTACATTAGCTCCATAGCTCCAGTTCAAAACTAAAGAAAACACACATCTCAGCTGAGAGACTACACCTGGGCTAATGTGTGGATGTGGTGTGATAAACATGTGATAATAGATGCATGTGCAATAGATGTGTGATAGCGTGATAACATGTGCTAAATGTGTGACAAAATGTGATAAATGTGTGATATAAACATGTGATATGATTATACAGTCATGGGAAAATTAAAGTACACCCTCCTTCAATTTTATGTTTTTATTTATCAGGGCCTAAATAACAATTGTGTGGTTCAATACTGGACTATCTGAACAAGAAGCAATGACCCAAAGATTTAGGAACTGATCAATATGGCAACAATGCTTGATCCACCCTTCTGCATTCAACACATGAGTCAAGAAGTGATCCTGGTCATCAAAGCCAGAGTAACCAGAGAGGTGGAATCCCTTTCTGTCATGCCAATTGACACTGCTGCCCCTGAAAAACCAACTTGATCTACAGGACAAGCCCAAAGTTCATCTAAGAAGCTGAGGAAGAGTCTAGCAAGCTTTTTCAAGAAAACAGCTGCTGAGCTGACCAGCCTTTCTGACACAGAGGAAAGGCTGAATTAAACAGCTACTTGCTTTGTCCACTGGCAACAATGGTGACAGCGATCCCCTTGCATGGTGGAAGCTATACAAAGTGCATTTTCCTCAGATCAGTCATTTGGCAAAAAAAGTACTTGTGTATCCCTGCCACAAGTAAAGCCTCAGAGAAGCTATTCAGTGCTTGGGAAAACCAGCCACAGTTAATATGCTAGTCTTCTTAATCAAAAATCTTAAGGTGTGATTCTTTTTGTTTTCTTTTTGGTAGCTACCTCTTCCTGAATCACATGTTTTAGTAGTATGTGTGTGATAACCTGCATAGTTTAAGACTTGTTAAGCAAGTATGTTCCACTATTTAAACATTATATGCATTTGTTTTTCATGGAGTTAGATTATGAATCATGTGAGTATTGGTGTTTGCATTTTAATGGATCTTAAGAGAGCTGTGCATAAATTAATGCCCTCAAACATCTCAAACTGAACTAAAGCAATGCTGTAAAGAAGAGTGGGCCAACATTTCTCCAAAACAATGTGAGAGACTGGTAAACTCCTACAGACAAGGTTTACTTAATGTTATTATTGCTCAAAGGTGGTTCTACATGTTACTGAATTATACAGTGTACTTGTTTTCTCACCAGGTTTCTGAATCTTTGAAAAATTGATTACATACTGAAATCTGTTGTGTTTTTTTTTTTGTGGTTGTTTTTAGAAGCTGGTGAGGATCACACAATTGTTATTTAGGCCCTGATAAATAAAAACTTTAATTGAAGGAGGGTGTTCTTTCTTTTAACCATGACTGTAAATGTATTATTATCATGATATAAACATGAAATAAACATGTGATAAATGTGTGATAAATATGCAATAAACATATGTAAACTCTGTGATAAACATACTCTCACCTGACCCTCTCTCCATAAACAACACTCTTGATGTGGGCAGGAAGTTGCTGCCATTGACCAGAAGCTCCGGCCCTCCCTCCACCAAACAAGAAGTGACGCTGATGGACTCAATGATGGGTAACTCCTGAGCTGAGCGCTGGGCTGCACACAGGAAGGAGCAGAGTATCGAAACCCATAACAACAGCAACCACAACAGCAAAATAATTAATATTTTACTCAATTGTGTTTTTTACTCAGTAATGAACTAGTGTTCATTAGACAGATAGATAGCTATACTAGCTATATTTTTACTACATGAGCTAAATCTGTTTGTAAACTATGCTTTTATCAAGTAAACACATCAGTGTAAAGTGTTCACAAATATTGTGCTGATATTGCACACAGCATTACAGTGTTACTATAGTGCAGAAATGTAACATCAGTATGCAACTAGCTAAATGTCTGGTTAACGTTAATAATAGTGTCAGGTTTCAGACTGCGTTCTGCCTTTTGGCCACCTGATGGCGAACCTGAGGACTTTCTATTAGTGCTCCAGTTAATATGTTTCACCTGTGTCTCATTTGTCTGTGTATTTAAGTGGCCCTGTTTGTTAGAGTCTTTGCTCAGTCTTTGCCTTGGGTTTGGCCTTGTGTAAGTCTCTGCCCTGCTCTTCTATTTTTTGTCATTTTGACTACCTTGCTGATTCTTTTTATGGACTGTTACTGTTAAAATCCTGCCTTGGATCTTTGCCCTGTTTTTTGTATTTTGTTTCCTTCATGAGATTTTTGCCCCAGCATTTGTTTTATCTTTTGATGTCTTATGTGCTTTGCATTGTTTGAGTTTTTTGCTGGCCTGTTTTTTTTCCTCTTTTTTCCCATATGGAATTTTGCCTTTGCTACCAGTCACCCTGCTGTCACTCCTTGCCATTTTTTGCTCTTCCCCAATTAAACCATTCACCTACTCCTATACCAGCCTCTGCTTTTAGGTCCTTTCATCTGTGGTTAGCTCCATCAGTAGAGCATTAGCCCTGCACCCAGAGATCCTGGGTTCGTATCCTGCTCTAGGCCTGACAGAAAGACTGAGCCATAAGCATGGACCCAGCAGAGGAGGAAGCCTCATCGGATATCCTGTAGAATGCTGTAGCTGCAGTAGCCAGTCATGATGTTACAGTATGTCGCCATGAGGACAAATTAACACGTCAAGAAGCCTTGCTTGTCAGACATGATCAGACTTTGAGTGATATCCTCACTACTTTGCAACAACTTTCCTCCAAAGTCCAAGCTCTTAAGACCCCTCCCTCTGCCTTTGCGACCCCACCAGTCTCAGCGACCTTTCATCCTCCAGTTTCAGACCCGGTCTCAGTGACTGCAGAACCTCGTCTCCCAGCCCCTCAGTGATACGATGGGAATTCTAGTGACTGTCGAGGATTTTTGACTCAGTGTTCACTTACCTTCAAGCTTCAGCCCTCCTCCTTCCCCACTGATCGCTCCCGCGTAGCTTACATTATCACTCTTCTCACTGGCAAAGCACGGGCCTGGGCCACTGCTGTATGGTCAGAGCAGCCCCCATTCTGCTGTAGTTACAAGACTTTTGTAGAGGAGTTTCGGAGAGTCGAAGCCGCTAAACAATTACTGAGCATCCGCCAGGGGACCGGAAGTGTGGCAGACTATGCGGTTCAATTCAGGACCCTGGCTGCTGAGAGCAAGTGGAACCAGGAGGCTCTGATGGTGGCATTTGAACACAGTCTTTCAGATCGCATTCAAGATGAGCTTGCGACTAGAGAAAGGGCCAAGGATCTGGAGGATCTCATTGAGATTTCTCTCCACCTGGACAACCAACTGCGGGAAAGGGCTCTCACCCGCACCCTCCCACACACCTCTGTACCTGATTTTCGACCTCCTCCCCACTTTAACCCACAAGGGGACTCTCACCTACTTTGAGAAACACCCGAACCTATGCAATTGGGGAGCACCCGCCTTTCTCACGCAGAGCGTGAACGTCGTATGAGGGAGAGATGCTGCTTGTACTGTGGAAAGCAAGGCCATTTTCGTGATAGCTGTCCAGAGCTGTTGGGAAAAACCCAATCCCGTCCAGCACAGGGAGGGCTGTGACAGGAACTACCTCCCCTCCCACTTGCTCCAGTCCAGGCTTTCTTTTGCCTATCTCTATCTCCTGGGGTAAAGCTGAATTACACCATCTTAAGGCTCTCATGGATTCCAGAGCTGCTGGCAACTTTATGGACATTTCAGTGGCCCACTCACTTCAAGTTCCTTGTTCTCCTCTGGCTTCTCCCATGTCTGTTACTGCCCTCGATGGTCGGCCCCTGGGTAAAGGCAGCGTGTGCCAGATCACAACTCCGCTGTTTATGTCTGCCCAGCAATATCAGGAGAAGATTCGATTCTACCTCATCCACTGCCCTGAGTTTCCAGTAGTCCTTGGTTACCCCTGGCTTACTTATCATAATCCTCACATTAACTGGTCTACCTGTACTGTGATTGAATGGGGTTCCACATGTTCTGTTACCTGCCACTTTCCTAGTATCTCACCTGCTCCCAAATCTCTCGAGTCACCCGAGTCCCTAGATTTGTCTTAGGTCCCTTCCCCTTATATGGACCTTAAAGAGGTTTTCAGTAAAGGAAAAGCCACCTCCCTACCACCTCATCGCCCTTATGACTGTGGCATTGACCTGCTCCCAGGCACATGCCCCCCCAGGGGGCGTATTTTTTCTCTGTCAGCACCCGAGCGTGTTGCCATGGACAAATATCAGAGATGCACTGGCCTCAGGACTCATTCGCCCCTCTACATCTCCTGCTGGCGCTGGTTTCTTTTTTGTGGGCAAAAAGGATGGGGGTCTTCGCCCCTGTATTGATTATAGAGGGTTGAATAAAATCACAGTGAGAAACCGATACCCTCTTCCTCTTATGGCTACTGCCTTTGATCGGTGCTGTCTCAGAGAGGGGCTGATAAAAGGGTTCACCCTTGTGCCTTTTTTTCTCACAGATTGTCACCTTCTGAGAGGAAATATGATGTGGGAGACAGGGAGTTGCTCACAGTGAAACTGGCTCTGGAGGAATGGAGGCACTGGCTGGAGGGAGCCCAACATCCTTTCGTGGTATGGACTGATCATAAAAAACTCCAATATCTCCAGAAGGCCAAACGACTCAACCCACGTCAAGCCCGTTGGGCCCTGTTCTTTAACAGATTCCAGTTGACCCTCTCCTACCACTCAGGCTCTAAGAACCAGAAACCAGATGCTCTGTCTCGAGTACTGTACTCGAAGACCCTCAATCCTATGAAAGCCCCATGCTACCCAGCACTAAGATTGTGGCACCGGTTCGGTGGGGAATAGAAACTGTCGTTAAACAGGCCCTGCGAGGTGAGTCCAGTCCTGTTGAGGTCCCTGCTGGTTGTCTCTTTGTTCCCAATTCTGTCCATTCTCAGGTCCTACAGTGGGTCATTTCTCCCATCTCACCTGCCATGCGGGAGTGAAGCGGACCCTGGAATTCCTGCAGAGACACTTCATCAGGGAGGATGTCAGGGCATTTGTCTCTGCTTGCCAGAGCTGTTCCCGAAGCAAGGATTCACACCTCCATCCTCAAGGGTTGCTGCATCCTCTGCCCATTCCCCGACGGCCTTGGTCCCACATTTCCCTTGACTTCATTACCGGACTGCCTTCATCCCAAGGTAATACAGTTATCCTTGTTATTGTTGATCAGTTCTCTAAGGCTTGTCGCTTTCTGCCATTGACCAAACTCCCCACTGCCAGAGAAACTGCTGAACTAATATGCACGCATGTTTTTCGAGTCTATGGTCTACCACAGGATATTGTTTCTGACCAGGGGCCTCAATTCATATCACGCTTCTGGCAAGCATTCTGCAAGTTATTGGGGCCACCGCCAGCCTGTCCTCTGGGTTCCACCCTCAATCTAATGGTCATATGGAACAGATCAACCAGGTCCTGGAGACGATGCTGCTGTGATTGGTGGCATCCAATCCCACCTCCTGGTCTTCTCATCTGCACTGGGCAGAGTACACCCAAAACACTCTGCGCTCCGCATCCACAGGCCTGTCCCCTTTTGAGTGGCAGTTTGGTTACCAACCACCACTGTTCCCTGAACAGCAGTTCATCCAGAGGGTTTGTCGGATTTGGAAAAGAGCTCGGCACAACCTTCAACAGGCATCTCAGCGGCAGCAAACTCAGGCTAACCGTAGGCACAGACTGGCACCTACCCTTCGTCCAGGACAGAAAGTGTGGCTTTCTGCCAAGGACTTGCCCCTTAAGGTGGAATCTCGCAAGCTGGCCCCTCGCTTTGTGGGCCCCTTCAAAGTAGTTCGAAGGATTAATCCGGTGACCTATCGGCTTCATTTTCCGGCCTCTATGAAGATCAACCCAACATTTCATGTGTCCCTGTTAAGGCCACTTGTCTCCTGCCCTCTAGCCCCTGCCCCTAAACCACCACCACCACCCTGTATCATCGAGGGTCAGCCTGCATTCACTTTTCGTCGCCTCCTAGACTCCCGCAAAGCCCGCGGCGGAGCCCTACAGTACCTCGTTGACTGGGAGGGGTACGGTCCAGAGGAGCGCTCCTGGGTTCCTGCCAGAGATATCCTGGACAAGGACCTCATTAGGGACTTTCACACCCAACACCCTGATCATCCAGCTGGGAACGTCAGGAGATGTTCATAAATGGGGGGGTTCTGTCAGGTTTCAAACTGAATTCTGCCTTTTGGCCACCTAATGGCGAACCTGAGGACTTTCTATTAGCGCTCCAGTTAATATGTTTCACCTGTGTCTCATTTGTCTGTGTATTTAAGTTGCCCTGTTTGTTAGAGTATATGCTCAGTCTTTGCTTTGGTTTTGGCCTTGTGTAAGTCTCTGCCCTGCTCTTCTATTTTTTGTCATTTTGACTACCTTGCTGATTCTTTTTATGGACTGTTACTGTTAAAATCCTGCCTTGGATCTTTGCCCTGTTTTTTGTATTTTGTTTCCTTCATGAGATTTTTGCCCCAGCATTTGTTTTATCTTTTGATGTCTTATGTGCTTTGCATTGTTTGAGTTTTTTGCTGGCCTGTTTTTTTTCCTCTTTTTTCCCATATGGAATTTTGCCTTTGCTACCAGTCACCCTGCTGTCACTCCTTGCCATTTTTTGCTCTTCCCCAATTAAACCATTCACCTACTCCTATACCAGCCTCTGCTTTTAGGTCCTTTCATCTGTGGTTAGCTCCATCAGTAGAGCATTAGCCCTACACCCAGAGATCCTGGGTTTGTATCCTGCTCTGGGCCTGACAAATAGAGCATACTAATTAGCTGTACTCACAGCACTCAATTGGTTGAGAGGCGACCTGCAATGCTAACACTCGTCCAGGTGGACCAAGGGGCGGTGCTAAAGGCAGGTGAGTCCTAAAGACCAATCGCACACGAGTATTCTTCCGCCCGACATCTGTCTCTCCTTTCCTCAGCTCGATATCCGAGTTCCTCAACTTCAGGATCCCCGCACAGTCGATCCTGCAGAGAACTGAGAGATTAAACACACACACACACACACACACACACACACACACAGATTAGGTTCTCACAGTGCTGTCATGTTGGTCTCGGGGTTTAAAGGGATCTCCAATAGTTTGGTTCCAGCCTGCATGCTCTCCTGACTCGCTGTGCCGACCATCTTCCCTGTCACCCTAAAAACAATGCACACACACACTTTCAGTTTCATTCATTTCATTTAACATCTTTCAGCTTTCAACACAAACAATATCATATTTTACATATATTAGCTAAAGTTAAAACCAATTTAAAGAAAAATTACAAGGACAATGTAGTTGATGAGTAGTGGAACCACAAATTAGCATTATGCTAATGCAACTCTATAAAAAATATATTTAAATATTAAATATATACATTTTCATATATAACTACATAAAAATTGTGATAATTTGAGTACCTGTGTATTTGATAAAACGGATGTGGTCGAATTGATCTGTCGTCTGCAGTTCCTACAAAAACCTGTAATGAGAGCAGCTGACGCTCTGCATATCCCACCAGCTGGAAAAGAGAAATGTTTTGGAAAGAGTTATGAAGCTGGAAAGAGTTATGTTTGTTATTAGCTATGATAGTTATTAGCTACAATAATTATTAGCTACATTATTTATTAGTAACATTAGTTACCAGCTATGTTAGTTATTAGCTTTGATTGTTATGCTAACTGTTGTCTATATTGTCTAGTTATACTTATTAGCTATGTTATTAGCTACACTAATAAATACTTCTTCAAAGCTGCAGCCCAAATCTACTTAGCAAAATTACAGCTGAAGGAGGAAATGATCAACACAACATCAGAAATCAAAATATGTACTATAATACTTATCTGTATTATATCAGTGCACAACAGTACTACAGTCAAATACGAAATAAAAACACAGCATGGCAATGAATGAAAGCCAGCACTAAAGAGTTAGAATCATACATGTGTGAGTATGCTATGGAACTATGGACTATGGAACAGTAACATTATCAGAAATAGTTCTGGAGAAAAACATTTTTACACAAATTTATCACTGTTAATTTAATGTGCTAATCAGCTACTCTGTCAGCTATTTGTCCAAAGTTTTGGTAAAACAATAAATTTTCCATGATAAGTACAGGAACAGTGCAGATAACAGAGAACAGAAGCCTGCGTTAGTGTAAAATCTACACTAGTGACTGCAGGTTTAGCAACACTACTGCGAACATTTTCAGCTATAATCAATTTTTCAATTTAACATTTTTTTTCCAGCTAACATTTCAGCTATATCAATTTTTTTTAGTTTGATAGATAATTGTCTTAATGTCAACATTTGTGATGAGTAAGTGTTGATCTTAGCTGTAAGTTAGCATGAAGCTGATAACCTTTAATTATTTGTTATCTATGTTAACTAGCTATCTTTGCTAACTGACTATAGTTTAACAACATATAAATGTACAATGATTTAATGTATTTTTGACTCTTTGATTAAGACAATTCCTCACTGTAAAATGATATCGCAAACCAGTTAGCATTTTCTCATTTGCTTGATGCTAATGGTTGTCTACTAGCTTTCATTATTAGTCACATTAACATTTGTAATGTGTCCCATATTAACTGACATGCTAGCTTTAGTTATCCTGATGCTAAATTGTGTTTGTGATAAATCACGGTGTGACTGATGGAGTGTGAACAGAGATAAATATTAATAATAATAACTCATGTTCTGACCTTCACTACAGGATGTCCTCCTGGTGACGCCTTCACGGCTCCTCGACTTCCTTCTGTCTCATAATGAGCGCGATGATGAGGACGTGGCTGAACGTCGATCCGCAACTCATACTGATCAAACTGACACGGCAATGGCCAATCAAGTGGTGGCAATGCATTAGACCTGTGATAAACACAATAAAGACTAATAACAATTACATAATCTGTGTATTGTGGGTGTGTCCCAATCCATATGCCTTTTTCATCATATAACATCATCATCAGTCCATTGTGGGTGTGTCCCATACCACCACCCTATTCATTGCATAGGGGGCATAAAGACCATCATTAATCCCCTATGGGTATGTTCCAGCCACAAAAAATGTGGAAAACCAAATTAGTGCACTGAATAGTAAATGATGTGATTTGAAACAAGTGGCTGTGTGTGTGTGTGTGTGTTTAAACTAAAAGTGTGTGTGGGTTCTACAACCTGAAGATGGGGCTGTGGGCGCTGGCGCGAGTTCTTCCCCAGCCGAGTGTGTTTGGTACAGAGAGGTAGTCCATCCCCAGCGTGGGAGGCTCCCTCCTGAGTTGCCCCAGGTCTGAGGAGGGGCAGGGGGTATTTGGAGCAGGAACCTGCTCCAGTTCCACGTCTCGGGAGGAGACCTGTGTTTATAAAGTCCATCACAAACACAAACACTAGAGGGTGCTGCTGATACTGCTGGAATGTGATTAACTTTCCAATACAAACCAATCAGAGCAAACTAGGGCAGGAACAGTTGTGAACAGTAGTGAGGCAATGAAAATTCAGAGGAGACAGGCTTAATGTACTTTAGTTTGGTATAGTGAGGTTCTTACAGACAAAAAGCTACTACAGAAATAACCCCAACAGTTGTCTTGAATCGAGTGACGGAATGCTACGACAAAATTTTTTCTGTCATGGTTTTCCATCACTCGGGTTTGAGACAACTGTGAGAGTTTTTGTCCAAGATTGTTGGTTTGTAGTTTTCTAGTAACTACAACAAAGCACCTGATACTGAATACAGATACTGCCTGTGTGTTTACCTCGTTTATGAGATTCTACATGAACGCCTGAGGTATACAACTTTCAGACAACTTAAACTCCAGTGTAATTTTAGTCTTTTTTTTTAGTAATTTACCAGCACATCTGAGGTGAATGTTCCTGATGGTTCTACTGTGTCATTTCCACTCTTACTGTCTTTACACTGTATAAAACACATAATCGCTAAGTGCTGTCTTATAACCTATGTTAAGATCAGCATTCACAGTACCCAGTTGCCAGAGCTTTTTGTGTTCACCTCTTCATGTACAAAGCAGTTCACTTGCTAATGCTAATGCTCTTTAGATTCTATCCCTATTATTTGTTATAAAGTCCCATTGTAACCATTTTAGTAAAATAATCTGACCTGCTCCAGTGAGGTCTTCCTGGTCTTCTGAGGGATACTGAGCTCAATCTGGCCCTGAGATTGGGGGGCAGAGTCTCCCATTTCCAAGAACTGGACATGGTCTTCGGAGTAACTGCCCCTTCGGGAGTGGCTTGGCGAGGGAAAAGGGGAGTTTCTCCGTTTTTTGCCCCCAGGTGAGGTGGGTCGGGATGAGGGTGATAAACAGAAATGGGTGGTGGCTTCGCTAAGCTCCTCGTCTTCCACCAGGAGAGAATCGCAGCTCGACGCTGGACTTAGCCAACCACGAGAAGACGGGCTGGAGGCAGGACTCGGGCTCAGAGACCCTGCCCCCATACTGCTGTCCCTGTAACAGTAGGGGTCGAGGAGGGGCAAGTAGAGACGGTCTCTGTCCCAGTAAGTTCCCCCTTCTGGGGTAAAATCATCATCAGGGGAGATGGTGGTGATCTGAATACTGGGACACTCCAAAACACGAGACTCCGAGACCTGAAACAGAGACACACTAATCAGCACTTAGTGTACGAGATTTGTGCTTAGTCTACAAGAATAGTGCTCTACTGTTAGGCATTACTACATTACACATTCATTCATTCATTAAAAAAAAAATTCATTTAAATTATTGTTCTTGCCTCACCTGGACAGATCGGGCCGGGAGGCTCTCGTATGTGCCACTGAACTCTCTCACCAGTGCTCGTCTGGGGGGCGGGGAATGCATGCCAGCCCTGTGATTGGATGGCGGAGGGGAAGGGAGGATTCCCATTGGCTGGCTGAGTGTGGAGGTCAGTTGGCTGTTGGAGACTGGACAATACAGGTAACAATTATATTAAAGATCATTATAGAGAGTATGTGATCAAGAGTTTATAATCTCTAATCTATCTCAGCTATTTTACAATAACGCCACAGTGCTGTTGAATTCTGTGAGTGGCCAGAGGGTTGATTAATTTCTATTAACAGCAGCTCTGACAATAGTGCAGCTAAAAATCAAATGTTTATATTAATGTGCTTATTCTCATACGTTATCATTTCTATAGTAACAGCTCATTCACAGCAGCTTCTACAGAAGACACTTTACTGATAATAAATGGATTAAAATGTGTGAAAATTATTGATATGGTGAGATTTTCTGTAATTTACGTAACATTTATAGAAGGTAAAGCTGAAACTTTAAGTTTTCCGACATCTTCGGAACAGAGGAGTTTGTGCTTTGTGGTTTCTCGGTAACAGGTGTAATGGTCCGTGTTTATTTATTTATTTTTTTTGTCTTATTAATTTCAAGACAGGAAAAAAGAGAGGCTGGTGAGGGAATGACAGTTTATTGCTTCTATAACGTAAGTGACAACAGGAACAAAACATTCTAAGTCCAAAACACTAAATGTAACAATAAATGGATAAAAAGTATGATATGATGTTCTTTAATTAATAATTAATAACTAGCTAATGACCTTTAACTTTATGTTTATGCTCATTAAAATATTACTCGTGAATTAACATCAGGTTTTGCTCATCGGAGGAAGTTTTTGTGGTTGTACTGTTCCTTTAAGAACTGATGTGTGTTAGCATTCATGTGTTAGCAGGTGAATGAAAAAGGGTGTGGCAACAATTTGGGAAAAAATGGAGGCAAATTAGATATTTAGTTTCATAAAAGGATTTCTAAGAAGCATATCTGTCTCTGTTTAAAACAACAGATTCTTGAATAATAAGGATCAGCTGAGGAGAAGGAGGGATTAGTGATGTTTCTCAGTAGTGCACTCAGATGAGTGAATGTAAACAAGGGTTAAAGCTGGAGTCAGTTAGTGTAGATTCATTCCTCAACGGATGGAGGGAGAGAAAGAGGAGAATGTGCCATGAAAAAATAAAAAGAGGGGAGGATGGAGGGATGTGTGTGCGTGTGTGTTCAGTAAACAGAAACGCAGGGCTGGGTCCAGATGGCAACAGTTAACACTACTCACACGCACAACTGATTAAAACCACATTGTTCAGTACCCTCCTCTTACACACACACACACACACACACACACACACACACACACACACACACACACACATTCATATGCTAGGCTAACCTACAGGTTCTGTTCTATTAGGCTATTAGCTAGCTAGTGAATAGGATTTTATGGTAAAGGTTAATAGCAAGCTAGCTAATATTAGCTGTGGCAATATCACATAGATTGCAATAAGTGAATCAAAGTTAGGTCCTGCTCTTGCTAACTCAAGGTCAGTGAAATTTAGTACATAATACACAAACACACTTGACTTCCACAGTGAGAACAGTGTATCTTTTATAGTAAGCATAATTCTACTTATAGCTACTTAGAGCTTGCTGCTTAGCATTAAATACATACCTATGAAGAGATAACATTTACTACTAAGTTAAGCTAACACAGGGGTAGTGTTGTGTTGCTGAGGGGTAGTGTACATGTTACTAAATGTTAAATGTTATTATATTGTATAATTACATCCAGCACTGTAATATACACAATGTCAAACAAAAGAAGTGAAAGGAGATGTTAGCCATGATGTTATCTGATCAGACTCAAGATTAGATTAGATTAGATTAAACTAACTTACATTCATATAAACAAATCAGAAAGTGCTTCATTATATGGACTAAAACATCACATTGATGTTATTTGGACAAAAATGTTTTCCGACCTGGGTTAGCTGTGCTAGCGGTTGATGCTAAGTGCAATTACAATATAATTTTAATGCTTTCTCAGTAATGTATCAGCACTTCTGATTGAATCGTTGATTGAATCATTCTGTGTCATTTCCCTTCTTACTGTGTTTTTGGTAACACTGTCTGAATAAAAGACTTAACCACTACATGCTAGCAAGAAAATCACTTATTTTTGTCACAAAAAATTCACCAGTTGCCTAGCAACAATGTTGTGCATTGCGTTCACCTTCACATGTCAAAAACTCAGTTCCGCTTATACCACAGCAATCTACCAACAATTACAAATTTTTATTTATTCAAGAACATCATGTCATACTTTTTAGCCATTTCTAGTTACATTCAATTTTGTGGAACATCAGTAAACTCCTCTGTCCTGAAGATATCAGAAAACTTAAAGTTAGAGCTTTACCTCTGACTGTTACAAAGCACTGACACTGTACACTCCTTCTATAAATGTTACATAAACATCTCCTTACACAAATTTATTCATGCATTTATGTGGACCGTCCATACTATAGAAATATAACATATTAGAATGAGCGCATTAACATAAACCTGTGATTTGCATCTGCACTATTGTCAGAGCTTCTGTTATAGAGAATTAATCAACACCTTCTGACCAATCACAATCAAGAATTCAGCAGCAGTGTGGTGTAATAATTAAAACACTGCTCTGTGCAGTTCTGTCTCGCATCACTAGATTTCAGTTTTCACAAATTCAATAAAAAAAAGGTTGTTATATTAATATTGTAAAGATGAGAAAAAATTAGCAATTTAAATAAAAAAATATAATTGTTTTATAGTAAATCAGACACTTTGCAATACTAAGAAAAAGCTGTCGTGGTCATTTTTTGATATTATCATCTGACTTTTTTTTAAAGAGTAGATTATATAGATCAAACCTATGACACTTAAACTGCCATGTATTTATAATTTGACCTTTGACCTTTGATATACTGACCTCTAATAGTGAAAATGGTGATGATTCATTATTATTATTATTATTATTATTATGTGATTAATTCACACATTTACAATTTATTTTGATTGAATTTTATTTGAAAGTATTTCTGTAAAGCAGCTTTGTGACAATGTCCATTGTTAAAAGCATTGTACAAACAAAATTGAATCAAATTATATTATTATTATTATTATTAAATGACAGACCCGTTCTGTCCTGAAGTTGTTGCTCCTCCTCGAAGATCAGTTTGAAGTCCAGCTCTCCTTCCTCCCACCCAGAGCTCATCCTCACTCCAAATCCGCACTTTTATCAACTTTAATCCACTTTAATGTCTTAGAAATACAGTTTATTAAAGATTTATACTCCTAAAAAATTCTGGTCAGGGTCATCATCACATCTCATCTTCTCTTCCCATCTCCTCGTGCACTTTTATTTCCTTTACATAACCTCCTTAAAGCTTTTATCCGAAAATATTTCTTTATTCCGCGTCTAACAGACTTTTTGTTCCTCCTTCAGTCCAAATTCACTATTAAAACTTCTTCTGCCGGCGGATCTGCATGTTTATAAAGTAAAATAAATTGTAATTCTGCACACATCCGCATCCACAGCCTGCACTTTCACACACTCCAAACTTTTATCCGCTTTTTTTTCTCCTCTAATTGTCTCTGGGTGGATTCCCGTTTTTCTGTCGCTTCGCTGCTCTCTTCTTTCATTGGAGGATTCTGGTGTCAATCAAGCCCTCCCCACCCCCACCTCCACCCAGCTTCTCATCCCGCCCCCCGCTGCCATTCTCTCTTCTGATTGGCTGGGAAAGTTAAAAATGGAATGAATGTCACGTGTGGTGAGTTATGATGCGAAGGGTTTCTAATGCGTGTATCATTTCGTTCTTTTCATATTGTTTCTCGTACATTAGCGTACATTAAAAATTACAAATTTCACACACACACACACACACACACACACACACGTATATAATATACCATATAATATATACTATATTATATACGTGTATATATAAATACATATATATACATACACATACACGCTTTATATAATGTAATAGACATGAAGACAAAGACAGCAAAGACCATGTCCTCTGACATCTTCATACTTCTCCCTCTTTGGCCGTATCTATACCCCTTCCCTACATCCCTCCCTCTCTCAATCCCTACATCCCTCCCTCCTTCTCTCCTCCCCTCGGACAGATCTGTTTCTCATTAAACTCTGTAGTCTGCACTCTGTCTGAGACGCCAGACGAACAACTTAAATAAACACTCTTTCTATCTATCTCTCCCATAATTTCTCTTTCACTCTTTCACAGTCACTTGGTCTCACTTTCTCACTCTCATTTTCCCTCTCTCCCTCGCTCTCCTGCTGTCTTTCTTTATCTGTCACTGGCTCTTCCTATCTCTTTCTCCCCAATGCTTCCACATACTCTTTAACACTTGTAAAAATCTCTCTCTCTGTGTTTCTCTGTCAACTGTTTAATATTCTCTGTCTCTTACTAACTCTGCCAAACTCTTGTTCTGTTTCTTTCATCTCTTTTTCTATATCTCTTTCTCATTCACTTTCACATTCTTCTCTTATGCGTGTGTGACTGACATGCAGTAAAACTCTCTCTCTCAAATTCAAATTTAAATGAGCTTTATTGGCTTGACAAATTGTACAATGTATTACCAAAGCATTTATATGGGTAAGGAATAAAACCTGAACAGAGAACAAATGATAAGATTAACAAGTAATTATTATTATTTTTTTGTACTTTTTTACTGAAGTTGTGTTTCATTCTCCAGCTTTTTGAAGTTGGCACAAATAGTTTCAAATTTGGGATAGCTTTTTTTCAAATTTGGTCATAGTTACGACAGGTGGTTAAGAAGTGTAGCTCTGTCTCAAACACTCCTTGGCTACAGTACAGGCATAACCTGGTCTCTCTGGGAAGCCAGCTCTGTCTATATCTGTCTCTCTCTACAGCCAGGCCATGGTTGCTGAGTCTGTATATTGTAATAGTTTTCCTCAGCTTGTTGTACCTGATTGTGCTCAGGAATCCTGCTGTGGTATATTCTCTGTTCTGGGCCAAATAACATTGTAGCTTATTTTATTTTGTATTGTTTCACTACAGTAAGATAGATAGTTTTCTTTTTGTGCATTAATAATTTAATTGGGCCTGATTCTGTGGATGAGGGGTTCAGTGTCCTAAGGCTGATATTGTTTGTTGATTATTTGTATTAGTCAGATTAGTTTGTTTGTGGAGCCTCAGGACCAGCTGAGTGAGGGGGCTTCTTTCAATGTTCATTTCATGGTTTTTAAAATTATAAGAGTTGGGGTCACTCAATTTTAGATATTTCTAAAATGTGATGTCTCTTTTCTCAATATGGATTAATAAGAGGGTATTGCCCTAATTCTGCCCTAATTCTTGTTAGGTGTGTTCCTCTGTAACCTGAGGAGGCATTTACAAATTTTTTTATAAATCTTATTTTTTTACTTCTTATTATTTTATTCTTATTTTTTAATTCTTAATTTTATAAATCTTTTTTTTTTTTTTTTTTTTACATATAAATCTTATTATTATTTTTTAAAATCTGTATGCAGGGCTTTAATTGGATTTTGTCCCATTTTTCAAATTCGTGATTTAGGAGAGGACCCCAAACATCACTACCATATAGTGCAATTGGTTTTATAACTGTCTAGAATGGCATAGAAAGTCCTTCTTGCTTTCTCTTTCAGTTCATTCACAGCCAAGTTGTGGTTTAATTTTTTCCTCATAGTTTTACAGTCTAAATCATACAATTTTTCTTTCTCTTGTTTGGCCCTATGAATTTTCTTTTTTTTTTTTTTTTGTTTTGAGGTTAGACTGTAGTTTTCTCTAATGTTATACAGCATACTGGGCTGTGAATGCATGTTAATATATTTAGTCCTTTTGAGATACACAGTAATTTGGCTGTGATCTGAAAGGGGTGGTAGTGGTTTGACTGTGAATGCTTTGAAAGAGATTGGATCTAAGTCTGTGATCAAGTAATCAACTGTTGAACAACCATGAAATGAACTATAGGTGTACCTTCAAAGAGAGTCTCCTCTAACCCTCCTGTTGACAAGGTACAGACTAAAGCTTTGACAGAGCTCAATCAGATGCTTCCCATTTTTATTCACTCCTTGGAAAGTTTACTATATTTTGTGGGAAGCTTTGTCCAAAAATGTAGTTATTCCCATTATCTGTGGTGCAGTCAGGTAGGGGTCCTGTTCTAGCATTTAGATCCCCACAGATCAATACACTTCCTTGGGCCGGGAAGTGGTTAATTTGACTATGGAGAGTCTCAAATATGTCTTCATTATAGTATGGAGATTCAGAGGGAGGAATATAAAGGGCAGATAAGAAAATATCTTTGGCTAAGGCATCTGATGAGTTTGGACCAGATGTGAGTTTTTTCTTTTTTAATTATTTGGATATATTTATCAATTTCTAGTTTGTCAGATTATTATGCCCCCTGAATCTCTTCCACATGTAATTCTTTCATGTTTTCTGGAGAATATACAGTGAGGTCAATAAGTATTTGATCACCCTGTGATTTTGCAAGTTCTCTTACTTAGAAATCATGGAGGGGTC
>CM074948.1:21979097-21998675 GCA_037577455.1 Pangasius macronema | reverse complement strand
CCTCTTAAAATAAAGCTGAAAGTCTACACTTTGATCTCATCTTGATTGTTTTATTTCAAATCCATTGTGGTGGTGTAAACGCAAAATCAAATAAACTCTGTCACTGTCCAAATACTTCCAGACCTAACTGTGTATTATATTATATTATATTATATTATATTATATTATATTATATTATATATCTCTTGCTCCTTTTTCTTCTTTTGACATTTTGAAGAAGTACTTACAACCTGGTTACAATCCACCAGTGTGAAGTGTGAATACTTGTAATATTTTCCCTGGTCTTAAGATTTGATCAGGAGTGTGTATATATTATTAGTATGGAAAAAAAAGTTTGTGAAAATTAGCACTGGTGTGAAATAACTTTTAGCTGAACCAGAAACAGTACAAATAAAAAAAATCAGCTCTGCTGAAATAATGGTCAGAATATTCCAGCTCACACTGTGGCCACACCTCTTCATATGACAGAGCTTTGGCTCATAGCCACACCTCCCTCAGTGATTCATGAAGCAGACAACACAACAGGAAGAAGTGTAAAACTTACCGAGCCTGGTGTTATCAAAAACTGGAAAAGCAGGACAACTCACTCCACACGTTAATGACCTGTGCACGTGCAATGGGGACAAAACAAGAAAAGTCTTTTACATAATTACCTGTGCTGGAAGAAAGAAAAACAAGAACAGTGCAAAAAGAAAGACAGAGAGAAAGCAGACCGATAACAACAGAGAGAGAGAGAGAGAGAGAGAGAAAGAGAGTGAGTGAGACAGACAGGTGCAGTGTGTAGTGCCCTTGACTTTCTGTCTGCCTCTTATGTCTTTGTGATGAGTGGAAGTTTCACCTGTTCTAATGTTTACACACACTGTATCTCATTTACTGGTTCGGTTACTATGTGTCTGTGTCTCTCCACACCCAGCAGCATGTATATATACACACACACACTGTGTTAAGTGCATAACTTGTTCTGAAGCGTTGCCGCCCTTATACACATTCCCATTATAAATCACATCAAAACATCTGGAATGTGAATCGGTGTTATGTTGCAATTCCCTGTATTGCTCCTCGACAACCAAATGGATGCTCCTTAGTGCTCCATGACACCCAGAGTGCAGATCGAAATACAGACAGAAAGAAAGGCAGAGTCTGAGAGGCTGACCAATAGATAGAAAGACAGACAGACAGACAGGGAGACCTACTGACTGACAAAAAGAAAGACAGTCATGGAAAGATAAAGACTATCTTTAAAGAATTCTTTAATGTGGTTAGTTTAGAGTAAACTGACGACAAACTGAGAATTACTGAGAATTCTCATGAGTGTTTAAAGTTTCTTTTCCTGAGGAACATGAGCTTCATGAATCTGTTAAAACAGTTTAATGAAACAATCTGCAAAGAATCTGTGAATGTTTCACGTTTCTATGGGAACAATCGCTTCAGCAGAAATTAATACCTGTTGTGCAAAATCACGGTAAGTGTAAAACCCGACTGGTGTTAAAACCAGGATGAGTCCTGTGGGAGTGTCTTGGAGTGAAAGATCAGATTTAGGCCCATTCCTGTTCACACTGACAGGAAACACCACATCAGTGTTGCTGACAACGACAGGAATAAAAACTGACAGGTCGGGTTTTACACTCCAGCACTGTGTGAGTTCAGTCTGTGTGTGTGTGTTGCCCCAAGGCTTTTCTCTCTGCACTGTCTGTGTTCGTGTGTAAAACAGCTGATCTGGAATCACTGGAAAAAGGCAAATGAGGCAGAGTCCTAAACTCGCAGCTCTCCTCCTCCTGCTCCTCACATTTGTTTTGTCTCTATGTCACTTCCTCACCATCTTTTACTAAACATACAAACAAATAAATAAATAACCATTTAAAAAATATTATTTAAAATAAATATTTTACACCAAATAAGCTTACACCAGCTTTCACCAAATAAAATTATTCCAATTCAACCAATACTAAATAAATAACTAATTTCTTTTACTACATACATACCACTACATAAATACCACTGTTTACCTAATACTAAAAGTGTGTGTGTGTGTGTGTGTGTGTGTGTGTGTGTGTGTGAGAGCGAGAGAGAGAGAGACTGCCTGTAACCTGTAACACACCTGGCTCAATGATTAGCTTGTGTTTAGTGGAAAAACAAACTTTGTGAGCAGCTTTTGTGAAACTGTTTCAAACCGTTTTAGAGGTTATTTAAAGTAACCCACAGCGGCATCTAATTTTAACATTTAAGGCACAAAAATCAGAATTTTTCTCTTTATTGTGCAGTGAAGAGAGTAAGTAAAGGGAGTCAGTGAAGAGAGAAAGTAAAGTGAATCATTGAAGAGAGTCAGTGAGAATAAGTGAAGAGAGTCAGTGAAGAGAGTCAGTGAGAGTAAGTGAAGGGAGGCAGTGAGAATAAGTGAAGAGAGTCAAAGAGAGTAAGAGTTCTAAACTCGCAGCTCTCCTCCACCTGCTCCTCACATTTGTTTTCTCTCTACATCAGTTCCTCACCATCTTTTACTAAACATACAAACAAATAAATAATGATTTAATAAATATATTTTTTAAATAAATATAATTTTACACCAAATAAGCTTACATCAGCTTTCACCAAATAAAAAATTATGCCAGTTCAACTAATACTAAATACATATCTAATTTCAAACCGTTTTAGGGGTTATTTAAAGTAACCCACAGCGGCGTCTAATTTTAACATTTAAGGGACAAAAATCTGAAATTTTCTCTTTATTGTGCAGTAAAGGGAGTCAGTGAGAATAAGTGAAGAGAGTCAGTGAGAGTCAGTGAAGAGAGTCAGTGAAAAGAGTCAATGAAGAGAGTAAGTGAAGAGTCAGTGAGAGACAGTGAAGAGTGAGTCAGTGAAGAGAGTCAGTAAAGTGAATGAGCAAAGAGAGTCAGTGAGAGTAATTAAAGGGAGTCAGTGAAGAGAGTGAGTGAGAGTAAGTGAAGAGGGTCAGCGAAGAGAGTAAGAGTCCTAAACTCGCAGCTCTCCTCCACCTGCTCCTCACATTGGTTTTCTCTCTTCATCACTTCCTCACCATCTTTTACATTTACATTTACGGCACTTGGCAGACGCCTTTATCCAGAGTGACTTATAATTATCTCATTTTATACAACTGAGCAGTCGAGGGTTAAAGGCCTTGCCCACCAGTGGCAGCTTGGTGGTGCTCGGATTTGAATTCTAAACCTTCCGATCAGAAGTCTAACGTCTTAACCACTGAGCTACTACTTCCCTAAACTAAACTAAATCCTTTACTAAACATACAAACAAATAGATATCATTTTAGACCAAATAAGCTTACACCAGCTTTTACCAAATAAAAAATTATTCCAATTCAACCAATACTAAATAAATAACTAATTTCTTTTACTACATACATACATAAATACCATTGTTTACCAAATACTAAAGTGAAGTGACTTTGTGGCCAGGTACGGTGACCCATACTCGGAATTTGTGCTCTGCATTTAACCCATCCAAGTGCACACACACAGTAGTGAACACACACNCAGTCGTGGTATTGAAGGTGGCAGAGAGCGCTGGTCATTCACTCCCCCACCTACAATCCCCGCCGGACCCGAGACTCGAACCCACGACCTTCGGGTTCACCTTCAGGTTACAAGTCAGACTCTCAGACCATTAGGCCACAACTGCCCCCAGTGTGTGAAAGTGTGTGTAAGTGTGTGTGTGAGAGACAGAGAGAGAGAGAGAGAGAGAGAGAGAGAGACTGCCTGTAACCTGTAACACACCTGGCTCAATGATTAGCTTGTGTTTAGTGTAAAAACAAACTTTGTGAGCAGCTTGTGTGAAACTGTTTCAAACTGTTTTAGGGGTTATTTAAAGTAACCCACAGCGGCATCTAATTTTAACATTTAAGGGACAAAAATTAGAATTTTTCTCTTTATTGTGCAGCAAAGGGAGGCAGCAAAGGGAGTCAGCGAGAGTAAGTGAAGAGAGGCAGTGAGAGTAAGTGAAGAGAGGCAGTGAGAATAAGTGAAGAGAGGCAGTGAGAATAAGTGAAGAGAGTCATCGAAGAGAGTCAGCGAAGACAGCAAGAGTTCTAAACTCGCAGCTCTCCTCCACCTGCTCCTCACATTTGTTTTCTCTCTACATCAGTTCCTGACCATCTTTTACTAAACATACAAACAAATAAATAACGATTTAATAAATATTTTTAAAAAATCAATATCATTTTAGACCAAATAAGCTTACAACAGCTTTCACCAAATAAAAAATTATTTCAACTAATACTAAATACATAACTAATTTCAAACCGTTTTAGGGGTTATTTAAAGTAACCCACAGCGGCGTCTAATTTTAACATTTAAGGGACAAAAATCAGAATTTTTCTCTTTATTGTGCAGTGAAGAGAGTCAGTGAAGAGAGTGTTACGCCCCATGGCTCAAAAAAGATGTAACATAAACGGGGACACACAAGAAAGTGCAAATAATGTACAAAATGTATTAACAAAGCAGAACTTTACAAAAAAGAAGCCCGCCTCTGGCCGGCTGCCATACTGCTTTTAAAAGGTAAGGCAGGAAATAAACAGCAGGTGTGCTCAATGATCCCATCCAGGAACAATCAGTTGGAATCAGAGCAATTGCACAATTCAAACCAAGAAAGACGCGCATAACGCATGGGTCGTCGTGAGAGTCAGTGAAGAGAATCAAAGAGTGAAGAGAGTCAGCGAGAGTAAGTGAAGAGAGGCATCGAAGAGAGTCAGCAAAGGGAGTCAGTGAAGGGAGTCAGTGAGAGTAAGTGAAGAGAATTGGTGAGAGTAAGTGAAGAGAGTCAGCGAAGGGAGTCAGTGAAGAGAGTCAGTGAGAGTAAGTTAAGAGAGTCAGTGAGAGTAAGTGAAGAGAGTCAGTGAAGACAGTCGAAGCCACGCAGTGAAACTGATGAACAGATGGCAGATAAATCACACACAGGGAATGCATGGAATGCAGGAGACACAAAGCGAAAAAACAAAAACTACCAAAATTAAAAAACTAACCCATTGAATTTTTTTTTTTTTTTTTTTAAATCGACATTAAAAATTTAACGTGCACGCGCAGTCCTCGGCCTTAACTACACCAACGTTAAAAAGTCGTTAAAGTTTTAACCACAAAGTCATTTACTCACCAGTTTAATCTTCTTCCACAGTCACATTAAAGCCAGGACGTCATTCTACAACATTTAATCCCAGACTCTGAAGCGCACAGTGAAATAACATCAGCTCATGTGCGTGCGTGTTTATTTTATTTTGTTTTTGTCTTTGTCATTTCTTCACTTCGGCATACGTACAGCAAGTGCACACGAAACCAAGAGCTAGAGACAAGCCACACCTACTTCCGGGGAAACCATGACCAATCCCGCAACAGGTGAGCTTTATACCACGCCCACTTCCGAGGAGATTACCTTAGGTCACGCCCACCGCAGGAGAATTCACTGCGCGCTATGGCGCTACTTTCCGGAGTTTGACGAGGCTCTGAAATGAACTCAGAAAGGGGAAAGACCACTTTCTTTCATTTATATCAGAAAATAAATTGAATTCGAAAAAAAAAAACCCAATATCACACTGACCAAATGAATCTACTCTTTGATATTTAAAATAACCGGAATGGATAAACTATTTGTTATATTTATGATCTGAGGTAAGAAATATTAGTGCATACTAACAATAAATTAGCTCCCGTTCTTTGTACATTATTTTTGACACAGCAATTCGATGGGATTAAATTTAAAACATAACGTGTTTATATTCAATAAAATAATCAGTTAATCAGTTATAAATAATCAGTAAACTAATCTACACAAATACCTGTTTTGACCGTTGAAAAATAGTTAGCTAGATATAAACCATAATACACAAATATGTGTAATACACAAGTATGAACACATACATAAACCCTTCAGAAAGAACAACGAAATTACACATTAAAGAAAAATTTAGGGTAAAACGTTTCATCTTTTAATTAGTTAGCTCAGCTAGCGGTGAAGAAAAACCGTTTGCACATTTCTGAGGGTCATGTTGTGGCAAATACTACTGCAAATCAGAATAAGAAATATGAGTTACAAAGACAAGGAGTTCTGGGTGCCAAAAATCTATAGACTTTATTGAATCAGACAACAAAGCCGAGATGGTCCACAGAGCATATGATTTACATAAATGTGGCCCACGCTTTTATACAATTCTAAAACAATGATCTCATTGGATGGAGTTTTCTCTTCTTTCTCTTAATCACACCTGCCTCTCGCCCCAATTATTTCACTTTCCCCTTATCTCAGTTTTAACCATGGCGAGAGTTCAGTCAGTTTATGTTTTCAAAAACAACATTAGCCTTCACCTTAAAAACACCAAAAAACACCTTAAAAACCTTAAAAACAGCAATCTCACAATCCGGTTCTTTCATACATATTAACTAGTGATCAATGCCTGATCACTCCTTCTTCTTACCAATAACCAAATCCTGAAACCACTCTCTTGTGGAGAACAGGACCAAACATCTCCCCTAACACTTGAATAGAAAGTCTTCATAAGAGCCATCTGTTTAATAGTTGCTCGAACAAGAAAAGATCTTAATATGGGCACAATACAGCAAAACAGTAGTCTTGTAACAACTACTACAATTACTATCATAACTCCCACTTTTGTCAATATAGCTCCCCAATGTCCAAATAGTGAAAACCAATCCCAAGAATGCTGATCTCTCCCTGCATTTCCAGCTACTTCATGCCTTAATTTTTTCAACTTATTCATAGCTTCAGTAAATGCTCCCCCAGGGGCAGTGTTGTTAGGGATAAAAGTACAACATTGTTCTCCAAACATAACAGACACACCTCCTTTTTCTGCAAACAACCAGTCCAATGCTTGCCTGTTCTGCCATGTCATTTTACTAGTAGCATTTAACTGTTCACCTAATGCTGAGAGTGCAGCATCTGTATAATTAAGGAATCACTGTTGGTTGTAGTAAATGTAATTAATCCACTCTGTACTCTTGTTAGGAGTTATTTATATCAAAATAGACTCAAATCCTGACATTATCTCATTTCTTGCTTTAAATTGTTCAGCTATTCCTCTAGGCTGGCCTACTGAGTCTATGTACACCTTAGGATCTGTCTCATAAGCTCTCTTTACTCTGTGAGACTTTCTAGTTTTTTCAAGGAACTGATCATACCCCAGTCAACTATCATAATTATTTGAATCAACCGTACTCTAGTGCAGATTCCCTTCCAATTTTTAGGTAAATTCATTCTTAAGTGTGTCCCTGCACAGAGGCAAAAATGATCTGCTACTGCCTGAGATTGGTCAGTCAAAGCGAACCGCAATCGTGGAGTTAGAGTTTGATTCATGCAAGTGTCATCTAAGTGAGAGTTGGATAGTACTACTGTCATACTGGTGGTTACTGTTGCTAGTGCATGACCTTCAGACCACTGGATATATTCTATGCGTTCAAAGAGATGGGAATCCAATTGCCACATTACTGCACAGTTACCCTAGAATTTACCCAAATCATGTTTCCCATATGACTTGTTAAAGCATTCATACTTCAAAATGTAATTATGTTATACCGCTGTGGTGTCTCTCTACGTTTTTCCTTTATTCTAACATCCAGTTGTGGGCACCACCCTTTCCATGCATCTGTGTTATGCATTAAATTATAAAGTTGGTTACCTAAATACGTTAAACACTCAGCTGAGCAGTACGAGTAGTCAATTCTTCACACAATACTGCCTATTGTATTCTGCACAATGTCTGTAATCAAATGGGGTCTGTACCACTACAACCACTAAATCTCCCTCTTCTTCAATGGTTTGAATATCTTTTTGTCTCCTGGGTGTAAGTCTAGGTACCCTTGTACAGTGATTCAAATGATACCTGGTAGTATTACCTTCAACTTGCACCACTGTAGGTGTCGCTCTTACCACTGTTTATGGTCCTTCTCTTCTAGGCTCATTCCACTTTTGTTTGACCCAGCACTTCAGTGTCTTCTCTTGGCTCCCTGCTTTGTTCCTGTGAACAGATAGCTTCATGTATTGTGGTTAGTTGATGCATGTAAGCTCTCAGTTCCATTTGTAATTGCTCCAGAGGTGGTCCAGCAGGACCCCTCAAATATGGCACAGGCATGGGTCGACCCATGAGCATTTCATGTGGTGACAGGTTAGTAATTCTATTGGTCTGCATGCGATAACTCATCAGAGCAAGAGGTAAAGCATCAACCCAAATCAGTTTTGTATCAGCGCATATCTTATTAAGTTTAGCCTTAAGAGTACAATTCACCCTCTCCACCATTCCTTGTGACTGAGGATGATAAACACACCCCAAATGCTGTTTTATTCTTAACTACTGCAACACTGTTTTCACTGTTCTCTGAACAAATGCCCAACCATTGTCAGAACTTATCTGAGATGGTATGCCAAACCTAGGAATCACTTCACTTGTCAGAAACTTAATCACTGTTCCTGCAGCCTGATCTTTTGATGGCACAGCTTCTACCCACCTACTAAACCTATCNAGATGTTTGAATGGTCCTTCTGGTACTGGTATGTGCCCTATTGGTGCTGATGTTCCTGACATTATTCTGTGCACAGACGTCACATTCAGATAAGACCATAGCCTTTAGATATGGAGACAAATAACCCTGTTGGTTCATTTTCCATAATACCTCCCCCCTTCCACAGTGGTCAAAGCCATAACCATCTGAAATTAATACGGTGAGAAGTGCTGTGGGTGCAATTATAAGTCCTACATGTGAGCGCCATGCACCATTTACATCTCTAGTAGCTCCTCTCTGATGCCACACTGAATGTTCATAAGCATATGCCTGTCCCTGAATGCAAACAATATCATCCAAATTGGGCTCAGGCTGAATGAGTACAACTGTGGGGCCATTACTTACTACCTGGCGCCAAGAAGCTTTTTATAGCTTCTATGTCTGCAGCATAGTTGCCTTTGATAACAAAATCATTTCCTTTCTTATGTGCCTGGCATTTGATAATTGCTAAACTCCTTGGATGCATCATAGATGAAATCAGATGAACTAGTTGCTGAGCATGTTGGATCAGTGTCACATCACTTCTCTTAAATACTCTCTGCTTCCAGGCCACTCCATATAAATGATAAACAATATGAGCATAAGCGGAGGCAGACTTGACCTTTAGCTATCTGACTTGCTGAAGTAAGAGCTTTCAATTCAGCCAACTGAGCAGAACACGGTTGCTTACAATGCTGTAGGCTAAGCACATAGCCTAGGTTAGAACAAATCTCCCTTGTTCTAATAATTCCCCTACATTGTAATGTGTATAAGTGATCACTGGGTAACACTTAGTTACAGTAGATGCTTTTTCATATGCATAGTACAACAGCTAATCCCTGTTGATAACAAGGAGGATATCCCTGTGCTACACTGTCCAGTTTGGTGCTGTAATATGCAATAGACTGTTTCTTTCTACCACTGCATGTTTCTTGCATTAGCACTGCTGATGCATGTCCATCTGCTTTGTTAGCTACATACAGATGAAATGGTTTTATCATAGTCTGGAGTGGCTAAAGTTGGTGCAGACTGAAGCTCCATTTTCAGTGATCCAAAAGCTAATAGTGCATTACTGCTCCACATTAATGGTGAACGCAAATTCTGATTGCCCTGCTTGCTTCATGGTTGCCCTCAAAAGTGCAGGTTTAACTGTATAGTCCTCTATCCAGTCAGAACTAAATCCTGTCATTCCTAAAAAAGTCATCATTTGCCCTACTATCTGTGGTAGTGGCGCTTTACTGATACCCTCTACCTGGGCTGGCGCAATTGCACTAGTTCTGTATGCAATTAGTCTCCATAAACACTCAACTTGTTGCAGACAGTACTGTAGCTTAATTTTAGATGCCTTATGTCCTCCTAGGGCTAATTTAGTAAGAACTTGAACTTGAAGCCTTAAGAACTTGACTGAACACATGTGGTGAGTGTTTTAAACCTTTGTAAAGCCTTGCATACATGTATTGCTTCCAAGCATATGTGAAGGCAAATAAATGTCTACTTTCTTCAGCCAGAGGAACACTAGGCAGAGCAAAGATCAATTAGAGTAAAATATTTGGCATCAGGAAGAACATTAGTCAGCAATCTGTGAGAGTTGGGAATTTCCACTGGCCAATTCAACCACCTCATTAAATGTTTGCAAATCATGCACTAAACGCCATTTTGATTTATCAGCTTTAAAAATGGGAATTATTGGGGTATTACAATGACTCACTGTCTCAACAAGAACTCCAGCCTGGACCAATCCCTCAATAGTTTTCTAAATGCCTGCCTCTGCTTCAGGGCGTAGTGGGTATTGTTGCCTTCTAGGTAAATGAGCACCTGATTTAATTCTAATTCTGACTGGCCTAGCAGACTTCACTAGACCTACATCAGTATCATGTTGTGCCCACAAGTTAGATGGTACCTGTTTTTCCATTTCTCTCAACAATTCAGCTGTCTTGGACTCTGAGTTACTGACTCACTCTTTGACATCTGTTGTTTTTCAGTGATCACCTCCACTGTTCCTGTCAATTCCTGTCATGAGCATAGTACACAAAATCTTAATATGTGACTTATCTTTTGAAAGAAAAACTAAGGGATTTCTGTATTATTCCATTTACTTCTTTCTGCTTTTGCCATCATGGGACCTAAATGTTTTGATTCGCAGCCTTTTCCTACATAAAGAGTGACATGGGGATCAAAATTAGGGACGTGAAACCACTTGTCAATAAAATCATCATTACGGGAACAGCTGGTGCAGTTGGCTCACTTTGCTGGACAGTAGGTGGTGGAGGTTACGCATTCAAAGGAGCCATCACAGCTTAGGAGAGTTCCTCCACTTGGTCTTGGTCTTTGTTTTTATCTTTGTCTTTGTCTTACACAGGCGATTGGACCTTTTTCTTATTTTTGTTTGTCAAGCTCTTCAAGGTGCATTTGTGCCAGGTTTGTAGTTCTCTTTCTTGATTCTTGAACTTTTTTTTAATCATTATGACTCATTGTTCAACCGCATTAGTCACATAATTCAGGGTGCGGTTTAGGCCCACCAGCTATTATTATTATTATTATTATTATTATTATTATTATTATTATTATTAATCATAACTAATTTTTCTTTCCATCTTCAATTTTTTTACTTGGTTTACCATCATCTCCCATCATGAGCTCCCTATTGGGGAGAAGTACACAAATGATGCAATTAAATGTGTATGGATATCAGCCAGCACGGTGTGTCTATGCAAAGTTTAAAACTGAGCAGTTTGTAATGTGTATTAAAGCCATCATTGTTCTAAACACACAAAACTCACTTTCCTAAGTACATCTTTTTTTAAATTCACAGAAATAAAGAAATTGCATATTTCTTGTATAATTCTTTTTAAAGTCTAAACTTCTTTAGCAATTTTGAACAAGCAGTAGTGTCTATATAGATTCATTATTATTCATTACAGATTCTCTAAAGCATCTGCCACATGGTTAAATGAAGTTGTGTGAGATTCACAAACGTGTGTGTGTGTGTGTGTGTGTGTGTGTGTGTGTGTGTGTGTGTGTGTGTGTGTGTGTGTGTGGTCTTTAGTCTTAATCCATTTTGTTGAATCATATTTGATGAATAATGACTTTACAACATGAATTTTGAGTTTTTATCATCTAATGCACTTTATTTCCGTTTTTTCAGAACAACCATTTTCCCAAGCTTTTATCGCTGTGAAACTGCCTCAACTGTTAATCCATTTTGATGAATCATATTTGATGAATAATTACTATTCAAACATGAGTTCATGTCATTTTGGCATGTTTTATATTTAATTAACGAACTATTCATTTTTATTTTAAAAAAGCAAAACAAGTACTATTTTAATTAAGAGATGGGAAAACTGATTTGCAATCACATCATGCTAGTTAATATTTACGTTTTTCAGAAAAAAGCACTTTTCCAAGCTCCTATTGCTGTGCCTAAATAGCGTTGTCAGCGCCTCAAGAGCATAACGCTGTTAGGATACACGCCTTTAGTATTAATCGATTTTCCTGAATCATATTTGATGAATAATGACTTTACAACATGAATTTTAAGTTTTTGTCATATCATGCACTTTGCGTTTTTCAGAAAGAATACTTTACAAAGCTCCTATCGCTGTGAAACTGATTAAATAGCGTTTTCAGCGCCTTAAGAGCGCAACACTGTTAGGACACACGTCTTTAGTATTAATCCATTTTGTTGAATCATATATGATGGATAATGGCTTTACAACATGAATTTTAAGTTTTTATCATACGATGCCCTTTATTTGCGTTTTTCAGAACAACCAGTTTCCCAAGCTCCTATCGCTGTGAAACTGCCAAAATAGCGTTTTCAGAGCCTAAAGAGCACAACACTGTTAGGATACACGTCTTTAGTATTAATCCATTTTCTTGAATCACATTTGATGGAATAATGACTATACAAAACGAATTTTGAGTTTATAAAATATCATGCACTCTTTTTTTTTGCTTTTTTTCAGAAAAAAAAACTCTTTCCAAAAGTCCTATCGCTGTGAAACTGCGTTTTCAACGCCTAAAGAGCAACAACACTGTTAAGACACACGTCTTTAGTATTAATCCATTTTCTTGAATCATATTTGATGAATAATGCCTTTACAACATGAATTTTGAGTTTATAACATATCATACACTTTATTTGCGTTTTTTAGAGCAACCTCTTTCCCAAGCATCTATCGCTGTAAAACTGTCTAAATAGCGTTTTCAGCTCCGAATGATCACAACACTGTTAGGACACACGTCTTCAGTGTTAATCAATTTTGTTGAATCATATTTGATGAATAATTACTATTCAAACATGAGTTCATGTCATTTTGACATTTTTTATATTTAATTAACTAACTATACATTTTAATTTAAACAGACAAAGCAAGTATTATTTTAATAAAGAGATGGGAAAACTTTTATTTGCAATAAAATCATGCTAGTTAAAATTTACGTTCGTCATAACAACCACTTTCCCAAGCTGTCTGTTTATATTGAAATGCCTAGGTAATACTAAAGACGTGTGTCCTAACAGTGTTGTGCTCTTTAGGCGCTGAAAACGCTATTTAGGCAGTTTCACAGCGATCGGAGCTTGGGAAAGTGGTTTTTCAGAAAAAACGGAAATAAAGTGCATGATATGTTAAAAACTCAAAATTCATGTAAAGTCAATTGTTCATCAAATATGATTAAAAAAACTTCATCAATGCTAAAGACGTGTGTCCTAACAGTGTTGTGCTCTTTAGGCGCTGAAAACGCTATTTAGGTAGTTTCAAAGCGATAGAAGCTTGGGAAAGTGGTTGATCTGAAAAACGCAAAAAAAAAGTGCATGATATGGTAAAAACTCAAAATTCATGTTTGTAAAGTCATTATTCATCAAGCATAATTCTAGAAAATGGATTAATACCAAATACGTGTGTCCTAACAGTGTTGTGCTCTTTAGGCGCTGAAAACGCTATTTAAGCAATTTCACATCGATAGGAGGTTGGTAAAGTGGTTGATCTGAAAAACGCATATAAAGTGCATGATATGTTAAAAACTCAAAATTCGTGTTTGTAAAGTTTGTCATGTTTCTAAACTTTGTCAAAATTCATCAAGCATAATTCAAGAAAATTGATTAATACTAAAGACGTGTGTCCTAACAGTGTTGTGCTCTATAGGCGCTGAAAACGCTATTTAGGTAGTTTCACAGCTATATGGAAGCTTGGGAACGCTATTTGGGCAGTTTCACAGCGATAGGAGCTGGGAAAGTGTTTTTTGTTTTTTTGTTTTTTTTTTAATAAAGTGCATGGTATGTTAAAAACTCAAAAGTCATGTTGTAAAGTCATTATTCATCAAGTATACATCAACAAAATTGATTAATACTAAAGAACTATGTACTATCAGTGTTGGGCTATTTAGGCGCTGAAAACGCTATTTGAGGAGTTTCACAGCGATAGGAGCTTTAAAAAGTGGTTATTCTGAAAAACGTAAAAAAAACTAAAAAAAAAGTGTTTTTTCTAAAAAACGTAATTATTAACTAGCATGATGTGATTGCAAATATCAGTTTTCACGGCTATACATTAAAATAATAGTTATTTTGTCTTTTTATATTAAAATGCCTACTTCGTAAATTAAATATGAAAATGTCAAAATAACATAAACTCATGTTTGAATAGTAATTATTCATCAAATATGATTCAACAAACTGGATTAATACTAAAGACGTGTGCCCAAACAGTGCATTGCTCTTTAGGCGCTCAAAACGCTATTTAGGCACTTTCACAGCGATAGGAGCTTGGGAAAGTGTTTTTTCTGAAAAAAAAAAAAAAAAAAAGAAATAAAGTGCATATGTTAAAAACTCAAAATTCATTTTATAAAGTCAATTATTCATCAAATATGATTCAACAATATGGATTAATTCTAAAGACGTGTGTCCTAACAGTGTTGTGCTCTATAGGCGCTGAAAACGCTATTTAGGCAGTTTCACAGCTATGGAAGGTTGGGAAAGTGGTTGTTCTGAAAAAACGGAAATAAAGTGCATGATATGTTAAAAACTTAAAATTCATGTTGTAAAGTCAATTATTCATCAAATATGATTCAACAAAATGCATTGATACTAAAGACGTGTTTTCTAACAGTGTTGTGCTCTATAGGCGCTGAAAACGCTATTTAGGCAGTTTCACAGCTATGGAAGCTTGGGAAAGTGGTTTTTCAGAAAAAACGGAAATAAAGTGCATGATATGTTAAAAACTCAAAATTCATGTAAAGTCAATTGTTCATCAAATATGATTAAAAAAACTTCATCAATGCTAAAGACGTGTGTCCTAACAGTGTTGTGCTCTTTAGGCGCTGAAAACGCTATTTAGGTAGTTTCACAGCGATAGAAGCTTGGGAAAGTGTTTTTTCTAAAAAAAAAAAATAAATAAAAAATAAAAAAATAAAGTGCTTGAGATGATAAAAACTCGAAAGTCATGTTGTAAAGTAAATTATTCAACAAATATGATTCAACAAAATCGATTAATGCTAAAGACGTGTGCCCTAACAGTGCATTGCTCTTTGGTCGCTGAAAACGCTATTTAGGCAGTTTCACAGCGATAGGAGCTTGGGAAAGTGTTTTTTCTGAAAATAAGGAAGTAAAGTGCATGAGATGATTAAAAACTCAAAATTCATGTTGTAAAGTCAAGTATTCATCAAATATGATTCGACAAAATGGATTAATGCCTAAGACGTGTGCCCTAACAGTGCATTGCTCTTTAGGCGCTGAAAACGCTATTTAGGCAGTTTCACAGCGATAGAAGCTTGGGAAAGTGTTTTTTTCTGAAAAAACGGAAATAAAGTGGATGATATGTTAAAACCTCAAAATTCATGTTGTAAAGTCAATTATTCATCAAATATGATTCAACAAAATATATTAATGCTAAAGACGTGTGCCCTAACAGTGCATTGCTCTTTAGGCGCTGAAAACGCTATTTAGGCAGTTTCACAGCGATAGGAGTTTGGGAAAGTGTTTTTTCTGAAAAAAACGGAAATAAAGTGCATGAGATGATAAAAACTCAAATTCATGTTGTAAAGTCAATTATTCATCAAATATGATGCAACAAAATGGATTAATGCTAAAGACGTATTCCCTAACAGTGCATTGCTCTTTAGGCTCTGAAAACGCTATTTAGGCAGTTTCACAGCGATAGGAGCTTGGAAAAGTGTTTTTTCAGAAAAACACAAATATTAACTAGCATTATGTGATTGCAAATTCCCATCTATACATTAAAATAGTATTTATTTTTTCTGTTTATATTAAAATGCATAGTTCGTTAATTAAATATAAAAAATGTCAATATGTCATAAACTCATGTTTGAATAGTAATTATTCATTAAATATGATTCATCAAAATGGATTAACACTAAAGACGTGGGTCCTTTCAGCTCTTTAGGTGCTGAAAACGCTATTTGGGCAGTTTCGAAGCGATAGAATGTTGGGAAAGTGGTTGTTCTGAAAAAAACGGAAATAAAATGCATGATATGTTAAGAATTCAAAATTCATGTTGTGAAGTCATTATTCATCAAATGTTATTCAACAAGATGTATTAATGCTAAAGACGTGTGTCCTAACAGTGTTGTGCTCTATAGGCGCTGAAAACGCTATTTAGGCATTTTAACAGTGATAGGAGCATGAGAAAGTGGTTGTTCTGAAAAAAACAGAAATGAAATGCATGCCATGGTAAAAACTCAAAATTCATGTTGTATCATCCCATTTACTTCTTTTTGCTTTTGCCATCATGGGACCTAAATCTTTTAATTCCCAGCCTTTTTAACTCCCAGCCACATTAAGATGACATGGGGAACAGAATTAGGGACCTGAAATCACCTGTGAATAAAATCATCATTAATACAATCATCACAAGGATCTTTTTGCATAGTAGCTCCCTGTTTCCTGTTTATGATTATGCATCTAGACACCAAGGGAACATTTTAATCATCTTTTTTTCAAGCTCTGGGTCACATGATGAATTATATAGCATTGTACAATGATACTCAGACTTAGGCATTGTTGCACCTGGGATCTGCGCTTTTCCCTACTTACCAATTACTAGCTTTACTTTATTACTTAACTGTCCTAACCAGTGCACATTAGCTTTTGGCTCAGAAAGAACCATTTGAGTTTTTACCCCTGTTTACATCTACATAAACTCCTTCTGGAGAACACCAGATTTGGAGTCAAAGTTTACACAGTGCATCTCTTCCCAACAAATTAACAGGAGTTTGTTCTGATACTAAAATAACCAATATCACCTGTTTATCTTTAGTCTACAGACTAACTGGAACTAGCTGCATTTGTCCCGAGAATCCTACTGTCTTTGGAAATTTTCCAGACATTTGTATGTGAGAGGCATACTTTGGACTTACGCAAGTGTAAGAGGGTCCAGTGTCTACCATTATGGGAGTTAGTTTGCCCTCTATTTTAACCTGCAGCATAGGTTCTTGATCAACATCAGTTAGAATTGGAAGCTGACCCTCCCCAGTAGGATTTTCTGGGCACCCCTAGTACCCCTGATTAGGCTCACTTCTTGGTTTCACTGGGCCTTGTGGAGATTGTCGATAGGACCAGTCCTATGTCAACAGCAACCTGGTGGTGAAGGGGATGGTTGGGTCCAGTCTCAACCATCCCTTTCACCACCAGGTTGCTGTTGCCATGGATTGGTGAGGCAATCATGCCTGATATGTCCAGGTTGTCCACATCCCCAACATATTCCTCAAGGACCAGAAGTGGGTCCTCCTTTTCCTCTTGGTGGTGGCTTTCTTTTCCAGTTCATGTTATTTGGCTGCTGATAGACATTAATAATAGGCACTGCAGGATGTTGAGGAACTACGGGAGCAGCTGGCACAGCTGGCACACTTTGCTGGACAGTAGGTGGTGGAGGTGCTGCATTCAAAGGAGCTATCACTGCTGATGAGAATTCCTCCACTTGGTCTTTGTCTTATCTTTGTCTTTCACAGGCACTTTTACCTTTTTCTTAATTTTGTTTGTCAGCTCTACAAGCTGCAGTTGTGCCAGTTTTCTTTGTAGTTCTTGTTCTTGATACTTAAGCTTTTGTTCATTCCTTCTGTGTTGTTCAACCGCATGAGTCACATGGTCACAGAATTCCTTGTGCAGTTTAGAATGTAGGACAACCACAACTTCTTACAATAGCCTTTACAAATGGTGGCATAGCAACCATTATTGCGGTTCTGAACAATGATGACATCACAGGGTCTGCCTCTGGATCCCTTTCCAGTTCTTGTCTCCATCTTTTTAGTTGTCTCTGCACATAAGTGGTGGGATTTTTTGTTTCTCCTAGCTGTTCTCCTTTCAGCAACCTTGGGTGTATGCGAGATGGATACTCTGTGCTTAGTGTTTGCCATAGGAGTGGATGATATTGATTCACTGTAGGGTAGCAGGTGTGAGGATCTATTTCATTCTTAATCTTTCTAAAATTTTGACAAGGAGTGCTTTGATGTCTCCAATTGCCAACAACTTGCCCATTGTCTCTTCTTCAAACACCTTGTGGATGTCAGGGAGACGGGTAATCAGTCCATCAAGATCTTGTGTAGCCCAGGGTACATAGTGCCCTCTAGCACCCTTAACCAGAATAAGCAATTGAAGGTGACTGTCATATCTTTGCCTTGTAAGTGTTCACGTGGTCTTAGCCATCTTCCTCCCTCATCTCGTGACCATGCTTCTGCATCATCATCATCATCATCATCATCATCATCATCATCGTTATCATCATCCTCCTCCATGTATAATGTTCCTGTAACCCGCTTTCTCTCACCCACATCACACCTTTTTTGAACCTGTGAAATATCTTCTCTTACTTAATTGTTCTGCTTCATCCAAATAATTTTCTGCCCATTTTATTGTTGTGCTTACTTTTCTGTCCAATTTGTTCATTTCTGTTAACACCTTCTCCTGCTCCTCTGGGATATCTACAGGGGATCCTCTCCTCTTCTTCATGATAACTACTTAAATAAGGATATTGGGCATAACTATGTACTTCCTTTTCCCTTGGTTTCTGTCTGCACTGTTTTTTGCCTTCAGGAGTCTTGTAGATGGCTTTAGAAGAACAAGTGGTGGGAGGTTCCCCATCTTCATGTCTATCTTCCATTCAACTTGTACTGTTCCTTTAATTATGAGAAGCTGATTTTTTTTGGAGGTGTATAAGGAGGTGGTTCACTGAAAATTTTGTCTTCTGTCTTCTCATTATTTTTTTTCATCATTTTTCTGACCTGTTTCATGCTTTTCCAAGTATTTTGCCCTTCTGATTTAAAATATATAACTACTTTCAGCTCTTTCCCTCTCTTGTCCTCTTTCCCTTTACTTTTGTCCTTGGCTTTGTAGTTCTTTATTAGTGTTTCCATCTCCTCACACAGAGATACATCAAACGTTCCCTCCTTTGGCCACTGTGTTTTCTTATTTTTAGTTCTCTTTCTCCACTTCTTTGAGCACTTCTCTATAATTTCTTTACATAAACGATATCTGGCTTTTAATAACTCTATGGGTGAGGATTCCATGATTGGTCCCTGTATTCTGCTTCTGCCTATTGCCAACCTCCTTGGAGACGGTTCACTATTACAGTCTGGAATAAAAGTCACTAAGATTTGTCTTAGAGTCAACCCTTCTACAGTCTTAGGTTCACGTGGCTCAATAACTCTTTTTGCAGAAAGCCAAGTAACTTTTCTTAAGACCGCTGACACCTCAATTTCAGGGTTATTCAACTGTCTCCCAGTTACTTCTTTGCCTCTTTGAAAGCCATGTACTTCTTCCCAGTCAAGATAAATATCTACAGGCAATAGTATTATTACCCAATGTAACTGATTTGACTCAGATAGTTTTTCTAATGTGTCACCTAAATTTCTTTTCAATTTCTTCCCACTATTCCTTCCCAATCTACATAAGGCCACTCCTCATTAACTTCCTCTAAATTTCTAAACTGTTATACTTCTTAACAGTGAATTTTTCTTCTCTTCCTTCTCTTCAGTCAAAGGATACCTTATCACTAATAAATCCTCATACTGATTCTCCTTCCAAAAGTATGTTCTAATTTCCTTAACTTCCTGTAATATA
>CM074948.1:21867505-21889907 GCA_037577455.1 Pangasius macronema | reverse complement strand
CATTTCATTCAGCCGCTCTCTTACAGTTCTGCCGCAGACATCGACTCCTGTTTCCGCCCCGTTGGTTTTTCATTTGTGTTGTTGTGCATTTTCTGTTTTCAAGGCGTATTGCTTTGAGTTTTCTATCCTGAAGCTTTGATGTCTTCCTTAGTCTGCCTGTATGTTTTCTTTTTATAACCTTCCCATTGAGTTTATATTTGCCCCAAATTTTAGACACAGCTGACTGGGAGCAACCAACTTCTTTGGCCACATTCCGTGTTGAAATTCCATGTTGAAGGAGTTTTATAATCCTTTCCAATGTTTCTATTGGTATCTCTCTCATTGGAGCCATGTTTCCTTTCAATTATTCAAGTCCAACAGCTCGTTAAGGTGTGTAAGCACTCCCTTTTAACTGCTGGCTAATTAGATGTTTAAACATTTTTTGTGTCATATCTGTGATTTGTTTGTTTGCTAAGTGTGGTGATTCCATCATTTTTGCCAGGGGTTGTATTAGTAGTATAGTAGGAGTATTAGTAGCAGTTTATGGTTTGTGTGCTATTGTCGGAGGTAGAAGTCTAGTGCACAACTCGCAGAGGCAGGAAGTGGACGAGCTCAGCTGCAAGAGCAGGCAGTTGGTATGACAGAAGGCACACTGAAGGTTACATCCGGTGTGTCTATGAAACTGAGCTAAAGTAGAGTAGAGAATAAGATTAATCATAAGGCTAGTTTTAGGGCGATATATGGTAGAAACAGGATGGTGTACAACAAGAGGATATAAACAAGCAGTAAAAGCAAGAGCTGCTATAGTCAAGAAAAATGCATTTTAAGCATAAAATAGCCACAGCCATAAAAGAACAAAGTGAGAATAAGGCAAAACTTTCATGTGGCAGAAGGTCTATCTGCACGTTGTTGATTCAGTGTAAAAAGAATGAGTACAAAATAAAGCAATAGAGCGAATAGAGGAAGCGAGGGCTTCTATATGGCAGTTTATTAACTAGACCAGGGGTCAGGAGACATCTCAAAAGAAGATGGAGTCTGTGGTCTAGAACCCCATTTTTCAGACAAGAAAAACAGGATGTGGGGTCTCAGAAAACAGAAGTGCCTGGGTAAGAGGAAATTCTATGAAGACAGACAAGACAAAAGGGCGGTAGGGATAATGGGAAATGGTGGAGGTTATGTAAATTAGGATAGGAGGAGTTAAAATGGTTTAAACTGAAGATAATAGGAAATTACTGACATGGGCGGACCAAATGGGGGGTGGCTCCAGCAGGCATCTGGGTATGTATGCATGGGAATTTGGAGGACTCGGGGCACACGACTCTCAGGCTTGAGATTGCGGTGTCACTATTGAGGGAATTCACCTTCTTTGAGCTCATTAGAACGTGTTGTATTGCTACTGCAATAAAGAAGCTTGCTTCTTCTCATCCAATGACTGGCAATTCTTCATTGTGGTGCATTTTCTGAGTGAGTGCAATAAGAGACATGTACGTAATTGGCAGATTTTTAAGTCCACCCGCAAATGTGTCCACTCAGGGAAGGACTCTGAGTTCTGACAAGGACAAAGTGTAAGCACAGTAATAATGCTTCTGTAAGAAGGCATTTGGCATTTTGTACCCAAATGTTTATTAGGAACAGCAAAATAAACATATACACAAGATTATCTTGTTACAGTGGCACCTGTTGAGGGGTGGAATGTATTAGGTAGCAAGTGAACAGTCAGTTCTCGAAGTTGATGTGTTGGAAGCAGGAAAAATGGGCAAGGGTAAGGATCTGAGCGACTTTAACAAGGGCCAAATTGTGAAGGCTAGATGCCTGGGCCAGAGCATCTCCAAAAAGGAGCAGTGTGATGCTCTGGGCAATGTTCTGCTGGGAAACCTCAGGTCCTGGCCTTCATGTGGATGTTACTTTGACACGTACCACCTACCTAAACACTGTTGCAGACTGAGTACACTCCTTCATGGCAACAGTATTCCCTAATGGCAGTGGCCTCTTTCAGCAGGATAAGGCTCCCTGCCACACTGCTAAAAATAGTTCAGGGACGGTTTGAGGAACATGAGAAAGAGTTCAGGGTGTTGCCTTGGCCTCCAAATTCCCCAGATCTCAATCCGATCGAGCATCTGTGGGACGTGCTGGACAAACAAGTCCGATCCATGGAGGCTCCACCTCGCAACTTACAGTACTTAAAGGATCTGCTGCTAACGTCTTGGTGCCAGAAACCACACACACCTTCAGAGGTCTTGTGGAGTCCAGGCCTCGAGAGTCAGAGCTGCTTTGGAGGCACAAGAGGGACCTACACAATATTAGGCAGGTGGTTTTAATGTTATGGCTGATCAATAAGAGAAATGCGGCCTGCATTTCTCTTATTTTTCTTTTTTCTTGTTTCTGTACAAAATAGTCACAGTCACATGACAGTAGAGAGAAATTTTTTTTAGAGATTCTTGGTTTTTTTTATAAATTGCTGCCCCTGTGGCAAAAAAAGTAGAAAGTCTTTATTGTCAAGTACAAAGTACAGTACAGTGAAATTCCGTACTTCACCTTTAAGCCAGAAATCGTGAGTCTATCTACAGTAAGGTGCACTTTAAAGACACTTCAGCTAGTTCGCCATGCAGCAGCTCACTGGGTTCAAATCCAGTTTAAAACAGACTTGTTTAACCAGGCATGGTATTACGTTATTGGGCCTTTTATCTTTTTAAATGTACTTTTTATTATAAGTAGTAAAAATTTTACAGTGTATTCACGAAGCATTCAAACCCTTTCCCTTTTTTCCCCTCATTTTACATTACTCTAAACTGGATTAAACTCATTTTATAATTTATACGTCATAATTAAAAAAAATAACGACCAAGTTTTCAGAAAGTTTTGTATCTTTTGTAATGAAATTGAACTATCACATTTTTTTCCCTGACATTCAACCAGAATTTCAGTTACTTTAAATCAAGCCTCGTGACAGCCCTTTTTTTTTTTTCATTGACTTTTAGAGACTTGGATGCGATTTCCTTCTTAAATGAAAAACTTGCTTTGGGGGACATAAATGCTCTTTCTGTGAGACACAAAGGAACTGAAGCATTAAGGAATTCTGGTTTAGTAATCATTTCTTGTCCATCTTTACGTAGTGTTATTGGCTCTAGGCCCACTGCCAGCTCCAGAGTCATGCATTCAGTTGAAAGAATAAACCATTTCCCCTCACAACACAATGGATTGGCTAAAATCTGGCCACAAGAATAGCAAGAGAGAACTTTTAAGACTTTTTAAGTATTTAAGTAATAACTTCCATAAATGCTTCACATAGCCAGGTTGTTGGCTCTTTTATTATCAATATCGATGTGAAAGATTAGACCAATTCTAATTTTGTTTGGAAAAACACACATACTGAATGCTTAAAAGTGATTTTTTATTAAAATATAATTTGTATGTCACTGCATGAGTTTGTGCATGTCTGCAGGTGGGTATCTCGCTCACAGCCTGGCCATCATGACAGATGCTGCTCATCTGCTCACAGACTTTGGCAGCATGATGGTTAGTCTTTTCTCCCTGTGGATTTCCTCTAGACCTCCTACCAAGACCATGAACTTTGGCTGGCACAGATCAGGTAAGTACAATTAAAGCAAATCTATCTGGTCCAACATCTGCAGGAGGTATCACTCATTGAGCATGTTAATGTTCTGTTGGTGTCCATGTCTGTAATGTCATTCTGTTGTTGAAGACCACAATAGCAGTGTTGTGTATCATTTTTGTCTTCTTAGCACTGGTTTAGTGGTGGTTTTGTTTGTGCTTACAGAGATTTTGGGAGCGCTGATATCCATAATGTCCATCTGGATAGTTACTGGGGTGTTGGTGTACCTTGCTGTTGAGAGAATTGTAAAGAACGATTATGAAATTGAGGGCAGAGTGATGCTGCTTACTTCGGGATGTGCTGTTGTGGTCAACATCATGTGAGTGGAAAAAAAACTGCAATATTACTCCACGAAGCAAACGAATATAATCCAGGTTTATTTGAAACCGGCCACACAGGTGACTAAATGCTCACCGCTTTCCACTAACAAACTCTAGTTTCCACTGATTCAAGTCTGCCTGTGGTAATCACGCAGGTTTGTCCATAAACTTACCTTGCCATAGTAACTGATTAACCAAACTTGACAAAAATTAACCAGGCTTATTGAGTTAGCGTGCTTCATGGAATAACCCCCGGCTCAAGAGCTCTAAAGTGGATTTAGGAGAATAGTGGTTTTGATTGCAGTGTTGTTTTATAGAATGGCCTACATCCTCCATCACTCCACCACTTTTCATGGGAATGACTCTGGCTATCACAAGATCACTGAAAATGGGATGAGTCCTGTGGGCCATGGCCACTCTCACAGCCTCCTGGGCAGCCATGGAAACACCAGTGTCAGGGCGGCATTCATCCATGTTTTGGGTGACCTTTTACAGAGCTTTGGGGTGATGGTTGCAGCCATCGTTATCTACCTACGGGTAAATACTTCAAATCTCTACATACAGTCACCACAAAGTGGCCTGTTTGTACAAATGTTTTATATGCAAATGAACAATAAATTCAATTAATTGTTATTTTTTTAGAGCTACACTATATGGCCAAAGTTTGTGGACACCTGACCATCACACTCGTATATGGTTCTTCCTCAAACTTTTGCTACAAATTTGGAAGCACACAGTTGTGTAGAGCGTCTCTGTGTGCTGTAGCGTTAGTTTCCCTTCACTGGAACTAAGAGACCCAAACCTGCTCCAGCATGATGATGCCTCTCTGCACAAAGCGAGCTCCATGAAGACATGGTGTGTGAAGGTTGGAGTGGAAGAACTCGAGTGTCCTGCACAGAGCCCTGACCTCAACCCCACTGAACAATTTTGGGATGAACTGGAACTGGAGACTCCTTACCCAACATCAGTGCCTGACCTCACTAAAGCTCTTGTAGCTGAATGAACACAGCCACGCTCCAACATCTAGTGGAAAGCTTCCCAGAAGAGTGGAGCTCATTATAACAGCAAAGAGGAATAAATCTGGAATGGGATGTTCAGCAAGCACATATGGGTGTGCTGGTCAGGTGTGCACAAACTTTTGGCCACAGAGTGTATAAGTGCTCCTGAGAAGAGCCAAATTTTGTTCAACAGATCTGGGTAAACAATGTGTTCTAATGAGATATGGTACATTTTTAAAGAACCCTAACTGAATGCTTTCTCTGTTGTAGCCCGAATACAAAATAGCTGATCCCATTTGCACCTTCCTGTTCTCTCTGTTTGTCCTGGGAACAACAGTCACCATTCTCCGGGATGTGTTCCGCATCCTCATGGAGGGTAGGTTTGTTTCAGTTTCTGTTAATCAGACTTCAGTGGTTGAGGCAGTGAAAATGACCTGGATGACTGAGAGCCTTTGTAATGCTGTCTAGGAGGGAGGGGCATGTTTTCCTCCCCCTGCCAATCACAGTGATGCTAGCCAATCACAGATGCCTGTGAGCTCGTGTATGCAGAAGAGGGAAGATCGCACTTTCCTCTGCGTGTGTTATGTGTCTCAGAGGAAGCATGTGTTTAGCTTTCACCTTCTCCAGTTCTAATCAGTGATGGCTAAAATACTACTTGTTGTAGTATTAGTGGCTAATTCAGCTAACAGTGATGAACTGCAGGTCACCTGATGCTACGCAGAATCTACAGATATATCATGGTGCCAATTATAGAGTAATAAGAGATCAGTTTAGATGATTATTTCATGCTCAATAAGCTACACAAGGTCTTAACAAAGCATTTATTGCATATTGGCACAAGCGATAATGCGTTAATGATTATTAATCATTTTCTCACAGCAGATCCCAAACTATGAGTCAGTATTAATGTCTCTGAGTAAAGTCGGATTCACAGTGAATAAACTATTTACAAGTGTCTCATGTGAACAAGACGTTAATTAACTGCCAGCATGTGTTGCTCTCACAGTGTTAGCAAACATGATAATGTTTGTAAAATCGGGTAGAAAGGGAGTTATGGAGAGGGTGAATATTCCCAAATGGTGCCGTCTTTGCAGTGTCAACAGCAGTATAATTTGGGAAACAATACACCCAGTGCATTTCCCAGGAATTAAGGTTTTCTTAGCTGGTAATGATCTTTTGTAGTACTTCATGCCATGCGTTTTCCTTTCAGGAGCTCCCAGAGGAATTAAATTTAACTCCGTGAAGGAGGTGCTGCTATCGCTGAAATCTGTGAAGGCCTTGCACAGTCTGCATTTGTGGGCTCTAACTATTGGGCAGACGCTGGTTTCTGTCCACGTGGCCATCGGTAAGACGCCTGTACTTCTTCACTTACACAGATGTATTTTACTAAAACTAACTCAAATGCTGTAACCAGGAGAAATGTAAAATGCTGTAATCTCATTCTCTGATTGCTTATTGTATGATTAGTATGTATTTAGCTTTCCTTTGATTTTATTTGTACTGTTCATAATATTTAAGCGAAGGTTCCTAAGTGGCGAATAAAACACCATTTTTTGTTTAATTAGAGGAAAACGCGGATCCTCAGAGTGTCCTAAAGGAAGCTACAGAGCTCCTGCAGACCAAGTTTGGCTTCTACAGCACCACCATCCAGGTAGAGCCCTACAGTGAGGACATGGCCTTCTGCACCATGTGCCAGGATCCCGTGGACTAATATCACCAAGAACATCCGCTGAGGAACGCTGTCCTGTCCTGGAAGTGGCCTGTCCAAAACATGTGTACGTTGTTTTTGACTTTGTTGGGGTCCATATGCAGAAATGCTGCTGGTGCATTAGCAGGCACTTTTTACATCAGTATCGTTTGTTACACATACACGCAGAGATACTGCCATCCTCTCACATTTCCTGTTTTACTGAAGTTTTCCTAAAAACATAAATGCTAAACCAGCTTCCCACAATAAGCTTTGCACACACAATGTCAATATTCTGGAGTGTTGAAGAGATATATTCATCGTCTGTTACCAAACAGAGGCAAGAAACGGCTATCTTGCCCTCTACGGAACTCCTCAAAAGAACCACAAGACCTAGATTATATTAATATTCGACACTTTACATCGATGGACCACGTCGTAAGAAGCAACATGACACTTGAAGCTGTTTTCTTTGCTCACTTTCAAACAGAGATCATACACAATGGCCCCTAATCATCAGAGTTGGATAAGTTTAAATTGGAAAACCGGCGCGCCCAACGGTCGTTTCCTCGCTAACCGATTTCAGGTTCAGCAAATCTACATCTCGCTGGAGTGCTTTTCAATTTGATGTGTGATTTGAATTTAAATATTTCAAATCAACACAATCATTACAGCAAGTACTAGAGTAGTATAGGTAATAACATTAAAAATAAATAACATTTAATAAGACCTGTGCGCATGGAAACTTGATTAAAATGTAGTTCCATGGGCGTGCGGTTTGTAAATGTTAACTGCAGGGCTCGGATCGAGCTCATTACTCCTTCCACTGAGTTTATTTACATACAAGAAGTGTGATGGAGCTGAGCTGATGAGGAGCACACGCTCAAGCTGTTCAAACACGCTTGGATATCATTGCACTTTTCTCTTTCTTTCTTTTTTTTGTGTGGATTTAATTGAACCACTACAGCAAGTCCTGCATAAATTACTGTGCGGTTCCTGTAAAATGAGATGACGGTAAAGATCTGTATGTACATAGCGACTAGTGGGCAGGAGATCGATTCACACACCTGAAGCCGATTCATGATCTGCACTGAAATCTCAGTTAGACTATTTTGTGAAGAAGCTGCTGTTCGTTCTTTCATTGTTCAGTGCAATCAAATCCACACTCGTTTCTACGCGGCTTTGATGAATATATACTTTAATGTGTACATTTATGGATTTTTAGTGTTTTGTCTTGCAAACACTTGTTCAAAACAATTCTAGCAACTCTTAGTCCACAGGCAGGAAGACTAGGAAGATAGTGAAAGATGGGTTCCGGGGCGACTGGCAAGGGGTTTCGGGGCGACTGCCCAGGGGTTTCGGAGAGACTGCCCAGGGGTTTCAGAGAGACTGCCCAGGGGTTTCGGGGCGACTGGCGAGGGCTTTCGGAGAGACTGGCGAGGGGTTTCGGAGAGACTGGCGAGGGGTTTCGGGGCGACTGCGTGGGGTTTCGGGGCGACTGGCGTGGGGTTTCGGAGAGACTGGCGAGGGGTTTCGGAGAGACTGGCGTGGGGTTTCGGGGCGACTGCCGTGGGGTTTCGGAGAGACTGGCCAGGGGTTTCGGGGCGACTGCCGTCGGGTTTCGGGGCGACTGTCCAGGGGTTTCGGAGAGACTGTCCAGGGGTTTCGGAGAGACTGCCCAGGGGTTTCGGGGCGACTGCCGTCGGGTTTCGGGGCAACTGGCGTGGGGTTTCGGGGCAACTGGCGTGGGGTTTCGCAGCGACTGGCGTAGGGTTTCGGAGCCACTGCCATGAGGACAATTGGGTCTGGGTTTTATGCCCTCTCTTGTCTGCTCCTTTAATCATGGACAGTAAACCGTTCTACCCCCGATATGGAGAGAGATAATTTGAGCCCAATGTACAAGCTAACAAAAAAAAAATCAACTATGAGAAATTCAAGGGACTGAATATCTAATGAGTGTCACAAGTCTGATTTTACTCGGCCAGCTTGCCGACTTGCAATACACAACAGGGAAGCTGAGTAATTCAGACAATTCTGGTGCTGAAGCATTAGCAAACTATTACTGTCAAATGAACCGTTCCCATGTGATAAGGAGAGACGTCTATACTCATTCCAAGTGCATAGGATTTTAACGTCGGCTTTGAGTGCAGCCACACTGCCATAACTCCCAGCAGATGAGACTACCACATTCCAGCGCTCAGCTCAGTGCTGCCGTGTCCCTGCAGTATTCCATTAAAGGGACTGAATCCAAACACTAATGCAGATCATGAATGGGTGAAACCCGTAAGGAACAGGAAACATATTCAAGTGACATCATAAAACTAAAAATAGGAGTTGAAGTAAAGTAAACAGTAGCATTGTGGCAAAAATCAAATCATCACAATATCATATGTTGGAAACTCCAACTTGATAAAGATCATCGGGTTTAGTGTCAACATGTCCTGACAGACACACGCAGCTTGTTAGTGCTTTCATTGTGGATTTATTTTTCTCAGGATGGACATTTCGCTCACCAAAATATTTAAATGAAGCTTTAAACTTAAATCTAACTTCAGCTAATTCAACTTATTCCAGCTCTAAAATGAATTAAACAAAAATAAGTGAGGGTTCATGTAACTACTCGCAGGCGAGGTGGGAAAGGGTTCAGTTTTCCACCGGACTTTGACCTTAAACATTCATTCATTCATCTTCAGTAACTGCTTTACCCTGGTCAGGAGCTTACTGAGGTGAGAATACACCCGGGATGGGATGCCACTTCATCCCATTCACACACACACACACACACACACACACACACACACACACACACACACGCACACACACACTAGAGGCAATTCATCACTCCCTCCACCTACCTGCGCGTTTGTGGGAGGTGGAGGGAAAACCCGAGAAGTTTAACCCGAGCTCAGGATCCATCCTGCGACCGTGGAGCTGTGAGGCAGCTAATTTTAGTAAAAACACAAGATTACAAACTTACTGGATCCTGTCTTTCACTGAAACTGTGGGAGCAGCTGGTTTTCACTCAACCTCAGACAAAAGCAATTCTAACTCAGCTTTATTCAGATTTGATTTTTTCCCCACTTTCTTTCCTTGGATAACTGTAGCATGCTGAATAATTTCATGTAAATTAGAGGTACAGTACATGAGGGAAGTGATCTATATGGTGCACTGTAAGGCCAGAAGTATGTGGCCCATCACACCTGCATGTGCTTGTTGAACGTGCCAGTCCAGATTCCTTCGCTGTAGTAATAACCTCCACTCTTCTGGGAAGCCTTTCCACTAGACTCATTCAGCTCATTCAGCCACATGAGCATCCATCCGGCTGATTCATGATTTGTGCTCAAATCACCGCTGGCTTTAACGTCACACAGCAGTTTCATCAATCAGATTCGTTCCTACTCGTCTTTCCACACACTCGTCTTTCGAGTCTGCACTCATTTCTCCGTGACGTTGATGAATAAGGGCCATTATCTCTAGTGCGTATGTTTGTTGTGCTTTCAGGTCTGCTGTAAAGTGTTTTGATATTGTGGGCTGCACTGTAAGAAAAAAAAAGGGTACTATACTTGTGAAATACCCAACAAGGCAAGGCACGCTTGCATGAGTGCTGTTTTAAGCCTAGTAAAAACTGCCAACCAAAAGATTTCTTATGAAAGGACCTCACTGTCTTGCTGACGGACTTTAATTAGTGTATATTAAATCACTTTTGATAAAATGGATATATTTTACAAGGAAACACTTTAGCGTACCACAACATGTTGAACCAGTGATAAAAGCTGGACCAACTGATAAATTTGAATATTTTTATAATAGTGCTGCACTTAATGTACGTTCAGCGCTGGCAGAAAACGTCTTAATGTACGTAGAAGATTATAGAAAGTGTTAGCGGAGTATAAGCTATCTGTTTTCGACAACAGATTATTCACTTGGTCTTATACTTATACTGGATTTGTGTTTAGGGAAATCGTCAGTGTTCAGACATCTGCTTGGAGCTCAATTTGGCAGGAAGGTGGAACAGTTTTAATATTTCTGTTCCACTTTTCAGATGTGTTCCTGGAGCTAAATCTGAGCTGACACTAATACTTTCAGATTTTATGAGAATTAATTTCAATAATAACAGATTAGCGAGAGAAGCACAGCAGCTAAAAACACCAACGTAAAGAGTAATATTCCTCTGAAAAACAATCCTCAGCCCAGAGTTCAGTTTAAGGCAGAATGTCTGTTAATCAGTTACGCTTCTGACGTGTCCTGCGTTTTTGTGCTGTTAAAAGTCAGTGTTTTACCGTGAAAACTGTAAATACTCTTAATGTGGGTCTGCCAAGTCCTCGTGAATGTGTGTATGTGTGTATATATATATATTTTGCAGATTGTATAAACAAAGTCCTTTGTGTAAATGTTTTATGGTGGTACCATACGTATCTACATGTTAGCATTTGTCACTTGAGCTTTTTGTAAACCACAATAAAATAAACAAGCGGGCAAAAAAAAAAAGACTTATGAAGTGTGTGTGCTTACCCAAGAGATCACTACAGATCTGTGGTGATGTTTCTTAATCGCTTCTGCCCAAAGAAATAATTCAGATGTTCAGGAAGCCACAAACACACTAAAAACATGATTAAAGAGCTGATCTGATCCCACGAAGGAGTCCAAATAACTTGTGAATGAAAACAGGAGCATCTCACAGCCCAGTGTTCAGCACTCTTATTAATGAGCCACACTCTCAGTGCAGCTGGCAACTGTCCAGATGTGTGTCTGTACGAGCCAATTCCAGCTGCTGGGTTCTGTAGTTAAAGGCAAGAAAAATGAGGCTGGATTGTATTGAGGTAACACGCCGTGCTGGCTACTGGACATCAAGATGACGGATACAACACGAATAGGTCCAGGGCAACTTTCCAGACAAGTACGCTTCCCTTTTTGTGTCCACCAAAACACAGTGACCTATTAACCTTGGAAAGAACTGATGAAGAAAAATAAAGTCATCGAAATGTACTGCTGACTCGTTTAATTAGGACACAAACACATTATACAAAATGCTTAATACACTGCAGACATCTGCATACAAATAAAACCAAAACCTAGAAAGTCTTCATGTTTTAGAAAAATTCTGTAGCAGCTCAAAAGTGCTGTTGATGTCATGACACAACTCCTCTTCTGTACAACTGTACAACACAGCGATGAATAAAAACAAAGTGCACAAAATATAAAAACCTACGAGCTCTCACAAACTGTACCAAAATAGCACGCTCTTTTTCCAGTCCCCAAAATAAGTTAGGATTCTTCTTTTAAAAAAATCGGATAGTCTACGTGAAGTCATAAGAAGAGTAAAAACAAAAGGATTGGGCTTGAGATTAAATGTAGCACACCATAAAGCCTATAACTGGTTGATCGAGTGTGTTTCCATGGCTCATTTCAGCGCGGTCTCGGCCGCGCACTGGTGGACGGCGGTAGCGGGCGTGTCGTTTTCCTGAGAGCAGAACATGGTGCTAAACTGTGCTTGGGCCTCGCGGATGAGTTTGTGCATGACAGGGCCGTCCAGGCCACTAACACAGTGAACACGCACCAGCCCCGACTGGCCGGCTGACAGCACCCAGCTGTGAGCGTCCATGTTTGGGTTGAAGCACACCTACAGGAGGAGAAGTGTTAATCACCAGTGCTGTGCAGTTTTTACCTTTTTCCTCATCTCTTCTCCAACATTTGGAGGATAAAAGGGAAATCATTTTACATTCAGCATTTCCGGCAGGTGCTGAGGTCATGAAGTGAAACATATTTTCATATATAACACATGAGGCTTTTAAACAGGCAAAAGGGGGTTTCCATTATGTGTTTCCACTGACATTCATGTTAAGAGGTAACCATGGAGACAGATGCATACATACTCTGGTGGATGGATGGATATTGTCCTCCACATAAGTATATGTGAGATATCAGCAAAAGCTGATTATAACTGTATCTATTCAAAATCGCTGAGGCTTTAGAATTAATATTTTACGTTTCTTTTTGTGGATAATATAAATCTCATCCTCATGCATCCTCCACTTACACATCCACTACACAGCACCTGGGTTCTCCTGACGTTCTTACCTTGTAGAGCGCATTCAGAGGCATCTGATCCACGAACAGCAGGCCTTTCGTCTCCGAGGCGTGCAGCTGCTTCAGTATAGGCCTCTGTTGATATTTTATAAAAGACCTCTGTGTGGGGAAGACAGACGGGCAGGTCAGCGTGAGGGTTTTCAAAAACACGCAACATATCCGAAACATAAGCTTTAAGAATGCTAACACCCAAGAACCTTCAGGAGCTTTCGGTGTGTGGAGCTGGAACGGCCGTCACCCTTTTACAGCACGGGTCATTTAATAATGGCACCCGAGAAAGCGTGTGCGAGCGATGGGGAGAACTCGATTAGCCAAACAGCCCTGACTCCAGTGTGTGCATAAAAGTGTGAAATGGACATGTGCATGGATGCGTGATGGTGCAGGAGTGGAGCACAGCACAGAAAGATACACAGAGTGTCACCATGGTAGGAGGAGAGTGAGCCTTAATTTATGAAAACATCAGTTTTTGCTTAAAATTTGAGCCATTTGTAAAGCATTACGGCGCCATCCTTTACATCCTTCGCTTAACAAATCCAGAATAAAAATGATGTGTAATAGGTATAAATTCCAAACAAGCAAAGCTGATTCTTTGACCTGAACGGAGAATCGGTTCGGAGTAGCTGGACTGAGTTATCTGAAATAATCGTGTGACATTCTGCTTTCTATTGCAGAGAAATTCATACATTTGTAAGTGTGGCTTAAGTGTCCGAATATTTTTAGAGCCGCTGTACAAGTAAGAGCCGCGTCCCTGCAGTTCGTCAACAATCTAATCCAACAATCTCAGTAATCCAAGCCTGAAGAACAGGGTCTATGAGTAAAAGGATCAGAAGTCAAAAATAAATTAAACTAGTGAACTGCAGAAGAAGAAGCAGACGCTCACAAGGTCCATGTCGTGGAAGCGGAGGTAGTATTTTCTCACAGCCTCTCGGTAGGTCTGGGGCTCCTGCTGGACAGAGTCACGCTCTTCCTCCTCTTCCTCCTCCAGCTGAGCCTCCTCAGATCTCTGCCCAGGCTCAAACTGCACCAGCTCTGTCCTGTACACCGGCTACACGGAGAAGCATATTTCACAATTCAGTCATGAGTGATTCTCAGTTAAAGTGATATGTTACTGATACATATGTAGGAACAATAGGAAACTTGTGTACTTGATCATCACTGACACTGAGAAATGTGAATTCTTAAAACATCAGACATTTTACTGACTGCTGGTTCATGTGGAATATGCTTCAGGACATGTTAAACTCTAGTAGGAAATCAAGGAACATACAAATCGATGTCTCTTGCTGTTGCTGTAGTTGCAGTTCGGGTCACACAGCACAGAGCAAACAAACTCTCCGATGTTGTCCCCGATGACGCAGCAGTTCATCCAGTCGGACACAGAGAAGCTCTTTGACAATGAAACAGAGAGAATCTTCAAGCCACTGCTTTCAGGGAACACAGGTTTTAGTGCAGGACATTACATAAAGTAGCATCATATGAAGGATTGGATCTATCCGACTCTCATGTATACTGTCTCACCCATACAGTAGCTTTCCTTGTGCAAACGAAAAACGGCTTATAACCGAAGTAACCTGAATCGAGGTAGTGAAGTCCTTGCTGCCCAAGCCTAGAAAGAGAACAAGGTCTTGTTTTTGGAATACATGCAATCAAAAGAACACAACACGCGTCTTCACATATGGTCTGTTTTCACCTTTTGAGACATCAGGAGGTGGAGTGAATACTCACGTGGCATAGCACGACTCCTGGGTGAGAAAAACTCCTGGCCAAAAGACCGGCCACGACACATCAGTGGGCAGGAAGCGCTTTACTGCCTGAAGAGGAGTGCAGGTCTTAGTCAAGTTCCACAGTTTAACCATGCGATCATCCCCTACTGTCACCATCAACTCACTACAGTAAAAAAACAGAAGAGAAAATGGGTCAAAAAGCCCCACATGCTGCGGCCAGAAAAGGTATTTCGACACTTAAGCCTTAAGCCACACTTACAGATGCAGGAATCTCAGTACATTAGAAAACAACACGTCAAACCAAAAGAGATTTTTTTTTAAAGAAAGATACCCCAAGCACTCTTTTAAGGCAAAAACAACAACAACAACAACAACAACAACAACAACAGATTGTTATGTTAAAAAATACAGAAATAATAGAAATACTGTTCAAAATTAGACAAATTTTTTTTTATGTATTTGGACATTCAATTGCGGCTTCATTAAAGATCAGTTACAGTGTTTTAGTATCTAGTTTGCTGTCCTTCGCAGAGCTTCGTTCAACATCTGGGCGTGGAATCAGCCAGTTTCTTCAGCAGTTTCTTCAGCAGTTTCTTCAGCAGTTGTGATGGAAGTTTACAAAGTTTCCTTAAACGTCCAATTCCTTTTTGAGACTACTGTAAACTAATAAATGTTCTGATAGCGATGTCAGCTCCAAAGTGCAGTAATGTTAATGGGAAGGATTATGGAGCTTATTCCTACTCAGTAAAACAGAGCTCACTGACAGAGCGACTGTGCTAGTGAGCACAGTATGAGACTGCATGCACAGGCAAAGAAGAGAGAGAGAGAGAGAGAGAGAGAGAGAGAAGGGACATTTGCAGCAGTGCATGACAATCCGTTCATTTAACAGAATACTGATTTTAAACAAAATGTCTGCAGCGTATATTACTCAACACAGTAAGACTCTGGAGAAACAGTAATAAACACTATCTTTTCCTCCCCTGGTGTAAAGTCTTACTTGGAGCGGCTCAGTTTGCAGCAAGTGTGAGAGGAACGTTGCGATAAACTGTGATAAACATGAATAGCTGTTACCTCGAGGCCCTGCACCAGCTGAGGCGGCGAACGGCGTCGTCATGAGCCAAGAAGCAGTGATAGGGGTAGAGAGAGAGACTTCTGTCCGGAGATCTAACTCTCAGCAAGGGAGACTTGGAGCTCAGATCCCACAAAGCCACCATACCTAGGGAAGGAAGTATTAAAAAAAAATCCAAAACATTGAGAACATTGTAAACACTCTTCGCTTAGTTTTGATGTCCTGTCTATCCTGTTCTGCTCTTGTAGCCCATCCACCTCAAGGTTTGATGTTTTGTGCATGTTGAGATGCTTTTCTGCTCACCACGGTTGTAAAGAGTGATTATATGAGTTACTGTATCCTTCCTGTCAGCTCTCATCAACAAGGCGGTACTAACATCCACGCCATGATCAAAGTCACAGAGATCACACTTTTCTTCTGTTTGATGTGAACATTAACTGAAGCTCTCGACCTGCATCTGCAGGATTTTATGCATAGCGCTGCTGCCACATGATTGGCTGATTAGATAACTGCATGAATGTGTAATGTTCCTAATAAAGTGGAAGGTGACTGTATATGAGATCCTTCAGTGGCGTGTGGCGCTAAGATAAGAAGCATTTACACACTTACTACACACCCAAGGATGTGACCCTAAACCCAGAAGCTGGATCTCTCTGGCGCTTCTGTGGTGACCTTAGCACACAAGGTAGCCTTCAGACATCAGGCAGAGTGGATTTCACCGCTCACGCCTGGCAGAGACGCCCCACATCCTGGCCCAGGAGTGAGCAATCAATCAAATCCTGGCTGGAGGCACATGTTGGTCAAGGTGTTGGAGGTGGAGGAGCACCCAGTGATGAACATCCTCTGGAAGCTCTCAGTGTGAGACAGCAGGTACAGCAAAGTGGAAATAAAATGCCACATCAAGTGGGCAGATCTCATCATTCGATACTACCTGTTAGGACGGGCCTTCACCCTCCGTTCGCTCCGGCGGCTCCACCGCGTGAAGGATGCCGACGCACAGATCACTCGTTGGTTTCTGGCACTTCAGCCATTTAAGTTCAAAGTAGTGCAAAGGGTGGGAGAGCAGGGAGCAGGTTTGGGGTACGTGGCAGTGGGGGTGTGTTTAGTTGTGTGTTGTGAATGGGAGGAGGGGTCGAGGAGAGGAGAGAACATGGAAGAGTACTAAGTGGTGTGTGTGTGTGTGTGTGTGTGTGTGTGAAGAAAAGAAAAGATCCCAAGCCTGCTTCCTGCTCCCTCATTCCCCTCAACGAGAGAGCTACAAGAACCATAACCAATTTTCCACTCACTGCTATTTTCAGGCTTTTATGCAGTACACTTATGTGTAGCTAATAATCTAAAAATAAACTGAATACACCTTCAAATCTGAGAAAGAAGCAGAACACAGCCTACCATCACAGAAGCCTGCAGCCAGGATGTTGTGTGGTTTAACCGGGAGCCAGTCGAGAGCGAAACACAGTCCACCCCGGCCGTCGTGATCTGCCTGGCTCGAGCCGCCCTTCACCGTCATGATGCGCTGCACCTACACACAGACACAAACCGCACAGACTAAAGCAAACCGGTGTGCTTCATGAAGTACAGAAACGTTACTACTTAAAAGTTTTAAAGTGCCTTTTACAGGAGAATACAATAAGAGAGGCACCGAAATTTCATTTCACTGAAAATCTGCAGCAGAAAATTGGCAAAATTTAGACCTCTAGTTTTCAGACAAATAAAAGTAAATATGGTGAAAACGTCCAAAAACACACACTTTAAAACAGTCTGTATTGCTTGTGCAGATATTCCCAGCTAATTGCTTTTAATGTTGGTTAATATTAACATTAGTAGCTGAGTAAATGCACTGCGCTGTGTAATGTTACGTTATGTTTAATGTTACTTTCCACAACAAGAGTGTCGATGCTCATTAAAAACACAAGCAGAACCAAAGAATGCTGAACACACTGATGGGACTCACACACACACACACACACACACACACACACACACACACACACACACACACACACACTCCTCATTGTTGTCCTTGCTGCAAGCATAACTGAAGCTGGGGAATATGTAACGTGCATATAAATGAAGCTTGCCTGTTTATTAGGAACACTGCGATAGGAATGAATTCACTTGGCCTGGAGAAAATCTTTGCTGCACTGAGAGTATATAAATATATGATCCTTCCATGAAGTAAGAGGCTACGACATTAAAAACAAAATGTTCACGCACTGATGTGCTGCTCTTTGCATGTACTGCATTATAGCGTGCTTTCACCTCTTTCTGAGTGACACTATCAGTGTTCAGTGCTTGCTCTCTCCTGGCAAAACCCTCAGTAAACTCTCAGTATTCAGTATAAAACACTCCTGAATGCATGTGTCCTACTTCAATACGATGAAATATAAATCTATATATTTTACCAAAGACAGCAGTGCGAGACACAAGCTGTGCTTTTATATATATATATATATATGTGTGGAGATAAGCTGCAGAATAATGATTGACTTACCCGGTATATCTGCGGTGCCTGGCTGCTTTCTCCTATTGGGAAACACATTAATGGCTTTTATCAACTCTGTACAGCCACTGATAAACAGATAGCAGTTCAGTATGACCACACATTCATCATCGAAGACAATTAAAGGAAGAAGAGCTGGATAATGAGAGCCCGTAAACCGATCTCAACATGAACACTGTATTAGAAAGCTAGTCTCCATTCAGACTGATAGTAAGTGAAAGATCAGCTTGGTGTAATAAACGGAAAGTGGATAAGAAAAAAAAACACTCAGACGGATGAAGGGTCTGATCTGTCCTTTCATGCTGAGCAACATGAGCAATAATTGTGGTTCTTTCACATTATAAGCAGCTTGAGGGAATCCTTTATGTTTATCGTTCATTACAATGCTAATATTACTTACAATGAATACAAGCTAGGTGGATAAGCTACTCTAAATTTCCCCTGTGTGTGTGTGTGTGTGTGTGTGTGTGTGTGTGTGTGTGTGTGTGTGTGTGTGTGTGTGTGAGGGTGTATTCCTGCTTCCTGTGCCGTGTTCTCAGGACTGGCTGCAGATCTGTGACCAGGACAAAGCAGTTACTGAAGATCAATAAATGAACGAATACAAGCTAGCAGGAGTAAAACCATCAGGCTTCCACACGATACGCTACGATTTCAGTTCTCGATTCAGTATCCGATGGTTCCACTCTATCTGCTATGATACAATAAGATTCAATTTAGCAGCCTTCGATCAATATGTGACCAGACGTAGCTCAGAATCTGGAGAAGGTCTACTGTTAATTTGCGAATGATGATGACGTAGATCAAGGTTATTTTAAATCTCAGAGTTATGGGCAAACCACCCTGTTAGCCTATTTACACATCAGCTTAAAAATACGGATAATATGAACCAGTTTTCTGTTCTTTTTTAACAATAGTCTATGTACAAGGTAATGACACAAATGCTAAAGTATCCCTATTAGCTTTCACATAAAAATTGGCTAACATGTTTTATTTCAAGCTTTTAAATTCAAAGCACAGTTACTACTGATATGTTATAGATAATTTTTAACGACATCGCTTTGGGAAAAATAATACTGCATCACTTATTATACAGAGATGCTTTAAAAACCTTTGCATCTGTTGCACACGCAGGTTTGACTATTCAAATGTATGTAAAAGGTAGCAGGCTAGTAAAAGTGCAGATTCTCACAAATACAGAGTCTCAGTGTGCAACAGGAGCGAAAAATGTGGGACAAAAAAAAGGACATGGAATAGTATAGCATCTATAACATGCAGAAAACCAATGGCACAATTAATAATAACGGAGAATGTATGTGGGAGAAAGTGTGTGTGTGTGTGTGTGTGTGTGTGTGTGTGTGTGTGTGAGAGAGACTTGGAGTCATAAACCCTGGTGAAGGGCTGATCAGGGCGATAAAACATGCCACCCTTCATCCTACGGGTTAGTAGTGTGCCAAACCGAGCCGCTTTCTCTGGGGCGAATACGTGTTTTGACTGACAGTCCTGGGAGAAAAAACTGTCAGCGACGAGGCTAAAATTCACGGCTTCAAACACCACCAGCTAGCGAGCGATGCATCTTCTTTGTCATTTCCATTACAGGTCCTTGTCTGACAGGGAACAATCTGTAAATAATCACTGAGAGAGATGAGGAGCTGGCTTCCTATTCGTATCTTTCTTACAGAACACGGAGGCACTCCTGGAGAAGAAAAAAACAAAAACTGAGGATGTGCGCATGCGAGATGTCACTTCCTTTCAGAGTCCTTTTCTAAATTATTCACATAAAGGACTAATCAGTACAGTACAAGGAGAGACGCTTCTCCAGATTCACAGCACTGCAGCTAACACAATGCAGCTCACGCGTGACAGCTCCTCACTTTCTGGCCCGTTTTTCAGCGTAGTCATAGTACATACAGGAGGCGGCTTTCTTTTTACTACATCTAATGCGCGCACACACACACACACACACACACACACACACACACACAGTAATGATGTAAATGGGATGTAGAGGCACTCATGTGTCACGCCTGCAATGAGAGAGGTACCATGCTTTGTGGTGGGGGATGTTTGATGGTTTTTAGTGGGAAATGATTGGTTGGGTCACTAAACCAAGCTGGCGATGAGAGAGAGAGAGAGAGAGAGAGAGAGAGAGAGAGAGAGAGAGAGAAGGAAAGACACAGTTGACGAGAAAATAGCTTTGGTGCTCATCATAGACTCGGGGTTGGGAGATGTCAAGCTGGTGAACTGTGAGAAGCAATTTCTGCAGGAATAAGAAAATGATTTCAGACACCAGCCACTATAATGAGGAACAAAGAGGCCTCTGAGGGCAGATAAGATCTTTCTCTTACGAGACAAAACACGTGGAGCTTATGCTCTTTAGCAAGGAAGTCGGGGTCACTGCAGCGCTCGCGCGACGTCGTCTGATTGATCCGCCGTCACGGACATGGAGCTTATAGGACAAAGCTAATAAAACACGCTTAATTCGATATTGAATCAGTGCTCCTAGAGAGGAAGGGGAACTGTAATTAAATGAGTGTTAAGGCTTTTTCTAAGATCAAGGCACTGGGCCAAAAGAGAAGGGGTGAAAGACAAAGCAGCAGTAAAAAGGACACAGGTCATTAACGTACTGCAGACATGCCGGCTGGATCAGCTAGAGTATTCTGGTGCAGAGTAGCCTGAGCTACACACGTCAGAGAGAGTCCAGGAACTGACGGAGGAACACACAGGTCCAGCAAAACAACAAGAACAGAAGAGGAATGAAAAGAGGAATGAACAAGGGTTTGCATCGACCACGCTGTGGATCTAATGCTGAACGGTCTCTAGCATGTCCATCATGTGTCAGTTAAATCAGTGGATCTTACTCTGAGAGCACTGACACTAAGGTAAACTCTGTGGTAATGAGCAATTATACCAGTTCTTAATCATATAGACATTCAAGCAGCTTCACCAAATTTGCTCTCAAATCATCGATTCCAAAGAAACCCGGCCCGAGTGGATGTTCTGGAGAGCTGGATGTGCTGCTGCGGGGAATCCTGTACGTGTGTAGCGATGTGATGGATGTTACGGCCAGATGCATAATTAATCAAGCGCTTGAGCTTGTTAACCCAGGGCTAATGTATGATTTACGATGAGCGAGTTCCCTAAAGAAACTTGCAGAGCGCAGGCACGCAGAGAGACACACCTGACTCAGGACGCGTGAGCTTCGGACAGATCAGTGAGACATGAAGATGAGTGACAGGAGTCAGGCAGATGCTCAGAGGCAGATGCTCAGAAACCCGAAAATGTGAAAATACAGCGCATAAGAACACGGCGATGAACTGAAACCTCTCCTCAGCGAAGACAGGAGCCTTAAAGGAGCGACAGAACAGGACTTATTTGTGGGACAGTGATAAATGAGTCTATGAAGCGTGTGCATTTGCGCACACACACACACACACACACACACACACACACACAGTGGTGATAACGGTTAACAATAAACCAGAGGAGGTAATGAATGCAGTGGAAGGGAGACTGTTACTGTAGTCCCTCTGAACAATGGGCATTAAAATTCCACAAGATCCTACACACACAGCCTTATCTACACACACACACTTACCTATTATTGCTGTATGTCAGAAATAACATACAATTTGAAAAATAAATAAATAAAATCACTACCCTGGACTTCTTTTTAACGCGCTAAACATCAGAAAACACTGCATTTTGACTACTTAACGTCAATCTCTCTCTTATTCCTGTACTTTCGCATTTCAAACCTGGTTATCTCGGATGAGATTGATATTTACACACGCAGTCTTTAAAGCTGGGTGTAGATGTTTTTGTGCAAGCCACAAACCAATATAAACGCTAAAGATTTCCCCTGCAGACGTTTCGTAAACGCAGATGTTCTTCGTACTCGTGGGTGTTTATGTTTATGAAGGCCAGTGACGCCAAAAACAGAGCTCTTTGGAAATAGTAGCTTTTTTTAAAATATTGTATCTTTATTTATATTTATGTTCATGGGTACATACTCGTTTGGTCATATTTAGAAGTGCAAAGTCAAAAGACACTCCGTGTTTCCATTTGAAACGGATATACGCACTGGAAGTAGATTAAATAACACAAAGACGAGTGTTCACACACTTATTTCCACTCGCTGTATGAAGCTTTTAGTCTCGTGACACTTCTATAAACACGACAGGACGTCGCATCTTCAGTCCCTCATACTCGTGGCACATTCGCCCTGATAAACAGTACATTAGTATACCAGTGGCGTTATTGATATTCCAAAATCAAGACGTAAATATTTTGGATCAAGGACAAACGTGACTTTGATGTGGCTGAGAGCAGTGTCTGGCCCAAGCGAGAAGAGCGTATACGGACCTGCTTTGATTCTTCTGTTAAACAAGACATTACTGAATCCATGCATAACACACACACACACAC
>CM074948.1:21832950-21850419 GCA_037577455.1 Pangasius macronema | reverse complement strand
AGGGAGCGTGGTGCCACACGAGGTGTGATAAGAGCTTTGAGATAAGTGGGTGCTGGTCCGTTTTTGGCTTTGTAGGCAAAGCAGTGTGTTCTTGGTCTTAGAGTCAAACGCAAAGCATGATACTCATATCTTGAGTTGTCCGAACAACATGTCTGGTTGAAAAACATGAAAGCACCATTTTTTTTGTACTATTTCTTAACATTATTATTTCATATATATATTATATTCCCACACCGGCTGCAAATAATGATCCATGTTCAAATGGCGCTGACACGAATCAGCAGAATAAGGCTCTGTTTATTTAAATTCACATTTACAGTCAAAAATACATGATGACAGCTCACATACCTATATCATGAGCTGCACTTTCTTTGTTTTTTGAGTATAGGTTTGTTACAGTTATGGAGGCCCCACTTCCAAGCCCAAGACCCTAGGCAATTGCCTGCTCTGCCTATAGCTCACTGTGCTTATGGTCTCATGACGATTACAATGATCAACACCATGTGCCTCCTTGACGAGCATAGGTTATAACCCTAGTGGCGCTACCCACATACCATCCATACTTCTCCATATCCCCGTGTTGGGGTCCTGTACTGCACCTCGTTTCTTCCACATTTCTCTCCCTTCCCCGCTTGCTGTCTCTTGATACTCCCTGATATCATCTTCTGACACCTGGTGTTCTGGCTCCTCTAGTTCCCCTGCCATCATCATTACCCTTACACTCTCTTTTTCTATAGCTGCTTCCTTAGCTGCTACATCTGCTGCAGCACTGCCCCTGCTAACCCAATCACCATCTGTCTTATGTGCTTTACATTTTACTATGGCTAGCACTTTTGGCAGCATCATTGCACTGAGCAAATCTGAAATTGCTGTCCCGTGGAAGAACCATCAGCCCTCTGGAAGCCTCTCTGAGCCCAAATTGGTTCAAACACATGGCAAACCCCATACGCATATGCTGTCAGTATAAATGGTGCAGGATTTTCCTGCCCCTAATTTGCATGCTGCGGTTAGCACCTTGATCTCTGCCAATTGGGCAGAGCATGGTTGTGGTACACTAGTACTTGATGCTACCTTGAACGATTCTTTGTTGTATTGAGTTATTGCATAGCCTGCTTTATTGCCATCATTAATGCGGTAGCACAAGCCTCCAACGAAGGACACATGTTGGGTGTCTACAAGAGGCTGGGCCTCTAGATCCAGTCTAGCTTTCAGGACTTTTCCAGCTTCTTTAGTACTACACTATTCTGTCAGCTGGATTTATTGTGGGACACCATTCAATCATCAGCTCTGGTGCTGACAAGATTACATTGTAACCGGTTCGGCACGCATTGGTCATCACAACTTTTGACTTGTCAGTAATGCATGCAATGCATGCGAAGTGTAAAGAGTTACCGGGTGCCCCATTGCGATTGTGGATGCCTTCTGATAGGCAGTTGGTTTCCTTCCTATTCCTTGTTGCTGTTGTGCTAGTATGGCTAACGCAAACCCGCGTCTTTCTGATACATAGAGATAGAATGGTTTGCCATAATCCGGGCAGGCTAGTGCTGGGGCTGAAACCAGGGCGCTAGGCCTAGGAATGACAGCATCTGCTACACAGTTTGAGGCCTCAGTCCCTTTTGAATTGCTTCCATGTGCGCTGGTGAGATTTTTCGTGTAGTGCCTTCGATCACTCTACCTAGATATTCCTCCTTTTATCAGTGGAACTGTAACTTGTCTCTGTTTACTTTGTGCACATTTTGAGCCAGCATTTTCAGCAATTTTAGCAAATCCTGCAAACATTGTTTCTTTGTTTGGCTGCAAATCAGTAGATTGTCTATGTACTCCCGCACCATACTAGGAACATCCAGGCCAACACTAGGTTAAAACTGAGGGCCTTTCACAGTACCCTTGTGGTAGCCTGGTGTAAGTACACTGTTGTCTGCCGTACGTGAAGGCAAATAAGAACTGAGATTCCGGGTGCACCAGTACACTAAAAATTACTGAGCACAGATCAATCACCGTGTGTCACTTTGTTCCTTCGGGTATATTTGACAACAACATGCGTGGGTTTGGTACTACAGGATTTTCCGCTACCACTATGCAATTTACTGGTTGTAGATCATGGACCAGTCTCCATTTGTCTGAATTTGGCTTTCTGACCGGAAAAATGGGGGTCTTGCAAGGACTTTTAGACGGAATCAAGAGTCCTGCTTCCATTAACCCATTGGTTGTTGGTTTTATTCCTTCTATCGTCTGGTTTGACAGTGGATATTGTCTCTGGTAGGGCAGCTGCATGTTAGGTTTAAGCTGAATCTTTACCAACCCTGACGATCTCACTAATCCTACGTCTGTGGGGTGTTTTGTCCATAATTGGTGTGGAACCTGCTTCAGCACTCTTACCACTTCTTGCTCAGTGAGTTCTTTTTCTTCTGCCCACTGTGACCATTGCCCTGTCACTTCTACTCAAATCCTGCCACTAGCCTGATGACTAATTAATAATGTTCTAGCTTCCATGATGTCTGTGGTTGACTGTTCTATCCTGTCTATTTTCTCTCAACTGATGCTCTATTTTCTGAACACTCATGCTCTTGCCTACAGGTGTCCAACTGGTTACTTGACCTACCTCCCTAACCACTGGTCCTAAGTCTTTTGATTCAAAAGCTTACCTGACCATCAAGGAAACATGTGGAGCAGCATTTTCAACCTGGTACCACTGAGCAATTTGACTGGGCAGCTGCACTGTCGCTGCTACCCCTTGGGGTCCAACGACTATATTCACTGTCTTAATACTTTGTCGTGTCCCTCCTTATCATACATCATAGTACAGTGCCATGGTTTTCTGGCAAGCTGGTAATCTGGGCTCCACTGAGTGTACAGGTTATGCAGACCCTTTGAGGTGTCCTTAATTTCCAACCAATATACTCTGTCCAGTGTGTGTTGCTCTGCTTTCTTTTCTACTACAACACACTACTGTATCAGACATTCTCCTGTGGGTCCACAGTGTATCTTTGCTCCTAGCTTACAGAGTACATCTCTGCCTAGGAGGCTTGCTGGGGTATCAGGGGAGAATAGTAGTGGTGCTTGGATGGTGATTCCCTCCACCGTTATTTCTTGGGGCTCTGTAAATCTTGAAGACTGTGTTTTACCCGAGAAGCCTACTGTCTTCATCATTTTCCAAGAGAGGAGGAGCTTAGAGCCTTCTTTTCCAATACTTGTGAACATTGCATCTGTGTCAATTAGAAAGGGTGCCTAGAACTTACTTCCTACTTCCACCATAATTGTTGGTTTGTGTGCAGGGTACAGTGAGGTGGGGCACTGTACCAGCTCCCCCTCTGGGCCCCTTCACATATTTCCCTGGGACGGTCCCATTGGACTTCCTCCAGGCATCATTGGGGCGGGTCCCTGCTGATTTGGCTCCATCCATTGTCCTGCCTTGGCATCTGTTGGAACATTCCTCCTCTTGCTCGGCCTCTTACTTGGCCCCACCCTCTGTTCTGTGGTGGGTATTGTGGGCCCATGGGATAGGCCATCTGTAGTACTGGCACCTGGTACGCCACTAGCATTGGCATTTATGGCTGTGTCATCATTACTGGCTGTGTCATTGGAGTGGGCTGTGGGATTTGGACAACAGGGATGGGCTGAGCTGTCCTTGGTGCCACCATTACTGCTACCTGCTTTGCAGTACTTTTCTCTTCTCTTCTCTTCTCTTGGTTTTCCTGCTTGTTGCGTGCCAGTTCTCCCAGTTGGGACTCATGAAGCTGTGTTAATAGATCCTCTGCAGCTTTTTTGGCTGCTCTTTCTCTTTTTCAATGCAACTCAACATAGTGTATCACGCTGGCTTCAAAGGTTGACCAGGGCATCGTGCTCAGCCCTACCACTGTCTCAAGTTGAACCTCACTGGGAAGGGCTTTTCTCAGCATCATTTTGAAAAGAGTCTCACTTGCTGCCATCTCATCCCAAGCTAATCCCATTTCTTCTCTCCATGCCTTTTGCAGCTGGTGAATGATGTGGGAGACTCCCTCATCCTTGTCCAGCTTTATTTTTTCCACCTTGCTTGGGTCAGCTTGGGTTGGATAAGTCCTCCTGAGGGTGTCCCAGATTGCATTTCTCCTTATCCAAAATGAATAGGAGTCATACCTTTAATCTGTTGCCATGTTTCTGATCTGGGCTGCGTCCAATATCTCTATCATTTTGGTTTTTCCCAATGACTGTGTGAGGATGGCTTTAATATCGCCTATGGCCAATAGCTGGCCCATAGTCTGTTCTTCAAACCTTGTTATCCACTTCTGGGCTCCCTCTGGGCTCCCTCACATATACTGGGCAGCCTATCTATCAGTCCTTTTAAGTCCATGAATGCCCAAGGGGTGTATATCATGTCCTTCCCCTTCAATACCACCGGCATTTGGGAATTTGCCTCACCCTCTTCAGCTTCTACCTCCTCCTCATCCATGTCAGCTTCTTGGTTTATCTGTTGTGCCCGTGCTCTGGTTACTATTGGTGTTGAGTGGGACATTGGTGCCTTTTTCCGTAGTCTTACCGCACCCTTGTTCGGCAGCCTGCAGTGACTGATTGGCATTGATTAGATGCTGCTTGGTTTCTCTCAGTAGTTGATGGCACAGCTCCCAGGCTTTCTCTTCGGCTGTGTACGGCTGCTACTCCATCTTTTAGCCTATGAACTTCTTGTTTTTCTTCTACTCGTCCCTCCATGTGAGTTGCTACTTCTTTCCATAGGCGGCATAGTTCCTCCTTTATACAGTCATTCTGCCATGGGAGCAGCGGGGTCATTCTCAAGGTTCCACTGACATGGACTTCTTCACTTGCTCCTTGTTCCTCATCACTCACGCAGGATTCTCTACCCCCTTCAGACATTGAGGAAGAAGTTGAGGACTTTTCCATTTCTTACTTTGATTGGTAGTCCATGTTTGTGAATTCTGGGAGCGATGCAGCTTTTCTTCTCACCACCACATCTTGCACCTACAGGGCACTTTTGTACCTCAGCTGGTCTGGCAGGCATCTCTGTCCTGAGTACTCATCTAGCTCTAGTCACCTCCGGTGAAATGGGTCTCACTCTTTCCTTGAATTGGTGGTTGTTGTGGCTCACTATAGGGTAGTGGTCGGGTCTGCTCCCCATGTTCCTCAAATGATGGGGCTGATTTATTCACCCTTCACTGCCTCTTCTTCCTTATTTCCTTCTCTTTCTCTTTATCCTTTCTTTCCATCTCTTTCTTCTCCTTTTCTATTTCCCTGCGTTCTCGCTGCAACTTCCCTTCCTGCTTGAACCATTCCACTATTTAAATTTTTCTCTCAGCTTTTCCTCACCTTCCTTTTTCATTTCCCCCCAACATTCTAATCTTTATTTTATCACATTTCCCCTTGTTAACTGTCCCTTCTTCTGGCCATTGCAATTCTCCCTTTGTCCGGTCCTTCCACTTCTTCATATATTTCTTAATCCTTTTCTCTGCCTCCTTATGCTTTAAAATCACCACTCCCACTGGGGTGGGTGTGGCCTTTTCTGTACTCATGACGCACCCTTGTCTCGCCCTGCTTGCTTCACTTCGGTGTCCTGGATTACGGTTTGCCCACTTTAACTGTACGTTTATCTTCTCTACAGTAATATTTGATTTCACTGATTTGATTTGTCCCCTAAAGAGTTAATTTTATCCACTAAGATTGATGCAACCGTACCACATTCCCATTACACCTCCCTCGGCTCCACTGTGACAGTTGCTGTCAGTCCTGAACAAGAATTAGCCTATTCGGGTCGTTCTGCGAACAATTCAACTATTGGTTCACCATCTTCATCATATGGATCTTTCATACAATCAAACAAATAAACTACAGCTTGACTGAGCCTTGGGGTTTTCACCAGGTAAGCAATAGGCCTCCAAATTGCTTCAATTCTAAAAAAAGAAATTTAGAATCTTCTTAAGGGAACAAAATTTGTAATATATCAAACCTGTGGAATCGTGTGATTGCCCACAATTTATCCCTTATCTGCTGTTCTCATTGCCCCCTCTTAACTCTGTTTCTATCTTCATATGTTTGCTTGTTTCAGAAACAAGTTCTTATGAGTTCTTATACCCCTTGTTTCTACATCTAGCCTACTACTGCATGCCCAAACTGTATGCCTATACTCTTATTTTATATTTTTATTTTATATTTTACTTTATTCCTCCACCACCCTGTCATGACTCCTCTAAAAATAAGTGTGTGTGTGTCTGTGTGCTTACCCGACTTACCCACTTCCTCCTTTTCCAACCTCCTGCACACATTGCAAAATTCACTAAAGCATAGCCCAGTGTGCACACCATGCGCATCACCCATGTAATAAAAACTATTTTTAAAACTTTTATATATATATTAAAACTTTTATATATATATATATATATTTATACTTTCAAAACTCTTTGAAAACTCTTCCAGCAATACTCCAATGATTATAAAAGATAATTATTATATAAAATATTATTATAAATTATTAATTATAATATAACACAACAAACATTTGCTATATTCACAATACATATATCAACACAACACAATCGGGTCCCACCCTGTAGCTTCTACAGTGACTCTCCGATACAATACATAATCAATAATACAACACAATTGGGTCCCACCCTGCAATCCTTGCAGTGATGCTCCAATACACAATACAATACTATCGGGTCCCACCCTGCCCAAGATATGTATGCAGTGACGCTCCGATTTACACTTTTTCAAAGACTCGGGTCCCACCCTGCACCTAACCTATGTGCAGTGACTCTCCGAGTTATAGATGAATATATAATATGTAACTAATAATAATAAATAATAATTAAATTATTTGCTTATTCCCATCCAATTACTGTTCTCCACCCACTGGTTCTTGGCTCGAGGCCAACAGTCTACGCCCTCCCCGGGGCTGTTCCCCACAGGCTACAGATATAATTTTAATACAGACTTTTTATTTTTCTCGACAGTCCTTCAGCTGTTTCTCTTCTCTGTCCTCTTGGCTGCTCATTATCCTACTCTCTCTGCATCCATGGGTTCTGCTCTCACTTACTTTATCTCATTAATTTTTTTTTTTTTAATGTGGCCAACTATAGTGACCCATAATTAGAATTTGTGCTCTGCATTTAACCCATCCAAGTGCACACACAGTAGTAAACACACACCTGGAGCAGTGGGCAGCCTTTTTTGCTGCAGTGCCCAGGGAGCAGTGGGAGTTTGGTGCCTTGCTCAAGGGTCTCACCTCAGTCATGGTATTGAGGGTGGAACAGAGCTCCCCCCACCTACAATCCCTGCTGGACCTGAGACTCGAGGCAACACCCTTCAGGTTCACCTTCAGGTTACAAGTCTGACCCTCTAACCATTAGGCCACAACTGCACTTACTTTTTATTCATCTATTTTGTCTGAAATACTGTTGAGTTTAAGTAAAAATTAATTAACATATTTTTCAGTTAAATTCAGAAAACATGCATTTGGAGATTTAATTTCAGTATATTCCATGACCCAAGCCACAGTTTATTGCTAGCTGACAGATTTAATGTAACATGTCCAATTTAATAACTTGCAGTGATATATGATCCTAAAAAATACAGAAAAAAATAAATAAATCTGATATCAGTAAACTTTTCTACTACTTTTATTGAAAGCTCAGATGTGAATGTGTTTTTCTCAATGCTGGAATAAGCATCCAATATTGAGCCTCAAAATCCAGAATATTGTCCTCAGGAAGAAATGTTATTGGAGGCAGTCAGCACACACACACACACACACACACACACACACACACACACCAGTATGGTCCACACTGTATGTCTCATTACCATACATTAGCATGCTGATGCACAATCTAGCTAGTCTGTAGGGACTATGTGGGCTTTTAAACAAATGGTGTGGGCAGAAAACTTGCACGTAAAATGTTTAAACCTGACTTTATTATATAAATTACTTTACAATTACAAAAAAGCAAACAAACAAACAAAAACACAGAGTCCCCCAAATGAGTAAGTGAGTGAAGTGACTTGTGGCCAAGTATGGTGACCCATACTCAGAATTTGTGCTCTGCATTTAACCCATCCAAGNCCCCCACCTACAATCCCTGCCAGACCCGAGACTCGAACCCACGACCTTCAGGTTCACCTTCGGGTTACAAGTCCGACACTCGAACCATTAGGCCGCGACTGCCCCCTGTATGCTGCTGGGATATAATTTCAGTGGCATAGCTGCTCATAGTCCCACTGAAGACCTACACAGTTATGTCCCACATAGCTTGTACAGTCGCAATTCCACTAGGCAATGCCACTTGGAACACCATGCCATGGATCCACAAACTGAGCACAGCCACAGTGCTACACAGAGCCCTGAGCAGTCCAATGACCATTCAAAATGATCTAACAAACTCACTGCCATCTACAAGAGCAACAGGTAGATGTCCATAGTCCATAGTGACAAAAACAGCAAAAACATTAAAATAGAAAACAAACATCAAACATACAAATGGCAATGCATACAAATGTAGAAAAAAAGAAACAAAAGAAAATGCTCCATGAGAACTGGCAGCCAAAATGAGCACAGCGCACTCGCAACCATTATCATATGAACAGAATGTGAAAGTTGCTTGCAGAAATCTCATTGGTCAAAGAATACCTATTTTTGTGGAATATATATACATAGTAATACCTAATATTCTTGTAATTTTTACACTCAAAAATTTGCCCTGAAGGTTAATAAATAATGCTTGATATAAACAAGTAAAATTTCTTTCATTTCAAATAAGGAGTTCTGGGCCCATTTTTTACATCCTATTTGAAAGCACAATTTTGGATCCACTCAACTACAGGCAATCTGTTGATTGGGTTGATTGGTATTATATCTGTTCATTCAGTGCTTGCACATCATAAAAGTGGTCAAGAAGACAAATGCATTAAAGTAGCATTTTATTCTCGAAAAGACAAGAACATAAGCATTTCCACCATTCCAAAATTTGGAATGGTGGAATGGGAGAGCAGCGGAAGCGTAACAATATTATCAGCTGTGCAGTCAGGAACTGTGGCCATCACAAAACTCAGCTGAATGCTTTTTGAATGATTCTGCAGGAGTACACAGTAAACAAACAGAAGAAATGTCCACAGGGCCGACATTTTCGCTGTTGATACCGCTTATGTTACAAAGTAACATATTTTATCACTTTCTAGTTATTACCACCATTGAACTTATTTGTAAAGTGTTAGATTTGACAAATTCTTGGAGCCCTGTTAATCTTTTTTGGTGATCTAGACTTTGACAATGATCCATGTACCTTCTTGAGAGTGCTCTTGACTTGGCTAGATGTTGTGAGGGGTTTTTCTTCACCAAGGTAAGAATTCTGTGATCATCCACTTTATCTGTCTTCTGCAGTCTTCCAGGCCTTTTGATGTTGTTAAGCTTGCCAGTGCATTCCTTCTTTTTAAAACTGTACCAAATTGTTGACTTGACCAGTGATGGCCTCCTTCACTTGCATTGACACCTCTTTGGACTTCATATTGAGCGTTCCAAGGAACAGCTACCAAATGCAAATTCAAAACTTGGAATCACCTCCAGACCTTTTATCTCCTTAATTTGTCATGAAATAACAAGGAAATAGGCCACAGTCAATTGTCTAATTACTTTTGAGCCTGTGAAAATGGAGGGACTATGAAAAAATGGCTGTAATTCCTAAACAGTTGAAATTTGAAAAATGAAATATTTTTGTTAAAACCCTTGAATTAAAGCTGAAAGTCTACACTTCGTTTCAAATCCATTGTGGTGGTGTACAGAAGCAAAATTGCAAAAAAAAAATTGTCACTGTTCAAATACTTATGGACCCAACTGTTTTTAACCCCTTAAACTCCCAGGTCCAAAGTATTATTTTTACTGTACACTATAATGTAGTGTAGGTGATGTGGATAAATTATTTATAATTTATAATAATTATAATAATTACAATTAAATTCAATATAATAATGTATAATGATTTATTATAATAGTATTTAATATCATAATATAATTTATTATTATAATTTGAGTGATATTAATAATACTAGCAAATAGGGCACCAGGCCACTGGACAAAATAATCTCAGAATGAGATGAAACTTGATGATGGTTTCATGAAGAAGATAAGAAATAATAATAATTGCCCTAGTGTCTGAAGGATATTTTATTTCAATCAAATTAACTAAATTCTTTGATAGTTTGTGGGTGGCATAGCGCTCCAACGTACCTGGTTCAGTTCTGCACTTGGGTTACTGTCAGTGTGGAGTTTTGCATGTTCTCCCTGTATGTGCAGGGGTTTCCTCTGGTTCTCCTGTTTTCTCCCACTGTCATTCAGATAGGAGTTTTTGCTATGCCAAATTACTCCTAGGTGTGCATGTTGCCCTGCAATGGATGGTCTGATCAGGATAAAAATGCTAGTGAGGATGAATGAAGGAATGCTAATTTGAAGGATTTGTGACAAAAGAGAAACACACAAAAGCACAATGTTTAATAAGGAGAAATGTATGCATCAATATAATACAACATATTAATATTACTTATAGATAAGACAGACAACTATGTAGGCACTGTTCAGCTAATATGTAAATTTGGCAAACAGTAGTTTTTATTCTGACGCTGAAGATATCTTTGAGCATGATTGGATCTACTTAATGAACTAATAACAGCTAAACTATCAGGCCAACACTGTATAAGGATAGAGAAGCTTTATAGCTACATTCTGACACTTTCTCTTTGGTTGGTCCTCATCTGTGAAGTGGCTTCAGTCTAGTCAGCTGTGGCATCAATGCAGATAACAGAGAAAGAAGCATATGACTATGTTTCTCACAGTTCAGCAAAGCAGAGTGTTTACTGAACATCTAGCTGTGGCTTTGAATCTGCTTGTCCAGAGATCATGGACAAAGTCTTATGATGCTGTGCTTACAGATTTCAGCGGAAATTGTGCTGAAGATCTGTCCATAGCTTCAGTCGAGTCAGCTTGTCCAGAGATTGTGGAGAAAGACTTAATGTGCACAAATCTTCAACAGAGATTGCAATGAAGGTTAGAATTCTATATTTTGTATTTAGGGTGACTGTAACATTCTGTCCAGGGACTACAGATATCCTTTGGCTAAAGGATATCTGTAATGTCAGTGCTCCTGCCTCTCCTCATTTTGTGCTGCTGATTAATCAGTTGTTCAAAGGGATGTCCCATTCCAGTTCACATCATCCTAAGAACTGAGCCTTGAAGACAAATTTATGTACATTGTCATAAATTATTTAGATCATGAAACAGAAGTGTTTTTCATTCATGCAACTTGCTCCAGTGTTCCAACCATGATTTTACAAATGAAAATAGAAGGATTAATAAGTTACTTCGGAGGTCTCAGGGATTTACTTTATGGCAGTTTTTGACTGACTCAGGTGTGCGGTATGCAGAAACTGGAGTTCATATAAACAAGAGATATCTTTTTGTGCTCTAATATCAGGGACCTTCTAACCCTGTGTCCAGCTTTCTTGGAAAGATTTATGACTTATAAAATCTTAAGTCTTTAATGCTATATCTTAAGGCTATATCACTGGCAAAGTTCCTGCAAGAATTCTATAATTACAATACTGACAGGCCATACTGTCACAAGGGACTATACTGTCTATATACCATACTCCTGCTGCAAAACTGCTGTAACTATGTATGGTATCATTCAATTTACTGTAAAAAAAATTAAAGCTAGGTGCCAAAGAGACTGAAACAGCAAAGTACATCCAATGATTCATTTTTGTCATACTTTAATATTTTATATTAATATTTAACTCTTTACTCAATAATATTAGTAAAGATATACAGGTAATCTGTCAACATGCTAGTTTAAAAAGGTACAGTCAATTTTTCCATTGACAACTAAATGCTCTGCCTAATAATGTACTGTCATGTAATTGAGATGGATTTGAGATGGATGCAATTGCATTTAAACATTTTTATTAGAAAGGCAGGCAAACAAATACAAAACACAAATCCAAATCAAGAATGGAAAACAAGCAGAGGTTAGGCCATGTACACACAACAAAACACACGTGGCAATGTAAACAAAGACATGACAACACGGAAGCTCACTCTTCAGTGCGGTAGGCTGTAAGTGCATCGAGTGATGCTGCATACAGCTCTAGGCATGAGGGGGAGATCCCTGACATATCCCCCCCAAGGGCACTTCTCCCGAAGCACTTACAAATGCTCACTCTGGCAGTCTGGCCCTTCTGGGTAAAATATCCAGTCAACACTCAAGGTCCTGAGGCAGGCATTGTCTATCAACCTCTTGAGGCAGCTCTGCAGGAGAGGCCGCCACATTGGCCTCTGGCTAGAGCTCAGTTGTAGAGGCCACCCTGTCGGCCTCTGAAGGGTGCTCTACAGGGGAGGCCGCCCCAGCCTGACGCCAATGGGACAGCTCTGCCTCCTCTGCAGAGCTCCCTCCAGAGGCCAACAGGGTGGCCTCCACAGCAAAGTTCACACCAGAGGCCAACAGTGTGGCCTCCCTAGTCCAGCTCCTGCTAGAGGCTGGTGGCATGGCCACACACTGGCCGGAGCTTGGCAGGGGAGGCCGTCACATTGGCTTTGGGCTGAAGGTTAATTGTAGAGGATGCCCTGTCGGCATCTGGAGGGAGCTCTGCAGGGGAGGCCCTGCAGGCCCAGTTGGTGACAGGCAGGCCATGGTCAGGTGGCAGGGACAAGGCTTGGGAGGCCGTGCTGTCAGCCTCAGGCTTGAGCAGGTCTTGGGAGACCACGCTGTCAGCCTCAGGCAGGAGCATGGTATGGGAGGCTGCCTCATCTGCCTCTGGCATGAGCAGGACTTGGGAGGCCAAACCATCGGCTTCAAGTAATGGGAAGCCATGCTGTCGGCCTCAGGCGTGAGTGGGTCTTGGGAGGCCACCCTCTCAGCCTCATGCATAAGTAGGTTCTGGGAGGCAGTGCCGCAAACCTGTAGCAGGAGCAGGACTTGTGAGGCTGCACCATTGGCCTTAGGAATGAGCAGGACTTGTGAGGCTGCGCTGTCAGCCTCCAGCATGAGCTGGACTAGGGAGGCCACCCTGTTGGCCTCTGGAGGGAGCTCTACAGAGGAGGCTGTCATGTTGGCCTCAGGCTATGGCTTTGCTGTGATGGCCACCCTGTCAGCCTCTAGTGGGAGCTCTGCAGTGGATGCTGTCATGCTGGCCTCAGGCTGGGGCTTTGCTGTGGAGGCCACCCTGTTGGTCTCTGGAGGAAGCTCTGCAGGGCAGTCCACTGCATTGGCCTCTGGCAGGAGCTTGGAAGAGGAGGCTGCATTGTTGGCCTCTGGAGGGATCTCAGCAGGGGAGGCCACTATGTCAGCCTCTGGTTGGAGCTTGACAGGGCAGGCTGCCTCATCTGCCTCTGGAGGGAGCTCTGCAGGGGAGGCCGCCTCATTGGCCTCTGGCAGGAGCTTGGCAGGGGAGACTGCCTCATTGGCCTCTGGAGGAATCTCAGCAGAAGAGGCCACTACGTTGCCCTCTGGCTGGAGCTTGGCAGGGGAGGCTGCCTCCTCTGCCTCTGGAGGGAGCTCAGCAGGGGAAGCCAACTCATTGGCCTCTGGCAGGAGCTCGGCAGGAGAGGCTGCCCTGCCAGTCTCTGGAGGGATCTCAGCTGGATATTGACTACATTGTTAAGGTGCTCAGGAGCTCTGCCCAATGGCAGGGATAAGTCAAAATACACAAACGAAGGAACAGAACAAAATATAGAACCATAGAATAACAACACAACAGGCTTGGAAAAGTCAAGCAGCAAAACTCTAAACAATATTTTGCATAGGACAAAGACACAAAGCGTTTTAAATACACTGCTCAAAAAAATTAAAGGAACACTTTGAAAACACATCAGATCTCATTGGGAAAAATATCATGCTGGATATCTATACTGATATGGACTGGGTAATGTGTTAAGAATGAAAGGATGCCACATTGTTTGGTGGAAATTAAAATTATCAACCTACAGAGGGCTGAACTCAAAGACACCCCAAATCAAAGTGAAAAAAGATGCAGCAGGCTAGTCTGTTTTGCTGAAATTTCATTGCAGAAACTCAAAATGATACTTAGTAGTTTGTATGTCCCCCACATGCTTGTATGTATGCCTGACAATGTCGAGGCATGCTCCTAATGAGACGATGGATGGTGTCCTGGGGTATTTCCTCCCTGATCTGGACCAGGGCATCACTGAGCTCCTGGACAGTCTGAGGTGCAACCTGGCGATGTTGGATGTACCAAAATATAATGCCCCAGATGTGTTCTATTGGATTTAGGTCAGGCGAGCGTGGGGGCCATTCAATGGTATCAATTCCTTCATCCTCCAGGAACTGTCTGCATACTCTCGCCACATGAGGCCAGGCATTGTCGTGTACCAGGAGGAACGCAGGACCCACTGCACCAGCGTAGGGTCTGACAATGGGTCTAATGATTTCATCCCATTACCTAATGGCAGTCACGGTGCCATTGTCTAGCCTGTAGAGGTCTGTGCGTCCCTCCATGGATATTCCTCCACAGACCATCACTGACCCACCACCAAACCAGTGATGCTGAAAGATGTTACAGGCAGCATAGCATTCTCCATGGCTTCTCTAGACCCTTTCAAATCTGTCACGTGAGCTCAGGGTGAACCTGCTCTCATCTGTGAAAAGCACAGGGCGCCAGTGGCGGACCTGTCAATTCAATTCAATGGCAAATGCCAATCGAGCTCCACAGTGCTGGGCAGTGAGCCCACTAGAGGGCCCACTAGAGGATGCCGGGCCCTCAGGCCACCCTCATGAAGTCTGTTTCTGATTGGTTGACCAGAGACATTCACACCAGTGGCCTGCTGGAGGTCATTTTGTTCCTCCTTGCACAAAGGAGCAGATACCGGTACTGCTGATGGGTTAAGGACCTTCTATGGCCCTGTCCAGCTCTCCTAGAGTAACTGCCTGCCTCCTGGAATCTCCTCCATGCTCTTGAGACTGTGTTGGGAGACATAGCAAATCTTCTGGCAATGGCACATATTGATGTGCCATCCTGGAGGAGTTGGACTGCCTGTGCAACCTCTGTAGGGTCCAGGTATCGCCTCCTGCTACCAGTAGTGACACTGACCCTAGCCAAATGCAAAACTAGTGCACCTGTTGTTAATTTCACCAAAGCAGCTGAAACTGATTAAAAACCCCCTCTGCTACTTAACTGACAAGATCAATATCCCAGAAGTTTAACTGGAACTATATTCTGATTAAAAAGTGTTCCTTTAATTTTTTTGAGCAGTGTATATTAATTAATTAAAGGGCAACTAGAAATGGGTGTGAGCAAAAAAGGAAACATGCGGTACACAATGAATGACAAGACAAGTGAGAAGACAAGACATGAAGCAAAACAAAACACACATAGCAGTGTAAACAAAGACATGACAACATGGAAGTGCAAGCTTTGGCACTGTAGGCTGTATGTGCACTGAGCGCTGCTGCACACACCTCAGTACGAGGGGGAGATCCCTGACAGTTACATCCTGCACCTCGACTGTAATCAAGGACAGCTAAAAGGTGACAGTGACATAACCACCCTTACCAAACCCCTGCTGACACAAACATTCAAATACTTATCTAGAAAAGTTAGCTACCTAGTTACTTGGAAAAGCTGTTGAAATTGTATGATATACAGCTGTAGATGAAAACTAGAAATACTACTTGAAATTGAGTTCATGAGACATGGGAGCACACAGTATTGCAGCGGCTTCTCAGCTACCGGCGACAAGCATATTTACTAACTTAGGACCTAGTGAAATGAGTGTAGTGAGGTACAGTTCAGGTGAACTTTATTGACTCACTGTTCCAACAACAGCAATTAAATCAGAGCTAAAAGCTATGTTAGGAAGACTGCGGATCCTGAGGACAGTGGTTTGGGGGAGCAAGACACACCAGCTCAGAGGACTCAGGAAGCGGTGTGCTCATAAACAGGAGAGAGGCAAGCGGGCTGGTTTGCTAACTAGGCTAAAGGTTAACAACAGACCTGCTCTTCCAACACTCTTTCTAGTAAAGGTCCAATCATTGGACAATAAGATGGATCTAATGCGACTCCGATTGAGCGGCTACAGAGGGATGTGGAGCTGCTCTGTATTTGTCCTGACGGAGACATGGCTAAACAACATGTCTGAGTCAGCTTACCAGAACGAGAGGCTACTCTTCTTCTCAGCCAACCGAAACCACCTATAGGGAAAAACCTACATCAGCATGTGCTGGCGCACAAACTGTAGTCTGGTGAGCAGCCATTGTTCTGAGTCAGTGGAATATTTATTGCTGAAATGCCATCCATTTTACCTGCCCTGGGAGTTCACAGTTGTGCATATGGTAGCTGTATACATCCCCCTGAGCGGTAACTTTAGGATAGCATTCAGGGAGCTACGTGACCACATCTGTGAGCTCCAGACCAAGCACCCGGAGGCTTTCATCCTGGTGGCAGGGGACATCAACCAGGCTAAACTGACAGACTTTTTGCCACTGTTTTACCAGCATGTTTCCATAGCAACCAGGGGCAACAACATGCTATATCACATCTACACCAATAAACATGAGGCATACATGGTGGTGTCCTACCGCCACCTCGGCTTTTCCGACCGCAGCTCCGTCCTGCTGGTTCCCACACATCATCCCATGCTCAAAGACACCAAGCCCACACAGAAGACCATCATTATGTGGTCATCATTATGTGGTCTCCAGGACTGTTTTGAGTGCACCAACTGGCAGGCATTCAGAGAAGCAGCAACTCATGAAGGCAGGGTGGACCTGGTGGACTATGATTCCTCTGCGTGTGGATACATCAGCAAATGCATTGATGATGTCACCATCATAAAGGAGATAACCATCCTTCCTAAGCAGAAACCCTGGCTAAATGGAAAGGTGCAGTTCTTGTTAAAGGTAGGGGGCTCAGCCTTCCAGTCTGGAGATCCAGTGGCACTGAGAGCAGCAAGAAGGAAACTGGATACTGCCATCAAATGGGCAAAGGCAAATTATGCACAAAGGATACAGGGTCATTTTGCCACCAACAACCAATTAGGGCCAAGATGGTGGCACGGCAGTAGCATGCAGCGGCCACTCCAGATACAAAATGGTGCTTTTTTCATCCTTAGGCTGACTTTTTAACAGCACATGGACATCGGGGCGACCGGTGTTCATGTATACCACCCCCAGACACTTATAAACTTAAGATATAACAACACAGCCACTCTGCAGGATGATCTGGTGGAAAAGCTACGTGATCTCGGACTGCTGCGGGGACCAGGCCTCCAGCCCTCAGCATCGCCTGATGCTGGTGGCTGGGGGAGGGGACGTCACAAGCGGTGCGCGAGAAAGCAGAAGCGTGGTAAGAGGGCGGGGGTCCGTGCTAGGCTAAAAACAAACCCTAGCCGGCTGGCACTCCCGTTCATCCTGCTCTCCAATGTCTGCTCCCTGGACAATAAACTGGATTACATCCGACTCCAGCAAACTACGCGGTGTGAGT
>CM074948.1:21758126-21772609 GCA_037577455.1 Pangasius macronema | reverse complement strand
TATATATATAATAGCACAAATAAAGCTATTACTAACAACGGAGGAAAAATGACTAAACATTCTGCACTCAAGACACTTAACAAGCTGAATGTTTGACATATTTAACATACCTTAGTTGAAGATTTGTTTGTATATATATATTTTTTTTAAGAAGTCATGGATCTGATGTGGATAGCCGCTGCTCGCTGTCTTTAGACAAAAAACAAAAGACTCCTTCGAAAAAAATGAAAATACGGCAGAAAGGAAAGTGAAAAATACAGCAGATGAAAATGATTATTGATAAAATGAAAGAAACAGTATATTTAAACACCTATGTAGGGAAAAAAACTCGTGGCAAACAATTAAAAAAGGCACATCTTTAGACAAAAAGCAAGAGTTTGTTCACACAGTTTTGCAGTGGGAGGGACGTGTTTGTAGGGACCCCTGTCAACTATATGCTGAAAGTGAGGACTGGATCTTCAGTTGATTTCACTTGATCTCAGTTTTAGAGGTTTTAGCCACAGGCATGTTTCAAAGAGAAACTGGAGACAGGTCTGGTATTTCCCAACCAACTACGAGTTGAATACTTACATGTCTTACCTTCATTCTTATTGCTCATGCCACAATACAGTATATTGCATTTCCAAAAGCGGCAGCAGAAAAGACAGAAAAAATTATGAATTTTCACACCACTGCAGAGTGCCTAAATGTAATTGGAACAATAGAATACACACATACTCATAGATTATTTAAAGAAATCTTATTTTCTTATTAGACGAAACACTGGTATAAGTGCCAAATAAACAATTTTTGTTGTGCTCTACTTTGTACAAAAGTAGTTCTCTATTGTATTGAGACTATCTCTCCACTACGTTACATATTCTATATGTAAAGAGATTGACCCCCTGGGTCTGGTGACATGGATACTCAGGCTGTGCTGGTCACACCCTAATTAGTGCCCTATAACACACACCATAGTGGTGTGAATTCAGTGCTTCTTTGATCTCCACTTTGGGTGTAAGACGTTGAAGCTTTATACTTAATACAGACTTCATTCAGCGTGTGATCCACTTACACTGAAGAATGGGCGTCTGTCTCTGGGCAGCCTCCCAGGATTGCTGCTGTAAAGTTTTTTCATTATTTTCACTTTGTGGGTAATTGAAGTTCTCTGTAAGGCGTATTGCACATGATGGCATAAGATAACGTGCCTCGGAGCAGCCTTGCATTCTTATTGAGAACCAAGCAAACTTCTTTCATCTCATTTATTCTTATGTATTTCTGGTGTTCTGGAAGCATCTAATCCAGTCAGATATGGTGGTTGTACAATGCAAATAACTAGTAGTGTTTAACGGTGTGCAAGTATAACATTCATAAGTTACTTCTGGGCAGCATCAGCTTCCGAGTGCCTTCAGAAAGACACGAGTTCGAATCCCACAAAAAACAAACAAATAAATAAAATAAATTTAAAAAAATGAGCATTTAAAAAATGTGTGTGAAACTTGTGCGCTGCAAATTGAAGATTGGCATGATAGATGTGTTGCATGCCTCATCATGCGTGGACTGTTTCATTATGCCCTTACATAAGGGAGGGTCGTTTCCATTTTTTTGGTGGGAAAAGCCCAAAGTTTCCTTCTCAGGGGCTTCAAGCTATGGGAAGAGACTGTCAGTGAGGGCTCCTCTTATGCAGGAACTACCCCTGGGTGTTCTCAGGTTGGAGATCCTTTCTCCTCTGGAGCAGCAGAAGAGGACATAGATGAGTTAACTATTTCCCTCAGGTGGGGATGGGGATTTTGTTGGGAAATGTCATGCTAAAGATGATTCAACTGTAGGGGAAATGTCTATGGCTGTTCAATTAAAAGAGGTTATTGGTAGAGCAGCCAAAGTGTTGGATAGCTGAGGCAGGTTTCCTCTCTTCTGACAGCAGTTATGAAAGAGCAGGCGGAGGCAGCATGAAAAGCCATAGCATTGTCGCTATACCAAGGACCTCTCAAGCACCCTTGGTCAGGGTAGAAGCAGCTATAGGCCTAAACAGTTCCAGGCTTGGGATTTGCCAGTCCGGTTGGGTTCCTGAGACCCGAGATCTCAGCTTGAATCAGCTCTGAGGTGAAAGGCTCAGTGACCGTGCAGGAAGAGGGAGGGTGGGGAAGGGGGGGGGGCAAGTGCACCCACCACCTCGCTTCTGACAGTGTTCTGGACTCAGGCTGCCTTGGCTCCCGATCAGCAAGGGCTGTAGCTTGGGCAACCCTGAGGCCAAGCCCCTGGGTCCTTTCAATGATGACTCGGGGGTATCGGTTGAAGTTTTCCTGGGTACCTCCTCCCCCAAGGGGTCCACTGTGGTCCACAGTAGTAGACCCACAATACAGAGATTACTGGACTCCTAAAAGGAGCCATCAGAAAGGTGGGTAAAGGTGACTGACAGGCTGGATTTTTCGCTCAGTATTTCCTCATACCCAAATGAGACGGGGGTCTACTCCCAATCTTGGATCTCAGGGAATTAAATACATTTGATCCCTGAAATGCAAGATGCTGACAGTTAGGGTACAACAGGCAATAAACAAAGGCAACTGGTTTGCCACTGTTGATCTCAAAGACAACCATTTCCAGATACATATCTGAGAAGGTCATTGGCGCTTTCTGAGGTTTCAGTTCAAGGACAGGGCCTATGAATTCAGAGTCCTCCCCTTCAGCATTGCATCTGCCCCTTGGACATTCACAATGTGTAATGGACACAATCCATGCACCTCTTTATCATCTAGGTATCAGGGTCCTGAATTATCTAGAAGATTGGTTGGTCTATGCCCAGGCAAAAAAAAAAAGAAAAAGTGCCAGCAGCATGTGTCTGTGCTTTTGGAGCATATCCAACACTTGCGTCTTTGTTTCAATATGAATAAGGACAGGCGGGAACCATCCCATTTCACTCAGTTTCTGGGTCTGATTTTGAACTCCAGAAATGCAATTGGGGGGGAGTCATGGCCTAATGGTTAGAGAGTCAGACTAGCCTAGAAGATCATGGGTTCAAGTCTCAGGTCTGGCAGGGATTGTAGGTTGCGGGAGTGACTGACTAGCACTCTCTTCCACCCTCAATACCATGACTGAGGTGAGACATTTGAGCAAGGCACCGAACCTCCAACTGGTCCCTGGGTGCCGCAGCAAAAAAAGCTGCCCACTGCTCTGAGTGTGTGTTCACAGTGTGTGTGTGTGTGTGTGTGTGTGCGCACTTGGATGGGTCACCACTTCAATTGTGACTCTGACCTCAGAGAAACAGGAAGCAATCAAAGCTTGCCTCTCTCACGTTCGCATAGGGGCGAAAGTCAATTGGGGGTTGTGTCTCCACCTAATGGACTTTTATGGCAGCCACAGTATAAGTTGTGCCACTTGCACTTCTACACATGACCTGTGCAGTGATGCCTCTTACGCCAAGGGTTACATCCTCAGACAGCTCGGTCAACAAAGGGGCAGGTTATGTGGAGTCTCGGCATAGCTCTCTGTTGATGGAGGTGCAGGATGAACATAGCGAGAGGAAGCATGCTGGGCCCAGTATGCCTTCAGCAGCTAGTATCAACAGGTGGCTCCCAATTAGGCTGGGGGTGCAGTTTATGCAAGCTGGGGCATCAGCACACCAATGTGCTACAGTTAAGGGCAGCTCACCTTCCAGCCAAGACTCCAGGGTATCATGTACTGGTCCAAACAGACAGCACAGTAGCTGCAGCATACATCAACCAGCAGGGGAGCCTTGGCTCTCCTAACATGTGTCGAGTTGCACACAAACTGTGCATATGGGCACAGGAGCAGTTCCTATCACTAAGGGAATTACATGTGCCTGGGTCCACAAACATGGCAGCAGATCAGCTGTCCAGAGGTGGCACCAAACTCAGGGGAGTGGAGACTTCACCCTGAGGTGGCTGAGAAGATCTAGCACAGATTTCAGCCTGCAATAGCAGACCTGATTGCCTCCAGGGAACTGACACATTCTCCCCTGTTCTTCTCCCTGGGGAGGGACAACCCCTCTTGGAGTAGATGCCTTGACACATCAGTGGCCTCAGGACCAGCTTTATGCATTTCCCCATTCAGCCTTCTCCAGCCTCTTCTTCAAAGAATTAAGATGGAAAATATGAGACTAATTTTGATGGCCCCAAACTGGCCCCACATGATGTGGTTTGCAGACATCCCACCCCCCTCCTTCATGGGACACCAATGGAATTCCTAGTCAGGAGGGGTCTACTGTCTCAGGCACAGAGCATGCTGTTCCACCAATTTCCTCAGGGTCTCAAACTCTGGGCCTGGCCCCTGAAAGGGCTGGACTAACAGCTATGGGACTGCCAGATAGAGTGGTCAGGACCCTGGAATGAACTCGAGCATCCTCAACTAGGGCAGCCTATTCTTTGAGGTGGAGGGCTTTTCAGTCTTGGTGTGAGGAGCACAAGGTGAATCCCCTCATATCTACAGCCCATGATACCCTACAGTTCCTACAGGAACAACCCTCAAGGATGCTGAAGTGGGAGATCACAAACTATCAGAGCATTGCTGTGGCCTTATTTCTTAATTCCTTAAGGGGAAAGATGTGCAGCACACAAAATAAGACCTACTGTGCCCCAGTGGGATTTAAATTGAGTCCTGATGGCACTACAGCACCCCCCTTTCAAGCTTCTTGAATCTGTGGACCTCTAAAGACATCCTTCCTTCTGGAAGTAACCTCTGCCAAGAGGACTGGGGAACTCCAGGCTCTTGGTCCATCAAAACTGCTGTAGGTTCAGGGGTTATACTGCACCCTAACCAAGCTTTTCTGCCAAAAGTTCTATCTGCTCTACACCTAAATCCATTAGGTGAGCTTCAAGAGAGTGAGGGGATGGAACGAGAACAGTCACTAATGTGCATGGTGAGAACACTACTAGTGTATCTACAGCACACAAAAGCTTTTTCAGACAAACTGTTTTTAAGATGTATTGTTTGTATGCTTTAAATCAGAATGTCAAAGCAAGCCACTATCTAAGGTGAGGCTATTGGACTGGGCTGTGTAGACAATTCAACTGGCCTATAAGGAAACGGACGGGCCATCACTGCTAGGACTGAGGGCACACAACATGAGGGGTTGCAACCTCATGGGCCTTGTGGTGGGGTGCCTCTCTGAAGAAGATTTGTGGAGATGCCTCCATGACCCTTTGTTCTCTGAGTGAACAGACTATTTCTCCACTTTGAGGCCACTCTGGGACATGTTCTGATCAAAAGATTGCACTGAATTCAACTGTTTTATAGGGCAATAATTAGGTCGTGACAGGCAGAGCTGAGGTATCTTAAAGAGTATCCATGTCACCAGACCCAGGGGGGTCAATCCCCATACATACAGAAAATGTAATATAGTGGAGAGATAGTCTCTTCACTTAGAGAACCAATGTTACATCATAGTCGAAAGTCATCTTCATTGTTGCTGAAATCCATCTTCTTAGGCATGCTTAGCCATGTTGTCTGTAACAAGCAGTGCCACGAGCCAAGTGCTTGGATTTTTAAAGGGTGCACAAGCACATCAACTAGAAATGTGAGGGATTTATCAATGGCCACTGCATACAGCTTTGTGTACACACATTTCATAAATACCAATTTTCTTATGTATACTGGCAGTACCTTTGCACAAATTTACGAATTGTTCTATGCACATTTTGATAAATGGGACCCCAGGTGTGACAGAATCATTGCAAAATAGATATGTTGTATATTTGGATATTTGAAAAATTGAGAAAATGTGTTAATCAGTAATAAACATGTAAGCATTCAATGCAAACAAATAGAGTTACTTCCGTTACTCATAATAGATGCATAATATACATACATAATGCATGCACTTATACCAAGTTAAATACCTGTGGCCTTTTGAAGCTACATACATAATGCCAGAGTGGCCCAGGTAGAAATTGAGTTTGACATCCACTTTGTATTGCTTTTAGTTTACACACATACCTGCAGATAATGCTCTTCATTTGGCTGTCCTTCTCTTCCTGTTGCTGCCGCAGGCGCTCCTCACTGTCTTCTAGGCGAGTCTTGTACTCCAGCAGCAGCCTCTGCATTTGCTGCTCTTGTGCCACAAGTCGCCGTTCATACTCTTCTAAGCGGCGGCCAGATACACACAGCCGGTCTTTCAGCTTTGTGATCTCTTGCTCATACTACATGAGTGATCATGTGTTAAGAGCAGTAAAGAAGAAAAGGAAAATATTAAAAATACATTTTCATACAAATAGGGGTGGAAATAGTAGTGATTGATGATTTACTGTACAGTCTGTTTAGTGTCATAATACTAAGTAAATATTCTTTTGTGAAAGTCATGCCTAGATGGCATATCCTTCATAAGTTTTATAAGTTGGCATACGTTTTGGTCTTTTATTGGAGCAGTATTGTCTCTTAATGCTTTGACAGGTACCTTCTCCACAGGCTTGCTTTCCTTCTTGCTCTGGCTTTCCTCCTCATCCTCCTCATACTGGCCATTATTCAGCACCCACGCTGCCGTCCGCTCAACAGGAGACATGGTGACTGACTCGACAGGAGAGTGTACCTGCATGCATGCATGTATATATATACACCGATCAGCCGTAACATTAAACCACTGACAGATGAAGTGAATAACATTTGATTACATAGTTACAATGGCATCTGTCAAGGGGTGGGATATATTAGGCAGCAAATGAGCAGTCAGTTCTCGAAGCTGATGTGTTGGAAGCAGGAAAAATGGGCAAGCGTAAGGACTGAGTGACTTTGACAAGGGCCAAATTATGACTGAGTCAGAGCAGCTCCAAAATGGCATGTCTTGTGGGGTGTCCCTGGTATGCAGGTGTGCCCAAGGCTCACTGATGTGTGTGGGGAGCGAAGGCTAGCCAGTCTGTTCCGATCCCACAGAAAAGCTACTGTAGCACAAATTGCTGAAAAAGTTCATGCTGGCTATGATGGAAAGTTGTCTGAACACAGTGCATCTCAGCTTGCTGTGTAGCCACAGACCGGTCAGAGTGCCCTTACTGACTCATGTCCCACTTGCTTCTTTTTTCTGCATGCAAAACCCAGCAGCCTTCATTAAAAAAGGTCAGCCTGGTGCTGATGAGGTGCTCTACTTCTGGCTGAATTTCTCATAACTTGGCCCCATATGGACAGCCTAAAGTTACATGAGATTACTGTGGATGGCACCACTTAGAAACCATACAGATGGCTATGGAGTTCAATTGATATGTACAGTTTTGTTACAATGGCTTAGGACTACAATTGATTTGATAGCTTTAGGACTGCAGTTCCCACGAACAGTTTTCACTCAAGTCTCCACCAGTGAATAGCTGATAATGTCAACAAAATAGACTTCAACTATAAACTATAATGAACTTTTGTGGTTACACAATTACTTATATATTACTATACAAAATACTTTTTGACCATATAGTATGCAATTATTTATAATCGCACTACCCGGTCTCATGATGATCAGGATAGGTTCCCTTTTGAGTCTGGTTCCTCTCAAGGTTTCCGCATATCTTCCCAGGGAGTTTTTCCTTGCCACTGGTGCCTCTGGCTTTGCTCATTAGGGACAAATTCATAAATTTAAAATTTTATCCTGAATTTATATATTTCTGTAAAGCTGCTTTGTGACAATGTCCATAGGATCTGGCAGAGACCTTCACATCTTCTGCTGCCACTGGGACACAACTGCATACCAGCATAAGTACTATGTATGTCTAAACTGTTCCATTTTGCCAAACTATTAACCACATCTTGCAGATTTATTCTGATACCTTTGGTCTGTTCATGCCACAATCCCATACAAAAGTATAGTGTGTATGTGTGTTTGTACTGCTGCACACACTGCTCCGTGTTTGTATAACTGAATACATTATATATATATATATATATATATATATATATATATATATATATATATATACACACACACACACACACACACACACACACACACACTATATTGCCAAAATATGTGGACAGCTGACCATAAAACCCATATGAGGGGCTTCCCCAAACTGTGGCCACAAAGTTGGAAAAACACAATTGTCAGAAAAACAGTGACAATTGACAATGTCTTTGTATGTTGTAGCATTAAGATTTACTTTCACTGGAATAATCTGTTCCAGCTTGACAATGCCCCTATGCACAAAATGAGGTCATGAGACATGGTTTACCAAGGTTAGTGTGGAACAACTTAAGTGGCCTGCACAGAGCACAGGTTCTCAACCTCAGTAAAATACATTTGGAATGAATTGGAACACTTGGAACAATTGAAATCACTAATGCTCTTGTGGCCAAATGGGCACAAACTCCCAGAGCCACAGTTGAAAATCTAGTGAAAAGCCCCCTGAAGAGTGGAGGCTATTATAGCAGCAAAAGGAGAACACCTCAATATTAATGTCCAGGGTTTTGGAATGGGATGTTCAATACTCAGGTGTTCACATACTTTTGGCCATGTAGTGTAGATCCAAATGAATGTACATACCTGTCTGTTGGTTCTGTTGCTTGGGATGGGGCTGTCTCGTGAGCAGATTGACTGCTGTCTGGAGCTAGCTTCACTTTGCTGTTGGGGGTCCATATTGACACTGCTACTGCTGCGTAGTGAGGTGCTATATGGCAGTGAGCGTGATACCCCTCCATTTGTTCTACTTTGCTGTTCCACCTTTACAATATGTGCTGTCCCTGCACCACTTTGCCTGGCTACAGCCATTACTTGTGGCCCTGACTGGGTGTCGACTAGGGCTGTATGCCAGCAGGGAGAGGGTGCTTCCTCCTCCTCATGACTGGTGGAGGGCAACCTTTTCCTGGGTGTAGTGCTGGGGCTGGCACTGTGCAAGCTTGCTGTGCTCAGGTTCTCCGAGCTGGAGTGGGCCTGAAGTGGCGTTTGAGATGAGCGTAGTGCATGCATGTTGCTTAGCTGGTATACAGGGTTCTGAAAGCAGAGAGGCTGTAGGCTGCGCTGCTGGCTTAAAGATGGTTGCAGAGGCCGGCGGACCTGTGGTGCACTCTGAGGTACATTTTCTTTCAGCGTGACCACTTTGGCCTGCTGTTGCTGTGGATGGTGGTGATGGAGGTGAAGAAGAGGGGGAGGCAGTGGGTCGATGGATACTTGAGAACCTACGCGGCCTATTCTCGGTGGGGCTTCATGAAGAAGGTGGGAGTCCTGCAGGTCCATCAGGGAGATGCTGCGGCCATTAGGCAGGTGGCTCTCACGCTCCTTGTCAGAGAAGCTCATGCTGTGCATGGATGGCTGCTGGCACAGTAAGGGGGGCTTTCCACGTGACAAAACTTCTGTATGTTCTTGCACTGGAGATTTGGCATTCTGATTTTCACTGTGAAAAATAAAAACATAAGGAAAATCCCATAAGACTCAAAGAACCTCAACTGCTCAGCTGCCACTGCATATGTAAGCTATTAAAAGCAATTCTAAATCCTCTCATGCTGGTAAGTCCCAATAGCAGAAGCATTGATGTGCTTACAGCAAAGGCTATCTACCTGTCATTTGGGTCCTCAAATATCCCTTGCAGTCCCAAAGAGACACTGCCACTGATGTTGCGGGTGGAGCCATTGTCTTGGAAACGTCTTAGCTGCTGCTGAATTGGTGTGGGGCTAGACAGGGAGCGTGTGATATCACCCAGAATACGTGGCAGAGGCCCCAGTTTGGCCACTGTTGCCTGCAGGAAGGAATTGTCACCCTGGGGTTGATGTGTTTTTTTCAGCCCAAAAGGTTTAAGGAAGGAGATGGCCAAAAGATAATATAATGCATTGGTGGTGGCGGCACAGCAGAGCCATGGAGACACATTGTGCCAGGTGGAAAAATGGAGAGACCACAGGTGGAAAAGAAAGAGAACAGAAGATGGGAATGGGGAAACAGAGGAAAAAAGATTTAAAATTAAGAATAAATAGAAAAAAATAATACATGCTTACAAAAATTATGAGCCATTCCAAAATAAACCAATTAAATAGTGGGATTGAAAGGTAAAACGCAGTGCATGCATCAAGGCCAAATATCAAGTCTGAATGTCTGTGATGGAGGAAGGGCTAATGACCAAAGGTAAACATATCACAGGGAGGGATTAATGAAGTCAAAACATAATCAGGCTAAACAACCTAAAGGTTGAGGACCAGCAGGGTTTAGAGTTGGGTTAGAGAAATGGGAACCAGGAGTGTAATAACTGTTAATCCTGTTTACATGAGCACTTTAAATCAACAACATATTGTAACCTGTGTTGTATGCAGTAGTATATGAATTTAAACACGAAAACATGGAATTCACAAATCATATCTAATATGAAAGTTAGCAAGTGGAGGGAAGTGTCAGTACATTTCAATGGGGAAGAAAACCCATACAAAAACATCCCCATGCTCTATCATTCGGCACAGAGCCCAAAAATGAGTAGGGCTGCAATAACTACTTGATAAGTTCAATAAATAAAAAAAGGAAAATTAATTAGAATAATTGAGACCTCTCCCACAGAAGTAATTCCCTCTTCTTGACCATGGTGAGTCGTGGATTTAAAAAAATAAAATAAATTGAATAAATAGAAAGACCTCACATAAATGCAAGTTTCCAGAGGTACTGCTGCAGTGCCTTAACTGACAGTTCTGTACCTTGTCTAGCTGAGACACCACCTCCCACAGCAGGGCATGCAGCAGAGAGAGCTCACGGCCTAAGTCAATATATCCCTCAAAGCCTGGTGTGTTGGAGATGGTTTCAAGGTTGGAGATCTCCAGCAGGAAGCGGGTCATGCCTGCCCACTCATGCTCCAGGAAATCATTCATGAAGGCCATGTACTCCTCTTTGTTGCCAAACCTGAGGACAACATGATGAGATAGACAATACATGATTTATTGAATTTATAAACATCATTTTTTACACCTTTTAAGAGTTTCTGAAAGGTCTATAGAAAGAATGTATTTCTAGTATGTATTAAATCACTAATTCAGAACACCATGATATTTATTTCTAGAACAATATGATGTGTGAACATTTGAAACTCTAGAAACAATTAATTAAAGCATGTATACTCAATGTCAAGGCGTGTTGCATACTTGGTGAAGTTGGCGAGGTTCTGGATGACTTTAGCGATGAGGGTGAGAGTACGTGAGGTACGGTCGTCGGGATATTCCTGCATGAGGTTGAAGAGGGACGGCGACATGATGGCTGGACAGAGAAAGCGCAGAAACAGCGAGGCACTGATTAGTCGCTGGCTAATGTCCTGCTTCCCCCGACCATGGCACTGTTGCTTCCATGAGAAAAACACCTCCTTCAGCTCACGTGGAAAGACACTAAGTGAGAGAGAACATACAATATATAAAAAAGAAATAAGTCAATGAAAAGCAGGGTAAGGAGCTTTAATAATCCATGTAAATCCATGCATCATCTGCTCAACCCACATTTGTTTTGAAATAAAAAAGGAAACCAAAAAAGAAGTCTTTTCTTCTTATTATTTTTTTATTTTATTTCCACAAAACAAACTGTTTCATACTTAACAAGCATTCAAATCCGGAATTTTCTCATATTCCATTTCCCATTGGAAATGGGAACTATGGAAAAAAAAAAACCCTACATTTTTTAAAAACTCATTTCCTACACACACAAGTAACCAGCAGGGGAAGATTTGAGGATCTGAACAGGGAAGACACAGGGCAAATAGCTAAAAGATGCTGGAAAGATGGCATCATTGGAGGTCATATATACTCATACCATTGTCAATTGAATGAATGTTTGATGGTGGAATTACATATACCAATATGTTTGCCAATCTGGTTCAAGTCAGTGTAGAGAAATGTTGGCCATGAGTGTATGCAGTTTTGCCAAGACCACAACTTGAAAAGAAAAGGACAAGGATGATGAAAGTGGATCACAACCTCCTAGAAATAGCAGTAGCCAAGTCAATGAGGTACATCTGTAAATTTGGGAATTCGGTTCAACACTGCATATACATATTAACCACAATGATATTATGGGCGCAACAAATTTACCCAATTTATTGGCCAGGCCACTGCCATTTCTATTAAGTTGTCATCTACTTGTCCTCTCTTCCAGGTCAAAACTGATGAACTGTTGGCATGTATATCAAAATTTCAGGATATAGACCAAAATTCTACAACATGTACAGAGTCTGGATTGTTGAGTTCAGTTTACCAGTAGGAGTTGATGATCTTGCAGAAGGCTAGCTCACAGCACATTTTTAAGTTGCTTTGGTGTTCAGGCAGCTCACTGCTAGGGCACTTTGATGGATCCACCTCACAGTTCTCATCCGACTCATACAGAGCTTTGATAAACTCACCTTAAAAGCAGAGCAATGGAATGGGTTATGTCTCGATAGGTATTGGTTATCTATCAACAGGCACACATCTACTGAACAATCATATATTTATTTTTGATAAATTAGTAGTCACCATTATTTTGGTTTGATGCATGCATAGATACCTTCTTGTGTGCAAGCGCACACATTCCCTTTACTACTTCTCACCTTCATACACGTTAGGCATTTCTCGGACTGTATGCTTGGGCCTATGGTTGGAGCTACGAGTGAGCCTGCTCTTCAAAGATGGTGTTAATCTCAAAGTTCTTCAGGCGCTTACGAGATGTTGGATTAATGTACGTTCCACTTACCTCACAATTACACAATTACCTGACCATCATACCCATATGTGCTTGTTGAAGATCTCATTCCAAAGTTTGACCCTTCCCCCTTTGCTGCAATACTAACCTCCACTCTTCTGTGAATGCTTTCCATTGGATTTTGGAACATGGTTATGGGGATTTGTGCCCATTCAACTACAACAGTGTCAGTGAGGGCAGGCACTGATGTTGGGCCTTCACATTCAGTTTACATTCCAACTCATCTCAGAGGTGTTCAGTGCAGTTGAGGTAAGGTATCTGTGCAGTTTTTCCATGCCAACCTATGGACCTCACTTTATACACGGGGGCAATGTCATGCTAGAACAGGTGTGAAGCCTTTTAGTTCCAGTAAAGTGAAATCTTAATGCTACAGTATACAAAGACATTCTTGACAATTGTGTGCTTCTAACTTTGTGGCAACCACCTCTGTCTGATCAGTGGGTCCTGTTGTAATTGGTACAAGGATGCAGGTTTCAGTTTCACAAACAGCCCCCCAACTTTTCAGAGCTCAGGGACTTGCCAATTGTGGATCAAGTCAAATTTGCCACACTGTCCCTAGAAGTGTGTTCCCTCCTGGACAAAGACACAATAAAGAAATTGTCAGATGTCCTTGTAGCCATGCATCCACAGGTTCACGACGGGTGAACAGCAGGATGCATATTTTCATATTCCAATTGCTCCAGAACACAAATGTTTTCTGAGATTTGCCTCCCTGGGACAGCTGTTCCATTCCAAAAATTCTACTCTTTGGCCTCTCTCTACACCAAGGATATGCACAAGATACTCGCAAGCAATCCATTTGCCCCTAAGAACAAGTGGCACAATTGTCTCATATGCACCACCAGGGAACAGGCCACCCAAGACACCACCCCACAAATGCACATTGCAGTACTCAGCCTCACTGTGACTGGGGAGTATAAACTTCAGTTCTGCCTTTGACCCAGCCTTTATGAGTTAAGGGTCAGCTAACAGCATGCAGAAATGGTCTGTCCCAAGACAGGTGTTTTCCTCTGAGCAGAAGCACAAACAGAATGATGGATCTCAAGGTTCAAGCAGAAGATTCTACTCTACATTTTTTTTCCCAGAAGGAAAGTGGTCCTTGTGCCCTCATCACTCTGGAACACAGTTCCTTTTGGGTTGCCTTTTCAATGACAGACATTTCAAAGCAATGCCTTACCTTCACTAGAACAAGAGACAAACAGCCTTGTCACCTCTGGTAGCCAGAGGCCATACTCCTGACTGAAATAGACCATACAATGCATAACAGGGAAGCATGATTCAGCAGAACTGCTAGGCAGCCTATTGCCCCAATGTGTGGCAGAGATTATTGTGCCTTACCAGTTAGGTAGTTTTTTTTTTAATTTAAGTTTCATGTTTAATTTGTCTCATGCCAGGACTGTTTCTATCTTTGGTCTTATCACATTATCCACATCAATACCATACATATAGCACTGCATCTTACTGATATTCACTTTAACACTGGTGACAGAGAAAGTTAGGTTACACAATCAGAACCCAGCTTGACCTTGGTGGCTATCCAGAGTTCATAGAACATGCATAATCTAACAGTTTGCTAACTCTAATGACCCTGATTATGCATCAACTATATTGCTAATGATGTCTTGCTCAAGGAGAGAAATTGGCAGGTAGTCAATTGGCAGAATTTGGAAAAAGAGGGAATGAGGGGTAGTGATGACTCATGGGAAGAGGATTTTTTTTTTTGACTTACTGCTACACAGGGAAATTAAACCATTCCGTTTGAGCCAGAACATACAGAAGAGCCACACAAGCGTAGGGCTGTGAGATATACACACACACACACACACACACACACACACACACACACACACACACACACCTGAACAAAATCTTAAGACCGGGGAAA
>CM074948.1:21732261-21743401 GCA_037577455.1 Pangasius macronema | reverse complement strand
ACCCTCAAATTAAAGCTGACAGTCTGCAGTTAAAGCACATTCGTTTCATTTGAAATCCATTGTGGTGGTGTATAGAGACAAAAATGTTAGAATTGTGTCGATGTCCCAATATTTATGGACCTGACTCATATATATATATATATATATATATAAACACACACACACACTAGACATATACATGTATATCTTAGACATATACATGTCTTAGAATGTATATTCTTAGAAGTTAATATTTCTAATAATAGAAATGTGTTTATTTTTACATATGGTGAACCTGTAGTACATTTTGTTTTCAACATTAAACCTCTGTAGCAATTTTTTTATTTATTGAATTTTATTTTGCATTGTTCATTAAACACAAATAAAAAAGTCATAATTTTTCTTCATCAAAATTTTGCTCCAAATATTCTGAGAATCGAATTGTGAACAGAGTGTACCGTCACTAAAATGAAGTCATATTGATTTAATTCTGGGGGGCACGGTAGCTTAGTGGTTAGCACGCTTTGCCTCGCACCTCCAGGGTTGGGGATTTGATTCCCGCCTCTACCCTGTGTGCACAGAGTATGCATGTTCTCCCAATGCTTCAGGGGTTTTCTCCAGGCACTTCGGTTTCTTCTCCCAGTCCAAAGACATGCATTGTAGGCTGATTGGCATCTATAATTGTCCATTGTGTGCGAATGTGTGTGTGTGTGTGTGTGTGTGTGTGTGTGTCCTGCCTTGTGCCCGGAGTCCCCTCGAATAGGCTCCAGGCTCCCCGTGACCCTGTGTAGGATACGTGGTACAGAAAATAAATGGATGGATTGATGGATGGATGAATTCATTCTAATGCATTGTGGGTGGAGTGTACAGAATATGATCTGCAGGGGGCAGTACTGGACAATTAACTGCAAATATGCTTTTCTACTTAACACTTACTACCCAGGGACCACAAAGGGAGGAAAAAGGCACAAACAGAGGAAGATGTCAGGCATTCTGCAAATGCCCAACACAATCAGCTAGTAGGTGGAGGGGCAGTGGTGCATGAGTAAATCACACCCACTGATAAAGAGCCTCCCTGAGATAGATCATATGCCATTCACAGACACATGAACCAATTAGGGAAGTCCACAGCTCCAGTGCCAACACTCTCCCAAAATGATGTCACAAGTTTGTCCTTAATCAGAGTGGAAACAAGACAGTGAGCTCTAGTGAGTGGAAGCACTGCAACTTTCCTTTTGAATGCTAATAAACCTAGGATTTGTAAGGCAACATTAAAAAAGGTTTTGTCCATGATAAATGAGTTCTCAAGCTACTGTTTCAGATTGCAAGCAATCTTAAGTGTTATTTCAGAAGAGCAGACCAGAGTTATTTTGGGATATATTATTTTTAATGGTGCTATAGATTATAGAGCGTTCTTCACATTCTTTCAAAAGGTAACGTACAACTTGTGGGTTCTCTCACAGAACTCTTTCAAGGCCAGTGAATACTGATCACCATATTCCATAACATAGGTCAAATATAACACAGATCAAAAGGCCCTTCCTCTCCCACTCAGAAATGTTTTCAGTACAAAGAGGCCCAATTTAAAAGCCATGAAGCTCAGATTTTCTAGATATGGCCAAAACTTTGTGGACACCTGACCATCACACCCATATGTGCTTTTTGAACATCCCATTCCAGATGTAGCCCCCCTTTTGCTGTTCTAATAACCTCCATTCTTATGGGAAGGCTTTCCACTAGATTTTGGAGCATAGCTGTACGGATGTGTGCTCATTGAGACACAAGAGCACTAGTGAGATCAGGCACTGATTTTGGGCAAGGAGGCCTGGGCTACAGTCAGCATTCCAGTTCTTTTACTCTAGCCTTGGCAAGCCATGCCTTCATGCTCCTTCGCTTTGTGCACAGGGGCATTGTCATGCTGCAACATGATCCAGTGTTCCAGTGAAGGGAAATTGTAATGCTACAGCATACAAAGACATTCTAGACAATTGTGTGCTTCCAACTCTATGGCAACTGTTTGGGGAAGAACAACATGTGGGTGTGATGTTCACGTGTACACAAACTTGTTGTCAGTAAAAAATACTGAACATAAGGTAGAATATTATATATTCTTGGGAAAAACATTTCTAAAGAGGTTGCTTTTGAGTGCTATATAACCTTTTTCCTAAGACTGTGTTGTGTCCCTTTGGTACTTCTTTTGATAAGCAGAATAAAAAAGCAGAATGGATAGCAAGAAAGCATAAAATGCTACACAAAAGCTACAAAAAACCGACCTCGTGTGTCTCAAAACATAATTTAGTTGGAAGCAGGCTTTTGCATTTTAACAATATATCAATATTGCCATGACATTCAGTGACATATCACCAACCATATCAACAGACCTGCCAACCATTCTGCATAGGTCTTCTGCAAAAACATCAAGTATGCTAGTGTTAAAGAGTAAAGGGTTTAGGTGCACTGCATTATGGGTATTGTAGTTTGGGGTTAAGACTGAGCATGTGTGTGTGTGTGAGCCTGCTAGTTGGGAAAGTCTGCTAGCTGCATATTTTTCTTTTGTTTTCGTCTTTGGAAGTAAACCAACTGGAATAAATCCCAAATATGCTGTTTTGTTTCGTGTTTTTGACTGGTGCTCTCTCATGTGCTTTCCTGACAGCATCAACAGAGAAAATTGAATATTATACAAAACTTTGTAAAATTATTTCGAGATTTTTATTTTATTTATTTATTTTTTTTAAAAACTTTGCTATACTGCAGAATCACTTAAAACTCTACCACTGAGCAGAGTTTTCATGATGGCCACAGTTCCCAACTGCACATTGCTGTATACTCCTTAAAACTGAAATGGTGGAAATGCTTGTTTTACTCTCTTTGTTAGGCTAGCATTTCTGGATCACAATATTTTACAATGGAAAAATCACAATCAGGAAAACACACATGAAAATACAGGTCGAAAATACAGGTTAACAGCAGGTGTGAGAGAGAGCCAGAGCCAACCATGGAGCCTAGAGAAGCAGAACTCAAGAGTACAATATTCCATATTCAATCAAACATACATATCCACAAAACCGTAACTAAAACCTATACTGATAGAGAGTATAGAGGCTGTTTTCACACAAGCTTTTTTTTTTTTTTAAAGTAGCATTGGCCAGAGCTTTTGTGCCCATTTGGGGGGAAAGAAGACTCACAAGATGCATGCAGTGTAATAACACTGCCACTTTCCGATTGTACCAGCTAATCAGCTAGATGGCATGGAATAGAATTTGTGCTCTGTGTTGAAATTGTTCTAAGTTTCCTTATATTCACTCAGTACAAAGTCAAATTTTAATTCTTCATTGTATCCACCTGTTTAGTTTTTAATCACTTGGACCAGAGCTGTGAGCTGATTGGTAAGATGATAAAATTCTTGATGTCATTCAATGCTTTTCTGAAGAGAGGAACTTTTGAAATTAAAACTTGGTGCAAATGTGGTTGTATTTTGCCCACCTTGTGACTGTTTTACATAGGATTACATGTAAAACGTGCTTTGGCATTTGAAACCCCTAGTAGACTAAGAAAGCAGCCCTAGAGCAATAGCACCGTTGTAAAGAATCTGTTTGACCTGTGTTCATTTTCCTTTCTTTCCTGAGGTTGTGCCACTACAGTGTGTAATGCTTAAGTGCTGAAGGTGATGGTGTAACGACAGTGTGCTGAGTCATGGCGTGCTCTGTGGTTGTTTGGCTCGGCTGAAGTTCGAATCAATTACATTGATGTCCTAGACACTGCTGCATATGATCTGTATGGCTGTGCTGCCTGAAAACAATTATGGAAGGTGGTGTGTGCCAGCTCAACACAAGAGCCACCAGTCTGTGACCCAGGAGGGGACTGATATCCACAAATAGCTTGCACCAGGGAGGGTAGGATAGGGTTTGTTAGAAATGCAAAGGACTGTGTGTGAGGGGTTAGACAATACTATCTTAGTTTGTTAGACTAATCAGCAATATGTGGTTAAAGGTGGACTTTTTGGGTACTGAGCTGATGAACTGATCCACAGTGACTAGTCTGTCATGATGCATAACCAAGCATATGCAATAAGAGTAATTAACATTTGCTTCCTCTAATACCATCTGTTTATCATCTGGAAGCAACAGAAGCCCCTTTTATATATCTTTACATTTATTTACCCAAAGTGACTTACAAATGACACAGGAACTGTATAACCAAGGAATTAAAAACCTCAGTCATCGCTCTCTGCATTCAATCTCACAACTTCCACTGCAAAATCTCATCTGCTGACCAACTTCCCCTTATAGAGAAAGCTGCATAGCCGAATGATTTGCACAAGCAACAAGACATGCATCCACCTGAATGTGTGCGCGCCTGCATACGAACGTAGAGAAGGAATGTGTATGACCCTGAAAGACACACCCTGGTGCATCTCAGTACTTTCCCAGGCTCATGATGAGGCTCAGACTGGTCCATGTAAGTGTAAGAGTATGTGTGTATGTATCTTGTCCTGCCTGGAATGTCGCTTACTTAGGGAGAAGCAGTGCCACCTGTTCAGGATGAGGTTTCACAGGGCAGAAAGCATCGGCCTGCTAATTACCACCAAAACAGCAAGAGCTCAACAATATCCCCTCACACACAGCTTCACAGCTAAGCAGCCAAGCTTTTACTGCTATAAAAACAACATTCATCTTATTTATACTAAAGGAATCCTTTCCAAAACTACCTGTGTCTGTGCAAATCAGCAAACAATAAACTAAACACCAGAGCACTGCACCACAAAGAGTGTTTTTTTTACATATCAGTCAGTTTTAAGGTACATGCAAAAGGATTTCACTCATTTTCTGTAGAAAAAGGAATAAGAAAACTTGTTAGCAAAGCTTGTGTGAGAGCCAGTGAAAGAAGAAGTATCACGCAACTAGACAACAGGGAAGAGGCAGCTGTTGGGGAACTTAAAATATGGATGTTGTTGCTAGTCAAACGACCTATTTACAACCTGAGAGCCACAAGGCAGGATTCCATATGGCACCAACATTCTCTTCTGCTTTTTTTTTTTTTCACAAAATAAAAATTATTATAACCATTATTTCATCCTAAGGCCTGAATTTTACAGATGTACAAAAAAGTGGTTTTCCACTGAAAAACATCCTTTGTATTTATATTTCTAGAGGAGTATAAAAATAGTAATACAAACTCATAATTAGTCCCTATATTCGGCCTACTGTGTTCAACCCTTTTTAGTTTCACCACCTTGGTATGCCAAATTCCCACAGTATTTGCCAGGTACACACACACACACACACACACACACACACACACACACACACACACATACATACATACACATATACACACACATATATATATATATATATATATATATACATACACACACACACATATACACACACACACATATATATATACACATATACATACATACATACATACACATCTATCTATCTATCTATCTATCTATCTATCTATATATATATATATACACATATACATATACATATACATACACACACACACACACACACACACACACACACACACACACAACCTTAGAGGAGAACAGAAGAGCTTTGTCCTGCATGCAAAAGGCTGGTAGTCATGACAACCTATAAACACAAACAGCTCATCCAAAGACAAAGCTCTTACATCATCAGAGTGGAGTGTTGGGGAAGGGGGGGGGGCATATCAGAAGGTAAATAATATAGTGAGTGGGTTGGCTTATTCTATAGTGTGTGTGTGTGTATGAAACAAGATGTGGTCATGGTACTTCCCGTCACTGCCTGCTACTCTCAATAAACTTAACAGTTTGCTTATCCCATACAAAAATATTAGCTACGCACAGTTGCTCAACAATGTTTTTTTTAAAAAAGCTTTTTATAGAGTATGGTGGTGACACCTTATGATCTTCTCTGAAATCCATAGCCAATTTTTTGGCCATTTCTTTTAGTGTCTATAAAGACTAATCAGATAAGAGTAATAAAAAGCAACCTATGTTGCCAACAGTGATAATTTCACAAACATCTCTGACACATTTCTATTATCATCATTTCATTAAATGACATGTCATTAAAGGGATAGTAAGTGGACAAATGCATGCTGTTGCCTTGGCTAGAACATCTACATGCTCTGAAATGACAGGCAACATGACTGACAGGAATGTAGTCCATGCATCTATCAATTTGTTTGTAATCTGTGTTCTATAAATTTAATGGTCAAGGCAGACAGTTAAAGCATCTGCTTAGAAGCTTTTGGAAATTCTGAAGGGACAGGAACACACAGCTTGTTCTTTATAAAATGGTGAATTCCATTTGGCTTCAAATACTAGCAAAATATATGAATGAGTCAATTAAATCAGTTGTAGAGACTTTTCTATATTCTCATTATAAGTGGTGAAGGATCTGATTAAACACTGCTGGAGTACCTCTTCATTACACAGATGCTGACTACAGAGTTGCACGTCATGATCCCACTTAGAGGCGGCTATTTATCAGTGCTGTACGTTAGCAGCTTTAATTGCTATCTGGGGAGAGGGGGAAAAGTCACTGTCTATACAAGTAAGGAAATGACTGCAATTAACAGATCGGCAGCTCTGTGAGAACATGGGTGCATGTGTTGCCTCTAGCTGAAGGATGAACACAGGGGATACTTAGGGATGCTGGGCTTTGTTTTGACATGGCTGGTTGCAGTGGGCAGATTGGTTAATCACATAACTAATGCGGGGAAGGGGATATAGAGAAAGGGTGCTACACATCACATACTACCCTGCATCCACACTAGCAAGTGTACAAAGCAACAGACAACCATTCATCATATATGTAACTATACAAATTAATTAAATAACATTTTATTTAACAATTTTAACAACAGACATTACCACAAAGCAGTTTTACAGAAATCTGAACGAAGCTTTTCCCTAATGAGCAAGCCAGAGGAGACAGTGGCAAGGAAAACTCCCTGAGATGACATGATGATGAAACCTTCAGAGGAACAAGAGACTCAAGAAAATGAATCCTCTTCTGGATGACTCTTCTGCAACTACTATAAAGGTGAACAGTTAAGTGTTAAAAAGATGTTTAGTATGAGAATATGGTTAAGAACACTCCTGCAATAAGACACAGAATGTCTTCAGGATTACTGTAGGTACAGACCAGGATCTGGAGACAGCAACATGCTACAAACTGAATTGAGACAGTCTTAATTTTATACAAACTAGTAACTGTGTTCACTTATAGTAGTGTCTTGACCAGATCAAATAATATTAGAGGTGTGCCTTAAAAATGCAGAACAGGGGGCTCACAACAGCAGCCTGGCAATCTATCTAACAGGCTTTACTGTTAAATAAAAGCTGTCAAAATATGTTTGGATAGTCAATGCCTATTTCTCAAACAGTGCACTTTACATGCTTTTACAATAAATAGTGTATTCATACTCAGAAACTCACGGAGATCTAGTGCACTAAGATATAATGTACTAAGGACACTAAAAATAGTTTAGACCATTGGACACTAATCTGCTGCAGCCTGTAACAGAAGTAACATTTCACTAAAAGGCTGATGCACAGATTAACAAACACAGCAAAACATTTAAATTGGTTGGGTTTTAAAACGGGTGCTTTTGCTCATGTGGTGGACATTGTGGCATAGCTCAGTGACAACAGATGATGAGTCTGAGCCAACTCAGAACCAGAGATAAAATCTCAAGTAATCAACTGGTATAAGGCCTCAAATAATTGCCATGAAATAATCTAATCTATTTAATTTTAGCTGAATTAGTATTAGCGTGAAGAACCACCTAAAAATAACAATGGTTTCAGACTGGCTTCTTTACTAAATAAATCATCAAAGAAGGTGGACATTGTCATGCCTGTTTCAGCTCCGATGGTGGCACAGCAGCTCAGCAGAGTGCAAGTGAGTGTGGATCTGGAATGCTCGGAGACTGTGCCATCTGAATTACAGGAGAGAACAGCTTCATTTATAATTGAGTTTGCTGCTGTAGAAGAGAGGTGTGATGTGAGAAGACTCGGGGGTTGGGGAGCCAGCCAGCTCAAATTTCTTCATAATAGAACAAGCTTGCCATCACACACCACAGTCATACTATTCAGCTTGTGAATATTAGGTGTTTTGTACATATACTGAAGTAAACTATAGAAAACTTTTGATATAGACATGGAGCTTCTGATGACCGAACCGAGTTATTACTGTAGGCTCTTTGCACAAATTTAGAACTGCTATATCAATCATGTAATAAAGGGTATTTATTTCTTTTAGCATCTCTTCAAGACCGGCAGTGCCTAGGCTTTATCATTATTTAGTTGTAAAATAGTTTGTTTTTTGCCTAACAGGAGTGAAACTGATGTGGTGTTCTGCTGTTGTAGCCCATTCACCTCATGGTTCGACATGTGCATTCTAGTCACCTTGGTTGTAAAGTATAGCTGTTTGAGTTACTCTACCCTTCCTGTTATCTCAAGCCCGTCTGGCTCTTTCCAGCAGCAGTCAAGCTTTCATATTGTGAAAGTCCTCGTCCTACCTACTCTGAGGGACATTCCTGGAGCTATTCAACACTCAGAGAAGAGAAAAATATGTTTGCTAAATGGATCTCTTAGACTGTTACATACATACATACATACATACATACATACATACATACGTAAGTAAGTAAGTAAGACTTCCACATCCAGTTTTCCCTGAAATTAACTCAATGCATCCTGCTGTCAATGAGATGCCTCCCATTTGAAAAGCAGAGAGCTTTGTACATCTTTTTCATGACTCCTGCTGACAAGTCTTTGTAAAGATAATAATGCTTCAGGTGGTGTGGTTTCATTCTTTGTCTGCCTGCAGAAACCGTTATTTGCATACAAAAAGAGCCAAGCCGCTTCCCTCCTCCCTCTGCAAGGAAAAAAAAAAAAAAAAATAGGACAAAAAAAATGGAGCAATGAGCAGATTTGGGGGATGGAAGGAAAAGGACATGTTTTAACCAACAAACTGATGGCCAACTCTAGGACAAGTACTCACCCTCTGAAACTCAGTGATATTGCTAGGGACACTCAGGAACCCAGAGTACTCTTAATTAAATTTATTGCACCCAACATAGTCTAGGACTAGAAGTCCTTTCAGTTTAGGGAGTTTGATGTGCTTTTTTTTTTGGTTTTGGGAAGGTCTTATTTCTGGTAATTCTAAAGGGAAAATCCAGTTAGTTGCTTTGGGGAAAATACTGACATCGAATAAGGAAGCTTACAGTGAATTGAAACTCCAACAATAACACCACAACCATACTAATGCTAGAAGTGTGAATTCAGATTAAATAAAGCTTTAAAACTTTAAACCTTAGATATGTCTATGTGGAACATCAGAAATAGCCCCTGATTTTCTGATGACAAGGCACTGACATGGCGGATTTTGTGGTGAATTCCAATGCATCCAAATAGCTGTATAAGAAATATTCATTTCCTGTCTCAAAACGCTCAAACTACACAGGCAGATATGAGTGGTGATGAAACAGAACACACATTGGGCATTTAAAAAGCTTGTTTCAGCAAGAAATCTAACAAAGTAATCCAAGATTGTGCCATCTAATATTGACAGCTTTCACTGTGATCACTACATGTAATAACATGCCCAAAAAAAACAAAAAAAAAAGTCTCTATATAAAAGAATCTAGCTTATGCTACTGTCTCTTGGACAAATGGGTTGATTGTTTCCTTCTATATCTCACATGGGTAATTAACAGATCTGCCAGTGCTAATGTAATTCATGACCTAAAAACATAACCAAAATAAACCTCTGAATTTCACTGAAGTCAATATGGTTCTAACAGACAGAGCCACTGGTACATGTGGTTTTGAATGATAAGAAATTCCTACCAGCTTCTGCCATCTCCACAGATTCTGGCTCCCCTCTGGCTGTCAGGATCCTACTTATGCGCCGTGACATGGACAAGAGTATCCCAGAAAATGGGTGGCTACTCTGTTTCCTCTGTAGAGGTTGGGGTTCTGTTATAATGCTTGTACCTGGTTCAGAGGTTGAGCGTAAATAGTCTCTTCTGTAGGCTGAGCAGGGCAAGTCAGTTGGAACATGTTCCAGTAGCATGCCTGAGCTGGTGACTTTACTGACATCAGGGACATTGGCAGGTAAGGTGTAGCTGCTCCTGTTAGAACAGGTCAGATCCTGGATGAGCATAGGCTGTTTGGACCAGATTCTGCTCTCAAGAGTGTCCAAGGACTCCATGGGGGCAGAATTGGAGCGGTGTTTCAGCCACGGCCTGCTGAGGACGGCCCATCGATGAGGACTTTCTCCGTCAGTCAGGCAGCGAGATGGGTTTCTGCTAGATTGTAGACGCTCCCCAACGGTAGCTTTCCGTTCCAGACTCATTTGGATGAGAGTGAATTCAGGCAGATAAATGCACGAGGCAGAGAGCTCCCACTCACAATACACAAGAAAGTCAACGACGTCTCTGATGCCAGAGTTCTTCAAATGAAGAAATCTTTGATCATCACCTTTGTTTCAATCAATGTTGTCTGCCATTGGAGTTTCAGCTGGTGTAATCAGTGTGGCCTATTTATATGACAAAATGTTAGAGAAGGATGTACGCAATAAAAGGTTCAGACTCCACTTTGTCTAAGAACACGTCCACTACATGTCGCTTCCGCTGTCACTTCCTGCTTTATGCACTGCTTCTCTGCTTCCTGGGAGGAAATGAGGTACACACATTGACGCTTACTCACGCTATCCAATCAGATAGCATAACTCCACAACAGTGCCACTGGTTGAGGTTATTTTATCTTTACCTGATGAAATTCTGTTATATTTTAGGTTAAGAAAAAGTATGCCAAGAAAGAGTAAAAGGAAGTGATTGGTTTATTTAGACAATATCAAAAAACACTGGACAGCACAGACAGCATAGATTTAGTTTGCAGGTAACATATATTAATATACATGTTAATTGTTTTTTTTATTCCCTATATACACTCCTGAACAAAATCTTAAGACCAGTGAAAATATCACAAGTATTCACACTTTGCACTGGTGGATTGTGACCAGGTTGTAAGTACTTCTTCAAAATGCCAAAAAAACAAACAAGAGCAAGAAACAAAAAATAGAGAGTAGGCAATTTATTGAAAACTGCATTTAAACTCAAACAGGCTGGTCATCAGCTGATCAAAAGT
>CM074948.1:21719108-21732161 GCA_037577455.1 Pangasius macronema | reverse complement strand
ACCACATGGAGCAACGTTCCCACCAGCCTCCTGGAAACAGTTGCATCAAGCATGCCGAAACGAGTGTTTGAAGTTATTACCAAAAACAGTGGAGCTACTCACTACTGAGTCCTTTTTTTTTGACACTTTTCACTCTGTTGTGGGTATTTTTGTGCTATGGTCTTAAACTTTTGATCAGCTGATGAACCACCTGTTTGAGTTTAAATGCAGTTTTTAATAAATTTAATAAATTACTAATAAATAATTTAATAAATCTCAGTTTTTCTGTCTCTTGCCCCTTTTTCTTCTTTTGACATTTTGAAGTAGTTCTTACAACCTGGATATGATCCACCAGCGCGAAATGTGAATACTTGGAATGTTTCCCCCGGTTTTAAGATTTTGTTCAGAAATGTATATTTGAATGATGTAATGTGATGTAATAACTTGTATCGAAGATATTGGTGTACTTCACAAAGTCTGAGTATGTGCCTGTATAAAGTGAACAGTTTACTTAGCAACTTTTTGTATAACTGCAAATGTCAACAAAGGCGATAAAAAATACTAGAAATCAGTAACCTTGACTATAATATTTCTATTGGTTAAGTAAGAGGAACTCTAAGCATGGTCTTCTACAATTCACATCACATTCAACGATGTGATTATTAACCTGTGATTATTAATTTCATAGTATGTCCAAAGGAGGATTTTCAACATGTTTACAACAGAATGATAATGAAACTTAAATGTAGATTCACTAGCTACCTGGTTCCTGGCATTTGCATATAATATATAAAAAATAGAATATATAAAAATAAAAATCACACACACACACACACACACACACACACACACCGATCAGCCATAATATTAACATTATCTCATTACAGTCAAGGGTGGGATACATTAGACAGCAAGTGAATTATCAGTTCTCAAAATTGATGTGTTGGAAGCAGATAAAATGGGCAAGTGTAAGAATCTAGGCGACTCTGACCAGGGCCAAATTGTGATTTCTACACGACTGGGTCAGGACATCTCCAAAACGGCACATCTGGTGGGGTATTCCTGGTATTCAGTGGTTAGTACCTACCAAAAGTGGTCCAAGAAATGACAACTGGTGAACCGGTGACAAACGCACTGATGCGCGTTGGGAGCAAAGGCTAGCCCGTCTGGTCCGATCCCACAGAAGAGCTACTGTAGCACACACTGCTATAAAAGTTAATGCTGCCTATGACAGAAATGTGTCAGAACACATAGTGCATCACAGCTTGCTGTGTATGGGGCTGCGTAGCCAAAGACCAGACAGAGTGCCCATGCTGACCTCTGTCCACATAAAAAAACACACACACTGATAAGGGCAGTGGTGGCTCAGTAGTTAACACCTTGGCCTACTGCTCTGAAGGTCATGAGTTCAAATCCCAGCACCACCAAGCTGCCCTGCTGGCCCCTTGAACAAGGCTCTTAACCCTAAACTGCTCAATTGTATAAATGTGTATGTCCTTGTAATGTTCTATTACTTCTATAAATTAATCACTTGGCAATTAATTTTACATTGTCATTTTGCTGGCATGCTCATCCAGGATTATCTATGAAAGAACAATGTGGAGGAAGAACATTAAAAAAATATATAATAAAAAAATAAAAAAATACCAATTTCACCATCATGGGGGCATGCTAACTCGATCTTGATTAACAGCACCTGAGCACATCCAAATGATTATGTCCAACCTATGCAAGAAGCATTTACCACTTGCCACAACACAGCCCTTATTTCTTCATTTCTTTCACCCCCAGCGACAAACAGCTATTTCCTTACTCCTGTTTCCTGTTTACATTGCACTTTACACCTCTTAAAGACACCAACACAAATCTGCCACAGGGAATGTGATATCCTTTTAGAAGCACAAATGCATGTAGTTGATTTTGTCTGAGAATGAAAAACGTCACATATTTGAACTTGAACTTAGAAAACAAAATGCAAGTATCCCAATTGTTTAGAACATAACCATAATCTTATTCAACAAGATATTTGCTAAAGGTTTGAATTCCTGTCATACTCACTGTTTCCAGTGCTCTGACAGCCCTCAGGAGGAGATGTGTCTGGACTGTAGCAATTAACACCTTATTATAGCTGCAGCAAAAACCAGGTGCCCAGAAGCTGGGTGTGAAAGTGGTCATTAAACACCAGCACCTCCTGAGCACTGCTGCAGGACTGAAACAGTTTCAGCCCCAGTGCTCAGGGACAATAAGAACATCATCTACCCAGAGGATCTAAAGCATGACAAGCTAAAGGTCACTTTTCTTTTTCTTTTTTAATGTATGATTAATCTAAAAAGCTAACAGAGCCTGAAAAATAAGCTTAATCACAAACATTATACTACTGTACTGAATAATACACCAAAAGAATACGCCACAATTATTTAAACAATTAGGCTACAATACACAATTAAACAGTACGTCATCATGCAACGCCACCATTCAGTATGACACTATGCGGTTTTGGATTAGTCATCATAGACTGTCTAGTTTTTCACCACTTCATTTCCCAACATTTCAGCAACATTATATCTCTGTGCTCTAACCTCTCCTGAATAGTAATCATTTAAGACCTCACACAAAATTCTACTGAATTTTGATTCTGAGGATCATGATGTGATTATTTATCAATTGTCAATTTTTATAAAAAAAAAAAAAATTGTTAATTAAAAAAATTAATAAAAAAAAAAGTCAAAGACTCAATTAAAAAAATCACTTTTTATTTACTCGCACAAAGGTTTATGATAAGAGTTTGATGTTCTTTTTCTTCTCTTGGCTTAAACTAAGCTGTCTGTTCTGAGGGTAAAATATAAAATATCAGGTTTATTAATATGCACTTGAACAATAAGTGTTTATCTTGCTTCAGAGATAGTTAATACAGCTGACACAAAAAAGCATTTATGCCTAAATCTATGTAAATGTCTAATAATGACATTTCATGCATTTATTCAGAATTGTTCAAGAAAGAAACAGTTATTCTTTCCAATTTCCCAATGTGTCCTCATACTCCTGATGTATGAGGACACATTTCTGCTAATATGAAGTAGAAGAAAAACGACACATTGACTGCGCTTGCAGTGACGCCCCTGTGCCAGCATCTGCTTTCAGCATTGCTATGCAGGAAGCCAAGGGGAGTAAGGGCATAAATAGCACTTCACTATAAACAGGTCCTGCAAGTCAGCCTGGCGAAAGAGAGAGACAGCGAGAACAGAGACAGACAGAGAGACAGAGTTAAATGTTGCATTTAAAAGGCTAAAAGCTAGGCTAAGGCTGGCCAATCCAGCACTAACAGAATTAAATTTCCACACTGTATTGGTTCCAGCTGAGAAATAAAACCCTCTTAGCTGAGGGTTTAACAACAGTCAAGTTGTAAATGACTCATCACTTTAAACAGGTCCTGGAAGTCAGGTGAAGTGCTAAGGCTGGCCAAATCAGCAATAGAAGCAAATTAAAATTTCTGTATCTGTATCTAATCGGGTTAAGAAATTCATCTCTTATGTGAGACGGACAGGTTTTCTGATCCAAACCCACATGCAGTCACCACTGTAACTAAGATGACTTGTTACCAATTACATGTCTGGAAACGGAACAGTAGTAGTGATCACTAAAACGTGACCAAATTGCACCATGTGTTTTTCCCATTAATAAGGGCAAACCTCTTCCCCAAAAATATATGGGAGTATATTTTTAACCAACTCAAGAGATTAAAACTCTTGATTCATAGCTCAACCAAGGGAAATCCTGCCACCCCCACCAATGCAGAGGCCACCAGGCCTACACAGAGGCAAAGGGAGGGACGCACTAAACACTCCATTTCCTATCACAGTCTGAGGTTTTATGCAAAATATCTGCTTAAAAATACTAGTGGGTGCCACATTTCCTAATGAAGATAAATCCGATGGAGTGTAAAACACCACTAGATCATATTAAAACAGCTTCACCATTATAAGAGACAGACATTCTGAGGGGAATTGAAGGAAGGGCCTTCATTTTTCCTGAAAGCCGCTGATGAGCCTTTGTGTGTTGTATTGCCTCTCCTGTCATGGCGTCAGAATGCGATGGGAAAAGGATGTGTGGGACAACAGTGTGTCTGTGTATGAATGCTCCTTCAGACTTCTGTTCTAAATCTGTTAACTGCACGCCCCTGATAACAGACAAGAGGGCACCAGAGGTTCAGGGAGGTATGTGACCTTCACTTCATCACAACAGTGAGATGTTTCCTGTTTAAGCACATGGCGTGACTCTCACAATTAGAAAATTAAACAGTGAAACAATTTCACCACATGCTTACCTAATGAACTTGTACACAGCCTCTAGATGGCCTGTCTATTTTCTTCTTTTCTATCTGTTTATACAAAGGCACCACATCGGTAAGCATATTGTACTGGTGCCAGTGATCACCTCTAAGAAAGATTTCTCAACGCACCTACAAACAATCAAAATGAATGTTCTATAAAGAAAGCAAATCACTTGACCCCACAAGCCACTCAATCAAGTAATCAAACCAGGTACAATGCGGCCTACTGCTTTACAACAACATTAGACAAGCGGAGACAAACCACACACAAATGCACACGCACACATACACTGACCTATAAGTAGTACCGTCTCTATCCTTCCATTTTGCTGTGATTTGGCAGCGGTCTCCATTTCCAAGTGCCACCTACTGACACTTTGCACTACTTTGTGTATTTAGCTACATGCATAAAGCCAAAAAAAAAAAAAAAAAAAAAAAAAAAAAACACACTGTGTCTAATTTAAAATAAAAAAAAAAAAGTGTGAATTCAGCTCATAAACAATGCTGACAATCATGCTTTACACCTGTAGCCTTATATTCACCTATATTAAAAGAATGAAGGACATAGAACAAAGGAGAGAGGAAGGAGGCATCTAGAAGTGCAGCTGCAGATGTTAAAGGGGTGTTTTAATAATGTCGAGCAATGACATACCATATCACAATACATGACATTTGTACATGGTATATATCACAATATATAGGTTTGCTAATCAACTGCCAGCAGTACTGGTGTATTTAAAAACCCATTACAAACTGAGCTTGACATTTATTTTTAATGTCTACAAAATAAATTCATGCATAAAAAAGGAATTTTTATATAATCAGTAAAATTTGGCATTTTACAATTTTAAAGATTGTGTATTTAACTACATGCATAAAGCAAATAGCACATGGGAACATGCAAAACACACTTTGTGGCTAATTTATTAAAAAAAAAAAAAAAGTACTATATATAAGCATTAGCTTTAGATCAGCCATAACATTAAAACCACTGACAGATGACGTGCATAACATTGATTATTTCGTTATAATGGCACCTGTCAAGTGGCGAGATATATTTAGCAGCAGGTGAACAGTCAGTTCTCGAAGTTGATATGTTGGAAGCAGGAAAAATGTGCAAGTGTAAGAATCTGAGCGAATTTGACAAGGGTTGGGTACGACTGGGTCAGAGCATCTCCAAAATGGCAGGTCTTGTGGGGTGTTCCTGGTATGCAGTGGTTAGTACATACCAATAGTGGTCCAAGGAAGGACAACTGGTGATCAGCGACGGGGCGACAGACAAACCAGTCCAATCCATGGACGCCCCACCTCGCAACTTACAGGACTTAAAGGATCTGCTGCTAACGTCTTGGTGCCACAACAGCAGCACACCTTCAGAGGTCTTGTAGAATTCATGCCTCCAAAGGTCAGAGCTGTTTTGGCGGACCTATACAATATTAGGGAAGTGGTTTTAATGTTATTGCTGAGAGTATGTATTGATAGTTCCCACGAACAGCTACCAAACACAAATTCATTGTTTGGAATCAACTCCAGACCTTTTATCTCCTTAATTTGTCATGAAACAAGGAGGAAACAGGCCATGTCTGGCCATGAAAGTGCTCATCAGGCAATTACTTTCAAACCTGTGAAAATGGAAGGCCTCTGGAAAAAATGGCTACAATTCCTAAATGGTTAATGCAATATTTTTGTTAAACCCCTTGAATTAAAAAAAATTCAAAAAATTGTCATTGTCCAAATATTTATGGACCTGTCTGTATATAGGTTTGCTAAATCACTAACTATATAGTTTACACCACTCATTACAGTTAGTTGACTAGGTAGTTACTAACATATAGATGAACAAGAAAGCATCCCTGTTTTTCCCCACTTTGTAGCTCAGTAGTACAGCACAGAGGTACAAAAGATGCAAATCCAAGTTCCCATTTTCGAACCAAGTCAAATTTCTCTACTGTAAGTAAACCAGACAGACAAAGCTCCATAAAAGATCAGGAATTGGAACTGAAAAGAGGATAATTTCGTGTACCCAGGTAACGCCTGAAAATCTGGGCAACTCTTTTGGATCCTATGAAGCTGCTTGTGTCAAAGCAAAAAGTATAGACAATGCATGCGGATAGTGGACAAATGTGTGTTTTTCAATGCAGATGACTATCTTCAAAACAACTCAGCAAAGGCCTCGCATTTCCTTGATAAACTGAATAAAGTGCTCAGTAGGCCACATAAAGGTATCATAAAAAGTAATCTAGCCTACATCCTACCACACTCTGTTGAACGTTATAAAAGTAAACAAAGACACTTTTGAGACTGGACTTGGGAGAAGAAGCAGGTCTAAACTTTGTCGGAGACCATGTGAAGTTCTTGTGACTACAATGAGGCAAACTCCAGGCAAATGACTTGGTGCTCGAAGCCTTTTCACCAATAAGCCTTTGTAGAACAGCTGACTTCATATCATCCAAGACCAAAATGAATATAAGCCTTGCAGTTCCTTGATAAATTGAATTCAGTGGTCAGTGGAGCAGAGATCACAGATAATCTGTATCAGCAACTGTCCCTCATAATTCCATGGCCACTTGTACAAAGCAGAGAAACACAACAGATAAACCCTTGCCTCAACCTTTTTTTTTTTTTCCCCCTCCAGTCATTCATCATTAAAGCTTGACCTTGGATAGAGGCATGGTGGATCGGGTGCCAATCCCAAACGCATTCACACACTTATTTACATCTGTGGGCAATTTAGTGTAGCCAATCCACATACTGCAATGCCACCCTTATTCTTTTCTTATTAACTTTTAATAAGCTTTGCCAGAATAATATGCCATTCAATAGCATGTAGTGCAAAATTTCTGGCTAAGGAACCTAATCTGTTTGGTTTTCAATAGCCTGAAAAAAAAAGATATGATACTGATGAATAAGGATCATGTTTTCCAAATAAAAACACACTTTCTAATATAATTTACCACAGAATCTTTATGTTCAACCCTAACATAGCATTTTCATGTGGATGCACTCAACAAATTTCTAGCAACAGTGGCAACTAAAGAATCAAGTTAACAGCAACAAAACAATTCCAAGCATGGAAAAAAGACATTCCTCTTGAATGTCCATATGACGTCACATGAGTTGACAAGATGAGCCAAGTGGTGGGCCATGCTTTTCCTAAGTGAGGAAGGAGATATACAAAAGAGCAAAGGAAGAGTGAGAGGGCTGCATTACAAGATGATGGGAAGAAGGTGGGGGAACAGCAGGAACACACATCTTGAGAGTGGACAGGGCAGGAGTTTTACATAATCCCACTATTCACAGTAGTACTGAAGCCAACTTTCCTTCCCCAATGCTCTCTTAGCTTCCTCAATAAGACCAAACACATCTGAGCAATGATGTAAATACAGTAGACCCTTGTAGCTTTGGACAAAGAGAGGCATTCACCTTCACCCACTAGAAGACCACTAGCCCATGCTTTTAACACATCTAGGACTGGGAATGTGCCAAGAACCAGAAAACATCCTAAAGATGCCTCTCTTTTCTTATTCACCTTTAATAAGCTTTGCCAGAATAATGTGCCATGTGAAACTTCGTGTTGACTAAGAAATCTAATCCATATGGTTTTCAATAGCCTGAAAAAAAAGATATGATCCTGGTGAATAAGCATCATGTTTTCCAAATAAAAATATACTTTCTAAAAGAATTTCCCACATAATCTTTACTTTCAATCCTAACACTGCTTTAATAGCATTTTCATGTAGAAGCATGCAACAATTTTTTTTAGCAACAGATAATGAATCAAGTTAAGATCAACAAGACAATTCCAAGCATGGAAAAAAAGACATTCCTCTCGAATGTCCATATGACTTCACATGAGTCATGTTGACAAGATGGGCCAAGAGGTGGGCCATGCTTTTCCTACATGAGGAAGGAGATATACAAAAGAGGAAAAGAAGAGAGAGAGAACAGCAGTATGGGCCATATTGAGTTATTTCAGCTCTGGAACGCAGTGACGAGCCCATTGGTGCCTGCCCACTGAGGTCATTCACAGAATGGGCTGCTTACATCATATCTCAATCTTGGATTATGACACTCCCACTAAACTGAGGGGCTGATAGGGATTTGAGGGTGGAGGGAGGGATGATGGGAAGAAGGTGAGAGATGACTGGGCAGGGGTTTTACACAATCCGACTATTCACAGTAGTACCGAAACCAACTGTCCCCCACCCCACCCCACCCCCAAATTGCTCTCTTAGCTTCCTCAGTAAAACCAAACACATCTGAGCAATGATGTTGTAATTACAGTAATAAGACTCTTGTAGCTTTGGACAGAGAACGACATTCACCTTCACCCATTAGAAGACAACTGGCCCATGTTTTTAAAACAACTAGGACTGGGAATGTGCCAAGAAATATAAAACAACCTAAGTTGGACAGCAGGCTTTTGAGCACACTTTTGAGCTCATCACCTTTTGCTTTTTCATTGACCAATCAGGTACACTGATTTTCCAGGTCTGTAAAGAGCTTTGTGGGAGGAAGCGTTTCAACACATCTCTCCGTTTGCAATCAGATGCCCACAGAAACAATACTCGTCACAAACACCTAGCCTATGCCTAAAACATTTTTTAATAAGAAAAACACAGAATCCTACAAAAGATCATGCTGTCTACTCAAACAAAGCTGTTCTCTCAGTTTCTCAGGAACACAAAATAAGAATAGATAGAAGCAGACATTCCATGACATTGACGTATCCCCCAAGAACAATATGTTCTAGATAATCATCTCTCATTTATCTGGCTTCCTTTATGAACTTTTTTTTTTCCCCAACAAAACGCAACTTTTCTTGGGTCCTCTCCCTGAGTAGAATTCATAGCAACTAAAACTAAGCAAACATGGAAGAGTTTGTAATCACTGGTATGATTGGGCTATGACTCATCCTTGTCTCATTGCTGCACCAGTTTCAATCAGCACAGGTAGAACTGCAAAAGAGAGTGATAAGACCATTGTTATAACACAATGGATCTGAAAAGACAGACAGAAGTATTATGTGATATGAGGAAGCAAGTTAACATAAAGCCAGTGTTCAAAAAAAAGGGGGAAGACAAAATACATCTGGACTTAATGAAAATGTCTCCAAAACATAAAAATAATATTAAGACCATTATTTTCCAGATGATATCTTGAACCCTGCCTTCTTTTCCTCCAACATATAGGTTTATGAGATGAAACAAAACACTGAGGACCGAGGCTGTCTACAGGTAGACAGAACTAGATGGTTTTTAAATAATACGACTTCCATAATACAACTTCAATGACAATGGGACTACAAATACCTGACCCACACTTTCACCACATTACACACCGTAGTCATGAAATATTATTCAAAACATTGTACACTTAGTACAATGTATAGACATTGGGGGTGATACCAGCTTTAAATCCTGGATCGGCATCAGAGCAGATTTAACATGTCCAATATTTTAAGCTCTGAATGCGTCTGGTGTTGATTGACACATCTTACATTTACAGATCTTACATTTAGCATAGGACAGAACCTGCTTCTGATGTTTCACAATATTTGGCAACAAATGCTTGCAAACAGCAGGCTTGTTTATTGTGAGGATGTCAGTATTGGATCAGTGTCGGGTATCAGCTGATAATCATCTCTATTATCAGGATCAAATTGAAAATTGTGGAAAAAGTGGGATTGTTGCACAATTACATAAGGTCTGGCTTTTTTTTTTTTCCAGGATTCTCCAACATGTGACAAGATAAATCACGTGTAAAGAGACTGACAGATCCAACCCTCTAGGTGTCATGTCAGTAAAATGCAACAATACACTGACGGCCAGCCCCTCCAGCACTTTCTTAATCACATTACACACATCATAGGCCAGCCAAGAACATCAATGGCATATGATCTGAAAGCAGACAATAGATCAGATTATGACAATACAGACTAATCACACATGTGAACAGTTACAATGAAGCCACAGGCCATGTTATATTACAAAGTCTCTTCACATGAACCCTCATGGCATGAAGAGATCCTTTTAAAACGTACTAAACCGATGGAATTCTAACAGGGCATAATATATATCAATATGTATTAAACATTTAAAGTATTAAACTAGAAATCTTAGAGAAAAAGCCATAACAGAGGTCTTCTGGTAATCTTCATAGCGAGGAAAGGCGTTCCGTTAACATGTTGCTTTGTTTACTCTACTGTGTTCTTCACTTTCAGCAATACGGTGACTAGCCAGCTAGCATCTATATAAATTAAATTTGTCATGATTAAGACTTAACATTTTTGTTGCCTTATTTATTTTCAGCTCTTTGGGGCATACGTCATGCCTTGTACTCAAGCCTAATGAGACGTGAGGTGAAGAGGTCAAAAATAAATCGGGATTGTTAGAAAACACCGATTGGGTTTGTAACGGTGAGGTAAGCGTATGTAAAACTTACCATATACGCGCATCCATCCTTGTTGCTGGCAAAGGGAGTCCATCAAAATGCCGTCGAGCACCGGATCTACAGAAAAAGAGACTCCCTGTACGGAGTCCACGTCTCCGGTCATCGAGTCCGTCTCCATGCCGGGTACACCCCCACGGTAAATTCCCGACAGAGACTCCATCCACGGGACAAGCTGGTTTTAAAAGCGTTTTCTACAGAAATGAACCAACGCCGACTTAACTAACGTCAACACCAGCTGGAGTTTATTTACCATGGAGAAGTAATGTAGCTAGCAGTTAGCTAGGCTATGTGTGAGTATCCGGTTGATAAGGCAGCACGGATATGTAACATCAAAAACGCGATTTTGTTGAGGTGTGTAATTTACAAACTAACCCAGGAGGTAGCTTTCACCATGTCCGAACTTTAACTAGAAGTTCCTCGTCCTTTTCATCTTCTTAGTTTTTCTATCGACCCAATCAGAATGAAAGACGAAAAGACACGCTTTGTACAGTCTACACTTCCATGTTTTAATTCTATCTTTCTATCTACATGTTTTAATTCTATCTCTGATTAACACAGATGCAATGTCCCCAATTCACAATCGAAGCGAAACATCAAAAGTTTTTCTACCAAAGTTTTCTGCTCCGTTTGTCGGATAGTGATGAGCTCCCCTACTGCTATTCATAAATCAGCGCTTTCCTCTGCACCACGACTCCACACAGCGGTTTTCCTTCCTCGCCTTCGACGACACGACTTTTTTTCTGTCCATGTGGCTATTTTGAAACCGTCGAGTTGTATGCTTGCATTTTTCAAGTCGCGACTTTGTTTGAATTTGCTCTTGCTTATTCACGTCCGTGACTCTCAGCTTAGACCTCAGCTCTTCTCCGGTTTAAAAAGCCAGTCCGCGTTCCCAGCTCGGTCACATGGCACTGCTCGGGATTCAGGGACGATTAGAGGATATCCGAAACAGTCGATCAACACACGGCCATGTTTTAGGGCAATACCCGGAGCGTTTCATCTGAGCCTTCTTTATACTTTTGTTATTAAAAGCAAGGGCACTTGCTAAATCTGTGAGCAAATCTGATCATTTTGATCATTAATATTTTTAGACTTTACCGCTGGTAAAAACACACAGCTGTGTGTTGGTGAACTTCTGAGACACCTGCTGGCGAAAATCAATATATAAAGTTTACAGGTAGCCTTTTATTTCTTTGGGTACAGTTTGTCGTTGGAATTAAAATGATAGCGAGGTTGTATATGAATAACGTGTGGAGGGATTTGCTTTTCAGTTTAGATACAAAATAAAACAGATTTCACACAGAACAGCTGAGTAAGGGTTAAAGCTCACATCTTGTGCTAATTCTATCAGTTTTCCTACATTTGGAAACATTGTCATGCGTGTTATTGATGGATGGGGAAGTTGAACGTTGCAAAACTGAACTACTGTCAAATAAGCATAAAAGTTAGTTCCACACGTATATATTTATGTTTATAATGGAATTATTTTCAAGATACAGGCTAGGTTTAGGATGATTGGGACAGTTCTACAATATAATAAGTGGAGAAGGGAATAGTGAAGGGATTTATTGGGTGCGTGAATGGATGAAACACATGAAACACTCTAGAACTATGGTTAAATGATGTATTGATGGATTTATGTTTTTTTGTTGTGTTTTTTAAATGAAACTTCTTAATAAGCAGGGGAATAAAGTAGACTGGGAAATACAGAACATTATTAGGGCTTATTAGTGTGCAGATATTTTACTTAGTGCACTGTGTTCAGATGGCTGTAATTCCTAAATGGTAAATGCCATATTTTTGTGGAACCTCTTAAAATAAAGCTGAAAGTCTACACTTAGANTTGTTTTATTTCAAATCCATTGTGGTGGTGTATAAAGGCAAAATCACAAAAACTCTGTCATTGTCCAAATACCTCCACACCTGACTATATGTATGTATATATTTATATATATTTATTTTCCTTACTGAATGTATCAGTGTATTGTGAAATGACACATTTCATCCAGCTGGGTCCTTAAAGTCATTCAGACAGGGGTTCTGTCATTGCTGGCCTCAACTAAAGGGTTGTGAGATTTTGTTAAAACTAAACTGGATATTTTTCATGTTAACATAAAATGTTAGATACCGCCCATATGGTCATTCATTCTATCCCTGCTTTTTCTTCTTCTTCTTCTTCTTCTTCTTCTTCTTCTTCTTTCACTCTACACCTATCCATATCTTCTGCATCCTCAACACTTGCACCCACTAGCTTCATATCCTCATTTATTACCTCCATATAGCTCCTCTTTGGC
>CM074948.1:21707604-21719008 GCA_037577455.1 Pangasius macronema | reverse complement strand
TCCTTTTTCAGCTTCCACCACTTGGTTTTCTTCAATATCTCTATCTTTGACCTCTTCCTCTTACAGACCATCAAAGTCATCCTTCACACCACCATCCTATGCTGTCTGGCTACACTCTCTCCCACTACCACTTTACAGTCACTAATCTCTTTCACATTGCCTCTTCTATATAGGATGTAGTCTACCTACAGTATGTGCTCCTACCTCCACTCTTGTAAGTCACTCTATGCTCCTCCCTCTTCTGAAAATAAGTGTTAACCACACCCATGTCCATCCTCTTAGCAAAGTCCACTACTGTTTGTCCTTCAAGGTTCCTTTCCTTAACTCCCTGCTTCAACAGACTGAATTAAATAAACGCATTTCCTATGCATTCCTAACAGTAGATGGTGAAAGTTAGTAAGAGTAGATACCAGTATTTTAAAAACTGTTACGCATCCTACTGAGTGGAACAAATCAGTGGGTCTCTGTGCATGTGCACAACAGTTTGTCGATGTCACCATCAACCATTTTAATGCCCATGACGGCATACTTGTAATGCTGGCTAGCTAAAGGAGTGGATGAGTACTTTAGTATAATACATTATTGTTTTTAGGAAGTGGCCAGTCTGTTGCATACTTAAACATTTAGAATCTAAATCTATTTAAGACAATGTGTTCATTACATTGTTAAAAGATAAGATGAATGACTTTTCCTTTAAAGGTTTTGGGGAGTGACGTTGACACTAGAATGTTTTTTTGTTTGTTTTTTTGACTCTGAGGCAGATACATCTTCAAGTGCAGACATACAATATACACCCTCAAGTTCAGTGCCGATGTGAAAATTGTGGCTCCACTAGACTCTCATCACATGCCCCTGACTATCCGGTGCAGGGGCAAACATGCCGACATTGTCAAAAGCTTAACCACTTCGCAAAATGGTTTCAGCCTGCTCCAGTTCAATCTCCTACACAATGAATCCCACGTGCTAAAGCTGCAACCCCTGCTATCATTCATTCAGTCATTGGTAATTCGACAGTTTTTTTCTCCGTGTGCTGTTAACAAAGCGAACTCTTGTATTCCCCACTTACTGGACACGGGCTAAAGTCTCACTACACAACATCACCACATAGGAACGTTCCTGCCATATTTGCCCATCCAACTGCCCACTCTGAATATCTTTGGATATGGAAGTTTGGCAATTGACGTTACATGCTCCTGTCCAGTACGGGAACAAGGCTCTTCCCCAATTCCTATTTCATGTTAAGTGCCATGGCAGCAATATCCTAGGACTTCATGAGCCTAGACTTTTCTCTGTTGGACAATAAAAGGGCTCATGGCCTTGGGTGCTTAGTTGCATGAACAGCACTTAAGGGCCACTTTTGCTGCTCTCAGTCAACATAATCTGACACGTAATGTAGAGAAATGCTTATTTGCAGTAACAGAGGTTGATTTTCTTGGCTTTCATGTTTAAGCCAAGGGCCTTTCGCCCTTGCATTCCAATACTGAGTCTATCCATCAGGTGCCAGAGCCTTCATCTGCAGCGTAAGTTGCCTAATTTCTGGGTATGACAACATACTACATACGTTTCCTGCCTCAGTGTTCTATTACATGATCTCTCTGATAGCTACTAAAAAGGATGCCCCCTGGACATGGTCTTTGGTCTTTTCTGAAGCTGTGCACACACTCATGTAGCTGTCGATGAGTCCCCCCTGCCTTTGGCTACAGCTGCTGGATCTGTTTTTTCACAACTCCAGAACGGCATCGAATGGCCTGTGGTTTTTGCTTCTCGTGCATTCAGCCTGACAGAACAGAAGTATTCAGCTGGAGAGAGGGAGGCTCTGGCTTGTGTATGGGCCTGTGAGCATTGGCATGCCTACCTTTATAGCCCCATCACCACTGCAGTCTGTGCCTTGGCCTGCTCAGCCTTGGAACCATGTTCATTTGGATATCTGCAGCAAACTCTATAATGTGGCCAGAGGTTATTCCTGTGGGCTCTGTTACGCCCAGTTCTATCATTGACCACTTGCTGCAGCACCACCAGCCTGTACACTTGACCTGCACACTTTCAAGATTACATAACATCTTTTCACACTCACGGGGAGGGGAGGGGAAGGGAAATGTTACATACCTAGAAACACTTATAATCTAATGTTCTAGTTAAGGCAATGAGTTCATTACACTGATAAAAGATAGGATGAATTCCTTTAACAGTGAGTGACGTTGACACTAGAGTGTTTTTTGACTCTGTCTGTTCAGTGTGGTGCGAAGGTTGTATAAAAGAAACGTAAGCTTGAGTACAAATCATCTCTACAGATATAAGTCATCAGTGTGTATTTTTTGTTGTTCTTGTTATTAGGCAATATTTATAAAGTCAACGCAGTGCATTGTTGTTTGTGCATTGTCCAACTCTCTTTTACCAGACCATGTTTTGCCCATGAAACCATCAGTTGACTCCTCATGTGCTCTCTCTCAAAATAAAATGTGCATGTGTGTATGTGTGACAAAGCAAACCTCATCTGATCAGAGAGAAAGGAAAGTGTGTGTAATAGAACAGGGAACTGAATCAGTACAGTGATTTCCTTAATGACTGTATCAGTGTATTGTGAAATAATGACACATTCCCTCCAGCTATGTCCTTAAAGTCATTCAGACTAGGGTTTTGTCATCACTGACCTCCAATGAGGGGTCATGTGAGATTTTCGCAATATGCCATGATTCTCTGATGTCATCCATGTCAAAATGGCTACAGTGGAACTTTCCTCCACAAAACCACTGATAAAAACTTCTGTGTATGAATCCTGATCATGAATATTTCTGTTCTTTGTTTTTCTTTAGATAAAAAGAAGTTTATTTGGATGCAATAGAGAATATTTGTGGTAAAATTGGTGAGAGAAGTTAGATGTTGCTGCATTTATGTCTAAAATGCCTCTGTTATTGATACCAATATATTGTTCATTTATTATGACCAGGTGCTATTGCATCACCTTACCACAGAGAAATCCCTACACAAGCGCAGACATTTTACACTTCTGTAATACACACACTCTAGCAGTCCTTTATTTAGATACCAGTTTATTCATTGTGATTGACTGACACCAGAGACCTTAATTCCAGGTTTTATCATGTGATACTCACATTATCATTTCGCATTTACACTGCGACACTTCTGTATAATCATTTATAGTACATTTTGCCACAGTGCTTATGGAAAAGCTCAGCTTCTCCAGCTGGGGGCAACATTGTGCTGTAAAACCAAAAAGTATCCATGAACAGATGAGTCATGCTTTTGAACAATTGCTTTATAAACAGTACCAAAAGGCTCCTAGCTGTATGTCTGTCATCCTGATAAGGATGTACCAGAAGAGGATGGGTTCCCTTTTGATTCTGGTTCCTCACAAGATTTTTTCCTTCTGTCATCTCAGGGAGTTTTTTTCTTGCCACTGTTGAGACTCAAATCTACATCTGGATTTCTATAAAGCTGCTCTGTGACAATCTATATTGTCAAAAGTGTTATACAATTAAATAACTGAATTGAATTGAAGTGTATCAGAGTTACATACTACTAAACTGATGACAAGGGTGTCTTTTAATATGCTAAGGTAGAAAAACATTGTAATGAGATGAGTGACTTTGCACAGGAGTTGATCTTCATTGCTGACGTAGGACCAGATTTGCCTACCAAAATTCTAAAGGTTAGAAGATGAATGTACGTAACATGTAGGTTGTGAATATAATATAAATTCCTCTACCCAGAATACCCACTGAGCAAAACAAACCAAAACATGCAAAAAAAAAAAAAAAAAAAATCCTATCCCTCCTTGTCTACCAGCACCTTTGTATGGATGAAAGATCACATTCTGCCTTTATTCAAGCAGTTGGAAATGAGGTTGAGCAGTTGAATATGAAATGTTACTGAGTGGTTTATAATGAAAATATTAATGTATACCTGGGATGCAGAATCTTGTAGTCCCTCCACCTATAACTGCCAACTCATAGCCATTTCCCCATAGCTACCACTGTAATTGAGTCCTTTTTGTAGCATCAGAGAGAAACGTTAGATGTAATTGAGTTTCCAATTGCAGATTCTTTGATAAGAACATAGCAGAGGATCTGAAGTTGCAGGGCCATAATTATTGTAAACTAATGTGCAGGCGAGAGAAGAGAGAGGAAGGGAGAAATGCAGGGAAAACATGTGACAACCAGTTGGGTCTGAGTATCATGTTTCAGATGCACACATATATCTCACTTTAAATCCTACAAATCCTCCAAATAAATTTTAAATAACCAAAGAAAGAATGTCTATAAAGATGCTTCCTTAAAATAGATTCATGTAAATCAGCAACCAAGTCCTTTAATAAGATTCATCCAGTCATTAATTACAGAGAGTATAAGACACTGTAACATCAGTCCACTGAGGCGAGCATAGTGAAGAACCCAGTGCAGCTTTTATTAACAAAGTGAAAACCAACAATACCAATAAAGACTTGCCTTGACTTGAACAGACTTGACTTGAACAGACTTGGCTTGAAAAGACTAGACTTGGCATGAACAAACTAGACACGAACAAACTGCAGGTTACAACATCAATACACGACCCAAGACAATGGCTACATGAGGGCTATATATACACCAAACAATCAAGGTAACATGACACAATCCAACCAGTGAGGAACAAGACACATGACTAAACCAACCAAACTGAACAAGACACATGAAACCAAGGAACCAATCAGAACATGACACAAAGACAATGGTAACACATGACAAGATAGGAACCATGACTAAACTCCAAAATAAAAGACATGAGAACAATGAACAAGAAACAAACAAAACCCAAACCCCACGTTACATATCCCCCCCCGCTAAGGGTGGCCCCAGATGCACCAACAAAACCCAAACCTAACAAGTCGAGGAGGGTGGTAGAGCGAAGGTGGAACAGGGGGAGGGATGGCGGGCCAGTCCCATGAAGGGGAACAGGATCTGGATAATGACATGGACCGTGGAATGATGGGCAAGACCATGGGTCATGTAACAGTGGTAGACCGTGGAACAGTGGAGGGCCAGGGCCATGGAGCAGTGACAGACCGTGAAACAGTGGAGGACCCAGGGACCACCAGGTCAGATCCAGAGGGGCATGGTGCCATGGCAGAGCAGCCAACCATGGTGGAGCAGAAGGGCACCAGGGTGGAGCAGGCGGACCTGAAGGCCACCAGGGTAGAGCAGGAGGAGCTGAAGATCCTCACAACAGAGCAGATGACCACCACAGCAGAGCAGAGGAGAACAAAGTTCCCCACGGCGGAGCAGATGACCACCACAGCAGGGCAGATGTCCACCAACGTAGAACTAACGAGGCAGGTGCCCACCAAGGCGGATCAGGCGGGACTGGCACTGAGAAGTTAATAATGGCCTCTGTGGTCAAGACAGGACAGGCCGTGAGCTCGGAGTCAGCCTCCTTTGCCATGACAGGGCAGGCGAGGAGCTCGGAGACGGCCTCCTTGGCCATGACAGGGCAGTCAGAGAGTCCACAGAGGGTCTCCCTGACCGTAACAGAACAGGCAGAGAGTTCAGAAATGGATGCTGCCGCCTCGGGAGGTTCTGCAGTGGACACGGCCACCTCTGGGGCAGACTCGTGGACAGGGGAGGCCTCTGGGGCAGACTCGTGGACAGGGGAGGCCTCTGGGGTAGACTCATGGACAGGGGAGGCCTCTAGGACGCCAGCTGCTCGCACTAACATTAGAGGTGGATCCATCACACTGGCAATCAGTCTCATCAGTCCTGGCCCAAGCTCTGCATCCGCTGGAGCTTGGGTACTATATCCCCCCCAAAGAAAATTCTTATGGGAAACTTGCATGGCATCCATGGCATGATAGGGTTCTGACAAGGTGGCCATGGCATGACAAGACTCAGGCATGGCAGCCATCTTGACAGTAAGCTCTGACATGGCAGTCATGACGGGTCGAGACTCAGGAGTAGTGGCCGTGGCGTGAAGAGGCTCAGGCGTGGCGGCCATCTTGGCCTGGGACTCAGGTGAGGCGGCCATCTTGGTCGGGGACTCAGGCATGGCGGGCTTGTCGTGAGCAGGCCCTGGATTAGTAGGCATGATGTTAGCAGGCCGTGGCTTTGCTGGCGTGACGTGAGCAGGCCCTGGCTTGGGAGGTGTGACATGAGCAGGTCCTGGAGTAGCAGGCATGATGTGAGCAGGCCCTGGAGTAGCAGGCATGACGTTTGGGACTTGACAATGCTCCGGTGTGGTGGGTACTGGAAAATAACAGGGTTCCTCATCCACAATCCCCACAGTGAACGAGGAACCACTCAACCGGAATGCAAAGTCAATATATGTAGCCAGAGTCCAGTGAACGGAAAAAACGGAAAATGTTTTTGAGGGCCATGTCATTAAAATCCACTAAATGGCACAATCTACAAAAGTCGCCTTGATGAAGGCAGAGGAGGCGAGAAGCTGCTGGGTTCATGGTAGTGGTCGTGTATTCTGTAACATCAGTCCACTGAGGTGAGCGTAGTGAAGAACCCAAGTGCAGCTTTTATTAACAAAGTGAAAACCAACAATACCAATAAAGACTTGCCTTGACTTGANCTATATATACACCAAACAATCAAGGTAACATGACACAATCCAACCAGTGAGGAACAAGACACATGACTAAACCAACCTATTCGAACAAGACACATGAAACCAAGGAACCACTCAGAACATGACACAAAGACAAGGTTAATACATAACAAGATAGGAACTATGGCTAAACTCCAAAATAAAAGACATGAGAACAATGAACAAGAAACAAACAAAACACAAACCCCACGTTACAGATACATCCTTTGTGCCTCACTGTTAGTTAGAAGCGGTATTCCAAAAAAAAAAAAAGAAGAAACATGGCGTTAAAGGCTTGGAGGAAGGACTTCCTCCAAGCCTTTAAAGCCATGTTTCTTCTGTTTTTTGGAATTCAGTGTTTTATTTTGTAAAATAGCATACAAAAGATTTAAGAAAATGATTATTCAACAAATTAGTACTCCCTGAATTATCATTAAGCAATAAATGAGCAGGATCTTTAGGAAGATGTATCCTTATGACATTATACAGAACATCTAGCACCCTATCCCAAAACTTTTGTATATCTGGACATTCCCAAAGCATATGCATCAATGTGCCCAGGTTCCCTGGCCCACAAAAATTACAGTAAGGGTAGGGTGATAAGCCCATAACGTGTTGTATTTGTGAGGTTAAATATGCTCTGTGGATCATTTTAAAATGGATGAACTGATGGTTAGGATTCTTAGATGTATGGAATGTATTGTCCCACACTGTTTCCCAGTCAATAATTCTATTTGGAGGAGCCAGATCCGATAACCATACGTTTGCCTTAGGGAAAACATCTGTGTTATGATCTGTGAGATAACGTCAAGATAAGAAACAGTTCATTTGGTTGGTGCATTTAGATTGCATTTCACTACCACATATGTTTGAAGGTTTGTGCCGCAAGGTATCTTATGGGCTTTTAATGCTGCTCATAGTTTGAAAGTATTAGGGGAAATATTAAATATTTTAATTAATTCCTGAAAATCCAGGATTGATTCCTTTCCTTTTACATAATTTTACTGGTAGGGGGAGAGAGTGCATAGAATTAATAAAGTTAATTTTGTGTCATGGCCTAATGGTTAGAGAGTCTGACTTGTAACCTGAAGGTCACTGGTTCAAGTCTCAGGCTGGCAGGGATTGTAGGTGGGGGAGTGAATGACCAGCGCTCTGTTCCACCCTCAATACCATGACTGAGGTGAGACCCTTGAGCAAGGCACCGATCCCCCAACTGCTCCCCGGGCATCACTGCAAAAATGGCTGCCCACTGCTCGGTGGGTGTGTGTGTGTTCACCACTGTGTGTGCACTTGGATGGGCTAAACGCAGAGCACAAATTCCGAGTATGGGTCACCTTACTTGGCCACACGTCACTTCACTTCACTTCACTTCACTTCATAAATAGCCATTCCATTCCGACCGGTCAAAAGCTTTTTTGCTTCAACAAATAAAAGGTCACTGGGTATTTTCAGTTTTCTAGATTCTACAATGACATGCAACACTCAGTGAACATTGTCTGAAGCCAAATGACCTGTAACAAATCCTGTTTGATCCAGGTTGATTAAATCACCGATTTAGATGTAGATGTCTTGCAACGACGTTAGTGTAGAGTTTTATATCCTCACTGATCAAGGAAATTGGCCTATAGTTAGAGCAATCTGAATGATCTTTGCCAGGTTTAGGGAGGATCGTCAACGTCATGGTTTGGATGAGTTGGATTTTGAATAAATTCGATGGGCTCTATCTATCTCAATCGGGTGTGAGTGCGCTGAAAGGTCGGGGATCATTTTCATGGTTAGGTAACTTCATTTTGAGATGTTTGCAGCCGGCTGTAGATTATTGAGGAGACATCGATTTTTTTTGACATCCAGTTGGCAAAATCCTGTTGCCATTCTTACTAGGTGATTTTTTCATCTGCCGAAAAGAGTTTGTCTTTCCTTAATGTGAAAATATACCTGAACAAATGGAGGTTTTAAACAGGAGCTAAGTGCCGAGCAACCATCTTGCTGTGTGTGCCACCTGTTAAAGCCATGTTTCATCTCGCTGGAGTGGTTCCACAACATCTGTGCTTAGCCAAGGACAACTAATATCCCTGGGCTTACCAAAACCTAAGACTTGAATTAATACAGACAAACAAAGAGCAGCAGGCTTAAGTAAAGTATATATGGTAAAACACTGTGTTTTATCTTTCAGCTCTCCTTGATCCTGACCCTCCTTGGTTTATTGGTGGATGCAGGAGGATCCCAGGATCCCCATAAGTTATGTGTTTTCTGTCTTGATTCTGCAGCTTCAGTAGATTTAAGACCCAAATCACTAGAGTAAAGTGTTAAATGTTTTTACATATTTTGAGATTATTTTAGTCTCTCAAATCCCTGACTCATTATACTATATTCTGTCTATAAAAAGCTGTGGAACTGTTATATCCACTGAGGTCCTCGCATTAAACACAACCCTTGTAAACATTTTTGGCCCAAAAACATAAAATAAAAGCTAGAACAAGGTTCTCTGATGGGAAGACTTGAGCAGTCAGGAAATAGAAAAGCCCCCTTTTCAGCACAAACAGTGTTTCCCACATCAAGAGCTCTCAGGCAACCTCCTGGCTTTAATTACACTAGAATCCAGGGCTGATGTCATACACTCCCTCTGCTTCCCTTTTTCTTCCTCTTTTGTAATTACTGGCTTCATTCCACTGAATGCTGTCCTGAGCCAGGCTTCAATCTGAATTACACAACATTCCAAATATCTTTGTGAGAAGGCTGATCAGAACCAAGTGATTAAAGCATGACACCCCCATAGGCGTCATTCATGTATTTTAAAGTGAGACATCAAACTGGGAATTAGAGCCTGGAATGTCTAGCTGGTGTGAAATTCTATGAAACATAATGATAGCCTTTTGATTCTCAGTCTACAGGGCTAGTGCTGATATTAGATCCTGTTTATTGTCAGAGACATATTGTGTTTCATATTTATTTCTGTACATTTTGCGTGACTTTAGCCTTTTTTGATCAGATGAAATTTTGGCCACACCTGATACGAGTTAAAAAACCCCACACCTTGAACAGACATCAGACAGGTTATTTGGGAATAAAAAGCCTGGTGAGAATTAAACGAATAAAAAGCACCAGTATAAGACTATCTGTCCATATGAACCTGTTAAGATAGTATTTGTATCAATGGCTGCATTCCAGTGCAGTTTTAGCACATCCTTGTTGTTTTTGTTTTACTATTTGTCCTTAGGGAGCCATTCCAATACTTTACTAGTTTAGTATTAATTAGACTTGTTTGACTACCTGGAGGTCTGAGATATTGACTCCACATAACTATAGAAAAATAGCTGCACTTACTCAAAAGGCAGCAAGAAACTGCTAGAAATGTATACAAGAGCAATAAACTATTAAATACTTCAGAAGACCATTTAAATTTTACTTAGACAATTGCTTCACCTATATACCACTGATGTCATTACCTACTGGTAGCAAATTAGCATGCTAGACCATTAACATGGCAGCTAAAATATACTATTTATTATTTACTTGCATTAAAATGGTAGTAAAACACAGGGAAGTTTTCAGTGCAACATGCTGTTTATTAGCCTGCACATTATAGGTCCCATCAGCTAACTTCAGGCCAATGTTTACTGACAACAGTGTACCACTTGCCTATACAGATAAAAGGTTCCATAATCTCAAAAATGAGCATAAAAAGGCAAATACCATAATCTATTTCATGAAAGTCTATAAACACTTTGGTGTGTTGTCAGTAGGGGGCTGAACAACAATGGGTGTATTGCGCAATACCTCCTACTTGCCAGTGTGCAGCCGTTTACAGCTTTCCATCCAAGCCATACAAACGCACTTGTAATAATGATAATGATGTTATTTCAACATTTCCTCTTTTCAGAAAAAAATAATCACACAACAATTCACACATTCATGTACTTAATGAAGGATACAGCAACATATGCTGTTCAGTGACAGTTGAGTTTACATCACTGAGCCCAGCACCTGTTTGTTTTGGTGTCTGTCATTCACCATGTCATTCAAATCTTCTGTCATCAGTAGATCATCCAAGTTATACAACAACAAAATACAACACAATATCATGATAAACAATTCATAGCTATCAGCCTTTTCTTACAATCTTAGAAAAAAATAACCCTTAATGGTCTTCCATTTTTTTTGCTTTGTGGAAACTATTATAGGTTATATGTAGAATACAGTAACAAATTTTCCCTATCAGAAAGGGCCCGAATTAGGGACCTTTTAGGAAGCTGTGAACTCTTAAATTCTACCTTGTTGTGCAATATAACAAATAAAGCAAAACCTCACTCACTCCTGTGAGAACATGTTGCAATATTGCCTGCACATACTGCCAGTCAGTCATAGTCAGACTTTAGCATATATAATGTCCATAGCAACACAGTTTGAAAAAATAATAGGTGGTTATGGAACCGAGTGGTATCTTTCATTTCATATGTCATGAAACAGTCATTCAGAGTCATGGAACGAGATGCTTATCAAAGGGTAGGAAATGCTAATGTATGCAAGCTTTTGATTTGTCTCATATCTCGTTCGGGTGATGTTAAACCACTCATTGCCGATTGCTTCTCAGCCTCCTTGTTCCTGTAGAGAGCTTTGAAGTCCTACTTAGGGAATGACACAGTTATATTCATTTGCTGTGTGTTCCTGTAAGCTGACATCACACACTTTTAGACTCATAGGTGTAGATGTCAAAAGAATCACATCCATCATTCTCTTCAGGTTAACACACACACACACACACACACACACACACACACACACACACACACACACACATATATATATATATATATATATA
>CM074948.1:21685498-21700298 GCA_037577455.1 Pangasius macronema | reverse complement strand
TATATATATATATATATATATATATATATATATATATGTGTGTGTGTGTGTGTGTGTGTGTGTGTGTGTGTGTGTGTTATATATGTCTTATCTCTTGATCAATAATGCTCATTAAAACTGATCCTAACAGCCAAATGTCAAGTTGTCAACCTCACATCTAACACTTTAAGTTAATTAGTATTGATGGAAATGATAGTGGTTGGAAAAATATAACACTGCTATTTTAAGAATGCTGCTTCAATGCTGATCACACTGCACAACCACAGAAGTCAACAGGAAGCTGACTACCTAGAAAAAAGTGCACTGGTAAAAACTCTTATGTGGGTGGGAAACGGTACACAAACAACTATTGTATCAAACAGGCTGTACATAAACCTGCACATGGATGTTTATATTCAGTTTCCAGTGGAATGCTTTAGAAATGAGGTCAAGTTGCAACTACCACTCATAAAGCTTAAACAAATTAGCCTCACTGGCTTGCAGTGTAACCCCAATACATGACCTACTCCTGTTCACACAACTGAACACACAGTTTGATGTGTATTAACTGCACTTTGTTGACAGTATTTAACATGTTGCTCTGCAGGTGTACAATGTGGTGTGTGATTACAAGCATATTACACTTACAAAATTTTGTGAACACCTGACCATCACACTGACTTGTGCTTTTTAAACAGCCCATTCCAGATGTTTTCCTCCCTTTGCTATTATAATATCCTCCACTCTTCTGAGAAGGCTTTCCTCTAGATTTTGGAGTGTGGCTGTGGGGATTTGCTCATTCAGCCACGAGAGCATTAGTGAAGTCAGGCACTTCACTATTTATATTCCTTGCTTTGCGCACAGGGGTATTGCCATGCCGGAACATGTTTGGGCCCCTTAATTCCAGATCTGTGCCTCAACACGATCTTGTCTGTGAGCTCTGTTCCTTTGACCTTGGCTTGGCTTTTGCTCTGATGTGCATTTTCAGCTGTTAGACCTTATATAGACAGGTTTGTGTCTTCCCAAATCATGCCCAATCAGTGGAATTTACTACAAGAGGATGCCAAAGTGGTCTGAATACTGAATAATGTGATATTTAATTTTTTTCTTGTTAATAAATTTGCAAAGTTATAAGAAATCTGGTTTTTGCTTTGTTATTATGGGGTATGGAGTGTAGATTGATGTGAAAAAATAATAATTTAAAACATTTCAGCATAAGGCTGCAACATAACAAAATGTTAAAAACATGAAGGAGTCTGAAAACTTTCTTGTGGTGTGTGGGCAAGAGCAGTTCTGCAACTGGGCCAGCTATAAGTAAAATTAATGCCCTCTCTCATGTTGTCTGGTATGTTTTATTATAGAGGGAAGAACAACAAATAGGTGCTTTATAATAGGACTTGTGTGTTTTTCTAGGGGGATTTCACCATGTAATCAATACTAGATAATTAGAAACAGTATTTAATTACTTTTTTATTCTTCTAGTAAGATATGTGCCAAGGAAATTAATTTCTAGCACAAGATATTACCAGTTGTGTTTCTAGTTGATAGCGTGAAATGCTAGGCATGTGGTTAAGGCACATATTTCAAACACTTTACATTCAGGAACAGATGAATATCAGTTGGAGGAAAATGTGACAAGTAACATTCTGCTCACACTTAATAGTCAGGAAGACAAATGGATTTTATTTTCAGGTTAAGAATTTTATCTGTAAGGTTAAGTAGTGACATTTTACCAATCTACAAAAAAGAGGAACAGTTAAAAGGTGTGATGAATATTACAAATATATCAGAAGTATCAGGAAATACTTCTAGTGATGAGAGAAAAAAAAGCCAAGCACGGTGATGAAGTAATAGAAGTAGAACCTTTATCTAAATAAAAAACATACTCTTGAACAGAGACTGCGCCAAACAAAGTGTATGACAGTCCTGCTTGCTAACCTAACGACAATAACAAGTGCCACTATAATGACTGCTTCAGTTGCTTAGTACACCATTTGATGGATTTCTGTCAATCATGGATGGGTGGGTAAGGGGGTTGAATGTACTAACAGAGAGTCCAAAGTGTCAAATCTGTGAGGCTAATTCACTACATTGTCAGATAACAAAAAGCCACAATGTACTATCCTATACAGGACAGAAATATACACTCATTGACCACTTTATTAGGAACACCTGTATTCATGCAAATATCCAATCAGATAGAAGCATGGTAATGCATAAAATCATGCAGATACAGGTCAAAAGACTTAGTTAATATTCACATTGCACATCAGAATGTGGAAAAATCTCACTCAGTGACTTTGACCATACTGTGACTTTAGAACCCATAACACACTGAATGGGCTACAACGGCAGAAGATCACAGTGGGTTCCACTTTATGGAATAATTTTCCTGTTATCTATATCAATATCATTTGTTAATCAGTTAATCATTATATCAATCAGCATCTATGCAACAGTATTGAAAAGTGACCTTAAATCACCTCATGTATTAACTTTCAGAGCTTCATTTATATACTACCCTGTACCATTTCTTTAGAATGGTGACTTTATGCCTATGATCCTACAAGGATGTTTCTGTGAGAACAAACTGGTGTGACCTTGTAGGTGGTGTTTTTAAGGTGAAGGCTAATGTTGTTTTTGAAACATAAACTGACTGAACTCTTGCCACGGCTAAAACTAAGATAAGGGGAAAGTGAAATAATTGGGGCAAGAGGCAGGTGTGTGATTTAAAGAAAGAAGAGAAAACTCCATCTGATGAGATCATTGTTTTAGAATTGTATAAAAGCATGGGCCACGACTATGTAAATCAGATGCTCTGCAGACCATCTCGGCTTTGTTGTCTGATTCAATAAAGTCTGTATATTTTTGGCATCCAGAACCCCTTGTCTTTGTAACTCATTTTCTTATTCTGATTTGCAGAAGTATTTGCCACTACAACTTCTGTCAGCCAAGAACAGGAAATCTGATGCTACAGTGGGCATAGGCTCACTGAGAGTTGAAGATGTGTTCTTCTGCTGTTGTAGCCCGGTAGGTTTGATGTGTTGCGCATTTTGATATGCTTTTCTGCTCACCGTGGTTGTAAAGAGTGGCTATTTGAGTTAATGCAGTCTTTCTGTCAGCTCAACCCAGGCTGGCCCATTTTTCTCTTACCTCTTCCATCAACAAGGCATCAACAATACGAGTTTTACAAACAAAGTTAAAGACTTCTGTTCAGATCAGTCAGTATGATGCATGATGCATGCTGCATTGACATACTGTGGACTAGTACTGTTATCTTGAAGAGATGTAAATGCTAGCCACATTAAACATCAGAACTGGGAAAATCAGTGATCTCTGTGACTTCACAAAAAATCAAATAAGAAGAAGGAGAGAGCTGTTCCCTTGTCTCCAACAACATTTTCTAGAGATGTTCCCTTGTATCCAACAACATTTTCTAGAGATGTTCCCTTGTATCCAACAACATTTTCTAGTCTATTTACAAGAATATTATGATCTATGGTATCAAAAGTGAGACACTACCCTGATCAGAGGCCAGTAGTGGGTCATTTACCACTTTACCACCAGCACTGTCTCAGTGCTGTGATGAGGCCTAAATCCTGACTAAAAGATTTTATGAAAGTCGTTCCTATGCAAGTTTGAGCCTAACTGCTGTGCTACAACTATTTCTAGGATTTGGAGATGGGGGGGGGCTTTTGTTAATCAGGTGTTTGATAACTGCAATTTTTTTGTTTTTTTTTTTAAAGAAGGGATTTAGGTAGTGATAAGGAGGAACAGATTATATCTAATAGAGGTTTGATTGCTTCTGGTAGTATCTGTTTGAGAACATGTATAGGTAAGTGACTTAGAAGAAGAAATTTGTGAAATTCATTCGCCTTAGTCACTAGATTGTGACAATGTTCATTGTTAAAAGCGCTATACAGAGAAAAAAATGACATAAAAAATCAAAAGTTTGGTTTTTTGGAGGAAGGTAAATGATTCTAATCACTGAATGGATGTGGTTATATTATTGTCTACATACTAGTGGGGAATCCAAAAATTCCCGGGATTTGAATGTGGCGTGCTCACTCGGCGTGTGCACCTAAGTGATTTTACTTTTAAGTGCTTAGCCTTCTATGGGAAAACGTCAGGAAAATGGAGCACCCAGAACTGTATCTTGTACCATGACAATGCACCTGCACACACTGCATTGTCTACCAAGGAGTTTTTAACCAGAAAGAATGTGGTTATCGCATCACAGTATTTGCCAGATCTCGCTCCTTGCGACTTCTTTTTGTTCCCGAAATTAAAAATAAGACTGAAGGGGTAAAGATTCGCCACCACAGAAGAAATGTAGAAAAATGCAAGTATATGTGATCACCAAAGATGACTACAGAAAATATTTCCAGGAATGTTTTTTATAACAGAAGGTTTTTTTTTTTTTTTTTTAAACTAAATAGTTATCAAATTATCAAATACACTACAAACTGTTGGTTTTTATGCATCTATGGTGGTTTTGTTCCTAGTTAATTTGCTACAATATTAAGTAAGAATCTAGGACTGTTTTTGTTATCTTCTAATAAGGTGGAGAAATATGCTGATCTAGTTTTTTTCTCTTATGCCTGTCTTTTGCCAGTCATTAAATCTCCAACAGTCTGGAGTATATTTTAGAGGTTTGTAGTTGTTCTTGATAAATTAATCTTAATAAAATCTTCCAACAGTACTGGTAAACATTAAAAAAAATGTACAAGTTTTAATGCTTTAATTTTTAAAAATGTATTAAAATAATATAATAATAAAAAATGTATTAAAGTAATGTAATGTAAAGTAATGTATGACTTAAACTTCATCTCTGACAGTGGTCTATATTATAGTGTGTTACTTATTTTCAGTATGCTCTGCACACAGAGATAGCTGCTTCTGATTATGCTGACATGCACGCTAGAGTGGGTGATGACATAAGTAACTTAAACTCCAGAGAAATGCTGCATCTGAGTTAACTCCACAGCCTTCTGACGCAAACAGTTGAGCCAGACATTGTTTAGATCTGCTTGTTGTGTCAGTCACACCCAGTTAGGTATGTGTCAAATGTCAACGTTTTTTATAAAGTGAACCACAACCACAAGATTCTTCAGCCAAAACAAAACCTGTTTTGCTTTTTTGGTGGTTCTGATGCAGGAAGTCAGTGCTCATAAATATCCTAACGGTTATATGTAGCTGTTGGTGTATTTTGGTAAATAAGTAATAAGTAAGTCAGTCAATTTTATTTATAAAGCACAAAACAATGTCCATTGACTAAAGTGCAGCCCAAAGTGCAATATAGAATTTTCCACCAGTTAATAAAATTTGCAAACATACATACAGCACATATACACTCTATCTGTAAACACAAACAGACATGCAACCGATGACTAGCAGATATCAACATACAACGCATTATAATAGTCCAGCTGGGATGAAATAAAAGCATGAACACCTTTCTCTGGGTCATTTGAGGAGAGAAATGGTTTGATTTCTGTGATTGTTCTGAGTTGAAAGAAGCTGCTTTTAACAACTGCATTACTTTGCTTTACATTTTTTTTGTGTGTGTTTGACATAAAATGTATTGTGTAAATTAAGGTAAATTAAATGGTAGGCTTATCTAGTTGTAACAATCATATGATCTTGGCTAGGTGATTACATTTGAAGCAGTAGACAGGGTTTCTGGAGGCACTTCCTCCAACCCTGCCATTCTTCCTACAACTGATTTGATTTTTGTTTTTAAAACTATCAGCTATTTTAACAGGTTATGATTAGATTGTAATTCTGCTTCACTGTCTGCCAGATTAATAACTGTAAATGTAAATAAAATACATAATTTCATCATCCCTAAAATCAGTTTGTGACAACTTGTGACACTCCTTATAGACCGGAATGTAAGGTACAAAATGTTTAACAGATATTGCCACCTTCATATCCTTTAAGGAAACAAAAAGCAGACACACCCAGTTTGAGGTGTGTTAGAGATAAAGCATATTAACCAGGTGACTGTGTGTGATGGCAAGTCTGAGCGAGCCAGGAAATGTGTGACAATGCATGCATCCATAGCAACAGCAAGTATCATGCCACATACAGCAGTTTATCTGTGAGTGGGGTTTCCTCATGTCTTGAGCCTGTGTGCGTCATCACAGCATCTCTTCTGGCATTTCACAACCTCCCACGGGCCTCTGGGTTCCTTGGCTTTTTCTGACACCTCACACATTCATTGCTGCCTCACTACCAGGTGCTAGAATCATGCAGTGGGCTGGGCTTTCATATACATACACAGTGAAATTTACTAGCAACTTTATTTTCCTTTATAACTCATTCATGATTATTGCATAAATAATTTCTAGAGCAATGCTGGAGCTTATGTCAAACTCATGAGGTGACATTAGTGGTTCTAATTAGTGGTTGTCACGTTGTCTTTACATGAGCGAGATCAACTGATGGATTTACTGTCAATTATCTTGCTATTAGTTTGTTGTTACTAATATCACATCCATGACCTTTTGAGAGGATTGTACAGATTACACAGAGTGCATCATAACAGAGCTGCACTATATGGCCAAGAGTATTTGGACAACTAGCCATCTCACCCATATATGCCTGTTGAACATCCCATTCCAAAACCACGTATTAATATGGTCAGTCTCCTTTGTTCTTCTGAGAAGGCTTTCCACTAGATTTTGGAGCATGTCTGTGGGTATTTGTGCCCATTCATCCACAAGAGTATTAGTCAGGCACTGATGTCAGGTGAAGAAAGCGTTGACACTTGTTCTTCCACACCCGCCTTGGCAAACCATGTCTTCATGGAACTCGCTTTGTGTACAGGGGTATAGTCATGCTGGAACATTTTTCAGCCCCTTAGTTCCAGTGAAGGGAAATCTTAATGTTACAGCATACAAAGACATTCTAGACAAGCATGTGCTTTGTGGCAACAGTTTGGGGAAGACGCTCATATGGGACTTATGGTCAGGTGTCCATATGCTTTTGTCCATACTTGTCCACCTATCTTAACCACTTTAGTTTGAGGGCATTGAAATCATTCATTTGACCTTCATATGGGCTTCATAAATAAGTGCAGTTGTATTGGAAATATGCTAATTTTAAACCATCAGCACTTCAACCCCACACTCCTATGGAAACTAGGTACTTCATGAATGTGTTGTTAGTAAAGACAAAATAATAACTTTTGAGATAAGACAAAGAAAATAATACAGATGCAACAGCCTCAAGCATCTGACCCAGAATGGTACTTAAGGTTCTTTCTTTCTTCTCTCTTTCATGTAAAGAAAAGTTCATGTACTTCATAATAACCTTTGTCATGTCATATGATCTCATTTGATTTGGGTTTTGACATAAGCCTTACAAAAATCCTCCAATATTGTTTTAGAAATTATTTATGCAAAGCTTTGAATGTTTTAGGAAGCTACCCATAGTGTTACCAAGTTACTATTTCAAGGAAATTTACGATCATTTTGAAATGACTTGACTTAATCCACTGTGTCCTAGGGGCATAGGGTGACCATCAATTGCCAGCATTCTCAGTATTAAAATCTAGCTGATGGTATAATTTTGTCTTTAACTGGCATAAACAAATGTAATGCACATGTTTTGGGCATATTAATTTGTGTACACAATCACCAATCCTGAAGTGACTTTCAGGTGATGTCCCAAATTGCTCATTCAATAAGGCAAACATGTGAAATAAGAAAACGTTATTTTGCTCATTTGAAAGACACTGTCATCTGTGGTTTTATTTAGTTTGTATGTTTTTTTTTAGTAAATCAGAGTCGCTCAGTGGAGTTTTGTATGTTCACCCCGTGTGTGTGTGTGTGTGTGTGTGTGTGTGTGTGTGTGTGTGTGTGTGTGTGTAAAATGAAAAATGAAATCTTGCCCTGTGTTACACAGAGAATGTTTGTATCTTTCAGGTTAATCAAATGAAACTGAAGACCTTGCCCCCAGGAGGTCAGTGACAGATGGGACCTCACCAGCAGCTGCAAAGGATTGGGGGGTATGGGAGGAGCAAAGGTCAGCCCTTTTAGACAGGCAGAAGAGCCACACACATCCAGATACAGAATCAGCATGAGGATCAGACACTGGCAAGTTACATAGTCCCCACTTTGTGTCTTTGAGTCTGAATTTGATTCAACTTGTTTTTTTTCCTCCAGGCTACTGTTACTGTAAATCATGTAACTTGAAGGACCCAGGAATGTGTGAGGACAGTTTCAGATGACAATGCTGACCTGTGTCTCAGGACCACTTGGAATAACCTTAAAGATAAAAGGGCTTGTTTACATCTTCTCTCTCCCCTGATGTTAGATCTTGTCTGTTTATGTTACTACCAGAAGCCTAGTCTGGCAATAACATTAAAATGATGGGATAATACACATGACTTATATACACTAGTAATAATTTCTAATATCAGTCCAAACATATGGACACATCTGATCATAGAAGCGTTTTCTTCATTTTTTTATTTCCACAATTTTTTTTTTAATAATAATTAAGATGTTTATACTATGAAAAAAACACATATGTAATCATGCAGTGTGCAAAAAAGTATTAAACAAATCAAAGCTATTTTTAGATTTTACATTCTTAGCAATATTCCTTTGCATACTCTAATTATCAATCAATTTCATGAGGCAGTGTCACCCAGGAGGTTTTTCTTAGGTCCCAAATAGACTAACCACATGATGGCTTCTTCTCTAACAAACTTTTAAATGAAAACAAGTTTATTAGTAAGGTCTTGGGCCACAATAAGCCACCAGACACACTTCAGTGTTGACTGCAATGGCTATAGCATGTACAGGGATCTTGGTACACTCCTCCATCAAATTTAAGCTCCTTTATGTTCTTAGCTTTATGCATGTGGACAGGTATGGACAGAGATGATCACTGAAATATATAGAATTTGTGTTTCTACCATTTCTATGTTGATTTGGATCTTCACCTTATTGAAAGCTCTATGTATGACCCTCAGCCAAGGGTATTCTCTATAAATAAAAAGGCAAAAAAGCACAGAGGAGTGTGTTTCCTTTTGTCACCACTGATGTGGTATAAAATTAGCAACGTTACACACCTCATTAAGCTTAGTAGGGCTCGGCTTGTGCCAAAAACAACATACGTCAAGCCATCACTTCCCCTTAGATCAAGTTTCATCATCTCAAACTGATTTGGGGCACATTTCTGAGAGAAACTTCAGTATAGAGTAGGAAAAGTGTATATTTGCATGCCAAATTGGTGTGAGGCTGCATTTTTAAGCAGTGTTTGTGCTCCGGAGAAACAAGAAATCCAACTTACCTCTTGCAGTTTAAGTACAAAATTCTGAATATATTGAAAATGCTGATAGATATTGTAAATTTTAATTGGCTGTATATGTTGAAGTTGATTTCACTTCTTATATTCCTACCCAAGGAATTAGGAATTAGTTGCATTTGTATAAGACCTACTGTATAAAGAAACTATGAAAACTAATTTTGAGCAATGCTTACATTGTGTTTCTGGCAGGGAAATATGAGCGCTGGTGTGAGAATGAGAATTCTATATCCCCTTGATGTTTCATACCTTTCATATGTCACATTCAGATTAGTCACATCTCAGACATTTTTATGTTATGAGAAGGAAAAATTTCATACAATGTGAGCTCATAACAGAAGTCAGTAAGAATAAAAGCACCTTAGAGGAATGTGTTATTAGGCAAAGGCCAACAGCATTTGTGTAAATGAATTTGACTTTTGGCTTCAAAAATAAAGCTGTTTTTTTTTCACTAATAAATCCTTGCAGTTTTATGTTTAAGTCAAGGGTTCCTGATAAAAAAAACACATAAGTACATAAACTCAGTGTGAAGTTCTAAAAACCCTTTTAACTCTTAAGGTACTGTGCAATACTTGTAAATGGATTTACCATTAACACCAGCCATTTCCTTTGTTTTATAGCAACACAACTGTAAAATATTTCTTTTCACATTTACAAAATCTGAAATTCCATATTGAACATAATATCTTCACTTGAAATCTAAGCTAAGCATGTGATATTTTTGTTAGAAAATTAACTTCTCTGTACTCTATTTGTAGTTAAAAAAAAAAAAAAAGAAAGAAAAGAAAACTGGTATTTTGGACTGAACAATACATAAGAGTCATGTTAAGACAGGTGCAGGCGTACACACGCCCATATGTGCAGACAATTGAATAGTTGTGTTTAGCTGAGCGAAAGGTCGCGATGGTGCCCTGCACACTTTTTCTTATGATTGACAGAAGAAGCAGAATCTCCATTGTGTGTGCAGAAGTACAGGGCCCCTCTCTCTCCTAGACAAGCTGGAGGAATGGCAGATGGAGTTTAGACCCCTGTCTCTTGCCCCAGCCCTATAGACGCAGAATGTGTGTCTGTCTGCCTTTCAAACATGCACAAAAGCCCTGGGCCGCCTCCCAAACGGCACAACACAGTACCTCTTTTTACGCAAAGAGAAAGCCATTTAAACACAATGCACATTTGTATTTAAAATAGGTCCATCAAAGGTCACATGAACACTAACAACATGCAGTTGTTATTGATTGCAGACCAACTCTTCTTCTGCAGTCCTACTAAAACTCAGCCAATGAAAGATGAATGATTTAAGAGGTAGAATAATTAAATCCTTGTCTTTCTAGCCAAAAGCTAATTGTCTTTGGTGTGTCAGGATGCTTGGAAATTAATGAAGAATGCTTTTATATTTAACAGGAATGTTCTCCCTGATCCATTTTCATAAATATTAAGAATGATTAATTATTTTAAAGTGTTATTGAGAATATGAGAGTTATAGCACCTTTCCACCAGACGTAATTCAGCTTGAGTAATTAGTTATGATACAGATCACAGAGAATATAACAGTTAAATATGGAATCATGGCTTTGTTACTGTACAGTACTGTACTGCTGGTATTACGTAATACAACAATACATATTTTTAAACTAACTTCTTAACAGACCCAATCACATTAATATTGTCTCTTTTATATATCCTGTAATTACTTACAATACAATGAAGCTGCATTTTGAGCATTATCATGAAAAAGTGTTTTGGCTGAATGTTTTGCACCCGGCTGCAGAATAACAGGAATTAATGGCCCTTTCTGCTAGCTTTGCCAAGAGAGATGAGTCTTATGTAAGCATGCACTTACAGTTCTGATGGGACTGTATATGGCACATGTGTCTGGTGGAGATGACATCATTATACAGTGTCATGCTTGTGTGTGGATGAGTGTATATGGCATGCTGCAACACATGCTAACCCAGCAGCACGCCTTTTCATTCTCCACAGGCACTGCATCCATTAACAGTCAGGCTCAACCGCAGGAGTCTGGAGCCCAATGTGTGTCTTTTATCCTCTCTCTCTTATTCTCTTGTTTCTCATTTTGTTTGACATGTAGAGCTGTAAGTTTTCTCTAAGTTTTAATATGTCAGTGAATGATTACAATATGTCAGTGTATGAATTTGTGTGTGTGTTTGTGTCACCACTCTCTGCTCCAGATAAGCCTAACCTCAGCCACACCCCTATCAATCTTGTAATTAGTGCTGCTAACACAGGCATTGCTGATTATTTTAGTGTTTTTATATCAAACATATTCATAACATGCAGCATCTCTCTTCAGCATTAGATTGTTTCAAATCAACACGCCTATATTTCATTGATGCTTTTAGTATCTTCTCACAGTCTCAAGGAACAGTGGAATAAAACTGACAAAATAAAATGTGCTAAGCTGGTAGACCCAAAAAGATGGACTGCTGCATTACAAGCAAGAGGTGGTTTAACAAATTATTAATTAAGGGGAATGCACATGTCTGCAGACAGGTTTTTGTAAGTTTATTATTTTTTTATTTTCTAAATATGATTTTTTTTCTATGTTTCTATTTGTTTTTCACTTCAATTTTGTTGGTTGCTATATCAATATCACTTTAAAGCTGGAAAAAGATCTGATATGATTTATCTTGGTTTCAAATTTACATTAAATTTTAACAGGGGTGTGTAGACTTTTTATGTCCACTGAACTTAGCATCATAGCATACACAACATCACAAGAACCTGCAATATTAAAAGGGGTGTGTAGATGTTTTATAGCCACTATTGGTTGGTCAGTATACAAATGTAGTTCACTATTTAAATATGCATTCAGTGTTAGTTACTTGACTACTGAAATGATAAAGCAGGTCAACTTATACAAATAAACTACTACACTGTTTATAAAAATTATATTGGCAGTATTTATAGTGACCAATTTTGATGAATGCCCATTATGTGAAATCATGGTGTTAGAAATAACTAAAATGCTTGATGTTATTAAATGGAGTAAAAACTGCATTCTGCTCATGTCTTCCACTTCTCTAAGTACTATTCAGCCTGTGTGAAGTACCCTCACTCAGAAGTGCTAAGGGACACTGAATGAGTGTGTAGTCATAATCATTCTCTCAACCCATTCCTGTTTTTTTTTCCTGATGTGCATGTAATAAGACCTCACCACTTGTAGACCTTCAATAAATAAATTAACCAAAGAATGAATGAACATAAATGCACTGCCTTGAGAATTCCAGGAAGGATTTCTTTGTCAGAGGGGAGGAAAGCGAGATAAAAACAGAGTAAAGTGGGAACAGAGCAGGAAGTCCATTAAAGTATGTGATGCATAACCTAATTCCTTTGGCCAAAGAGATGAAGAAATGACGCCATGCTCCCAAGCTGTCATTGATCTTCTGTCATCCCACAGTCGATTCGGTATAAGAGGCAAAGAGATTTCAGCAGGAAATATGGCTGCTCTTAGCTCTGAAGAATCATTTCTGGAGGTATGGAGAACATTGTTCCATCTTTATGTAATCCTCTGCCATATTGAGGGTTAGAGTATTAGATTGTTTTGTCTTTTGAGATTGTTGCAGCTACTTAAAACTGTTGAAATATAGATTCAGTTTGATAAAAATATAAGAAATTTATTTTAACAGATTACATTTTTTTTTAGTTCTGTACATCCCCTGAGCTTGTTTATACAAAACATACAGACATATACCCTGTTCTGCTAAAGGTATAGACAAATAGCACCAGCATGGTGAACTCAAAGAGTTTAATCCATCATTGATTTATGTAAGCACTGACTCGTCTATGTAACGCCCAGCTCATCCCGGAGCCTCAGATTTTCCGAGTTGTCGTCAGCAACACCGAGGACCCTATACTTCTGCTGGTATGTGCGTATGTGTGCTGACGTTTACCCCTTTGAATAATTACTCCATGTGGCATATGGCCAGTGATATGACAGTGTTACTGCTGCTGCTGTTGCCATGGCAACCAGGTTCCTGGTGCTTCTTTAAGTGTTCTAACAAGCTGTATTAACACTGACAGTCAGTGGAGAAAGAAGACAGAGACGATTTAGGGTAAAAGTGTGCCAGCTAACATTGGTGGTTCATTGCTATTCACATGAATGGCTGGCACAAATAATTGGCTGCTTTTTAATTTGAAGGGTGGCAAGATGTACCAGTTAACTGGCAGTATATTTAGTCTATATATAGTATATATAGTGTGGGTGCCTGGAGGAGTAGTAATCTCCATGCTGCGGCCGATTCCTGGCCAGGGTAAGGAAGGGCATCCGGCATAAAAACTGTGCTAAATCTGATACATGACCAGTGATCCGCTGTGACAACCCCTAACGGCAGCCGAAAGAGGAACAACATAGTGTAACTAAGCCTTTTCCTCAAAGTATGTTTGTTTAAAAGAATATATACATTTTCCATTAAATTTGGTACAATGATGAGATACTTACCCAGCGGACACAGGACGTCTGTTTAATGTGAGAAAGGAGTTGGATTCCAACGTTGGACAGGCCAGCAATGGCTTGATGTCAACCTGCAGTGTTGGATAGAGTTTGAATTGTGGTTGGAAATCAAAATAGGATATCCGTCAAAACCCAACAGAGACACTGTTGTAATGTTGCAAGAACCGGGTCTAACATCAACTAACTAGCTTCGCTGGCGTAACTTAATTCAGTACATGAATATCTATCTAAATTAGCCTGGCTAGCAATTTCTTTAGTTGTATTATAATATTCGTTGTATCTTTTGCTATGCTGTCTCTGCTATCACTCATGCAATATTGCTATCGCATCCACAAAAATTACTCCCTAACAAAAAAAGGTTATAGTTCATTTATTCTTTGTTGAGGCTTACCTTATCAATGGTTTAAAACTTGCTTATCTGAATTGATAGTTTTTAACTATGATCCCAAGGTAGCAGTACAGAGAAATATCCAATCAGCTGTTTGATTAGCTTTGTGATGAGCTTCTCCTCTATATCATTCTTATCAGTCTTGCAATGCAGTTAAGTCAACCTCAAAGTATTTAAAACTAGGTGGCGTATGGTGCCAGTTCACAAAAATCCACTGCTGACAATGATAGTTGGCAACGCTAGCTCGCGATGTACCACATAAAAAAATAAAACTAATAAACAAACTTTATCATGGCCAAAATTTATTTAGATTTTCCTTACCTCTGCACTGTCCACAACAGGTCCAGACAACAAAAAAAGTAACCGACGATGTACTGGTGAAAGGTGTCCAACAGGCAACTTACTCCCATGTCTTTCCGTTGCAAGATGACAGAGCGGAGGAAATTGTTGCCTAACTGTTATTGGTTGAAAATTGGTTTCAAATTTGTTTGAAGTTAGACCTGCAACATCCAATTCAAGTCTGCAATTTTATGATAATTTTTCAATACAGAGCTATTGTTATTATTGTTATTTATATTATTAGGTCCCAAGCACTGAAAGTATTATTATTATTATTATTATTATTATTATTATTATTATTA
>CM074948.1:21647117-21662811 GCA_037577455.1 Pangasius macronema | reverse complement strand
AATGATATTTTTACTTTAATGATGAGGGTTATAATGTGCACATGCAACTAAAAAAAGTTAGACTTAATTTATTTTATTTTTATTTTATTATAAAGGAAAAGGTTTTCACAGGGTATGATGATTTTCTATAGGCACTGTATATTCCTATAACAGGAGGCTTGTCACTGTAGTAGAAATGGTTACTAGTATTACCAAACAAGCAAGGAGTAGCACATCATCTTTCTTCAGACTATGAACCTTTAACATTAGCAAAAATAGTAGAATCAAAGAAAACAGGTCTGGAATCTATCTAGCAGTCCTCTTGCCCCACCTCAAGCAGCAAGCCCAAGCATGTAGTGCAGAATGAGATTTTCTTTGTATAATCTCCTGTGCCTTACATTTTTGCCTCATTTTTATTCATTGAGGAAAATGCCATTGCAATTTGCCATATATTTTGATCAGAAGTATGAATTAATTTTTAGTTATTATATAGTTTTGATCATGGAGAAAAATTCATTGACAAACATTTTTCATTTTGGTTTTCATCAACTGAATTCACATAACATGTGGCTGGAAACAACATAAAGGTTAGCAAAAATTAAGGTTGAATTGTATAAAATGGAATATTTATAAACAGTTTGAAAATGGAGTGTGGGCATATACTGTACAATTTGCAACTTCACAGTAGGTATTGTCTTTTGGCTGCTTGGTCATGACTATGCAGCCACTACCCCAGTCTCAGGAGGCACTAAAAACTTGGTTTCAGAATCAGCCTTTGTAGCCCAGAACTCTAAGAAGGGCCCAACCTTGCCTCTTTTGGTAGAATTCCACAGCCAAACAACTTTCCTAGGCCAAATGGCTTCAGAGAGGAAGGTTTAGTTTCTCTGGCTTGCCATCGCACCAGCCCAGCCAGGCTGTCCATCAGGAGAAGTGAAGTGAAGTGAAGTGACTTGTGGCCAAGTATGGTGACCCATACGTGGAATTTGTGCTCTGCATTTAACCCATCCAAGTGCACACACACAGTAGTGAACACACACATACCTGTGAACATACACCCGGAGCAGTGGGCAGCCTTTTTATCTGCGGTGCCTGGGGAGCAGTTCGAGCAGTTTAGAGAACACACACTAAACCTGACCGCTGCTTTAGTGTGAGAAGACCTGAGTGAATCCTTCAAGCCACTCTGGGCAGCTATCCTGAAAACTACACCCAGCTGAGCCAAGATGTTGGCTGATATAGTATTTGTGAAGCTGAAAGTTAATATGCCTGGGTATGATCTGGTGACTCAGGTGGTGATGGGACAACATGATCAAAAGCACATGAAGGTAGCCTGCTGCAGCCCTCGCCGCCTTTTTTTTTTTTTTTTTTTTAATATATATAAACACAGACAGTTATGCAATGGCTGTCTTTCAAAAATCACTCACTTGTCACTGCTGGCATCATACATGCCTGTGAGTAGCACTTAAAAAAGACCTTGACTTTCATGCAAAACATGCAGTGAGCAAACTTTTCTGGAGTTTATTAGTATGTACATAGTAATGAGCAGTTTTTTGGCACTGCCCATTTTAATTCACATGACATATCATTAATTATGTCATTTGTCCTATTAGTAGCTAATAATTAGTAGCCATTTTTTCCCCCATTCATGGCTTTGATTATAATTTATAAGTTGCTGTCACTGAACATAAAAATACAAAGTCAGTCTTCAAAAAATATATGCATTTCAACAAACTTTATTCACCCTCCCTCGAGATTCCAAGATACCAATACATAAAAAAGTGATATTGAACATTTACACAGTGATAACACCATGGAGTTACATAAATAAATAAAAAATAAATAAATATAAACAAATACATGTGCCAAAAAAATTTCCTGAAAAGATAACTCACAATGGTGGGATGAAGAGAAAAACCAATACTTATTTAACATTTTACAGTCAGTGTCACAGTATTTAGAACAATGCCACATGGTGGAAGTCACAATGTAAACAGTTGGAGGCATAAAAGAAAAACATTTTGTCTCTCATCTGATAGAGGATATTACATGACTAATATCTTGTACCAGGCAAAAAGCTTATAGCAAGTGTTTGTAGTGCTTACCTCCATCCATTTAGACACAGTCGAAATCAAACTGAAAGCAGGAAAATAAAGGCTCCACCATATGAGCCCTTTCTGATACCTTTTTGTTATTTAAGCTTATAAGATACAGAGGGGCCATTATTGCACAACCCAGAAGACATCCCTCAGAAAGGCACTTTACTCTCCCTTCACACCTAAACACGAGTTACAGCCGGTCCAGCTGCAGATTTCAACTACTAGCCCCACCAGTGTTAAAACTAAATTACTCTGCTTAAAATGTTTAGCATCACCAGCTTTCCACGCATGATGTATACCATGAAGTGAAATAATAAAGGTCTCTATTAAATAAAGGGGAAGGCAGGTGATAAACAGAAAGCCTCATCCTCGTCGCGCAAGTTCTCATCATCTCCTTGTCACTTTGTTGTGTACATTGTGAAGTCAAGCTGGTAGTGTCAGTGTGACATAGAAAAGAAAACAAAATCCAAAACAGTGCACCATTAGTCCAAGGAGGCCAGAATATAGGTTGGGAGAACTTGTGTGGCAAGATGCAAGCTCCTCCAGATGTGGTTTCAGTCCTAGACCATTCAGGTTTTAGTCTTTTTTTTGGTTCATTTATGTTTTGGTGTAGTGCTGCAGCAGCTGCACCACATAATGGAGTCGGTGGCGCAGCTCAGAGGAGCAGCCGTGCTCGCTTAGTGTTTTCAGAGAATATGAGGAGGAGATCCGCTCATGACTAATATAGGTCAACAAGTACGTGTCTGACAACTTGGTTAGTATCACCTTGGTGTGATCGGTGTAGAAGTTCACCTGGGAGCAGAAAAAGAACATATTGCAATTGTTAATCAAGTAGGATTACATTTTTGTCTCTTTAACCAGTTGAAAATCTCTCATCCCTCCCCTAAATAAGACTTGTTTCAATCTCTTTTTCTACAAGGATTCCTGAAATGCATCGGGCTCCATGCTAATCTAGAAGATTCTTATAGGAACAGAATCAAAATAGATAAAAGACACAAAGCTAACCTGTAGAGAACCATTGTTAAAAAGCATAACTAAAGCATGGTCGGTCTTCATCCACTGCAGGAGAAGGGGACAGTCAGTAGCAGATGGCTGCTCATCACAACCCAGATCTCCACCCTGTAGGGACAGACACAAATCTTAGCTTAACACCCAGTGCCTCATGGATTAATTTACTTACAGTGTAAGGAGAATAACCATAAGTGATTTCAAGCAAAAACAGCCCTAGAAATGAATTTCAGAAAGTTGTCTGAAAAGCTCCTCACCTCCATGAGATTCTGCTCCATGTAGTTGGCCATCAGCTCCACAATGTGTTTCTGGCTCTGGAGCTGTTCTGGTAGTGCATCCACTTGGAAGGTGAAGTGTTTATTGTTGGTCAAACAATAACGAACTACCCTGTGGAGGGTGATAATGCTAGGTCATAACCTAATTAAACTGAAACAAGATCTGGCCACTTTGATTCAATACATTTGTGAAGGCCATAATTAATCAATTATAGATTTGACTGATGTCCAGACCTATTTTAGTTTTAAGTGAAGTACCAAATTATAGTCACAAATTTACCTTCGCTGGTCACACAGACTCAGATGAGTGCCTTCATTGAATAGGACTCCCACATTCTGATTGGAGAGCTGATAGCCAAAGCCATATTTGTTGGAGTAGTCCACCCACTTTGTCACCCAGACAAAAGGTTTAGTATTTGTGACACATGGATTGTTCCTAGATGCTGACGAACCAAAAGAATCCAAACATTAGTTTTCTGACCATTATTCTGAGTGATATACACATGTTTATCAAAAAGCTTCTATTGGTTATTACAGTGTGAACAGAACAAACCTGCTGGCATGTTGGACAAGCAATTAATGAGGACCTTCATGGCAGCCTCGGCCACAGCAGCTGGGGTCAGTGGGTCTTCGCATCCTGCACAGAGAAACAGGTCAATGGTGAAGAATCATGAAACAAAAGTACACCACAAATTCAATATAGCTGATAAGAGAGCAAAATAGGAGTCACTACTGTGTTGCTCATGTAAAAATACAAACTACACAGCACTATAAAAACCTCAGGGTGAACTCTAAATAGCACATCCACAAGTAGATCCACACAAGTAAATTAACAAATGCACACACACACACACACACACACACACACACACACACACACACACACACACACACACACACACACACACACACACCATCAGTACTGCTGGCCATTGTGCCTTTGAAGGAACGGGATGTTGACTTTCTGGACTCATCCTCAGCTGGTGTGTCTAAGGGTCCTGAAACAGCCAACTGACCTGCTGGAGATGCAACCTGTGTGGAGAGATAGACAAAAGTCAAATCACTGAGCTACATTTCACACTGAAACAAACTGAAATCATAAAAATAGCAATGGACTGTTAACTTTGTTTCTTTTTCTGTGCTCATTTCAAAAGCAGCCAATCATAGGACTGGTATGTTCTTCAATTCTAATCTTATTTTTTTCTGAAAAAGGTGTGGCATGTGTAATTAGTTTGTAGGATTAAATCCCCTGTTTATCTCTTGTGACACACATGTGATTTATTATATGGGAGTTCTCTCAGCCTTTTGTACTCAAGTTATTCATCTACAGAAGCACCCCATATAGCAGTGCTGCCATGCCAGCCGATATCATAACAAAAGCACAGACTGGCTTTTCATCATACCTCCTTAAGTACAGTGTCTTTATAAATCATCAACCAGACAGACTCTGTGACAGACAGATTAAGTGCAACACAGGGTATCTTGAGAGAAATTTGGCTAAAGCCATTTGAACAATTGTATAACAGAATGTTTACCAACCCAAAGCAGTATTAAGGCTCTTAACGCGTACCTCATTCACTCCCACTGTCTTGTAACTGATCTGCCGGCTAATTGAGTGCTTAACCATGCCTGAGACAAGCTTGGAGATGTCGTCCTTGTCCTCACTGGGGTTCTTCTCTGCTGAAGGTCAACAAAACAGCTGATTAAGTTCACATAATGACATTGAAAGGGTTCAATTTAAAGAAATCCCAGCTTAAAGAAAAGCTCAGTGATGGGAAGCCTTACCTTTTGATTTCTTCTTGCCAAAGAGGCTCTTGGCCATCTTGGTGAAGAACTTCTTGGCAGGGCTGGGTGGGTTGAGCTCCGGCACCATCACACATGCGCTGGGAGGAAGTTTGTCTGGAGTGAAGCCCTGGGAGAAGAGTTAATAGGTTACCATGTACTTCAGGGATGGGTTACGTTATCCAAGAATATTCAAGATTAAACAGATACAATGTGCTGCAATAACTAACCTTGCTGAAATACTCGTGAGCCAGAATCTGGTCAAGAGTAAGGCGATCATTGGGGTTCTTTTGCAGAATTGCAGAGATTAACTTCTGTGCTGCTGAGGAGAGTGACAGTGGAAGTGTATACTTCACTTCTTTGATGCATTTGTATGTTTCTTTCAAGTCTAATGTTTCAAATGGAGGGTTCCCACACAGAAGTGTGTACCTGACCAAATCAGAGAAATAGACCATGGTCAAGAAACTGAATGTGACAGTATTTCCCATTGTATACTTTTGCATTTAGTTTGATATGATATTTAATATTTAATTAAATAAACCTGAATATTGCATTCACTTACATCACACAACCCAGTGACCAAACATCTGACTCAGTCCCATGTCCTTGACGATTTAATACTTCTGGTGCCAGGTAGTTTGGTGTTCCACAGATAGTTCTGCAAAACAGATTCAATTACCTCTTTGCAAAATAAGGATGTTGATCAGAACTATGATTTCATTTGAGGAAAAAGACAATAACTTACTTTTTTCTCTGCTCAACAGTCTCCAGCTTTGCTGCCAGCCCAAAGTCTCCTAATCTCAATTCCATATTCTCATTCACAAAGAAATTGCCTGTTTAAAAAAAAAAGGTTTTGTGCTCAGCTCAAAATCAATTCAAAAGCACAGCACAGCAAAATCAAGTCCACAGGGTCATAAGACAATGAAATGTAGAAAATTTGAAAATGCAGTACCTAGTTTGAGGTCTCGGTGGAGGATTCCTTTGTTGTGGAGGTATTTGAGGCCAGAAATTATTTGCCTGAGGTAGTAACGTACTTCAGGGTCTGTCAGGGTGTGTCGTGCTTTCCAAATGTGTGCCAAGGACTGCAGCAAGGAAAGCACACAGTCAACCTCATTTTGTCACCTAATGCAGTCATCATCATTGGCAAAGACCTGTATTATTACCAAACATAGTACAACTACTGGTAAATGAGCTCACCTTTCTGCTGCAGAGCTCGAGGAAGATGTAGATGTTGTCCTGATCTTCGAAATGATGAGAAAACTTGACAACATGTTTGTGCTGGAGGGTTTTGTGCAGCTCAATTTCATTGGTTATCTAAGGACCACAACATGGCAGCGGTTAGAATGAACACATGACAAATGATTTTCATCAGTATGAAGCTTGACATGATGAAATCAGCAGATCCTTGTTTACTTTGTCTCTCTGGTGTGGCTTGGACACTCTGCTTTGTGGAATCACTTTCACGGCATACATCTTGTTGCTGGAAAGATCAGTCATCTCATAACAGCGAGCAAACCCTCCCTGCAACAAAACATGCAGGTCTGTCAAAGATAAATCAGCTCTGGGCGAAAATAACCTTTTTTTTGTTTAAAATGCGCGTGATGAATGGCCATGTGATCACTTAAAATCAGCGACGATGACACTGCACTTTCGCAGCGCCGATAATGGTCTAAAAATCCGTTAAAAGGAAGATGCTCCTTATTGCCTTACATAACGCTCCAACGATGCAGAAGTCATGCATTAAACCACGATCGGATTTAAGGGACATTAAACATCCGAAAGAAACAAAACATCCGAAGGAATAAACGTGTTTGTTAGTTAAGATGAGGAAAGAGCTGCATCGCAGTTGAACACAATCCGCAGGTAGGAAGGGACACTGGCCTCAGGTGAATTCATATATGATCATCAATACACCTAAACATAAAGATGTACACTAGATTAATTTTCTAGAATAAAGCCAGACGGCCTGGAATAAATTCATACACCTCAGGATAAAGCCAAGCAGATTAAAGGCATTCAAGAACACACGGGCCGGAACACAGCCCGTCTCTACGACAAGAAAACGAGACTGTGGAGTTATGAAACAGATTCAGACTGAAGTACCTTTCCCAAAAGCTTTCCTTTGGAGTATGATCGTCCAGTTTTCGGATCGATCACCACCTGCGCCAGCTCCACTTTCGTTTGTTCGCATTTGCTCCGGCTCGGTTTTTGCGTCAGGGCTGGCGGAGAGCGCTCCGCAGACGGCTTAAACAAATCCGGGTTCATCATTTGACAGGAACGACGCTGCACTGTGCTGAAACAAGATGGATCCATTCATTAAGACGCAATCTCCTGGTTCGCAAAACGTCTCCGTAAGCCCACCACACTACACCTTCAACTCCTCATCGAACTCGCCCGAGCACGCGACTCCTGGTATATAAGCCACAGTTACGTCATTTAGGGGGCGGTGCCTAATGGGAGGAGCGATGTTAAGAACGATGATGTGATTTGTTACCATCAGACGTCCATCAAAGTGTAGAGGAAGCCGGAATGAAAACGATCGAAATGGTGAATGAAACCCGCATTGATCCAATCACGGATCGGTGTGTTTGGATCAAATGAATTTCAAAGGCCGACCATTAAATACTTGAACATGTTTTTTTTGAAAGTGTTTTTTTTTTAAAACGTCGTCACGTCGTCTGGTCTTCTGTAATCAAGACCGTATCTTCATTCATTCCCATTGTCAGCTGTCAGCGGGCCAAGGAGTCCCTGGTGGACTAGTGGTTAGGCCACAGTACTCTCACTGCTGTGGCCCGGGTTCGATAGCCCCTGGGGTTGCGTGCAACAGTGCGCTCTCAGTGCCGGTCCCAAGGCCGGAAGAATTGGGGAGGGTTGCGTCAGGAAGGGCATCCGGTGTTCAAAACTGTGCCATATCAAATGATTCGCTGTGGCGACCCCTAACGGGAGCAGCCGAAAGGGCGCTTTGATTCAGAAGTGTGGCCCGATCCAGTCTTATTTACTGTACGATTTGTTTCAAAATGACCGGGCACGTAGAGTATAAATGAATCAACGTATGCCATCTGGAATTCTATTAATAATAAAATAAATAAAAAAACAGCATGTGCTGCCCCCTGGTGGATTTATTTTGCGCTACTGTTACTCAACGTTGCGTTGACACGCAGTTTCCCATTTCTGCCTGGCAGCACTTCTGAAACTCATATTTTCAGAATTTGAACAGTTGGTCGAATTTGTCAAACTGCAATCACTGCTGTTTATCCAACATACACACTCTTGGGTAATTTGAAAAGAGTAAAAAAAAATCGTTCTTGATCACACTGAAAAAAATTATTCCTGCCTTCAACAAATATTTCTCATTAAAATAAACATATTTTACATAAAAAGGTTGTCTTTTTAAATTTACTTAATTTGAAGCTATATTTGCGGCACAAGATACCGAGTTTTAACTCTTCTCACAATAATAAAGAAAGTCAACAAATAATTTTGGGTTCGACGTTAATCTGAAATTTAGTAAACCCAACATAATTTTCTAAGAGCCTCTGAGACACTACGTGATGTAACACGTAACTGAATCGAGTAAAGCTCGTGGACAGAGTGAAGATTTTTGTAAAAAGCTATTTCAGACATAAGCAACTTCTAACATGGTGTTAAATCAGTAGAGTTTTTTTTTGTGTGTATTGTTTATTCAAGTTTTTGTTCACTTAAAGAAGCCACATTTTCAATATACTACGGCTAGCAAAACTACAATGTATTGGGCCTGTGAGGATAATTAGCTCAGGAGTCTGAGCGGCCTGAAGGAGCTGTAGCGCCGAATCCTTAAGTTGCGTAAGAGTAAACAAAGTAAAGCACCATTGCCTCTGTTATTTACTGATCATTAATAAACAAGCTACAATACAATAATCATTATCAGCAGTCATAACAGTTCTCGTAAAATCGTCGGGAACAAGTGGTGGATCGAGGCGTAGGCGATGCAGAGCAGCAGTGTTGTTAAGGAAGAATTAAGAACAAAAAATTTGTTTGTGACCCCTGACTTGGATAGAGGTAGGAACATTTGCAGTGATTGTTTTTTTAAAGATGATGTAGCAAAACCTGTGTGTGTGTGTCCATGTATTGCATAAATTCAGTGAGCATTATGCCAACTCCAAAACCACTCACATCCTTTGAATAGGATATTGTGCTAAAAAAAAAAAATATCTGAATGTAATGGTTCACCAGATCACAAGTAGTAGTCTTTTTTTTTCTCTTTTTTTTTGTTTTGTGTCAAATGAAGTGGCTATGCAAATTTTGTGGCATAGTAGTTCCAAAGAAAGGAGCCATCCTGAAACATTACAGATTAAATCACGACTATTTAGGACAGTACCAATCACAGTCATGTCTGCATTCTGATTGCCCCTGTTCATTTAAGACTTTGAGTGCGCTTTGGTCACATTTGGAAAGGCACCATTGCACTGACAAGCTGTGAGCAGTTGTCCTTCTCGTGTCAAAATTGTGGTTCCAACAAATTTACCTTAATGAAGGATTTTTTTGGACATCTTAGATATCATCTGAGCTGTCAAGAATCTTTTGAGTGTGTTTTCACTGGTTGTGATTTTCGGACAAAGTGTATGGAACATTTGCTTCTCATAAATTTAGAAAGCATTCAACTCATTCAGTAACTGATTTTAAACCTACAGTGCTGCAGAGAACAGAGGAAAGCGAGGATGACGGTTTTTATTTGGCATTGGATGTGCCAGGCAACTGCATTGATCAGTTAGTAGAATACTTAACATTTTATTTCAGGAGAGGCATCAGCTCAAGCATTTAGAAATATTATTGAGCAAACCATAAAGAAACACAAGCATAAGCACAGCACTTGGGGTAGATGGTCCCTTCTGCACTAGGTATAAAAGGAAAAGGTATTTTAAAGAAAACTTCAGTGTTGTTGAGCCTGTGGAGTACATCACTGTTACAACAATGAGTTTTCAGTGTGTTCCACTTCTTAAGTCTTTGTCTGGACTCCTAAACAATGATAATATTTTGAAAAAGCTATGAAAACTCAAAAAATGAGGTGTTAAGATCAGATATGCAGTACAGGTACTTTAAAGACAACACAATTATATGTAGATGACTTTGAGGTCTGTAATCCACTAGAAACGTCGAGAGAAAAAAAACACAAGATAACTGCTGTTTATTGGGTGTTAGGAAACATACTGCCACATCGATGGCCTGAGTTTATGTATTTGGCAGTGCTTAGCAAGGTAGATGATGTCAAAAAGCATGGTCAAAGCATATTCATTGGTTATAGAACCACTTTTGAAAGATCTTGCAACTTTGGAGAGGGAAGGAATTTTTGTTTCAAGTCTTGCCAGATATATCAAAGGTACAGTGCAATGTGTGGTTGCAGACAATTTAGGTGTCCATTCAGTTGGTGGATCTGTGGAAAGCTTTTCAGGACAGTACCCATGTAGATTTTGTCTTGGACAGTGAGATTACATTATCAGTCAGATTATCAATCCAAGTAAGTATGGACCAGGAACACCTGGTGCATGTTCAAACAATGCAAGGTCAAAGTTGTACCCATTCCTTTGGTGTAAAACGACAATGTGTCCTGACAGAAAAATTTTTATTTTAAATTTTAAATTTAATATTTATTTTCATGTCTTAAAGGGCTATCCACCAGACATCTTACATTTTTGAAGGAATTGATCCCATGGAAATAGCCTTATGCTTGAATGTCTTCATACAGAAGGAATTTTTGACTTTGTCAGAAATCAATGACAATCCATTTAATACGTTTTTTTCATTTAAATGGTCAGACAGGACTAACTGTCCCAAATCTGTACCTCTCACTTTTTCTACTTGGAAAACTATTGGGGGAAATGCTCATGAGAACTGGGCTCTAGTATGATTTCTTCCATTTCTCACTGGGCTGAAAGTTCCACCCAATGCACCAGTATGGTTGATTCTAATGGACCTGAAAGAAATTGTTGAGCTAGTAGTTGCTCCAGTCCATACACAAGAAACAATTTGCTACTTAGGCACCAAAATTTCTGAGCACAGACATAGATTTTTGGATGTTTTTCCAGTGGAGAAATTGACACCAAAGCATCATTTTCTTGAGCATTATCCAGAGTTGATAAAGTCTTTTCGTCCCATTGTAGGTATGTGGACGATGCATTTTGAGGGAAAACAGTTTTTTTTAAAAAATGTGTGGTACAAATTGATTGAAAATGTGTGGTACAAATACAAATTCATTCAGGAACATTCACAACATTCATATGTATGGTTATCCTGAAGCGCCACAGAGAGACACTTGAGTTAACTGGAAATTTTGCTCTGCATTATAAAGATAAGGAGTTTGGGGATTTTTTTTTCTCTTCGACTCCACCAACAGATCCTAATGACAAAGATAAGATTAAAGTGGTTTATGTCAAGCCTGCGTTTGTGACTCTAACTATGGTTGAGAGCATTTCACCACCATCAGATGCCTCGTCAAATGCCTCGTCAGATACCTAGTCAGTTTCGTTTAGATCATCAGATGACACTGTGTTGCTTTCTTCCCCAGAGAGTCCTGGTCTGCGACCACAACATTGGCCATCTTGTTTTGAAATTCCTCAATTTCCTTATGATACAGTGCTGACTCTGAAGGCTAAATGGAGTTCTTCTCAACGATCACACTGTGAAATCTCAGATTGCTGACACACTAGTTAAGAAAATGTTCCAGCATTGTGTGTATCCCACCAGCAAGTAGAACTTTTTCAAGTCAGAGGAAGGAAATAGCCATAGAGCAGCTGATGAAAACATGGCCTGCACTGTTTCATAGCACTCCGGTATCTTGTCGATGGTTTTATATTGTGCAGAGGGATTTTGTATTTCATTCCTGCACAATGTCCTTTTGCTGTTAGCAGATTTAGTTAGTAATGGAAATTGACTGTGATATGTGGTATTGGTATATTTGTCAACATCCCTATAAATTCATAATGGATCAGAAATTGGAGTTGGCGTTGTTAATTCTGTCTTTCTTTGAAGATCAAAGAAGAATTCAAAAGACGGAGAAGCTCCTGTTTGTTTCGCACAAAGGGAGGAAGTGCTGACCTGAATCCGTAATTTTATGAAATTAATGGACAAATATCATTTGCTGGAAATCCTACATACCTCTTTTCCGCTATTAAGCTACGGGTGTTCAGTCTGATGTGTAATACATATTGTCATTTTGTCATTGGCAAGCTTTTTGGTTGTCTGCTGGCAAGGTAGTGATATGCTGCTTGACTGTGTACCTCTCTGAAAATGCTAAGCATCTCACTGCACATTACAAGGTTAGTAAACATGGTTACTTTTGTGTTTTTACAGTGCTACAGTCCTCTGAAAATGTTTAACCCTTTCTGATTTTAAGTAATTTTGCTCTTTAAAAAAAAAAAAAAAAAAAAAAAAACTATCATCAGATTCAACCAAAACTTAGGCATATATAAATGTGACCCTTCATGTTATGTAACACCCAGTAAAAAATGTGATTGCCCCCTTAGTGTCAATAACTGGTTACACCCAAATGCAAACAAATGCTTCCTGTATGTATTTATTTTCACACCAATGTGGAGTAATTTTTGCCCACTCTTTTTTTTTTTCTCGTAATTTTATCTGTGAAGTAACGAGACGTTGCTCACTGATCAGTGGCTTTAGCCTAACAGTCTGTCAGCATAGCTCCATTGATCAATAGTGTGTATGTATTTAGCGTTAATACATACAGGTGTACAAACAGGACCATATACATTTATTATTCCATTGTTTTGTTTCAGGACATCCATGGTGATATGAGCCAAGATGACCTCGCACAGCACACACTGAAGATTGCCACTGAAGGGGGCTCTGCGGATAGCAGTCCTGCTGGGTATTGTTGGTATTTGTTGTTAATTGCTTTGATGCATATTTCCTGACATTAATATTGCAAAAGCATGCTAAATGCCATATCACAGACCATTACAAAGCCCACAAACACACACATATGCTAGCATACACACATACAGCACCACATAGATTGCATAAAAAACAAACTCTATGCACAGGCATCAAACATTGTGATGCACACATACAAACATACTAGCCCCAATCTTACACACACATTCAGCCAAGATGATGCTTATTGTTGTTAATTGTATATCTCTCTCTCATACACATTTGCCTGTTGTGAAGTTGGCTGGGCTGCTGTGATGTTTATTTCCAGCCACAGTTTTTGTCAGTTTAACACTAGAATATAGCACACAACACCTATAAAAACCTAACACCTATAAAGACAACATACAAAAACATACCAAAATACACACAAAACCCATATAACATACATATGACAAACTCAATGCACTTCATCCATGGATACCAATACTGTTAATACCAAACTGTTAACACACATAAATGAAGTCTTAATTAGAGGCTTAATGTTAACTGCTAAAGTAATTTGAACAGAACTTTTTTTTTTCTTATGCTTTGATGTATTTCATCACCAGTAATAACACTGTCTGTGTAGATCTTATGATGAAAGGATAACAATAAAAATATTTGATATTTACCAGTTGTCTTAAGTTTCAAGTCATTTTAATTTAAAGTTAATTTGAAGTAAAGGAACATTATGTAGATTTTGAAGTTTATTGCACTTAAAATGATTTATCTTCATGAGCTTAAAATGCATAATGGGGTAAACCTAAATTCTAAGGTTTAAAAAACTTAGTATTTACAGTATTTTAAGTAAAAACTTTGGTGGGGAAACTCATAAATTTGGGCATTGCCAACTAAGGTTTTTTTTTAGTAGTAAGGTTTTTTAATATGCTAAAAAATTGGCTTGCAAAAATGATGCACTATTTTTTTTTAAGTAAAGTTTATTTATTTATTTTTATGGCCTACACTGAAATAATTTTCAGCAGTCTGTGGAGAACATATAATTGTTTTTATATCCACAAATACTTATAAGCACATAAGGTAAACATGGAAAGATGGATGCATTGTAAGTCTTTAAAAATTAGTTGACATGGTTTACATTACCTACACATTGTCTTCACTGGGCACTTGGAATTAAAAAAAACAAACAAAAACGAGCGAGATTCCACAGGCTGAGTAAACTGGCCTGACACTTAGTCTAAGAAGCAAACAAACAACCTGTTACATATGATACTTTTAATGTACACAACCCCAGAACAAGTTATGCCTATGCTCAAGGGTGAACAGCCACTGGACACATGAAAACAGAATTTTCTTTATCGACATTTTATTTTCCATTATCAGTATGCAATCTTGAAAACCAAATCATCAAGCAGTATTTTAGGTTTTAGGAACATGTGTTTTTAAACAGGTATCTGACACACTTGGGGAAATAACAACTGCAGAAAAGTCAAACAAATTTATAGACTTGTGTCCTAATAAGAATTTTCAGCCGTAGTGACTGTCAAAAAAGAAAGAGTGTTAAATAAAAGGCAATTATACAGGAATGGCATGTAGGTGAGAAACTGTAGTTCAGCCGTGGCCAGGATAGACTCAGAAGTTAAATTCATCTCCTCTGGATTTCTTCTCCTGTGACTCTGCCCATGCCTTGTTGATAGTGCGCTTCATTTCGTCATCACCCTCTGAGTAGATCTTCTTCAGCATATTCATCAGCCCCTCTCCAGGATCTGCGTTCTCATCATAGCTGGGTTTGCTAAGGAGAATGCATGACAAGTCAGCATGATCATGAGGTTACATGGGCTGTTATCAATATTTTAATAGAATTTCAACTAATAAGTAAATAATAAATAAACAATAAATCAGAAGTCAGGTTTTGGAATTGCTACAAGAGGCCTTTGAATAACACTAACACATTTAACTAGGTTTTATGAGAAAAAAATTATGGTAACCATATAACCCAGTACTACATATATACAGTCAGGTCCAGAAGTATTTGGACAGTAATGGAGTTTTTGTGATTTTTCCTTTATACCACACCACAATGGATTTGAAATAAAACAATCAAGATGTGATTGAAGTGTAAACTTTCAGCTTTACTTTAATAGGTTCCACAAACTTATGGCATTTACCATATAGGAATTACAGCCATTTTAAGCAAAGTACTTAAATTTTAAGGAGCTCAAAGGTATTTGGACAATTGACTGACAAGACAAATGAAGCAGATAAAAGGTCTGGAGTTGATATCAGGTATTGAGTTGGCATTTGGCAGCTGTTCAACTAGAGCTACCAATATGAAGTCCAAGGGGAACTCAATGCAAGTGAAGGAGGCCATCATTAGGATGAAAAAAACAACATAAATCTATAAAAGAGATGTCAACAGTTGGGTACATTCTTAAAAAGAAAGAAAGCACTGGTCAGCTCAACAACATCGAAAGGCCTGGATGACCACGGAAGACAACTAAAGTGGATGATCGCAGAATCATTTCCTTGGTGAAGAAAAACCCCTTCACAACGTCAAAAGAAGGCAAGAATACTCTGGAGAATGTAGGTGTATCACTGCCAAAATCTACAATCAAGAGAATGTAAATACAGAGGGTTTACAACAAGGTGCAAACCACTGGTAACATTCAAGAACAGGAAAGTCAGATTAGACTT
>CM074948.1:21605424-21627709 GCA_037577455.1 Pangasius macronema | reverse complement strand
CCCATATGAGGATGGGTTTTCTGTTGAGTCTGGTTCCTCTCAAGGTTTCTTCCTATCACCATCTCAGGGAGTTTTTCATGGCCATCGTCGCCCTGCTTGCACATCAGAGATGTGTGACACACATACACTTCATTTTACTTTTGCTTGTGTAAAGCTGCTTTGAGACAGTGACCTTTGTAAAAAGCACTATACAAGTAAATGAAATGAAATGAAAATTAAACTTACTGTTTCAACCGCTACTATTTTGAAAGAGGCACCAGCACATCCAAGCCAGAACCACCAGATTCAAGAACAGTTTCTTTCCGCTGGTTGTTAAACTGCGACCAGCAGCCAACTGTCTTTGCATCGTCTTGCACCAAAGAAGTAGCCTGTTAGTATTTTTTTAATACATATTTTCAGCAGCATGTATTGGTATAATGACAATAAAGTTGAATTCAATTGAATTGAATTAAACAGATAAAATAACATGAACAATGATGAATAGTGAATTACACCCCCCCCCAAAAAAAAAAAAAAAAAAAGACATTAATGACTGACCACAGAAGCCCTCCATCAGTCCCCACCGGCTACTGAGTTTGTCAGCTGAAAGATCAGTGAGGATGGGTTTCCTTTTGAGCCTGGTTCCTCTCAAGGTTTCTTCCTCATATCATCTCAGGGAGTTTTTCCTTGCCNATTTTTTGTGAATCCATTTATTTCTGTAAAGCTGCTTTGTGACCATGTCCATTGTTAAAAGCGCTATACAAATAAAACTGAACTGAATTGAATTGAATCAATATGATGGAGGGACTCAGTAGTAATACGTAACTACATACACCATCCCTTCATGGACATGAACAGTTCTTTTCTTCTTTTTTGGGATTTGCTAATTAGAGACTTCAAGACTCTGAATTATTTGTTTTTACCATTTTAACATTTTTCTTGTATTTTAGTTGTGTATATAGTTAGTGAGCTGCTGAAAATTACTTACATTATTTGAATTCTTCCCAGCACCTGCCCTATATGCATAATTTCAGTGCATGTTTGTGATTATTAGATTAGATTTTTGGTCACTGCAGCTTCAGCGTATAGCTTCAGGCTATAAGATGAAGTCCTGTTTTGACCTGAGTTCAAGGCCTTAATGACCCTTGTAATGTTCTGATACCTGAGAACAGCTGCTTCACCTTTCCTTGAGGGCATGTACCCTGTATGGGTCAATATGACAGGAGACATCTAGATTATATGTCCTTTACATTCCACCTTCTCAGATTGTTAACAATAATTGACCAGATAGTCTTCTTTGATGGAGTAATTAAATAATAATTAAATCTTTTACATGCTAGTTTTGTGTTACTGGTTTGATCTAATTTTTTTTAAAAGATTTTTACATTACTAACACCACAGAACAAAGACTGGCCAAGAAGCTTTATCAGTTTTTGGATTGTGCCATTCCACTCATGTTTTTTTTCTGTTAAATCAAGAAATATCTGAGGAAGTGAGAATTTTCATAGCTATGCATTTCAGCCAATTGTAATTTCCAACCATAACTGTTAATCCTGTAAAACTGAGGAAAAGATGGCAAGACAGTATGGCAAGATCCAAAAATGGCAAGACAGTATGGCAAGGCAACACTAGGTTTCTGTGCATTTTCAGCAACATCTGTGAAATCATTCAGTGGGACCACCAAGGTTAGAAGGAAGTGCACTTTTGAGGCACTGTATACATTTGCCCACAAAGAAGTAATATTAGGACCTTATATAATTATTATTTATTGTAATAGGACTTACGTACTCTACCAGTTTTTTTTGAGTCTATGTATGTTAAAATTACCATATTATACGCACACATATGCATTTCCACTTTGCAGTTTTTGCAAAATCAAGCTATCATTCACCAATAAAAATCCACAGGAATGGTTTTGAATGTTTAAGGAAGGGGTGGGGTTAGAGGTCATAGCACTTCTTAGAACATTCATATATATATATATAACCCTAACTAATATTTCTTAATTAACGATGTGTCCTTTATATCTGTGTTTTTTAAAAGCTACATTCTTGTAATTTTAACGATATCTTAAAGTAGAATTATACATGTAGTGAATGGGAAAAACAGTTTAACTGCAGATTCTCCTCTGGCTATTCTCTAAATAAACTTGCATGAGAATGTGGTACAGAGGTGAACCCAAGCATTGTGACTCTAATCCTTGTTTTTCCATCTGCTTTCTGGCTTTTAATTTACCCAGCTAACAGAAAACATTATTAAAACTCAATAAAATGATAACAATTCTTATAATGGTGACCCTGTTTTCTCATTGATCTGAGTATTTAATAGGTTCTAAGACATTCAACATTCCAAAATAAATGTTCCTGCAATGTTATAGAAGTATATGCTGTATTGCCTCACAGAGTTTACAGAATCTAACATTATGGAGATGTTAATGCTAACATTGCATCAATGCTGTGGTAATGTTTAAAAATCCAAAAACATAAACAATATTCTCAGAAAACCTGGATAATAGACTTAACTTTTTTTAATGAGAAGAACCATAATGCTCAGAAAATGTTCTGCTAACCAAAGTTGTTAGCTGGGTAGTTACCAATTTAAGGATCAATATGCACTTGGTTGTCCTCAAAGGCAAAGCACTACATCAGTGCATTTTGCTTATGATCTGTTATGTGACCAATGTGCCTGTAGTTCTGGGCAACCTGATCTGAGTCAGGAGCATGTCATGCATTCAAATCTTTGCCCATGGTTGCAATGTGATGCAACCTGATTTTGTAATAAAGTAATAATCCAATAATTATTATCAAAAGGCCTCTTGCATTAGCTCACAATTTTGGTTTATTTCTTTCTCATATTTTATGTATGTGCAGTGGTGCTGTGAACTGGATTTCTTAAATTATGTGATGATCACATAGCTTTATATTTCCCATCTTTTTGTGATCCTTCAACCACAAGAGAATTAGCGAGGTCAGCCGTTGGTGTCGTGTGAGGAGGCCTGGCATGCAGTCAGTGTTCTAGTTCATCCCAAAAGTTTGTTCAGTGGGGTTGAGGTCAGGGCTCTGTACAGGACACTTGAATTCTTCCAAACCAAACTTGGCAAACCATGTCTTCATGTTTCTTGCTTTGTGCACAGGGGCATTATCATGCTGGAACAGGCTTGGGCCCATTAGTTCCAGTGAAGGGATTTCTTGATGCTACAGCATACAAAGGCATTCTAGACAATCATGTGATTCCACCTTGTGACAAAAGTTTGGGTAAGGAACACATATGGGGTTCATTGGGCAGCCACATACTTTTGGCTATATAGTGTAATTGATTATATTCTGTGTATATGAGAGAACAACAAGAAGCGGACATTGAGAACATTGAAGAGAAGACAACATTAACTTGAACTGAATTTAGACTGACAAATAAGATATTCTCTAAAAAATGATGGCATATAGCAATACTTGGATGTAACACACCAAAAATCATGATCACAAATACATTTTCAGAGGTAAAAGCTCTAACAATGCATGTGCTTTATTTTACCAGCAACATTAAGTGGGACTTGGGGCAATGATACATCTGGTAGCTAGGTGATTTTACAGTTGAGGATACTAATTTAGTGACTTGACATTAAGCATGTTGCTTTTTTTGTGAGTACTTGTAAAGTTTCAATTGAGTACCTAGGGTTGTCATGATGTAATATGTAGACAATATGATGTAGAGATGTTGTAAAAGTAAAGAAAACATGTACTTTGTGATTTGATGTAATTATCATATATATCGTATTATGTTATTGGTGATTCCTGTTATGTGAATTAAAATATGATTGTGTTTGGAATGTCCTATAATTATATTACATACATATTTAGTCCATAGTAAACTTAAATTTCTCAACAGTAGTGAAATGCATACTCAAGACTGTTAGTACTCATACTGGTTAATCATCACTTTAGTCCAACTCAACATTAAGACTGCTCCCAAATAATTTAGACAGTATTTGTTCTTCTGGACAATTTTCATTCCTTAGAGTCTCTCAAGGAAACCCAATCTAGATTGGTTGAAGAGTTGCAGCTGAAAGTAACAGCTGATTTTTTTTTTTCAGAGTCACTCTGACAGACTCACATCTCTTTGTAAACATGTAGATTGAACAATGGCACCTAGCAGAATGGCATCAACTGTTTTCATATATCTGTGGTGCTAAAAATTAATTAAGCAAGCACTGACTTTACTCAAATGCTTAATTATAAAAATACAATTTTGCACATACAGCAATTATTTCAGTGAGAATTTTCATATAATTGCTCTATTTTGCCAGGTTATGATATTTATAAAACAATAGTTCTAGCTTGGCTCAGCTGTCTAGGATCAAATATAAAGTTTAGACTTATAGAGAATTTTATTTTCTGGGAGAGAAGTCAGTGCTATAAGAAGAAAATAATTTCTGTGGAACATACTATACATCAATTTGATGAGTAAACTGCCATAGAATATAACCACTATAATATTGGGTAAAAAGCAAAAAAAAATGTGATCTATCAATGAACTGTCATAATGAACAGAATGTGGATGCTTCTGAATTGAATGATTAGTATATATAATTAAAGTGCAGTCAAATACATTGCCAAACCATATAGAACATATTGTCCCTTTCCCAGATGTAGTTTAATAGACATCAGAGCCACATAAGCCTGAGTGGCAAAGATGGCATGAATGTGAAGAATGCCTTTTGTTCTGAATTTAAAGGTTGCCCATACTGACCTGGTTGTAGCACACATTTTCCTGCTTTGAACTGTCACACTAAATGCATGTCCCTACATGTCAGTTCATGACCCACATTAATGTAATTCTTTGAGTAACTTACTGCATATAGAATACCAGAACTGTTGTTACAGCCTGAAATTGCATAGTTTTACCCATAAATTAAAATGACTAAATAAATAAAAATTTACACAGATTCACACATACAGCAATTCTGCACTGAGAATGTGAAGAATTTTTTTTTTTGCATATGGTTGCTCTCCAGCCTGTGATCTCAGTGTAATGTTCCACACTGTTTCTCCCCTTTTGCATAGCTCTATTAACCTTTTCTTTTGGATAAAGACCACATAATTACAAGCACATGTTACTTTCAAAACAAACAAACAAACAAAAAAACAGGGTTTGGCCTGGCCAAAGCTGAGCATTAACAGGATTAACAAGATGACAAGAGCCCCTTGGACACAATCAGTAGACAGATTTCTAAATAATTTTTATGTAGGTGCTTTGGTTTTTCATGACAGCAACTAAAATGTTTAGGAAATGTATAGAAAATGACTGGTTAAACTGGATTTTATACAAAGTTATCAGAAAACCTATAATTGCTAAACCTACCCTTTCCCCTCTTATATCGGGCTTTGTTTTTAAGAACCCTTACTGGAAGCATATTTTTTGTAGCTGTTTCAGATTCTTCTGCAGTTCATGCTTCAGGAATAGTCTAGATGGATAACTGAGCAGAATATCTGAAAAGCCAACATGGGTTTGGGTAGGAACATTGCATCTCTTTGTTCCCTGTTGAGGGCTTGACCTCTGATACAGGAATAATCAAGTCCAGTATCTTTCCATATAATTTCTTTAATATGTTTACTTTGGGATGAAATCAAAATAAAAGTCTGCTGATGGAAAGTCTTAGTCCATACTAACAGTATACTATGTATTTTCTTCCTTCATTTTTTCATGAAAGGGGGCTTTAGAAGTACAGCTTCTGTGCTTTATTTTCACCAGGCTGGAACCAGCACTTTGAAGTTTCTGGTAAAGAGCAGCTTAAAGAAATATTTTAAAGATGGTATCAATTGCTTTCTGCAAATACAAAAAAGTACCTAACATCCCGTCTTCCCAGGGTCTCCTGCAGGTTCATTATTGCAGTGTACCCCTTTCTTTGCATGCACAAGCTCTTGCTGAGCCTTTGACCTAAGGAAGTCATAAGTCGGGTTTATGCCATGCTACATTTCTGCTGCACAGCCTTTGGATCCCCCACATACTCACACATGCACATTCACAGTGCAGAAGATACTTACTATATTATTTACTTACTTAAATATTATGTACTGTAGATTTACAGCAAGTAACTGTCAAATGGAACACTGTAAAATTCTACTTCTACAATTTACATTAAAATACATTTATTACAATGTTCATCTTTCCATTCAAATTCAGACACAGTTTCGTACAAGGAAGTCAGAAGGTATCTTGACACACATAATTAAGTTTAATAGATTTGACCTGAATAATAGATAAAAGTACTGGCTACCCAGATATATACTAAAAGAGTTGAATAATTAAATAAAAATAATTATTTTTTTTTATTTTTGTGCAGTGTCAGATGTTAGTCAGATGTTAACTGCGAGTGGAATAATGCCTGACTGTGGATTGGCAAAGTAAGTAGCATTACAACTAGCAAGAGCCTTTAAGACCTAAACTGAGTTTCAGCAGGTTAGGTTGTATTTAATTTCTTTTCTGATTGAATAATTTAGAAAAAGTATGCATTCCTTGAAAGCTTGGTAAACGCCATTTCCACCAGACAGTAATTTTCTTCTTTCTTCTGTAATAATTTATTGCATTTTCATGCCACAAGGTATCTAAAAAGCATCCAAACATTCAAAGAGAAATTCATGCACCAAATACTTTACATGGTACGTACTTCTATTTAGCCCTACAAATGAGACATTGAAACATTGAAAAAAAAGGTTGTTGATGTTGGGAAAGAAAGTATTATGCAACTATAATTAGACTTGATAATGATCACATTCTGTCCATCTATATCGGGAAAAAATTCTCAGTCTGTGAGTAAGACTGAATTCCTCTTAAAAAAAAAAAAAATTCACACCTTTTCTGGTCTCAAGTTACAACAATTCCATCTGTGACCTTGGCCTGTGTAACTCAACACCAAAGGTATTTAGAGACAAACAACATAAAGAAACATAAAAAACCATTCATAGGTTTTTATTTTTTAAATACATATTTTAAAATAAATAAATATTTTTAAATACAAAAACTAGGGAACTTTGCATAATGTATTTTCAATGTGTGCATTTTCATTGATTTAGATTTATTGACTCCTAGAAACCTAGATTTGTCTTTTAATGCTGTGATGTTGTACAGCATGGTCTGATATGCATTAGTGATTAGTTAGTTATTTGGGATTATTGTTGTTCATCTGCCCTTGTAAGAATCGTGATTTTATTTCAGTGTTTCATTGTGCTTTGTAATTTTTCATTTATTGAGAGATGGCATTTGAAACATTTTCAGCATCCTTTTAAAGATCATCTCTTAAAGACCACTGAATTCAGTGTTACGACTGCACATTAACAGTTTTTGAAACAAAAGGTGAATTACAATAAATGTCAATTTTTTTTTGTCGTGAGAGACTGTGTGGAAATATGGCCACCTTCTCATGAATGCTTAGCTCAGTAGTGTGTTCAAACCTCCTTAAGAAGTTTAGGGTTTTGTTGATTTTGGCTGTGTTCCTCTGGGTTTCCTTACATATCGCAGTGCCTGGAATAGAAATACATTAAAATTTGTGGCTACTGTACATCAGCAAACCTGAAAAATGATGTATATGAAAAATGACCTGCAAGGGGGGTAGTGTGGGCAGTGGGAGTGGGGGGTTGTTTTGTTAAAGTAATGTTTGGAGAAAGGATTTGTTCCAGACAATTTTGAGTTGTGCAATGCCTCACATTATCTCCCTGTGTGATCCCTGAGCTATAGAGAGAGGAACGCCCAGGGTGCCTATTGGCTCAAGGCTGCTCATTTAAACTGTGTGAGGGTTTTTTTTTTGGAGCTGGAAGACTCGCTACTACACTGCTCAGGAGGGCCAAGTCAGAGCTCCTCGACAGGTGCTCACTGCAAGGCATCTTCAGGCAGACTGAGGAGGGACATTCAGAATCAGAGAAATAACTACAGTGGTATGGCAATTTTCATTTCTGTTTTTGGTACTGTGGATGAGGAGATTGCTTTTTTTAATGGTATAATAATGTTATTAGCCAGGTTTAGGTCAAATTTCAATTAAACATGGAAGCTGATGAATGTAATGCATGAATAATATGCTTTACACTTTCTATACTGTTTATACAATTTACATGCTGTTTATTATTTTAAACAAAATTCATATGACAGTGTGATTTGTCTAAAGCTGACTGCTTATATAATGAGTGGAATTTTGGATATTTTCACTTCTTCTTGTTGCTTCTGTTGTCCAGATGTCCACTGTGGTCCTAGAGTATGGGTCATTTTTATCATTGTATCCCATAGATTAGAGGGCAAAATCATAAAACATCATAAATTATTGGTCCTATCATTGTATCATTGTAAGGGGAAGCAGCAGAATCAACTTCAGTGTGACCATAGTGCTCAAAAAGACAATGTTCCTCAGAACATTACTACTATGTTTTTATTTGCACCTGACTATAACCATGTGGGCATGAAAAATTATGAATGTGGAAAGATTTACATACTGGAATTCAAACACTAAGCAAGGACATTTATGTGCTCCTTCATGTCTGAGTGGACAGCCTAATATATACACTTCAGTGTATCATACATTACATCAGTGAAGAGCTGCATCAATGTTGTAAATTTAGGGTTTGTTAAATTATGTACCGTTAAAACAAAGTTGCACTTTCTTCAAACATAACCACAAGCATTTCTGAGTTATGGCGTTATTTAAAAGATGTCTAAGCACTGACCAGTGAAACATGCATTATTTATCTACATAGGGTTTAGTATTTTGTAGCTTGTTGACATATGTGTGAGACTGAAGTGTGATTATTCAGGGCTGGAATGTGGTCTATATGCATCTCTCCAGTGGCTCTCTGACCCTGGAGGGAGCCTGAGACCATCATGGGCAAATTACAAGAGCAGGCACCAACAGGGCAACCTCCCTCAAAAGAAATGTGTCTGGCTTTGCTGAACTCATGCATTGTGTCCAGTCAACGTGAAAGATAAATTAAGTAAATTACGATTGAGGGTGCCAGTATAGTGACCCTCTGAACACAGGTTACTGTTGCTATTATGATTATATTTGTGTGGACCATTTTAGGACATTTTAGGAGGTTCAGGAAAGGCTTTCATGCTGGCAGCTAGTCTTTTGTCGATCAGTGGGGACTGAGACAAACTGACAGGTCTCGAGTGATCCCTCTGTAGGAGAAATAAAAGAGCGGATTGGGAGCATCAGTTAAAAACTGCTGAGAGGGAGCAATAAACAGTTCATCTGATTGGTCATTGTAAGTCCTTATGTGCAGGTGGTAGGATGTGATGTGGACTCCAGATATGCAATCTACTCAGTTGTATACTCCTCCTCCTCCACCTAATTTGAAACAGTGCTGGATGGCTCTCAACTTCAAATGCAGTACAGACTATAAATGTTTCATGGTGGAATCATCACATTAGTGAAATACTGTGTCTCCAGATAGTTAGAACATTAATTATGAGAAGCAATTCAGGAAAATGTGCTATAAATTACAGTGAAATTGGGATCTACTGATCTTCTCATTATATGACCAGATGAGAAATCTATAAGGAAGTGGAATCTTCTTGAATCTTCATTTCCTTTTAAATGAACCTCCACATCTCCTTATTTGGGAAGGAAAGGCCTATTTTAAATTACAAACCAATGCTGATGTTTTGCATTTGCTTGGGCAATCATGTGCAGTTCCAGAATATGCATGCTCACATTTTGTCTTCTGACCATCAGAAATGCTAAGACCACACTTTTGTTTTGAGTTTTTTGCCATTTCACAGCTGCACCACATTTTGATCAGCTCCTAAAATGCCTCAATGATAAAAACAAATACTGCAATAAATTAGTGATGGAACGACTATTGTATTATGCCATTATTAGGTGTTGTACAAAAATTACATTCTATTTTACTATGCAACCCTAGTTAGTATATATTACCATGTAGTACAAGTTTGCTGTACAGTTAATGAAACCGTTATATAAAAACTATCTTTATCTTTATTTATTATCATACTGGTAAAAGGAGTTGCTCAGAGGGCTTGCCTTGGGGCCCCATAGGCCCACAAGGACATGTTCTCTTATGTAGTTTCAGTGGCAAACTGGGCTACTTCTGCTTATACTTACAGAATAAGCAGTTAATGCTCATGTATGTTTTTAAATGCATTTTAAGTGTTTTTTTTTCCTTTCACTGTGTCTTTTATTTTATAGAGTTAAATGTGCTTATATTCTATATATTCAAATAGGCTTTGCATTTTGCCTTTTTAAAATAGGGTCAGGACACTGCTATGGGAAAAAAGTTTCTTAAATGTTGCACATATTAGTACAAGATCTTTTCTTGTGATTTTTCTTTTTTAATAAAATATTCTTTAAATACTATACTAATATATTCTATGTTTGTGTGAGGATTTTGGATGACATCACTGTTCTTAGAAATCGTTCACTTAGAAAGGGCTCCATGCTTCTTTAAAAGCTCTTGTGGCTGTGGTTGTATAATAAAAGGTTAAGATGGAATATGCCAGCCAAGCACAGGGTTGCTCAGTTCTTATTGCAAGATGAGGCATTTCTCAAGTAAAATAACCTTAACCACATTAAACATAATGAAATGTCTGGATCAACCATCCTACTTTATTGTGCATGTAACAAGGCATGGTCTCTGCTTGAAAGAGACCAAAACCAAAAGCATTCCTGTTAGAATATGGTCCAGTGTATGGTCTATCTCTGAATTTCCACATGGATGTCCATGGGAAATTGTTTATGTGTTTCTTCCACAGACCATGCTTCCTAGGCTAAATTGGCGCTGGTTGCTCCTGTTTGGGATGCTGGGTGTAGTCTCACTTGTTACACAGGCAGAAGAGTCTGAGAAAGCAGTCACATTTAGCCATGTGTACAGGATTGACTCTGGTTGTAAGCAGGACCAGCAGGCAGTTTTGCCTTCCCAGGACCAAGCATCAGAGGGTCAGATCATGATGTTGGATGGGGAGAAAGACATTGTTTTCAAGCACAACATTAAGTTTCCATCATCTAGCTGCAATTGCGCTGATTCAGAGGAATTCAAATCCCTGCTGTACCGTGTCAATGGTTTGGAAGAGGAGGTTACCTACCTGAAGTCCCAGTGTGCTCAGGGCTGCTGCAGAGGAAGCTCAGGTATTAGTTCACAAGCCAACAGTGCAACTGATTCAGGAGACCATGTTCTCTAACAAGAACACCTGAAAAGAATAAATTGTTGTGTCCCTCTTTTTATGAAGTGTTTAGCCACATATACTGTACCTCTAATCCACTTGTTGAGCATAATGGAATTTATATTTTCTGATTAAAATGTGTACATATATATACTACTGATCTACTTTTTTTAAACAAAAGAGTTGATCATTTCTGTAGAGGGAAAAACTACAAAAACTATTACACCATGATCTAATATCATCTGTATACAATGCAAGTTGATGTTTTGCCAGTTAATCTCCAGATTTCATGCAAGTGATCTGCATTCTACTAGGTGCGGACACAAGCTGTAGTGGCCATGGTGTATACCAGCACAACACTTGCAGCTGCAAATGTGATGCAGGCTGGATGGGTCCAGACTGCGCCGTCTCCACCTGCCCAGATAATTGTAATGATAATGGCTACTGTGTAGATGGACGATGCATTTGCCACACTGGTTACATGGGCCATGACTGTGGCCTGCTCACATGTCCTGATGACTGCAATGACAAGGGCCACTGCGTGGATGGCAAGTGTGTGTGCTTTGAGGGCTTCTCTGGAGACACCTGCAGCATGCAGAAATGCCCAAGTGACTGCAAAGAGAATGGCCGCTGCATCGATGGACAGTGTCTCTGCGACGAGGGCTTTTTCGGAATTGACTGCTCTATGGGTAAGGTTTCTTCAAGAATATTTGCAGGTGGTGATTTCAGATATCTGATCATTCTTACATAAGATTGTTGAATGTGTTATTAGGAGTATGTATCTCTTTCAAATTTAAAGGTTTGGCAGTTGGCTGTATGTAATGCATCAGTAATAGAACGTTTCCACTGGGCAGCATGGTATGCCTTGGTAACAAATCCCAACCCAGGACTATCTGTATCCTAGTTAGGTTCATGTGTCAGTTTTACATACCTCAACCATACTTCATTTGAGCTTGTGAGGGTCACTTACGGTAGGCAAGATTACTAAAATGGCTGAATTAAAAAAAAATTCAAACGAAACCCAGGTGTATCTCATTTTAAGTTCCTCACAGGGTGAACTATTCAACACAGTTATATTTTAATGGCAGTCTGCATGACCAAAAACAGCCAAGAATACTAATACTTTGCTGTTTATTAAAAAACAGATACCAGATGTAGTACAAATGATGCTAAATCATAATAAAAATGCAAGGAATAGCTAAATCTGTGACTAAAACTCAAGTGGCTATTTCTATTGTACATTCAGAGCACTAGGTCCATATTAATAATATTAATAATTAGAGATTCAACCAAGCTTGAATATAGCAGTTTTATGTGGATCATGGATGAGAAGCAAAAATTCAATCTAAATATCATAAATATTATAAATATCATAAATATCAATGAAATAAAAGCTGCTAAAAGAAAAAAAATCTGAAGCGTAAAAATGGTAAGATTGTGATATATTTATGTTTATAACATTTGAAAACAGTAAAAGTTTAATAGTAGTTGAAAGTAATAGTTGAAAAGTAATACTGTCCAGAGACATTACATACCTTGTGTGTATTTATGGTGTCCTGTGATGGACTGGTGTCCCATCCGTGTGATCATGGTACACCACAATATGTTAATATTTAACATCTTAGAGTGTATGAGGAATTCCTGCATGTGCTACAGAAGTGCAACATTCTTTTAAGTTAAAACACAATGCAAATGTAAACACATACAATTTGAGGTAATTGTACAGTATAATTACTTCCTGGTACCTTCATGAATATCAAAAGCAGCATTATTCAGTAGCAGGACTCAACTGTCTCCCTGCAGTTAGCTCAATTGTTACAACTTTTTCCCTTCATAAGGATAGAGTGCCTCAGGGTAGGAATGCACTGATATGTGATCTTCAAAAAATAATATTGTGAATGGCATGAATCTAGAGAAGGACATATAGAATAGAGATATATAGAATATATATAGAGAAGGATATATTGTTTATGTTAACACTTTTAGGTAAGACATCATAATTGAGTCCATATGAGTGAAGACCAAGCATACCATGAAGCAGTGCGGCACCAGCTAAATTGCTAGCTGAACTGTAATTTCAAGCACATGACACTAATAGAGCTAGAATGGTATGTGATGTGACCTGTCAATCATTTACCAGTGATTTTTTTCCTTGCACTACTGCAACATTGTAGCACACCATATGCATGATACTAATCAATGTTATCGTTTCAGTATTCATACTGCTAACAATATAGCCAAGCAGTTGTTCACATGACCTCTGAAACCTTTGCCATATGATGATTTATATTGTAGCTATTCAAAATTCAATATTAATGTCTACAAAATTGGTAAATATTTGTAGAAGCACTCAGGGAGACCAAACGCACTGTTTTCATGTGAGCAGGGAATTTGAAGCCACATCATGCAAAGGTGGCTTACGTATATATGCCTGGGGGGTGAGAATAAATTACATTAGTTTTATATCCCTCATCATCGGTGGGATTATCAAAAGGGAATCAGGGAGAGGTTTATTCTAAGGTCATGCAGGATTTCATTGTGCCAGATCAAAAGTGTGCAGATGTGCAGGCTTTAAATCACTTACTACATATAATTACTGGGGCTGTGTAAACAAGACCTAACTTCAGATGGTAACATTTTGTTGTACTTAAGAGAACTGGGGGTTACCATAATGAGAATGATATGTCTTTAGTCCAAAAATGCATGATCTGATTCAGAGCATAGAAGTCAGTCTTCTGCAAAAATATCATTTATAATTCTTTAAATACATGTTCTGTATTTATTACCTTTTTTGACGCTTGGATACAAATTTGCTATGTTTTGTTATTCATTTGTCAGAATGTGCTGCACATTTTCTTGCATTATGCCTTCTCCAAAGTCATTAAATCATAATTTATTTATCCCAGAGGCCTTTTGTGGGTTATTATTTAAAGGTGAAATTGTTACTGGCAGATGCCAGAATGAGGCAGGAGTATTAACTGCCAGTAAATGAAAAGGCTCCTGCTAAACCAAAGGAAAACATTGACTTTCTGACCTTTCACCATGTGGAACAATGTCCAAACCTGCTGTGAATTCTTTCCTGGTTAATATGGTTTTCTGAGCATCTATTTGGACTTGCTCTTTCACTCTGCATCTATTCCCCAAGTGTTTTTTCATTTCCTGGGTTTCTACACTTCACTTTTTTTTTTTTTTACTCCAGTAAGACAGTTAGTAATCTATTTGGAAAGTATTTGGAAACCTTGCTGCAAACTCTGTGTGTCTGACTGTATGGATGTATATATTATATGTATATATCTGTTAATGTTAACCACTACCATCACATTTATCCTTTTTGATGAGATGTGGCTTGTATTCCATTACTACTAATGGACACATGTTGGTTAGTGACCACACTATAACTAGACCAGCTGCTAGTCAAGATTCTTTGAGAACTGCAAATTCAGAAGCATATTTACTTAAGGTAAGTATGGGTCATGAAGTAATTAATTACAATACTTTGGTGGAGCTTTTTAAAAATTTATTATTATTATTATTTTCACTTTTACACAATGAACTCTACGGGAGATTAGTTTTGCACCATGGGCTTAACATATAATAAAATTGATTTTTAACATGAAAAACTGTGTGTCTCTACAGTACTGGGTCTAAAAGACCTTCGTGTGATCAGGGTGACTGATGTGTCCCTGCTGGTGGAGTGGGAACATGTAAATAAAGCCGAGTACTACCTGCTATCCTACTATCCTTCTGGAAATGAGGGAGCCATTCAGGAGATCCGTGTTCCCAACACTGAAAATTCCTACTTGATCATAGGCCTCAAACCTGGAGTTACCTATATTGTGCAAGTACAGGCTGTCATCAGGGGTATCAGCAGTGAATCAGACCACATCACAGCCACAACAAGTAAAAAGAACTTAAGATTTTTTTACTCTGCAGTTTTTTTCATTCAATGAGATACAATTGTATGCAAAAGTTAGTACACCGTAGCCAAATTTACTAATTTCTGAAGTAAAAAGAAGTAAAAACAACCTTTGCAGCAAAGTGCAGGAAGGTTTAGTTGACACTGGTGGTGCACTGTTCTACTCTGCAGCGCTGCTTGCTGCACGTTTGAGAAGCAAGTACTGACTGATGACGTAAAAATATAACTCTTTGGCCATAATTACAAAAGGTATGTTTGCTCTTTTTTACTTCCGCCAACATCTTTTCTTAAGGAACGTTTGACAATTCGTACACCTATACACCTATATAATACGACTGTTAGGAGGTGGTGTTACTAAGTACTGACTTAGTAGGGTGTCCAAACTTTTGCACATGCCACGATTTTTTTTCAAAGTAACTGTGTAATAATATTTGCAGAAAGATATATATTTTTAAATAGTTTGCTGCAGAGGTTGTGTTTACTTCTTTACACCTTGAAATCAACAAAAGTATACACTATACTGTAACCTTATATTACTGTCACAGTTACACTGCGATTGAATAATAAGCAGCATATTTTAAGTTTCAGACTATTTGCAGTGTTTGGCCTGCAGTATAATTTTTGTGAGTAGCAGTTCTTATATTGTGTGCTGGTGCAGATTTGTCTGGTGTAGAAGGTGTTCGTGTGCTTGGTCAGACAGAGGACTCTATCCAGGTGGACTGGCAGAACCCAGAAACAGAGGTGGATTACTTTAAACTACGTCATGCCAGTCCAGATGGCCAAGAGGAGCTGGAAAACGTAGCGTCCTCGGTCCTCCGATCCTGACACGTGTGGTAATATCCATTTGAAGAAAATCTTCTTCTTTGTGTATGGGACTGAGTTATAAAACTACCCGGACTCATCCCTGACCTGAAATGTTACCACTTTCTGTGTTGGCAAACCTTGAGTTAGCAAGCATTTCATATTTTTAAATAGATCACATTACTCTCTGAGGTACATGGGGCATTGAGTAAACATTGAGTGTGAGGGCATTGAGTGAGTGGCAATGCTGTGTTTTTATATTTATGGGCAAATTAACTGAATTGTTGTTTGCAGGTCTTAACCCAGGCACTGAGTACCAGATAACAGTGCAGGCCGTCAAAGGAAGCAATGAAGGCAAACCATCCCATGCCACAGGAGTCACAGGTTAGTTGGTTAGGTAATATGCTCAACTGGAGGAGTGTTATATATTACAAACAAACACATAAAACCCAGAAATGCTAAAGACATAGTCAAACCCTTCTAGAATTATAGAATGCAGTGGTATACAAGTATGACAACACTGAATTGCAATCAACACAGTGTGTATGTTTTTAAATATGCTATCCTTATTTTAATCATAGACTTATAATCAGTATCTAGTATATAATCTGACTTATAACCAGATATAGTAACTCTATGTCAATCTATCATGGTTACTAATAAAAAAAAAAAAAATAAATGGAAAAATCTCTCTGACAAGAAAACTTGCACAATGATTAAAGAAGTAAACATGTGCATGGTGTAATGTGGGAAATATTAAGTCTGTAATCATTGCTGAGTAATTTATTGTTGAGTAATTAAACTCAAACAAAAGTTGTAAAAGTTGTTCTGACTCTCCCCTATACCATGCACAGTATGCCATTAATTTTTTAAATTCTATGCCAACTTTATTCCGGATTATGCATCAAAGCCTGAATATGAGGTTAACCTTTCCCTTCTTCAACACCTTTACATTTTCAAGTGTACTTAACTTGGTAATTTGTGGTAATTTGGTAAGAATCAATTTGGTAAAGATTGTCTAACTCAAAAAAATTTATCGTCAAACATAACTATAATGAAACTTGAATTTACTGAATTTCAGTTTGAAGGCTACTCCCTTTTCACCAAGTTTAATGTTCAGTAGTTGTTTATCCTTCACAGCAAAGTTTATTACTAATATTTTCTTGTTGCCATAAATCAATTAAATAGCTTTCTTGACCAAGGAACCTCACCTCCAACCCCCCCCCCCCCCCTTTTTACTTTACCCAAGGTTATTCAAATATGTGCCGCTCTTACACACAAGTCTAAGAGCAACACATTTTGAGTAACACTAGGGGTATGACTTTCTGACCAGTTATGGGAGATCTGCGGAAAATGTTCAGGCATGTAGTCACAGCAATGTGCTCATTTGAACACATACATTTCCACAATGATATAGGTAAAAGGTTGTGCTTTGAAACAAACGATTTTATGCTTAGAGGCTTGACTGACATTTCTGGTAATATGAATACTTTACTGGCATGTTTGACTTATGATAAATAAATAAATAAAAAAACAGTGAAGTATCTTCAGTAGTTGTTAGTAATCACAAGAATGTTTTCTCGATATTACTAGTATGGAAAATACTTACAACTCACTTCATCTACTGGCAATTAACTGTTTCTCCACGCATATCTAACAAAAGTTGGAGAAAATATATTGGTAGTCTAAACTAAATAGCAGAGATATAGCAAAGAATTAAATATTTCAAATGTGAAAATTGATAATACTAAAGGCTTATTGTCATATATTTCAATCACTGACTCAAATCCATCATTTTCTTTTGAATATAGGAGCAAACAAATACTTCTCTATGCTCATTGTACTATATATGAAACTTGTCCCATCAGTGTACCATAATTCCCATTATTTATCCTATGAGGCTTAATTATTGCTGATACTGAAGCACTACTCAGTGTACAGTTGTTTAATTTAGTAAAATAAATTTAAATTGTCAAGTGAGTGTTTAAATTAGACTGTGCAATTCAGTTGTTCTTGAAAAGGTGTTAGGTTAGTACTTGTTGTCCAATTGATAGCTCCTTTGTACTCATAGCCCCAAGCTCAGCATAAATAGTTTTCATTCTGAGGTTAACCATCTCTGTGTTCTTTCTTGATCTTTGTCAGGCATCCAACCATGTGACCCCCACACATGCTTAAAGACTAATCCTAAAACCATAGCAGGGGAAAAAAGAAAGAAAGAAATCTTGATTTTTTTCAGTTCTATAGCCAACATTTTGTTTTTTTCCCATGTTTGCTTGCTATTTTTAAAAAATAATAATATAATAATAATTTTGGACCATTATAAAAACACTTAAAATAATGTATTTTAATGAATGCTGTGAGAGTGAATTTCACTTAACACTATTCAAATTTTCATGGTCCTTAATATTTAATATTCTGAAGGCAATAAATTCACATACAAATTTTTACAACCAAACTACCTACTATTAGCCACCAACAACCAATAGACAAAAATATGTATATACATATATAAACAAATTTCCATTAGAAGTGTTTGTTACTGTTGATATTATTCAGAACACATGTATACATAAGTCAAGGAAAAAATGTGAAAGTCTGTGACATTCTAGAAACATTCACAGTGAGCTTCAGAAAGGATTTTTTCCTATCGAATGTAGATAACAGTAAATTATATAACATGAAGAAGTTTATATAACTTAAAAAGCTTATATAAGTTTTTTCACTTGCAAATGTCACAGTGGATTACTGAGCAAAATTTGATCTTACTCAAACTGTAAGTCTCAGACTGGACCACTTCCTGCCCCGGATGGCTGTAGCTACCATTATAGAGACTTAAGTTAGGCTGCATTTTTCATTTCCTCAGTTGAGTTTTGAAATAATGCTCCTTTTTTACTACTCTCAACATAGCCAGCAGTCTTCTACATGTGACAAAATGGCTTGTTGAGGCTCAGCTTCACTATGATGCAGCTCATAAAGCCTACAATGTTTAGCTGACTTTAGTTGAATTTATGGTCACATCTGGGACTAGAAAGGCACAAAATAATACATAATATGAAAACATTTCACTTTTTAAAATCCTAAAATGAGGCAGAGGCATTACAAGTCAAAGAGACTGTCAGGCCATTGACTTCATAAAAAATTTCATGGATGGATCAGTGTCCTACGACATCTCTCACGTCTCCAAGAGTCAAAGTAAGGACTTCCAGATGACGTGACAAAATAAGATGAGTGTTGTTCCGGTCCATCTGAAGCTTTTGAATAATTTGGATGCCCATAACATAGGCAAAACCCACAACTCTAGATTCAGGCATAATTTAAGATGTCTCTAAATGAGTTGACTTAGGGTTAAGCCCATTAACATAGAAAGTAATTTAATGAAATCCATGCCTCCTGAGCTTGTGCATTCTAGTATTAATTTAATGTGTGGTAAAGGTTTCTTAGCATTGTACATTCCACTCATGGACAAAATTCGACTCATCTCTACATAAAGACTGTCTACAGTGTGGGACACTTCATCTAACAATAGTAACACACCCAATTAATGGCACTCATTAGTCATATGTGCTGCAACCTTCACTGTACATTAGCAACATACAAAGTCATAACCCAAAGTAAACTGTACTTAAATGTGTTTTCCATATAGTGAAAGCCACAAGCCCTGTTGCACTCTTCTGCCTCACTATACCAGGGAGACATTCGAGCTCTCCTCCATCCCCACCCCCTGCCCCTGCTGAAACTTGGCTAGACCTTGAGAGATTTGTCCAGCAAAAAAATTGATGCTGCTTATTTCACCATACAATTAAATGTAAGACAGTTAAAGGTATAATCAGCTCATCATTCTGCAGGATTTATTCTTATAAAGTGCAGGTTTTGGCAGGTTGTTTGCAAATAAAACAGCAGGTATGATACACAGCATTAACCCAGACAATGAATTGGAAGGAAAAAGTTGGCATTCCATTGGGTTGATGCTACTTTTTGCAGTCTGATGTGCTTTTTTGTATTCCACACCATATCTCAAATCAAGGCAACTCAAAAAAAAAAAAAAGGAAAAAAAAGGGTATAATAACAAAAAGCTTTGAGGGATTTCACTGTTTTTGGAATGCACAATGTATCATTTTTATAGCAGATAGCATGGCACTGGCCTTGCTGAAGTCACAGAGGAATTTTCCAAATGATGATAGCTTTTGCATACTTTCTCACTTCCTCTTGTGGTTCATGCCAGTGCTCACTCAGCTCTGGTAAACCTAGCTGCTCACACAAACAGTCCAGTTTCTTCATTTTTCCATCTTTTTTTTCTTTTAAGATACAGGATCTGGTCAGTTTCAACATTAAAAACTTCATGGCCTTCGTGTATTTGACTGTCAAAATGTGTCTTTAAATGTGAACAACATCTGAATAAAATAATTGTGTTATAATAATGTTTATTCCTTGAATGAAGTCTAAATCAATCTTTGAGCTGACTAAAATGATGTACACAAAAAAGCATATTCAGTGTACCCATAACTATAGGAAATTAAGCAATCATTTAAAAAATGTGATATAGACTGAATTTTACTTACAAGGGTTTATTGTCTCAAAACTAACATAAACCCTTTCTTGTCTAGACATTGATTCTCCAAACAACCTGGTCACTAGGAACATAACTGAGACCACAGTGACTGTGATGTGGGAGAAGGTCCGTGCTGAGATTGATGGCTACATACTGACCTATAGCTCTGCTGAGGGCTCCAGACAGGAGATCCAAGTGGGAGTAGATGCCACTTCCTACCAGCTCACATCACTGAAACCTGCGGCTCTGTACACCATCTTCATCTGGGCCTACAAGGGTTCCCATTTGAGCAAGAAGAGCTCTACTGAGGCTGAGACGGGTAAACTGTTCCTCTCTCAGTTTTTCCTTGCTGGTTTCCTATGCTGAGGGAGCTCTTTATAGTTCTTTCATCTTCACACTCTCTATGTAAAGGAATAGCTTGTGTGAGCTGTTTTTTTTCAGCTATCGTTTTTAATCTTCGGTTTACTTTTTTAAAAGAGTTAACTTTTCCTCTATAATTCCTTGTTGCTAAATGAATAGGACTTTATCTTGAATAGATAAGGATGTTTCTCTCCTTGCTATTTCCTGCTTGATCCTGCTATTTTGTTGTGAAACTTAATTAGTATTATACTGGAATTCACCTGTGCAGCTTTTAATATTTATGCCAGTGAGCTTGAGCTGTAACTCAATTATTCATTCCTTGTGTTAGTAAATATGACAGCATGTTGCAACTGTATACACATGAGCTAAGCTGGATAAAAGCTCACAAATTAAAAAGACAACTATTTAGTTAACAGCTAAGTGAGGTCATACTATACAATATCATTTGCTATTTGAAGAATTGTTATACTTTTTGTAATTTACACTTCTGACCTTAAAATGGTATCCTCAAGATAGCAGAAGTGGTCTCTCATGTGCTATCTATTAAGCTTAAAATGCTTAAGTTCATTATCATCTAACCCTACACCATAAGCTATGTATATAGTCTATATTACAGTTCTTCTTGTGGTTACCTTCTTGTAACTGCCATTATGCCATAAGTGTTAAGATTTGAGAATTCAGTAAGTTTGTTGCTGTGATATTATATGTGAGCAATAAGTCACAGGGACCAGATGGTACAGATTCAATCAGTGGTAGGTCTTCCTGTGGGGTTTATTCAATGTTTGGAAAGAAGATAAGTGAAACAGATGTTGACTGGTCTCATAACTCAAATGGCAGGGTGCCTCATGGATCTGAGAACAGGGAATAGAAGCCCTTGAGGTGCAGAAGTTCTGGTGTTTTTCTTTCCTTTTGCTCACAATGACACACACACACTCGCATACGCACACACACACACACACACACACACACACACACACACACACACATGCGTGGGCGTATGTGTGTTGTGACTCTCACACAAGACTGAGGGAAAATACTTTAATACTAAGCTACTGCATGTTATTTTTACTTGAATTTACTGTTCCATGCTTTAAACAGTTAAGTGAGGTATTTTTGAAATGAAAACAAACATTAAAAATTCAAATTCAATTAAGACTTTAGTTCAAGTCACACAACTGTATTATCTAACTAAAAGATAACTACTGCAAATGAAATTTTCCCCCCAAAGTTATATCACTTGCAGCAGACACATATTCATAATAAACTTTTGGATGGAGCACAGGGCCAATAATACTGTAAAGTGTTACATATTTAAATTTTAATGTAGTCAGATTGTATAATATATATATATATATATATATATATATATATATATATATCGATCAGCCATAACATTATGACCACCTGCCTAATATTGTGTTGGTCCCCCTTTTGCCCTGACCCGTCGAGGCATGGACTCCACTAGATCCCTGAAGGTGTGCTGTGGTATCTGGCACAAAGACATTAACAGCAGATCCTTT